>CM056049.1:399068570-399668570 GCA_029574335.1 Rana kukunoris
CGAATTTTTCCAAATTTTCGAAAATGAAAGATTCGAAAAATAAAAAAAATGAAATTGGGAATAGTCGAAATTTCGAATAAATTTCGAAATTGAAAAATTCGAAATGCCGAAAATTCGAAAATTCAAAAAATCGGAAATTCAAAAAATGCTAAAATTTCGAAAATGAAAAATTCGAAAAAAATTCGAAAATTCGAAAATGAAAAAAATTCGAAAATTCGAAATTCGAAAATTGAAAAATTCGAAATTTTCAATATTTCGAAAATGAAAGATTCGACAATTTTCCGAAAAATAAAAAAATCGAAATTCGAAATATTCGAAATCCGAAAATGTGAAAATTCGAAAATGAAAAATTTGAAATATGGAAAAAATTAGAAATATTCGAAACATAGAAAATTAATAAATTCGAATTTTTCGAAAAATGAAAAATTCGAATTTTTTTCGAAAAAATGAAAAATTCGAAAAATTCGAAAATTAAAAAAATCAATAAAAAAAAAAAGAACTAAAAATGTTCATATTTCCGAAATTTCCCGAAAATAACGAAATTCGAAAATACGAAAATTTTGGAAATTAAACAAATGGGAAAAACTAAAATTTGGAAATTCAAAATTCGGAAATTTGAATTTTCGGAAATACGAAAATTCTGAAATTCGAATTTTCGGAAATACGAAAATTCGGAAATTCGAATTTTCGGAAATACGAATATTCGGGAATTCGGAAATTCGGAAATGAAAAATTTGAATATGAAAAATTAGAATATTCGAAACATAGAAAATTAATAATTCGAATTTTCGAAAAATGAAAAATTCGAATTTTCGAAAAAATGAAAAATTCGAAATTCGAAAATTAAAAAAATCAATAAAAAAAAAACTAAAAATGTTCATATTTCCGAATTTCCGAAAATACGAAATTCGAAAATACGAAAATTTGGGAAATTAAACAAATCGGAAAAACTAAAATTTGGAAATTCAAAATTCGAAAATTAAAAAATTTGGAAATTTGAATTTTCGGAAATACGAAAATTCTGAAATTCGAATTTTCGGAAATACGAAAATTCGGAAATTCGAATTTTCGGAAATACGAATATTCGGGAATTCGGAAATTCGGAAATTCGGAAATAAAAAATTTGTTAATACGAAAATTCAGAAATTACGAATTTACGAATTTTCGTTAAAAAACAAATTAGAAACGAAACAAAATGCACATGTCTACACCTTATGTCCACTAGGGCCATAGGGTGACAAAGAAATTTTTATCTACATTTTTTTAAGTGTGGTTTTAATTTTTTACAATAAATTGCTATATGGGTTTGGGTTATATGGCTATATGGGTTCTGGTAAATACGACGCTATACCGTCGTATTTACCGCATTATTCGGCCGCTAGCGGTGCGGTTTTAACCCCCGCTAGTGGCCGGAAAAAGGTTAATACCACCGGCAAATGCGCCTCTGCAATGGCGCATTGCCGGCGGTATTACCGCAGTTTCCAATTGATTTTAATGGAAGGAGCGGTATAGGAGCGGTAACACCCCTCTCTATACCGCTCCAAAGATGCGGCTAGCAGGACTTTTGGAGCGGTCCTGCTAGCGCCTTCCGGCTTTCACATTGAAGACTGCAGGGCACGATTTTTTCAGGCGTATAGCAGCGCCACCTGAAAAACGTGTCAGTGTGAAAGGGGCCTTACGGTAAGATTTGTCCACTGCAATGTCGCAGTCCCGCTAAAAATAGCTGATCCCCGCTACTAGTAAAAACGATAATAAGAAAAATAGTCCCTAAATATTTACCCTTTTTTGTAGACGCTATGGCCCAGATTCACAGAGCGATTACGCCTGCGCAACTGCTGTTGCGCGTGCGTAAGTCTAAATGTGCGCGTGCGTATAGTTGGACGCGATTCACAAAACAATATACGCCAGAAATCTACGTTTTTTGGTCCGGCGTAATTGAATTAGACCTTCGCTTGCCTTCGCGCAAAACTGCGCTAGACACACCATTGATTTGCTAGTCAAATATGCTAATGAGGGAGTTACGGGGATTCACAAAAAAACGCAGTTGCTGCGCAGGCTACGCGATGTGCGCAACTGCAAAATGTTCTGTCTAAAGTTAGAGGACCTAAAAGCTGGTCTAAATTTTGAAAAAAAGTCTAATTGTCAGATAAGCAACACTGTTAGTGAGGAGCTGAGCAGTCACACGTGTTGCCCAACAATCTGTATGCCAACATGCCAGGGGCATCGTCGCGCATAGCTATACTACTGACTTTAGATGAACAAAGAAGGAGGAGGGCACGGAGGATGGCACTAAGGAGGGCACGGGAGATGTTTTTTTTAATTTTTTTTATTTGCTTATATAAAAATTTACAATTTAAATTAATCTAATACAATATTCTTATCTGATACAAGCCCCTCACTCTTCACTTGATATATCACACACGCATAGACATCTATGGCATGAGTGATTCTGAGGTGTCTCGCATCTTCAGATTCACCCCTCATGCCATCCTGGAATTACCACAACCTTGCAGGAGGACATCACCAGCCCAACACATGGCACCACCCATGACACCCATGACAGCTACATATACAATCAGAGCCCCATCCCCACAGATTTCCAACAGAACATGTATGGGGACAGCTGGCTGGTTGGTGAGTGACATGGGTGGCAGGCATGACTATCCCTCCCGTGATGCACACCTCACAAGTGGCACATGCATGACTAACATCCTCCTGTCTTTTCCCTTCAAGGTGACTCTGCATATGCACTGGTACCCCATCTCATGACCCCATCTCATGACCCCATCTCATGCCAGCTCACATTAGGCATCTTTGCACGTTAAACACACACATTAATCATGGCACAATGAGAATGCATGCATGCACACCACTGTGGTCCCTAGCACACACACCCCACATCCTCATCACATTGGATTGGCACCAGTCCACCATGCAGGACTTGTGAGCTGCAACGCCATGCCACGGCTCCAATTATGTCACTGTACATTCATACACCATTCACACAGACCTGGCGATCACTTCTCCACCACAAATGAGGGTGACACCCCTTTTCCCGCAGGAATAATCACCCCCACATTCCAAAATCATACACAAACAGAACCAAAAAAATTAAATAAATGACGAGCAAAAATAAAAAATGCCCAGCAAAAATATAATTTAAACAAAATAACAACAAAGACATAAAAGACAAAAATCACTCTGCAAAACAGTCCCCAAATATCTCAAAGACACGTCACAAACAAACAAAAGCACCTTGCTGTAGAGGGAGGGATACAAAGGGATGTACTTTTGCAAAGGAAGTGCATTTGTGTCTGTCTATTTATGCTGTCTGCGTAGTTCATAAAGTTGCCCTAGTCCATTTCCAATTTTCACTGATTGCGCCGCTCCCGAGTTGTGAGCATGCGCACAACGGAGCTGACATGGTTTCCTTCACGCGCGCATGCGCGAGTCGGCCGTCCCTCTTCATTTGCATGGGGTCACGGCTCATTTCAATGTAACACGCCCACGTCCTTCCAATTTGTATTACTCCTCCTTACGCCTCAGGAAAAAACCTTACGTTTGCGCAAGCTCTTGCGTAAAAGCTACGTGAATCGCCGGATTACGCGGCTAGATTGCGCAAGTCTAACGGAAAAGTGGTGCGCTACGCCGGAATGATAATGCGCCGATCTACGTGAATCTGCCCCTATAACTTTTTCACAAACCAATCAATATACGCTTATTGCTATGGTTTTTTGTACCAAAAATATGTAGCAGAATACATATTTACCTAAAATGATGAATACATTTGTTTTTTTTATAATTTTTCTGGGGATATGTATTATAGCAGAAAATAAAAAATATATATTTTTTTTAGGGCTGTTACTGATCAAAATTTTTGTGTTCAATTAATCGATTTTTATTTTAATCGATTAATCAACTAATTTCGATTAATTATAACGCACATACAGATCCAACTACATTTAGCTGATCTCCTTGCGGACTGATTCCCAGTGCAGCTACCAACCACTGGAAAAATGGATAACAGGATACAAAAAAACACACAAAGGCAGGGTTCGATCGGAATAGCATTAAAACTTGTATAGTCTTCAAGTAGTTAACAAAATAAATATTGCACTGGAGATAAAATCGATGTAGCTACATAAACTGTAAACATGGTGCGAGTAATACCGAACGGTACCAAAAGCAGTCATAAAAACATGTAGCTAAGTATGATACTGGTATAAAAATATGTACAACGATACAACTGCTAAATCCAGATAAGGAGGGGTTAACATCAGTCCGTCGGCATGTAGATGTCCCATGAAGGGAACTATCACAACTCCCAGTGGATGGCTGTACAATCCCAGGGTGATAGAGGGAAGTGTAACAGCCCTTGCGTGTGGCAGATAGTAAGGTCCCGCCGGCATGCAGATATGAAGGCACAGCAAAGGAGCCCTTCATATGGACACGGCAAGCCCCGCCGGTGTCCGTGACGTTACCGGATCTCCGACGGAACTCCCTGAAGGCCCAGAAGCCGGCGGAGAGGTGTGTACAAATCAAAAAGATTTTGATCGATCAAAAAAATTAAAGATTAATCAATGAATTAAAAGTTAATTTGCACAGCCCTAATTTTTTTCAAAATTGTCGCTCTTTTTTTTGTTTATAGTGCAAAAAAAAAGAAAAACTACAGAATAGCACCAAAATAAAGCTCTATTTGTCCAAAAAAATAGAACATCAATTTTGTTTGGCTACAACTTTGCACAACCGCACAATGTCAAAAACGACACAGTGCCGTATTGTAAAAAATGGCCTGGTCGTTAAGGGGGTAAATCCTTCTGGGGCTAACGTGGTTATAGGTACCATAGATGGTGTGAGTCTTTTTGAAAGACTCAATACTGAAATACTGGGCTGCAGGAAAGAAAATCACTTGATTCTCCTTGTCGTCTTGGAGGTGTGTTTGGGGTTGTTGAAATACTGCCCTGCAGCCCAGTCTCCAAAGGGAATGCTCTACCTCAGTATGTCACAGTACATGTTGGCATTCATGGTTCCCTCAATGAACTGTATCTCCCCAGTGTCGGCAGCACTCATGCAATTAGAGGTTTAAATCAAGTGAGAGGAGGCAACACTGTGCCCAGTGATCTTTGACTTCTCCCATGTTGTTCAGGTAAATCTCCTCATCTTTAAGGTTGCCTACCCCTGCTTTAGTATTAGATCTTCCTGCCACTAATCCGACCATTTTTACTAGGCTTCTGTAAACCCGCCCACCTACCACCTGTAGCACTTCTAGATTTTGTTCTACAGGTCTGATAGGAGGTGGCAGACCAGCAGGTGAGGACAGAAGCCGACAGAAAATGTAGAAATGCTGGGGCTACAACTGGTGGACCAGCCAGGACAGAAGCCAACAGAGGATGCCTAGTCTAAACCCAGGCAAATCTAAACATATAGCAGTGCAGGTTTAATTTCATTATGTTCTCCTGTTTTCCGCTAAGGATAGGATCACTGTGGGTTTTATTGTTCCCATGTACTAAGAGGACTTGTCTTAATAGTTCTTAAAGTGATGTTGTGCTATTAGATAAATATGGTTGGAGGCTATTGCATTTTCTTATAGCTGATTATTAGGGATCGTTTACACTTGCGGTTGGGGGACAGTATAAACATGCGGCTGAGCCTCATTTTTACCACCCTCGTATTGCTCCCCTTAAAATGAGAAGTATAGGCAAAGCTATTTTGGTTATAGTTCTCCTGGTGATAACAGGAGTCCAGTTAGTTCTGCACCCTTGTGACCCATTTTCAGCCGACAGGACTAAAGCCCACTGTTGGCTGACATCACTCAGCTGGTCAAAGCTCAGGAAAGATCATGAATTTACAGTCGGTATCCACCCAGATGCCTGGGCTGGCAGCTGGCTCAGCCTCTCAGCGAGCTACTGTGAGCCTTAGCCATTTGCTCCCTCCACAGGCCAGTGCTCCAGAGAGTGCTGGAGAGGCAGAACAGAGAGCCAGCGACTCACAGTCACTACTCTCTCCTCACTGAATTCTGAGAACTGAGCGACCAGCTGTCTTCGATCACTCAGCTCTCGATCTTGGAGGTAGTGGCCAATGCTGCATCCACCTGAGTAAATTTTTATTTGTTTTTTAAACCTATACTTCTTGTCTTTTAAGCTGCAGAGGCAGCAGCTGATTGTGTACAAATGCCATGGTCGCAATCATTTTATTTGCAGCTATGGCAGGAGCTATACCTCTCCTCCCTCCAATAGCAGCCCACTGTGGACAGGAGAGAGAGGGCACCCACTTAGAACACACCTCAATCTCAGTGTGTTGCTGTTGGGGAGTGATGGCAGCCTGTCCATCCTCCTGTCTCCCCTTGTCATGTGACATATCACATGACAGGAGAGGGAAAGACACAGCCCTTCATTCCCAGTGGGTGACACACTGAGACTGAGGTGTAAACTGTACACATGGGGGAGGGCCCAGTTTGCCATCTTTGACCTGGGCTCTGAATGACCTTGTTCCAACACTGGTGGGCGTGTGCGACAGGCCACCTAATCTGCAAGATGATTAGGAGTCTGATCTTCTCTCACAGTTAAGATTGGCAGCGAGACCAGGCAATGTTATCATGGGGGACAGTTATCCAGATATTGACTGGGCAGGCAGAACTGCTCATTCATTTAAAGCTCGTAATTTCTTAAATGCCTTGCAGGATAACTTCATGTGTCAATTGGTGTATGCCCCAGCTAAAAATAATGCATTGTTTGATCTACTCATTTCAAATAATCAGATCTCATTACAGATGAGAAAATATGCACCAACTTAGGAAACAGAAATCAGAGGGTAATTACATTCAGTGTAAATCACAAGAAAAGGAGGCAAGAGGGTAGTGTAAGAATACTACATTTTAAAAGGGCCAACTTTTTTTAAACTGTGCTCAATACTACTACCGTATTTTTCGCTCTATAAGACGCACCTGACCATAAGACGCACATAGGTTTTAGAGGAGGAAAACAGGAAAAAAAATATTCTGAACCAAATGGTCCACTAAACTATTTACCAGTGCCAATGAAATGCAGCCTGACCTGTGCCAAAGAAATCCCTCCCAGCATAAATCCTCATTCTCAGAAAAAAATCCTCCCCCATCTCAAACTTGTGCCGTCTTCTCTCCCTTCCCAGTACAAACTGCCCTACTCCAGCTGCTTCTCCTGTTCTGTAAAAGCAGCCCGCTCTGCTGGGACTTGTAGTGCCTCTGTGGGGGGCTGAGATATGGCAACCTGCTATGCTGGGACTTGTAGTGCCTCTGTGGGGGGCTGAGATATGGCAACCTGCTATGCTGGGACTTGTAGTGCCTCTGTGGGGGGCTGAGATATGGCAACCTGCTATGCTGGGACTTGTAGTGCCTCTGTGGGGGGCTGAGATATGGCAACCTGCTCTGCTGGGACTTGTAGTGTCCTATACTGTGGGGAAACTGAGGAATCCTCAGTCCCCCCCACAGAGGCACTACAAGTCCCAGCAGAGCAGGTTGCCATATCTCAGCCCCCCACAGAGGCACTACAAGTCCCAGCATAGCAGGTTGCCATATCTCAGCCCCCCACAGAGGCACTACAAGTCCCAGCAGAGCAGGTTGCCATATCTCAGCCCCCCACAGAGGCACTACAAGTCCCAGCAGAGCAGGTTGCCATATCTCACCCCTCCACAGAGGCACTACAAGTCCCAGCAGAGCAGGCTGTCACCTGTCCTCCAAACACAGCACAGCCTTCCATTCTCTCACTCCTTGGCTGCCATAAATTCCTCCCCACTCTCCTCTCACAATAGTGTCCTACCTGAGCCTTGCCTTGCATGACGAGCTGCATAGTGGGGTTCTGTATTACGAGGCTTCACAAGTTCACAAGGCTTTGTCACTGACCAGGCACCTCCGTGGCTGCAGCCGAGCAAAAAGCTGGGCATCGGCGGAAGCTACAACTGTGCAGGAGGAGGCCGCGGGAACCAGGACTTTGAAGTTCAGGTCGGGGGATTATCGTGCGGGGGGGCGGGGCATTGACGGCGGCGACGGCGGCAGGGGGCAGTGCCAGATGTTCATTCAGACTATAAGACGCACAGACATTTTCCTCTATATTTTTGAGGAAAAAAAGTGCGTCTAATGGTCCGAAAAATACGGTATTTAATGGGATCAAATTCTGGACACAGTGAACACTGGGGAAAAATGGAAAAGCTATAAGAACATAATAAATAATGGCATTAGCCATTGTCTTCCAATAGGCAACACATTTAAAAGAGCTAAGTGATAGCTAAATCATAAAAATGCATGTAAAGGATAAAAAATTACCTTTAAAAATATAAGGCTTTGGGAACATCATCAGCATTCCAACACTAAAATGAATGTAATAATGTTTGTTAACCACAGTGTAACAGCACTTTAATTGCCTACTTTTCAAAATTGGCCCTAGCGTGTTAGTCTACTGGGCTTTCCCAAGATAGCTGTTTAACTATCTGCCCCAACAGCAGATAAAATGCTTTGAGTCTCCAGCAAGAAAAGTGCTAAGGAAAACAAAATTAATCATTATTGTTAACATGCTCCCTCAGGCCGCGTACACACGAGGAGACATGCCCGCTGAAACTGGTCCGCAGACCAGTTTCAGCGGACATGTTCGATCGTCTGTACGGCCTAACGGACAGGTTTCCAGCGGACAAAAGTTTCTAAACATGCTTAGAAATTTGTCCGCTGGAAACCTGTCCGTCGGACATGTCCGATGGTTAGTACGCCCAACCATCGGACAGAAATCCCGCGCATGCATCGAATTGATGTGTACACACATCAGACCAAAATATCCCTTCAGACATTACCGATGAAAATGGTCCGCGGACCGGTTTCATCGGACATGTCTTCTCGTGTGTACGCGGCCTAATGCCGCGTACACACGATCACTTTTTGTGATGAAAAAAAACGTCATTTTATCTCACGAAACAAAACTACGTTTTTCAAACTTCATTTTCCAAAACGACGTTGCATACACACACTCGTTTTTCAACAAAGCTCTAGCAAAGCGTGGTGACGTACACCACGTTCGACGGCACTCTTTTCCATTGAAGCTCCGTCTCATAACTTGCTTCTGAGCATGCGCGGGTTTAAAAACGTTGTTTTCAACATCGTTTTGCCCACACACCATCACTTTTTATGACACAAAAAACGACGTTTTGAAAAACGACACAAAAAATTCAAGCATGTTCGAATATTTTTTTGGTCGTTTTTTTGGAGACATAAAACTAAGTTTTGCCCACACACGATCATTTTAAATGACGTTTTTGAAAACGTAATTTTTTTTTCATCACAAAAAATGATCGTGTGTACGCGGCATTAGTCTATGATGTAATTTGTTGGCTGTTTGCCCCACCTACTGGAGCCCACATGGACACTCCAGTCTGAATGGGAAATAGAAGATGTAGCATGTGATACATATTTTTATATTATAGACCCTTCCTATTATCTCCGACTCTGACATAGATGTTTTTCTTTCTATGTCACGGTCTATTTGCAGATTTCTGTTTTGGAAAACGTACCTCCTCGCTGCATGTTTCTGCTAGATCTTTGACTCGACTGTGCATCGCTCCTTGCCTGAGCACCTTCACAGTTCTCTGAGCTCCTGCTTGTTACTACCTGTAAAGCTTCTGCCTTACTAACCATGTATGAATCCTGGCTCTGTCTATCATTGTACTCATCTACCACCTGCCCTGACCTCAGCTTGTGTCTTGGATTTCCTTCTGTATCCTGCCATCTGTACTCTGCACACAAGTGGTCTCTGCATTCTCAGTTGGGTGTACCTGGGGTTGCGACCTAGTTTCAGCGTGCTGCAAGTCTATCCCCACCATCAAGAGCAATGGAATAAGAATCAGCCTGGAGCTTAGACATAGATTACCATTTAACAGTTTGCTTAGGCCTTAAGCTCCTCAGAGACACCGCAGGTGCTTCTGAAACAACTGCAATGTTTGGCGCAGAGTTGATGTCCAGCAAGAGCGGATGTCTACAGAAACTCTCCTCCCGACTGGATTAGCTGCAGGTTATGTCCACTTCCCCTCTCTCCATTCTTACCCCTGCTCCAGTTCCTGCTGCTTTGGCTTTCATTGTTTCTCCTGTCTGAATGTCCTTTGGAACTTCAGCTGCCTCCACTGCCTCTCTTTTCTGATGATCCAAAAGCTTGTCAGGTCTTCATCAATCAGTGCTTAATTAATTTTGAGCTAGCATCCCACCATTTTCCTACTGATCATTCCAAAGTGGCGTACATGGTATCAATCCTTGCCGGTGAAGCTATGGCCTGGGCTTCACCACTGTGGGAGCATAAAGACCCTACTATTTCCAGTCTTACTGCCTTCTACCAAGCTTTCCGTAAGACCTTAAATGTGCCTGGCAGGGCCTCATTGGCTGTTGGAGCAATTATTTGGCTTTGTCAAGGAAACAAGACTGTTGATCAATATGCATTTCAGTTTTGTACCTTGACCTTAAAACTAGCATGGAATAATGACTGCAACTTTTTGGCAGGGTTTAGCAGATTGTATTAAGGACAGATTAGCTGGCAGAACCATACCCTGGTTGACTTGATTACCCTTAGCATCCAAACTGATGTCTGCTTTCAGGAGTGAAGCTTGGAAAGAGCTTTTCTACGTTGCCCCCTAGTGTATCATTTAGCACCTGTTTTTATCAAGGCTCCTGAACAACCCACCTCTGCAACTATGCCAGCATCTGAAAAACCTTTGCAATTAGGACAGACACACCTCATGCCACAAGAGTTATTACGTCACCTGACACTCAGTCAATGCCTCTTTTGTCTAACTGATGGTCACATATTAAAGTGCTGTCTCCCTGAGAAAACTCTCAAGCCCCGTACACACAGCCGAGGTTCTCGGCAGAAACCAGCGAGAACCTCACTGGCATCCTGATTCTGCCGAGAACCTCGGCCGTGTGTACGGATTCGGCGAGCATCCCGTCGGGAATGCCGTCGAGCCGAAATAGAGAGCAGGTTCTCTATTTGCTCGACGGCCCGTCGGGATGAATGGCTGGTCGCCTTTCCCGACGGGCTGGTTGCCGAAGTGTTCCGCCCGTAGAGATTCTCTGCCGTGTGTACGGGGCTTCGGGTCTAAGTCCCTCAGAAGGAGTTGATCTAGACCAGAACCAAAATTCCATCACTTTTCCTCAATTTGTCTTACCTGTTTCTGTTTATTGTACCATGAACTCAATAAGCAGCTGCATATATGGACCCTGGGGCAGCTGGGAACTTCATTGAGCAGTTCTTGGCTGCTGAATTGGGCATTCCTTTTATTCCCTAGGTAAAGCCCCTCTTAGTATCTGCAGTGGATGGCTCTACCTTGGCCTCAGGACCCCTACGGTTCCAAACTACCCCCATAATTATGCATGTTCTTCATTGTAAGGAAATCTCCTTCCTCATCCTCTCTAAGTCTTCCAGTCATATCATCTTGGACTGTCTGGGTGGCAAAAATATTTCCCCTATTGGGTGGTCAAGTGTTGTCATGGGGGACCCAATGTCATCAGACTTGTCTCCCTAAGGTGCTCCCACCTCTCTTTGTACCTGTGGCTAAGGTCACCACCTCTCCAATTCTCCCTCAACATTATCAGACCTTCACAGATGTCTTTGCTAAAAAAGCTGCTCCCTGGCCTTCTGCCCTTGCAGACCCTTCCTGTGCTGTCCATCTCTAGTTCCTTACCCTCTTTGCTGCCTAAACCACCAATCCCTTTACTTACTGTACAGCTCAAAGCTCCAATGCTGCTACCATCAGTGCTTGCCCCATGTTCCTGTTCTATTTCCTTACCCTTGCTAACAGCCTCCACTTCTACTCATGTGTCCTTTCTGCCAGCCACCTCACTGCACCCTTCATCTTGGTTACGGGTGTCTGCTCCAGCCCAAGCACCTGACTTCTCTTTTCCCATCCTTGCTTCTTCTGTGGCAAATGTTTCCAAGAACTCACATCTGACAGCTTTCAAGTACAAAGTAGCTACATATTGTCTGTGCTGTGTGAGTCCCAACTCTCTGCCCCCTTGGTGAAACTCCTTCATCAGAAGTTTCCTCTGAAGCCTGGCCCTAAACAGATAGGGAGGCCTCATAAGACTGTACATGGAGTAGAACGCTTTACAGTCGAATTTGGACTTAAATTTTAGTAGACATGTAAGAAACCCCGGACTCTCTGTACATTGCTTGTTTAGAAAAATGCTTATGCTAGTTTATTTTTTATGTTATCTGATATTTGGTACATTAGGAATAGGTGCACTATGATTTTGGTGTGCTGGGTACTCTAAAACATTATTATACAGTATAATTTCTGATGTAGGCACAGTTGCTAGAATTAAAATGAGAGTAAAGCGTGTAGGGTTACTTGACTGAATAATACCTTCACTAAGCCAATCCTATAAATATCCTGCATACTTTACTTATACTGTGTAAAACATGGCCTTAAAAACATAAGCATTAAAAAAAACCTGGTGCATAATGTTTGCGTTGTTGACATTGTTGTCCCACACCACACAACTGACAAAAAGATGCATGTATTCCATTTTGCTGTAAAGTACCTGAAACTTACACATTTTTTTACATTGATGCATCACATTCTCTCCACTACCCCTACCACTTTTAATTTGTCTTGTCTATTTTATAATTTTGTTTTTAATAGCAGTTAATGTTATACTTAAGAATTGCAGCTTCCGATTAAATAGTTAGGGATAAGTGTTCCAGCTATTTGCCTAGTGTTTCTTTTTCCTTTCTTCAATAAAAGCTCATCACCTGTCAGAGCACCCATGTGACTTACCTGCTTTCGTGTCCTTGTGGCCAGCAATATGTTGGCCGCACTACACGAAAGTTATCAGTACGTTTGGGTGAGCATTGTAATAATATATAAAAAGGCTTTAGGAAGCACAGTGTTTCTCATCACTTTCGAATCAAACATAATAGGGACCCCAGTCTCCTCACTTGTTGTGGTGTCAGGGCTGGGCTCAGCCCCCCTTCTCAGAGTGCAGACTGCTCAGCTGTCAGTTAATTGCAAGTACTCATCATTCCACAGTGATTCACCTAGTGATCATATCCTGCTTGTTAATATTAAAACCCAGCTAGCTATTTAAGCGGCCTGGATTAGATCTCCTGTGCCTTCATCTTGGTCAACATGTCTAGACTCTCTGCTGTGTTCCTGTTAAAGACTTGTTTGGCTGTGTGATTTTTACTGCATTTTCTGTCTCCGTCGGATTCATGGTTCCTGACAGTGGTATAGACCAAATGGACCAACGAGGGGTATAGACATGCGTAAAGCTGTGTCACAGAATGAAACACATTGGATCCACGATTAATGCAGCCTGAACCCTCAGGGCATGAATATTGATATGGACATTCATTGTTTTTTTTTTTCCAATCTCTGATATTCTTTGTTTTTGTTTTATATCTTTATTATGTAATATGGAAATCAATTGGCATAACTGTTTTTGCAATTGACATTATTTTTTTTATCCCAATTTTTCTATAATTTGTTATTTAGGTTTAAAGGTACATTTCCTTCAATTTTGATTGATTTATAATTTAAGGGATAATTATTGTTTTTGCAATAAGCCATACTAGGGTTTGGTTAGATCTACTGTATCTTCCCATTGATCACTAGTTGTCCACCTAACGTGGGGTTGTTTGGGCCTCTTAATTATTAAGTATTGTTTCTGGGAGTTCAATTAACATTGAAAACATGACCCTAAATTAACTAATTATGGTCGCTTAATATTTTTTTTTTTAGTAGTCTTTGTTTTAACTTAGCGTTATTTATCTGCCGAAACTGGTCCGACGAACTGTTTCAGCAGACATCTCCGATCGTGTCTACGGGCTATCGGACATGTTTTCCCATCGGACAAATTTCAAAGCATGCTTTGAAATTTGTCCGCCGGAGACATGTCCGTCGGATCTGTCCGCTGGTTAGTACACTAACCAGCGGACAGAAATCTCTGCGCATGCTTCGAATGGATTCGACGCATTTGTGTAAGTATTTTACTTCCTGGAGTGGTGACGTGGCGGCGTCAACGTCACCGCCACATTACCGCGTCCTCAGCCCGAGGGGATTTTCGTCCGATGGTGTGTACACGCCATCGGACCAAAATCCGATGAGACATGTCCGCTGCAAACGGTCCGTCGGACAATGTTTGAGCGGACATGTCTCATCTTGTGTACGCGCCCTTAATCAATGTGCACTGGCATAATCTGGGTTGCCACATGATTTGCATAGATCCTTCTGTATGTATGTATGTATGTATGTAAAGGAGGGTCATTATGGTAGGGAGGAGCTATATATTGAGTTAGTGTGGCGTGATCTCTAACTTCTGATGACGTCACGCTTGATGAAACCCGTAAGAGGTAAAAACACAGTCGGAACGCAGGCTGACTTTGGTGTGTGTATTGTGGCTTCCACTACCTCCACTGCACAGTGCAGTTGCTCGCATAGGAGATTTTAAGGACCATTTTTACCCATTTATCTGTTGTATTTTTGTTGCCCATTGAGGCTTTTAAATAAACCTCTACTATTTTACACTATGAGGAGTTTGTCCTCTTTTTTTCTTTCATCAACACCACTGGTGACATCCCCTTTGGAGTGGTATTTAACATTGGGAGAAGGATCTCAAAGAAATTGTCTGAAAGAGTCAAGGAGGTTGGGAAGACCCACAAGTCTTTGTAATGTTTTCTATCATAAGGCAGGGGGATCAACAACATCTAGTGAGTGTGCACCTAGATTTTATCACTAATCACATGATCCATGTAGGAGGAAGTTTTTCACTGGATGATCTAAAGTACTATATAAAAAAAATGTCTGGGGACTTTGCTTCAATTATTTTGAATTACTTAATTTCACATATTGATTGCTCAGATTTGTTTGTTCACTTTTCATTTTTTGTATGTGGTGAGTGGGGAGTCTGTTTGTGAAGACAGCCCCTCCCCAATCGCATTATTTGAAAAATGTATTTATTCCTCACATTATTTTATTAATCTTATATGCACATGAAGTTTTACACTATCACAGTAATAATTTTGGCATCTTGATGTTAGCAGGCGCTGTTTGCACATAGTGTTTTGTGCACATTTTACTAATGAAGCTACACTAAATATAAAGTGTCCTTTGCGCTACCTGAGTATATGAATGTCCCTAGGTGACAGAAGTAAAGACTTAATGTGAAAAAGTGCAGAAAAACCTATTAGGCCGCGTACACACGATCAGACCGGTCCGATGAAACTGGCTTGAAGACCAGTTTCATCGGACCAAATTGATCATGTGTACGGCCCATCGGATCGTTGTCCATCGGACAAAAGTTTTAAAACTTGCTTTAAAATCTGTCCGATGGACACCTGTCCATCGGACCAAAACGATGGTTAGTACACAAAAGCATCGAACCAAAATGCTGCGCATGCTCAGAATCAAGTCGACGCATGCTTGGAAGCATTGAACTTTGTTTTTTCAACACGTCGTTGTGTTCTACATCACCGCGTTCTGGCCCGATGGGATTTTGGACTGATGGTGTGTACGCACATCAGATCATCAGACCACTTCAGCGGTGGTCCGATGAAAATGGTCCGTCGGACCAGTCTCATCGGTTTGGTCTGATCGTGTGTACGTGGCCTTAGTGTCTACAATACACAAAATAGACATATACATACAAAGTGATCTTGCGCAATAATCAAAAGTCATCAAATAACAGTAACGTAGAATGTGCAAAAAAACTGATATGGAATGTGGAAAAACGGGGGATAAGTATAAATAACACTATACTGATGATGAAAAAAGTGCAATAATAAAGTGCTAAACACTGTAAAAAGGGGGTAAATACTCCACAAATAAATAATAATATGTGTAGACAACAATGTCTATAGTTGGCTCCACAGATGAAGACTGAAATGGAACACAATACCTTGATAAGATGAATGTAATACAAAGTCTTTAAATTGTAGCTGAGTATGTATAATCTTGATATCCGGAGAGACCAGGTTCTCAAAACTCTCACCTCAAAAATGTATATACTGTAACTTGCCTCAAAGAGCCACAGAATTTATTCCACCTTCATGCAAAATACTTTCCAAACATCTATTGGCGTTTCTCCTGTTCAATGCCAACTATTGGGATATCCTACAGCCATTCCAATATCCGTATTTATCCTCCACAGAGTATTTCTGTCACACTCAAATAAAGGTGGGGGAAGAAAGGAAAGAAGCCTCCAATGGTGTAGTATGTATGAATAATCCAATATTAATTTATTAAAAACGTACATATGGATGGACCCTTACATATAGGAGATAAAGCAAAAGCAAATAAATAAAAACACAGCGTTCTAAGCACCTCATTGCTTCACTTCCGGTGTATTTATGCCTCCAGTCACTCCCTACGTGTTACATCACGTGACGTGACTTTGTCTGGGTAACTACAAAAAATAAAGGGTAAAAAGCCTGAAAAAATAAAACCTTTGCAGCCATTACATCTTTTATATTTTGGTTTAGATATGCTTAAAATCTTCCAGATGCTGCAGAGCACTCCTTTGTTTCGGCATTGAAGGGGAAAGGGTCATAGATCATTACTAATCCCGCTGTCGGCCTTGTTGCACTGATTGTAAACCGTGGACTCTCATTATGGGTAAATGACTTAATTTCAGTAGCAAAGATACTAATAACATTTCAGTAAAAAGTACAGCCACTCACAAGCACGGTGATATCGATGAAATTACCATTGAAGTTTACCTTGATTTACACCCTTGATGTGCACCTTTTCATGCATCATGTCTGTTGTCAACAATCATGCATTTTCATTCTCTGCTATGAGTAGGCTCTATAAAATCGGTTGACACTTAAAAAAAAATAACGATGCCTATCAACACATTGCACAATTAGCACAACTTAAAGTAATGGCTAAACTGTGTACATGATGTGCATTAGTGACCCTAACAGAGCTTCTGACACCAATCCTACTCCACTTCTTAGGCTGGTCTAATATCAGAGGCCCCCTCTGAGCACTCTGGCAACTGAGCACTGTGGTTCCTTCTGCTGACCAAGAAAACACTATTTATTACACAACAAGAAGTGTGGAATAGGATTGGTGTCAGAAGCTCTGCTACAGAGGGGACATTATAGCAAATAAGCTGATGAGCAGGTAAGTATAGTACTGCTTTCTTCAGAGTACCGCTGTTGTGATTTTGTTAACTCTCTGACAGGGTGACTTTATATCATGTGCATTAAAACAAAAAGTATGAATGTACCATAAAGGTTAAGTTGTAAGTGGTGTATTTATTGCACAATTATCAAAGTTCTGGATCCCTGAATGTTTCTAAATTGTGCGTCATATGTTGCTAAGTAATTTAATATATACAGATGTATGTTACTGTACCTCTAACCTTTTTAAAACATATTTTATCTAGCTGCAGAAGAGAGAGCGGTCATGCAGAGCGTATGTGCAGGTAAATTTTCTATTTCTACATTCTAACTGTCTTTTTATAGGTTCTGTCCTTGCTAAATGCTTACCTAGGCTTAAAACATATTTGCAATATGACATGTCACCTAAATGCCCACCATTTTTTTCATTGATTCATTGAACATAATTGAAGATTTACTGAAAAGCAAAAGCATGGTATTAAAGCAGAGAAAACGGGAGCAAAACATAACAATAGGGACACTACAATAGAATGCGTTCTAATTCACGTGTCTGCTGCAGGCTGCCTAAATACAAGTACAATGATACAGTTGGATACTAAAGAAAATTATAATCTGATATAACTGCATGTTTTCAGACTTCAAGTCAAGTAACCCAAATATTCAGTTGCCTGTGATTTGTATCCCTTTGCCTTTCACCTACCTTCATTATAGAGTCTGTATGTGCTTAATTTGTCTGTTTAGTTACTACCTGCTGCCTTAAGTACTCAGGAGTTTTTAAGGTTTGTAGGAAACCAGCCTTAAGATCTATTTCCTTTCAATAGCATTTGAAAGTTCTATTATTATTGGGCAGACCACTATATCTGGCCAGGTGGCAACCCTATGATCACCTATGACAGTAGGAGGGGTGGTAAAGATTTCCATGTAATACATATAATTCACAGCATAAACAGTGTGGAGTGAGGAAATAGTCCCTAGTAATTGGACACTGTTTTCTAAAACAGGAGCTACTGGACTGAGTAGGCTGAAGATGGGCTGCTCAGTAGGTACAGTATTCCTAATGATTTTAATAGTATTTTTTTTTGATATTATGGTATTTCATAATAAAAATAATATACTATAGGTACTAATAAAAACTAATACATATTTGAGCATTATTTTCTGTGTGTTAGGATTTTTCAAATAGACCAGGCCATGATTAATATGTGGATAGCACTCTTCTTGCTGATTCCTTGAAAACATACACTCTCCTTTTAAGAACTCTGTAGTAATAAGCAAACCTATATACATAGGTATATATATATATATATATATATATATATATATATATATATACATTTAGTGCTGCTTCTCTGATGCACCAATTGGCCCCTGAATTTACTTTATCAGACAATATTCATCTTCTTCAATGCACGTTTCACAAATTGATAAGTTACCCACTTCAATACCAGGCTTTTATACCACCTCCATACCGGCCTATTCTGGCACTTCTCTCCTACATGCACAAATCATAATTTTTTTGCTAGAAAATTACGCAGTACCCCCAAACATTATATATGTTTTTTTTAGCAGACACCCTAGGGAATAAAACGACGGTCATTGCAACGTTTTATCTTGTACGGTATTTGCGCAATAGATTTTCATGAATTAAAAAATAACAAAACAGTAAAGTTATCCCAATTTTTTTGTATTATGTGAAAGATTATGTTACACCGAGTAAATAGATACCCAATATGTCACGCTTTAATTATGCGCACACTCATGGAATGGCGGCAAACTTTGGTACTCAAAAATCTCCATAGGCAACGCTTTAATTTTTTTTTACAGGTTACCAGTTTTAATTTACAGAGGAGATCTAGTGCTAGATTTGTTGCTGGCACTCTAGCGCACGCGACAATACCTCACATATGTGGTTTAAACAGTGTTTACATGTTACATGTCGGCGGGACTTACGTGTGCGTTCGCTTCTGCACGTGAGCTACCGGGGACAGGGGTGTTTTAATTTTTTTTTTCACTTTTTTTTTGTTACTTATTTTAAAAAAAATTACACTTTTTTTCAAATTTTTTTTCACTTTTATTCCTTGTAATAGGAAATGTGTGTGACAGGTCCTCTTTAAGGAGAGATGCGGGGTCAATAAGCTGGAAACCATGAGATCGGTGAATTTTTTTTTACTGATCTCATGAATTGTTGCTTACAGCCGCAATCGTGGCTTTGTTTACTTATGGGGACCCGGGCGGGACGTCATCACATCGTGCCCGGGTCCTCCGACGGTCATAGAGATGACTGGTGACCATCTGGGTTCTGCATCATCCCCCTTCAGCTATTGGACAGCACATGAGCCACAAACAATGTACACTAATTAAAAATTTGCTTTGAGAGAGGAGAAAGGATTTTTTTTTTAGCAGTAGCATCACTTAGCAATGTTCAAAAAACAAACAGTTCCACTTTCAGGGCCTAGTCACACCATTTGTGTTTGGCTGTACTGGGCAGCCAGTCCTGCCCAATACAAAACAACTTGCTTTGTTTGCTGTATACTCAGGTCATACTACTGTGTTGCAATGGTGTGAGCTGCAAAGAAGTACTGCATGCAATACTTTTTTCAGCATTGTGAGTTGTGACCTACACTCAGAGCCACTGATAGAAATCATGGGGCCCCGTACAACCTATCTGATGAGGCCCCCTGAAGCTCCACCCCTGGCTCTGCCTCTGGCCCCTCCACAAACCCCGCCTTGAAACAAAGTGCATTGTCAGCATGGGTGGCACTGTCTGCAGCACATTATGGCATGGGTGGCACCATCTTTGCAGGCAGTATAAGCGTTATGGGCCATAACACATGTGCTGCCTACTGAGACAGTGCCACCAATGCCGCCAATGCCGTAATGTGCTGCAGACAGTGCCACCCATGATGCTAATGCCATAACGCATGTGCTACCTGCTGACAGTGCCACCCATGCCTCCAATGCCATATTGTGCTGCAGACAGTGCCACCCATGCCTCCAATGCCATATTGTGCTGCAGACAGTGCCACTCATGCTGGCGCACCGTCTCTGCAGGCAGCACATGCATAAGCTTATGGCATAAGCTTCAGGGGTGGCACTATTTACAGCACATTACTTTTTTTTATAATTTTTTTATTTTTCATAAGTTTCTATTTTTTTTTACAGAAAATCATACATATGCTTAATTCCACATTTGTATTACATCCTATAAATTGTATACATTCTATTGCTGCTTAACTTATTATATAACTTGTCTTTCCCTTTCCCTTTCTTCCCCACCCACCCCCCCCCCCCAAAAAAAAAACAGAGCCCCCATCCTCTAACCATGCCCTGATTCCCTCCCCCTCGCCACCGACTGCTGCATTCCCTCATTCATCAACTCTTGTCTATTTCCTATACGTCATGTAGGGGGCCCATGTCTTACGGTACCTCCCATCTTGATTCTTCATTGTCAGAGTGAGATTTTCCATTTGTTGAATTTCTGCAATTCTCGCAAACCAATGCGCTCTTAATGGGGGGCTTTCACATTTCCACAAGACAGGGATACACACCCTCGCTACCACCAACAGATAGGGATTTGTTATATTTTTCCGCTGAGATAGGGATATCAGATAATAGAAATGCAGCTGGGTTTTCTCACAACCGCACTTCTATTATTAGTTCAATAGTTTCAGCTACCATTCTCCAAAATTCTTTAATTTTCACACATTCCCAAAAGAATTGCAATATAGTTCCTTCTGCTTCCTTACATCTCCAATAGGGGTAAGCTTCTTGTTCGACTCGAACATCGTCTGTTCGTACGTTTGTCGAAATTCGAACAAAACGGGTCGTTCACGCCAAATTCGAGTGACGCACCATGGCCCATAATTCACTGCGGCATTGCGCGCTGATGATTGGCCAAGCATGCTGTATGTCCCGCGTGCTTGACCGATCACAGCACGCAAAAAATGGAGAGCCATAATTGGCCAATTAGCACACGCCCCACACTATAAAAGGCAGCCTGCAAGGCGGCCTCGTGTAGTGTGTTGCGCATTGTTAATGAGAAGATCAGTCCTATAGAGAGAGAGAGAGAGACAGTGGCCCAGATTCACGTACATCGGCGCATTATCGGTCCGGCGTAGCGCACCGCCATTACGTTAGACTTGCGCCATCTAGCCGCGTAATCCCCCGATTCACGTAGCTTTTGCGCAGGAAATTGCGCAAGCGTAAGATTTTTTCCAGAGGCGTAAGGAGGAGTAATACAAATTGGGAGGGACGTGGGCGTGTTACATTGAAATGAGCCGTGACCCCATGCAAATGAAGGGCCGGCCGGCTCGCGCATGCGCGCTTGAAGGAGACCATGGTCAGCTCCGATGTGCGCATGCTCACAACTCGGGAGCGGCGCAATCAGTGAAATTGGAAATGGACTAGGGCAACTTTATGAACTACGCAGACAGCATAAATAGACAGACACAAATGCACTTCCTTTGCAAAAATACATCCCTTTGTATCCCTCCCTCTACAGCAAGGTGCTTTTGTTTGTTTGTGACGTGTCTTTGAGATATTTGGGGACTGTTTTGCAGAGTGATTTTTGTCTTTTATGTGTTTTCTTTGTTGTTATTTTGTTTAAATTATATTTTTGCTGGGCATTTTTTATTTTTGCTCGTCATTTATTTAATTTTTTTGGTTCTGTTTGTGTATGATTTTGGAATGTGGGGGTGATATTCCTGCGGAAAAAGGGGTGTCACCCTCATTTGTGGTGGAGAAGTGATCCCCAGGTCTGTGTGAATGGTGTATGAATGTACAGTGACATAATTGGAGCCGTGGCATGGCGTTGCTGATCACAAGTCCTGCATGGTGGACTGGTGCCAATCCAATGTGATGAGGATGTGGGGTGTGTGTGCTAGGGACCACAGTGGTGTGCATGCATGCATTCTCATTGTGCCATGATTAATGTGTGTGTTTAACGTGCAAAGATGCATAATGTGAGCTGGCATGAGATGGGGTCATGAGATGGGGTACCAGTGCATATGCAGAGTCACCTTGAAGGGAAAAGACAGGAGGATGTTAGTCATGCATGTGCCACTTGTGAGGTGTGCATCACGGGAGGGGATAGTCATGCCTGACTCCCATGTCACTCACCAACCAGCCAGCTGTCCCCATACATGTTCTGTTCGAAATCTGTGGGGATGGGGCTCTGATTGTATATGTAGCTGTCATGGGTGTCATGGGTGGTGCCATGTGTTGGGCTGGTGATGTCCTCCTGCAAGGTTGTGGTAATTCCATGATGGCATGAGGGGTGAATCTGAAGATGCGAGACACCTCAGAATCACTCATGCCAAAGATGTCTATGCGTGTGTGATATATCAAGTGAAGAATGAGGGGCTTGTATCAGATAAGAATATTGTATTAGATTAATTTAAATTGTAAATTTTATATAAGCAAATAAAAAAAAAAAACAACATCTCCCGTGCCCTCCTTAGTGCCATCCTCCGTGCCCTCCTCCTTCTTTGTTCATCTAAAGTCAGTAGTATAGCTATGCGCGACGATCCCCCTGGCATGTTGGCATACAGATTGTTGGGCAACACGTGTGACTGCTGAACTCCTCACTAACAGTGTTGCTTTATCTGACAAGTAGACTTTTTTTTCATTTTTTAGACCAGCTTTTAGGTGCTCTAACTTTAGACAGGACATTTTGCTGTTGCGCACATCGCGTAGCCTGCGCAGCAACTGCGTTTTTTTGTGGATCCCCGCAACTCCCTCATTAGCATATTTGACTAGCAAATCAATGGTGTGTCTAGCAAAATTACGCCGGACAAAAAAAAGTAGATTTCTGGCGTAATTCGTTTTCTGAATCGCGCGCATCTAAACGCACGCGCACATTTAGACTTACGCATGCGCAACACCAGTTGCGCAGGCGTAATCGCTCTGTGAATCTGGGCCAATGTCTTTATTACTAGATAGATAGATAGAGCAGGCTGTATGTCCCGCGTGCTTGACCGATCACAGCACGCAAAAAATGGAGAGCCATAATTGGCCAATTAGCACACGCCCCACACTATAAAAGGCAGCCTGCAAGGCGGCCTCGTGTAGTGTGTTGCGCATTGTTAATGAGAAGATCAGTCCTATAGAGAGAGAGAGAGAGACAGTGGCCCAGATTCACGTACATCGGCGCATTATCGGTCCGGCGTAGCGCACCGCCATTACGTTAGACTTGCGCCATCTAGCCGCGTAATCCCCCGATTAATTTTTAGTCATTAGATGATTGTTTTTAGAGAAATTAACAATTCTACTAATCCCTCTTAGACGTCTTTGAGGCCTGGCTGGAATGTCGGTGTGCCTAAGATTGGAGTCATTGGGCTAGAATATTTTGAGATATTTGTTTTTTTAAATACATTTTTTTAAATACCTGCAGCACATTACAGCATTGGCGGGATGGGTGGCACTGTCTGCAGGTAGCACATGCATTATAGGCCATAACGCACGTGCTGCCTGCAGACAGCGCCACCCATGCCGCCAAAGCCATAATGTATAGATGCTGCTGCAGTAGTAGTAGATCTTGAATCTCCCTCCCCAAGCAAGCACACACCTGTGACCTGTGTAATTGTTAGCCGGGCCCCAGGAGTCACTTCCTCCCTGATCCTGCTGCTGCCTGGACAGATGCGATACCAGCTGGTTCTTTATTTTTCTTCTGCCGCTGCCGCTCGCCTCACTGCTTCTTCTCTCATGTGGAGAAAGTGATATCACTTCACGGCACCAGGGGGGCACTATAGAGGATGCACTGGCCAGGACTTGAGCCAGCATGAGGAGTGGGCATTAAAGAGGCATTCTTTTGCGCCCAAAATAGAAGAAATAGTCCCTCCTTCTGCCGCCACCTACAAGAAAACTGCAGTCTGCAGCTAGCTATTAGAAAAAGAAAAACATAAGGGGGTGTGACTCAGAGTCGGACGGACTGTGATCGGCCATGGCTGGAGGATTTTTTTTTAACATTAATTAGTACAAACACCACTGTTTCCTTAACCTCCTTTTCCAAAACAAACTCCCCCAGCAGGAATCCTCACGCTCCTCCTTCCTCCAAACAGAAGTCCCATGTCTCTCCACCTACTAGACCTCAGATTTAGTGTGGGCCGGAAGCAGGAAAACCTCTGCCTCCCTGGTCTCCTTTCAGCTGTGTCTGAGTTCCTTTGACTGTGCACTGTTAGTTGCCTGTATCTGTGTGCATCTATTTCGAGCATCGGGACCTCGCAGGAGATGGTAGGTAGGTGTTTGGAGCTAGAGAGCTTCATAGCTCCCTGTACCATTTTATCAGCAGCCCTTTGGCTGACAGAACATTCTGCTGCACTGTTGCTGAGGCTGAGAAGCGCGGCAGCAGGGACACTGACTGGGCATTTTGGTAGGATGCCCTGACACCCTACATCCCTGATGTATCTTCAGGCCTAGACAGGCCTTAGTACACACTTCCAGGGTATACTAATCACATGCTTTTAGGGGAGCAAGGAAAGGAAAGACCTAGAAATGAGCTCCAATGGTACGCAAATGTCCTTAAGTACTACCAGTAACTGTCTAGGCTATGGCTTTTTCTGTCACTATATATGGATGTGAAATCTGGACAATGAAGCAAGACAGTAAAAGTCAAATGATGCCTTTGAACGTTGGTGTTGGCAAAGAATTCTACAAATACCATACACAGCAAGGATAACAAACAGATTTTTTTTACTATAAGCCTCAACTGAAACAACCTTATTTTGGACATATTATTAGAAGATCCAACTCACGGGAAAAGACAGTTGTGCTCACATCGTTACCGTAATTTTGTCCATCTAGTTCACATAGTTCTAAAATTAGAATCATCTAGTTCAGCCAAAAAAAGTCCATCTAGTTCAGTTAAAAATAAAAAATAATAGAAACCCTTAATGTACACAATCCTATACCCACATGTCATCTAGTTGCTTGCAAAAGAGTACAAGAATGACCAGTAATAAGGTGGATGGTCACGGTACAATTACAGAAATTATAAATCTGCTGTTGGGAGACTATAAGGCCGCGTACACACGAGCAGACAGATTTGTTCAAATCGGTCGGGCCGACCGATTTGAACAAATCTGTCTGCTGGGGACATATTGGTTAGATCGTGTACACACGATCAAACCAAAATCCCCGCCACCAGACGGCGCAGTGACGTGGCGGTGACGTTGACGCTGCCACGTCACCGCACCAGGAAGCAAAACACTTCCGCGCATGCGTCGAAACCATTCGGCGCGTGTGCGAGAAGACATGTCTGCTGGTTAGCGTACTAACCAGCAGACATGTAGGGCGGACGGGTTCCCAGCCGACAGATTTCAAAGCATGCTTTGAAATCTGTCGGGTGGCCAAATCCATCGGCTCGCCCGTACACACGGTCAAATCTGTCTGCTGGGACGGTCGGGCCGACCGTTTCCAGCAGATAGATTTGATCGTGTGTACGCGGCCTAAGATCCATCTGAAGACAAATCATTCTGAAGAAACACTATCCATGTGGTCGTCAGGAGTCAAGATCAGTTTGTTGAACCAAAGTCTTATTGACGTTTGACTATGTAAAAGGGCCTACAGTCAGATCCAGATTAAGACTAATTAAGGCCCTAGGCTTATTCCAGTTACGGTATGTAAGAAAAAATGACAAAGAATTCTAGAATAATTCACCTTATGTATCCCTCCCTTATATTCATAATAAACTGTAAGATTTACCAATGCCTGTTTCCCCAGGTATACATATTATACTACTTGTATCCTCCCTCATATATAGCAGCAGTATTCCTACTAAAACTATGTGCCTGGCTACAGGTCCCCACAGCCACTGGGCCAGAGTTATGAAAAAAGGGTCTACATCCTTATCACAGTGCTTTGTTGAGTGTCCTCTCTGGAAAGATACTCCCTCCACATTTGTACACTTGCCCCCCTTTTCTGACCTGCCAGGCAGCATTGGTTCAATCTTATTTTATTCAAATTTTGCATAACAAGTGGTTCATAATTAAAAAGGAACACCAAGGTGGCAGAAAACATGTCTTCCAACAATATTGAAATGCATACAGTACACAAAGGGTGTCATAATAACACACGGTTTACAAAATAATAAAACAGACAATAGCAAGAGTCAAGCAACACAATCTCGGGGCTTCTTGTAGGTAGCCAAAAAAAAAAAAAAAAGCATTGTCAGATACATTTTGTGTTGCCATCCTCATAAATCAGAAAGTAAGATGCGACCAGTCAACTGATAGATTTGCTAATTGGCAAAGGGGTCATGTTTTCACCATATTTTTACCACTACGGCTAAAAGAAGAGAAAATAAAGAAGCCTAAGAAAAGTAGCAGGGAAGGTCTATATACTCCATCACTAGATGCTGTGGGCAAAAAACAAGTCAGATCACTTTTAAATCAACTGCGCTTGCAATTGCAGGTATTCGTCTATTTAAAAAATAAATAAAAAATGGAGTAGTCCCCCCCCCCCCCCCAGTCAATACCAGGCCCTTTGGGTCTGGTACACATTTTAAGGGGAACCCCACATAAAAAAAATGGCGCAGGGACCCCCCCAAAATTCATACCACACCATTTTCCGGGTATACAGCCTGGCAGGACAGGAAAGGGGGGACGAGCAAACTCCCCCCTCCTGAACCATATCAGGCCACATGCCCTCAACATGGGGGGTGGGTGCTTTGGGGCGGGGGGGCTCATCCCCTCCCCTTTCCTGACCTGCTGGGCTTCATTCCTGGGATAAGGGTCGGGTCTGGTATGGATTTTGGAGCAAACCCCACTCCATTTTCTTTTTACATTTTGATGTGGGGAGGGGCTACCCATTATTTTTAAACAAATTCTACTGCCTGGCAATGCCAGCATTCTTTTCTTTACATTCATCTGTCAGTGGGGAAGCCTGTGTCTCTTGAGACTTCTGGTGTCGTCTGTTTGCCAGGGTTGTGGCAGATGGGGCCTGGTTCCCCGTGTAGAAAGAGTAGCAAGTACGTCTAGGGAGGATGACAGTCTGGGCAGGACAGGGGTGCGATTTTGTCGAAAAAGCCATCAATAGCAGAATGATAAAGGGAAGGGTTGAGGTTGCAAAGGTTTCTGCGGGTAGTGGTTTGTGGGTTGGCAGCCTGGGAGGTAGGAGACGAGGAGAGTGTGAAACAGATAAGGTTGTGATCAGAGAGATGAAAGAGGGTGTTAGAGAGGTTGCAGGGAGTGCAGCGATGGGAGAATATAAGGTCGAGAGTATATATAAAGTGTGTTATATCCCTTTTCCCCATGCATGAGGTTAACAATTAAGCGGAACCCAAATGTGCCTAAAAAAATATACAAAGAAAAAAATATATAACACTAATAATAATAATGTTAATAATTATGTTATAATATGTGTAAGCACAGTATGTGTAAGCATTATCTGTTTATCGAGGTGAAATCATCAATGGATTAATTATCCTTAATGTCATAATTTAGTTCAGGTCGCAAAGTTGCCCTCAAATAATAATTTATTTTGTTTCCTCCTGTAATATCCTATTATCAAAATCCCCTCCTTGTGGAGGGGGATGTACTCTTGTTAGGGCCTAAAAGTGTAAAGTATCGATCTTATATTTGTAATGTTTGGCAAAGTGTCTTACCAGTGGTTTCTCAAAAATACCTGCAGTAATATCTGATGCATGATCACAAATGCGTTTCCAAAAATTGCTTCGGGGTGATGCCCACGTAAAATTTCCGGCACCAATATGTTAGAATATATACTTTTCCAACTGTGTCACAGTTGACAAAATGTGCCAACTGTCATGTATAACCATTTGGTAAAACAATTACTCTGCCAGGTTGTACAAACCAGCAGTAAGAGCATGTACCACATTTAAACTTACTGCATGGGAGAGAACGACATGGGTCTGCGCCCCTATTGCAATTAAAGTGGCTGGAATCTAGCATGTCTTTGAAAGATGTATTTCTCTTGTATGTAACATGGGGTGTCTCATCAATAAATAGTCAAAGACTGGTATTATCCACTAGAAGATTCCATTGTGTGCTCACATTTTTTTTTTAATACATACATTTTGATTGTAGTATTTAGTAATGAGTCTTTTTGTGCATAGGGGGCAATTCTTCCCCCTGGAATAGAAGGAGATCATGTTGGCTATCCATAGCTGTCTTATAAGCCCTTTTCAATTAATTTGTACTATAACCCCTATCCAACAAAAAAATCTGCAAGGAGTCAACCTGTGTTTTGAAATCATCATCATTAGTGCAATTGCATCTAGCTCTCAAGAACTGTCCTTTAGGAATAGACTTAATAAGATGGGGTGGATGAGGACTTCTAAAATGCAGTAGGGAGTTACCCAATATTGTTTTATGAAAAAGGTTTATATGTATTAGACCATCACAGTCTTTCATGATATTTAGATCAAGAAAAGGAAGCCTTTCTATATACCAAGATAGAGTAAAGGTGAGATTGAATTAATTTTTATTAAAATAATGGACAAATTGAATCCAGAATCCTACCCAAAAAAATCTAAATATTATTGATGTACCTGCACCATAAAACTATATGGTGCAGGCAACCTGATGATTCCTCAGATGAAAATACCCAACATCCCCCCCAACATCCCCCCCACCTGGGACCCATCAAAGCAAAAGTCATTGTGGTCAAAATGAAATATCCAGTAGTTGTTATATTCCAAAGCCAAATGCTCATTTCACTAAGGGCAATTGTGGAGATACCCTTTCTCATGGAAAAGTTAAAGCACCTCTCCAATAGACACAATGATTGATTCTTCGCAACATATTACTAGTATAGCCAATAAATGTATAGTACCTAAAGGAGACCCTGAATCTTAAAAAGCCAGCAACCTTAAGCAATCAATACCCATTGATATGTCAAAAGTCAAAACTGCTTTTGTACCTTTTTTTAACCACTTGGCGCTGGCTAATATGGGCCACTCAGGGAGTGCAGAATTATTAGAATGATTTTTGAGATTAATTTTATTATTGAACAACAACCATGTTCTCAATGAACCCAAAAAACTATATTCAAAGCTGAATATTTTTGGAAGTAGTTTTTAGTTTGTTTTTAGTTTTAGCTATTTTAGGGGGAATCTGTGTGTGCAGGTGACTATTACTGTGCATAAAAGCAACTTCCTTTCCTTTGCAAAATGGGTCAAAAGAAGGATGACAGGCTCAGAAAAGTCAAAAATAGTGAGATACTAAGGATGCAGCACTCTTAAAATTGCAAAGCTTCTGAAGCGGATCAGAACAATAGCGTTTCATTTAAAATAGTCCAGGTTCGCAAGAAGCGTTGGAAAAACCAAGGCGCAAAATAACTGCCCATGAATGAGAAAAGTCAAGCGGCAGCTGCCAAATGCCACTTGCCACCAGTTTGGCCATATTTGATGCAACAATGGAGTGCCCAAAAGCACAAGGTGTGCTCTCAGAGACATGGCCAAGGTAAGAAAGGTGAAAGACGACCAATGAACAAGACACAATGATCAAGACTGGGCCAAGAAATATTCAAGAATGATTTTTCAGGTTTTATGGACTGATGAAATGAGAGTGAGTCTTATGGGCCAGATGGATACCCGTGGCTATTGGTAAAGGGCAGAGAGCTAGTCCGATCAGAGCCAATAGGTGGAACTGGTTTGGGCTGTATCAAAGTAGCTTGTGGGGCCTTTTCGGGTTAATGGAGTGATCAACTCCCAGTCCTACTGCCAGTTTCTGGAAGACATCTTCTTCAAGCAGTGGTACAGGAAGAAGTCTCCCTTCAAGAAAAAAATTTTCCTGCAGACAAGCCATCAAACGCGTCCAAGTACTCCAAGCGTGGCTGGCAAGAAAGGGTATAAAAGAAGAAAAACTTAATGGCCTCCTTGCACCTGATCTGAACCCCATGAGAACCTGTGGTCCCCAAATGTGAGATGTACAAGGAGGGAAAACAGTACCTCTTGAACAGTGTCTGGGAGGCTGTGGTTGCTTGCACGCAATGTTGATGGTGAAAGATCAAAATTGACAGAACATGGATGGCAGGCTCATGAGTGTCCTTGCAAAGAAAGGTGCTTTTGTACTGATTTGTTTTTGTTTTGTTTTTGAATGTCAGAAATGTATATTTGTGAATTTGAGATTTAATTGGTTTCCTGGTAAAAATAAATAATTGAAATGGGTATATATTTGTTTTTTTTGTTAAGTTGCCTAATAATTTGCACAGTAATAGTCACCGCTACACAGATATCCCCCTAAAATAGCTAAAACTAAAAACAAACTAAAAACTACTTCCAAAAATATACTTTGATATTAATGATTTTTTTGGGTTCATTGAGAAATGGTTGGTTCAATAATAAAATTAATCCTCAAAAATACAACTTGCCTAATAATTACACTCCCTGTATTTCCGTGAATTGCCCCCAATATACCTGTGCTATACCACATGCTTCTGCCGATGCAGCAGTTACCATCGTCTAAACAAAAGTTTTCGGACCACGTGACTGCCATGACAGCCAAACATGGCGGTCACATGATCTTAAGCCGCGCCCCATCTCCCAGGGATATACATCTTAAAGAGCTGGGCTAATAGGTTAATGTAGTATTGCTCCCTGTCATGTGAGGGCAGTCCCTCTGCACTGGGAAACACAGAGCTGCTGGTGGGCGTGCACATTATATTATATAGACACATTATATAGTGTGGCAGAGCGTGGCTCTGTCACTATAAAAATGATGATGAAATGGACACACGGTCTGCATATAGCCAGATTGCAGAGCGTAAATTTAAAAACAGAGAAAACTGCGCTGGCAGTTTTCTCATATTTTTTCTATTGCTACATGGGGCTCTATGGCTTGGAGATCCTTCAGAGATCTGGGTGGGACTGGATCTCCAACCTGTGTCCAGGTTTTAAAGACAGCCTGCAAGCTGCCTTCCCAGGTGCAGACAACTCATTAAATGAAGGGCTGGGGGCAGATGAGGAGGAGGAAGGTGAAGGAGTTGGAGCATGGCTGTTACTGTCTCTGTGTGAGATAGAGCTGACGCGTTGGAGGCTTCGGAGCCGTGGCATCCAGGACCGTGGGTCTGGAGGAGCTGATGGTTGGGGAACCATTACCTGAGCAGCAGTGCTGCTGAAGAGTAGCAGGTGGGTGGTATTTTCAGTTGTCGCTGAATAACTTTTAAAACCCCTGCGTGGGATTCCTGATGGACTTTTGTTTTTTTTCTCCTTAAATAAACGTGGGCTAACAGCCCTTAACGCTATATGCTGTTTGGTGTTGACTACGCACAAAAACGCATCTGCCACTGGTTAATTACTAGTGTTGCTCACGAATATTCGCATTGGAATATTCGCTACGAATATTGCATATTCGAGTATTGCGAATATCCGAATATCGCGGCGAATATTCGCTATTTCGAATATTCGAATGTTTTAAATTTTTTTTAGAACAGATCACATCTAGAGATCCCCATCGAGTCTAAAAGATTGCTGGTATGATGGACCTTGGGCCGAGTAGCTGCAGGCTCATTTTATATTGCCGAAAAATCGCAATGCATTATTCGGCAAATAGCGTATCGCGCGATTATTTTATATTGTAATATATCAGAATATTCTGAGCCAATCAGAGTACTCCATTCCGCATTTCTCGAAATTTGAAATTATTTTGTATTGTAATATATCAGAATATTCTAGCAATCAGAGGCTCCATTCCGCATTTCTCGAATATTCGCAATTATTTTGTATTGTAATATATCACGAATATTTGAGCCAATCAGAGCTCCTTCCGCATTTCTCGAATATTCGCAATTATTGTGTATTGTAAATAACGAATATTTGAGCCAATAAGTGCTCCTTCCGCATTTCCGAATATTCCAATTATTGTGTATTGTAATATATCGCGAATATTCTGAGCCAATCAGAGGCTCCTTCCGATTCCGAATATTGCAATTATTGTGTATTGTAATATATCACGAATATTTGAGCCAATCAGAGTGCTCCTTCCGCATTTTCGAATATTCCAATTATTGTGTATTTAAATCACGAAATTCTGAGCCAATCAGGGCTCCATTCCGCATTTCTCGAATATTCGCAATTATTTTATATTGTAATATATCACGAATATTCTTGCCAACAGAGTGCTCCATCCGCATTTCTGAATATTCCAATGCAATTCGCAATTGCAATCGCATTGCATTCGCGATAGCGAAAATTCGCAATCATTTCATTTGAAAATATACCACGAATATTCGTATTTAGCGAAACGCGAATATCGACTATATATTCGAGATATATCCACGAATATGGCATATTCTGCTCAACACTATTAATTACCCCCAATGTTACAAGTGGTGGATTCAGCGGGCACAAGGCGGTGAAATCCGGGTCCTTGCTACAGTGGTGAGTCGCATCAGATACTGCTGCTAGCTGTGTGTGGCAGCCAGGCAAACAGCATTGCACAGAAATTTGATGGACTGTGTTGCATACAGGTTGTGTACCTGTGAAAGGATAATCACATTTTTTTTCTCTTCTCTGCTGTGAACTGTGTTACTGGTTGCTGTGTGCAACACCGCAAGAATGGGGCGGTCAAAACAGAAAAAGGAGGCGATTCTTGCTGAAGCCAGAGATGGAGCTCTGTGGCTGGAGGGGTTGTTACCGCCTAATAGAACCCCATACATGCTTGAACAAAGTTTTCCAAGGGAAAAGAGGGCGGCTGTTGTCCCTAACAACACGGCTGCAATGAGTGCATATGTGACTGCTTGTGTGGAGAATCCTCCAGCATTTGAATCTGCAGTGGATTGGTGCAAGCGGCACCTGGCAGGAATGGACCAAGCTAAAGTGGAAGGCAAGCCAACCTTCGCTACAAAGAGAGAGCTGCCGGAAGTCCATACCTGGGAGAGAGGTGTTGTTGCCCCTGGCAACGCTGCTGCAGTTAAACCAGCAGCTATTGCAAAAAGTGTGAAAGTGACACAGCTTAAGACAGGATCCAGCGGAAGGAATCCTGTGTTTTGTGCCAGAAGAGAGGCTGACCAAAGGCCAGGATGGAGAGTGGTTGCCCATAGCAACACAGATGAGACCAGTCAAGCTGTCTGTGCACCATGGGGTGTGCCTGCCAAGCGTCACTACAAGTGACTTCCGGAGGAGCCAATACAGCCTGTTGGAGAGAGGCAACAATGCTTTGCTGGGAGAGTGCGATCTCCCATGGCAACAGAGAGCCAGGCATTGAGGAGATGCCAAGAAATGAAATTTCAGCGTCCAGTACCGTGCCTGGAATGTGGCTGAGTGGGACATGGCATCTTTACTTGCCCAAAGTTCTGGAATACCGCTGAGCAATCTGGAAAGGCTGCAGTGTCATCCTGTGGCCCCAAAGAGACATTAGCTGGTATAGATGCAGCTCAGAGACAGCGCACTCAAGTGAAGACTATGATACCAGCCACTGAGAATGGTAAGACTGTTTCAATGTATCGCAGTGAAGTAGGAGTGTGTCCAGCGGAGAGATCTGCACTACAAATGGACATGGACTTGCTGCAGTGTGCTACCCAGAGCAGTGGGATGGCATATGGGGAAGCCCAGCTGACAGCAAGGTTAAAGATTCAAATGGACATGGCGACTGTGCATGCGCCTGCTATAATCCAGCAGAGTACTGGGAAAGTTGAACTAGGGGTGACCAAAAGTGTCTTTGTGCCATGTTCCCTAGTGGCAGGTGCTGCAGAGTTGCCCAGGGAAACCTCCAAGGAGCTCGCAGTGATGAAGCACAGCGTTTCCCAGGTCAGCTATGGAGCTGCTCAAGGAGCAAAGAGTTCCCCTTTAAATATAGAGGGTGCTGTATGGAGAGGCTCACAGGCTGTATTGGGTAATGGACAATCCGCAAAAGTAGAAGTTATGTCTAAGCGTAATTCTGATTGTTATGCTGATAAAAGGGTAAATGTTGGCAAATGTGATGGTATTGGTAATGATGACATTGAAAAATGTGTTTCCTTTAATGTCATGTCTGAAAATGTGTTTACTACCAATGGTGGGAGTAGGATGTCTCCCATAACAACCGGAAGCACAGGATTGTCCAGGGAAGTCTCATGGGATCTCCATGGGTTGGAGCCAGAGGTTTTCCAGGATGGTTGTGGTGCTACTCTGGTGAAACAAGGGAAGACTGTGTCACACAGTGAGTGTGTGTGGGCGGAGCCCCACAACCCTAAGTGTAACTCAGTTGTCAAGGGGTTAATTCAGCCTGCAAAAGCTGAAAGTGCAGAGCTGTATGTGTCAGTAGCGCCCCCAGAGCTAGTAGGGCAAAAGCATGTATTACAGCCTGCCTTGTCAGATAATGTGTCATCCCAAAAGGAAATGTATAGAAATGACCCAGGTGATGTTGTGGCTAGTGATTCCCAGGTTCCTTTGGTGCCTCTTGGGACAGGTGATGCAGCGCTGCAGAATGCCTGTCAGGGAAGTACCACAGACTGGGAAGCATGGTGCAAAGAAACAGTCGCAACGCTAAACAAAGTAACCATGAGTTATAAGGCAATGATGGGAGACAAGTGTGTGGACACAACATCTGTTATGCCAGACAGAGGGTTTGCAGAGTGGCCAGTGCTCAAGGGCATGTGAGCCTCTGTGAAGGTTGATCCCCTCCAGTCTGAAGGAGCGGTTCTTGGCATAGACATGGCAGATGTGTTGTCCACAACCCAGCAACTAAGTGGTAGCAAGTGTCAAGGTGACAATGTGACTTGTAATGACCTGCAGAGGCTCATTGACACTGGTGCAGAAGGGATAAGTGTGAGACATGTGTCTGACAGCGCTCCAGGAGAGCAACGGGTGGTGATGATGGGTTCCTCCAAGGAGGTGGAGGTCTCTTCATATGTCTCAACCTTTCAACTTGCAGTGGATAAGCCCCTCCGTGTCTTGGACAGGAAAAAGGTCCCTAGAAAAGTCTGGTATTTAGACATGGGTTGCATAGAGATGACACAAACTTTATTAGAAATGTTGGAGATGGTAAAAACGCACTCGCTGTACACTTGGGTGTCTCCACCGCAGATGGATCAGGTTGTGCTGCGTAGTACCAATAGGTGGGGCCAAGTGGTATAGGCTGTGCAGGGAAACTTTGATCAAGAGTTGTATTGGTGGGTCCAATGCTTATTAACAATGTGGCGAATAGTCCTGAGGTTCTCTGAGAGGGTGCCCCTAGTTACTGAGTGGTATGGAAGGTACTCAGAACTGTTGGAGACATCAAAGGTCTCTCCGGCTGGTGCAGTGACTGGAAACATCCCTGCTGGTGTGGTCCGAGGTGCAGCTGAGCAGAGGTCAGCAGAGGGCGCAGATAGTGTCTCACCAGCTGAACCTCATGAGAAGGCCCAGAATAGACGCAGCACTAGCAGAGATGCTTTCTAACACTCAGAAAGAGGTACAACTTAACCCCTTCCATACAGGGCATTTTCACCCCCTTCCTGCCCAGACCAATTTTTAGTTTTCAGCGCTGTTGCACTTTGAATGACAATTGCGCGGTCGTGCAACACTGTACCCAAATTAAATCATTATGTTTTTTTCCCCACACAAATAGAGCTTTCGTTTGGTGGTATTTGATCATCTCTGCGGTTTTAATTTTTTGTGCTATAAACAAAAGAAGAGCGACAATTTAAAAAAAAACACAATATTTTTTCCTTTTTATTTAATACATCTCACAATATTTTTAAAAAAAAAAACTTTTTTCCCCTCAGTTTAGACCGATACGTATTCTACGTATTTTTGGTAAAAAAAAACAAAAAACGCAATAATCGTATATTGATTGGTTTGCGCAAAAGTTATAGCGTCTACAAAATAGGTGATAGATTTATGGCATTTTTATTTTATTTTTTTTACTAGTAATGGCGGGGATCTGCGTTTTTTTTTTGTGACCGTGACGTTGCGGCGGACATATCGGACACTTTTGACACGTTTTTGGGACCGTTCACATTTACACAGCGATTAGTGCTATAAAACTGCACTAATTACTGTGTAAATGTGACTGGCAGGGAAGGGGTTAACACTAGGGGGCGCTGAAGGGGTTAAAATGTGTCCTAAAGTATGTTCTAACTGTAGGGGGAGGGGGACTCACAGGGGGAGGAGATCGATGTGTGTTCCTCTGTACTGGGAACACACATCAGTCTCCTCACCGCTGACAGGAGGTGGATCTGCGCGCCCTAGAACGCCGTGAAGACAGGACGTTGTGCAACGTCCTGTCTCATCGGCGAGGGGATCACCATGACGTGATTCCCCTAATGGCTGGTAGGGAAGGGGTTAAAGTACCCGGAGACGCTGTGAAAATTACTAATGTTGGTTTCTGCAACAATGTAATATGTACATCAGAAAGAAGTAGTTTATGCGTGGATCAGTGTCATTTGTTAGATCAGTTGCCCATGGAGTGTTGGACAACAGGTGAGGTGGAGATGTGCTATGGACCAGTGGGTTGTAGTCACTTACCTGTGTGTGTTCCCTCCTCGGGTCTAGTTCTAACAAACACTGAGATGGATGACACTGATTGTGTTGGACTGGGTGACATTGAAATGTCTGATTGACTAATGAGTTGTGCTGTTAAAAGTGATGTGGTTGCCGTGGGTAACCAGAGAGAGGTTCTTGAACCTGAAAGACCTGTGGTAAAAGATAAAACTTGCTTCCGTAAGCTGAAAGGTAGGATCAGGGAAGGCAGAGTTCCCCCAAGAGAGGAGTGTATTCTCAGGGACCCCAAGAGAAGAGTGGGAAGGCAGAGTATACAAACTTATAGGACCCTGTTAAGATCCAAGCTGGGACTTACCTGGAAACACACCCGAAAAAAAGGTTGGGCCTACGTGGCTGATGGCCAACACAGAGGTGTCCCAACTGCTATGGTGGATGCAGGTGTTTCTCCCTCCAGATCAAAACAAGAGGGGGGGGGATATGTGGCAGAGCGTGGCTCTGTCACTATAAAAATGATGATGAAATGGACACATGGTCTGCATATAGCCAGATTGCAGAGCGTAAATTTAAAAACAGAGAAAACTGCGCTGGCAGTTTTCTCATATTTTTTCTATTGCTACATGGGGCTCTATGGCTTGGAGATCCTTCAGAGATCTGGGTGGGACTGGATCTCCAACCTGTGTCCAGGTTTTAAAGACAGCCTGCAAGCTGCCTTCCCAGGTGCAGACAGCTCAATAAATGAAGGGCTGGGGAGAGCAGATGAGGAGGAGGAAGGTGAAGGAAGTTGGAGCAATGGCTGTTAGGCCTCATACACACGAGGCAATTAATTTGTTCAAATCGGTCGGACCGACCGATTTGAACAAATCTGTCTCTTTGGATTTTGGTTTGCTCGCGTGTACACACGAGCAAACCAAAATCCCCGCCAGCAGACGGCGCGCTGACGTGTCGGTGACGTGGCGGTGACGTGGCGGTGACGTTGACGCCGCCACGTCACCGCACCAGGAAGTAAAACACTTCCGCGCATGCGCCGAATCCATTCGGCGCCGGTGCGAGACGACATGTCTGCTGGTAAGTGTACTAACCAGCAGACATGTCGGGCGGACAGGTTCCCACCCGATAGATTTCAAAGCATGCTTTGAAATCTGTCGGGTGGCCAAATCCGTCGGCTCGCCCGTACACACGATCAAATCTGTCTGCTGGGACGGTCTAGCAGACCGTTTCCAGCAGACAGATTTGATCGTGTGTACGCGGCCTTACTGTGTGAGGATAAACGCTGTACGCGTTGGAAGACTTCGGAGCCGTGTGCATCAAGGGCCGTGGGTCTGGAGGAGCTGATGGTTTGGGGAACCATTACCTGTAGCAGCAGTGCTGCTGAAGAGTAGCCAGGTGGGCTGGTATTTTCAGTTGTCGCTGAATAACGTTTAAACCCCTGCGTGGGATTCCTGAATGGACTTTTGTTTTTTTCTCTCCTTTAATAAACGTGGACTAACAGGCCCTTAATGCTATATGCCTGTTTGGTGTTGACTCACTGCACAAAAACGCATCTGCCACTAGAGTTAATTACCCCCAATGTTACAATAGGTACACATTATATAGAAGGGGCTGTGGGACGGAGTGAGGCAGAGCAGAGCTGGCTGCCTGAGAGTACTGAGACAGACCACTGCATACAAGTATGCGATATACATACATCACATGAAAGGGAAATGTGAGGCAGGACTGAGTGCAGCAGAGCTGAGCTGGCTGGGAGATATTTGACCGACAACAGAACAGGAAAGTTTGAGTAAACAGTCACATTTGCCTGCTGAAAACAATCATTGTCAGCCCGAGAGGTGAGTTCCTGAATGTATTGTTTGAATCGTTGTTTCTATTCAACCATTTATAAAAGTAAGAAAGAAAGTTACCGCTCCAGGTGGATTGTGTTAGGATGATCAGTATGGTCTCAGGAGATCAAGGGTGCTGGCAATGCACAAGGCAACAAATGGAAAAAGAAAATGTGGACAGCCGCACTTCAAAAAACCTTTAGGGTTGTCTTTATTTAAAAAAGGAAAAAATGCACTACAAGTCACAGCTGTTTTACTCCTGTGTTGTGTGCTGTGACTTTTAGTGCATTTTTCCTTTTTTAACAAAAGACAACCATCAAGGTTTTTTGGATTGCGGCTGTCCATATTTATAAAAGTAAAAAATGCATCATGCAGAAGTGAATGTCTTTAACTACAGAAATCTGTGGGAGAATATCATTTTAGACTGGAATTCCACTTTACCATATGATGAGAAACTTTCCACATAAACAGGTAATCATCTACAACTTGGCTTGCCCTATGTGTTAGAGCAGATATTCCCAACCCTGTCCTCAAGTACCCCCAACAGGCCATGTTTTTGTAATTTCTCTTAGATAAAATAGCTGTCCAAAATACCAAGCCATTGACTCGATTTAAAGCGCCTGTGAAAGATAAAAGAAAACCTACAAACATGGCCTGTAGGGGGTACTTGAGGACAGGGTTGAGAACCACTGTGTTAGAAAGCCCACCTCGACAAAATAGGTCTAACTGGGGGGCCCTGCAAGAAGTAATGGGTATTGAGTAGAGCTGCACGATTAATCATTAAAAAAAATCATGATCTCGATTCAACCCCCCTTACGATCTCTATGCAGAATTTCCTGATTCATTCATGTAACAAGTGTAGACAGTTCTCTGCTCACTCAGCTGTCAAAAGAAAAAAACTGGGCAGCCTGCCAAGTTTTTCACAACATTGTCTGTATAACTAGAAACATTGTAACTTTTCGTTCTTATGCAGCGTACACACGATAATTTTTCGTCATGAAAAAAAAACAAAGTTTTTCGGCGTTTAGAAAAAACAAAGTTTTTCCAACTTCATTATTAAAACGACGTTGCCTACACACGGTCGTTTTTAAAAGATGCTCTTGCAAAGCACGGTGACGTACAACATGTACGACGGCACTGTAAAGCGGAAGTTCCATGCGGATGACGCCACCCTTTGGGCTGCTTTATCTGAATTCCTGTTAGTAAAAGACAATTTGCGCTTTTCTGTCTGTTACAGCGTGATGAATGTGCTTACTCCATTACGAATGGTAGTTTTACCAGAACGAGCGCTCCCGTATTATAACTTGCTTCTGAGCATGCACAGGTTTTTAACGTTGTTTTAGCCCACACACGATAATCTTTTTACAACCCGAAAAACAACATTGTTTAAAAAATGCAGCATGTTAAAAAATAAATAAAAATATGTTGTTTTTCAGAACCCAAAAAATGATGTGAAGCCCACACACGATCATTTTAAATTATATTATTTTAAAACAATGTTTTTTTCATGCTGAAAAATGATCGTGTGTATGTGGCATTAGATCAAAGAAATGAACTTTGGCCTGGAACTTTAACAACTTAAAAACACTACTTCTGACACTTGTTTCTTACAAAGTTAAAATCTGTGGCCCAGATTCACAGAGCGATTACGCCTGTGCAACAGGAGATGCGCGGCGTAAGTCTAAATGTGCGCGTGCGTTTCGATGCACGGCATCCCCAGAACGAGATACGCAAAAAATCTACTTTTTTTTGTCCAGCGTAATTTCGTTAGACTGGCGCATCCGTCCGCGCAAAAGTGTGCTAGACAGACCATTGATTTGCTAGTGAGGGACTTACGGGGATCCACAAAAGAACGTTGGGGCAGCGCAGGCTACGCAGTGTGCGCAACAGCAAAATGTCCTGTCTAAAATTAGACCATATAAAAGCTGGTCTAAAAAGAGAAAAAAAGTCTACTTGTTAGATAAAGCAACTGTCAGGGAAATGTCCGTAGAAGTACTGGCAATCTTGCCAGTAGAAGAAATGACCATAGAAGAAGTACTGGCAATCTTGCCAGTAGAAGAAATGGCCATAGAAGAAGTACTGGCAATCTTGCCAGTAGAGGAAATGGAAGCCATAGGCTCATCATGTGACAGGAAGATCCTCCTGCTGGTCTATAAATGGCTGCCACTGTCTGATCCAAATTGCTGGATTGTCGTCAGCCTTCCTGAGTCTCTGTATTATTACTGTTTGGATTTCCTGTTGTGACCCTGTCTGATCCGCTCTCCTGGTTTGACCCCCTGGCTTGCTTCACTGACTTGTTACCTTCTCCAGCACCTGATCCCAGCTTGTTTCACGGACTTCGCTTCAGTTATCTGTTCCTGCCTGTTTTCCAACACCAGACCTTGGCTTGTCTCCATTCCTGCAAACCTGCATCTCCTGGCTGGATCCACAGTGTTTGATCCCCAGCCGGCTTCCACTGTTGCTTCTTGTGCACACCTTGCCAAGTGTTACCGAGGACTCCTAGAGACTGCAGCCCAGCGGTGTTTACTGTATTCTCCAGTATTCTTCAGACACTCACCAGCTCTTCTCTCCTGGATCCATCTGGCAACCTGTGCTTCTCTGGGCACTACACCCTCTGTACCCAACCTGTACTGCACTTAGCCACAAGGGGAGCCCTCTCGGCATTTCGGCCTCCAACCAGGTACGTGACAGCAACACTGTTAGTGAGGAGCTCAGCAATCACACGTGTTGCACAACAATCTGTATGCCAACATGCCAGGGGCATCGTCGCGCATAGCTATACTACTGACTTTAGATGAGCAAAGAAGGAGGAGGGCACGGAGGATGGCACGGGAGAGGATATACCGCACCCGCATAGACCTGTTTGGCATGAGTGATTCTGAGGTGTATCACATCTTCAGATTCACCCCTCATGCCATCCTGGAATTAACCACAACCTTGCAGGAGGACATCACCAGCCTAACACACCGCTCACATGCAGTGCAGCCACTGGTCAAGGTCATGGCAACACTCCATTTCCTTGCCAGTGGCTCTTTTCAGCGTACAAGTGGAGTGGTGGCTGGGATGTCACAATCCTCCATGAGCAGATGTGTGCACCAGGTTGTCCCTGCAATCCTCAGACGCATGGCCAACCAAATCATCAAACCCACCACTGAGGACCTGCGGCTGAAGGCAATGACAGATTTCTACAGAATTGCCAGATTCCCATGCACCATGGAGGCCATTGATTGCACACATGTGGCACTCCAGCCCCCCCAGGAGACAGAGCACATGTACCGCAATCGGAAGCATTGGCATTCCATCAACGTACAGGTGATAGTCGATGCCCAAGGCCTCATATGGCACGTCCGTGCCAAACACCCAGGGTCCAGCCATGACAGCTATATATACAATCAATGCCACATCAGAATGGAATTCGATCAGAACCTGTATGGGGCCACCTGGCTGGTTGGTGAGTGACATGGGTGGCAGGCATGACTGTACCCCCCCATGATGCACACATCACAAGGGGCACATGCATGACTAACATCCTCCTGTCTTTTCCCTTACAGGTGACTCTGCATACCCACTGGGACCCCATCTCATGACTCCTTTCCGGAACCCCCAAACCCCAGGAGAGGAAAGATACAATCAAGCACATGCCCAAACACGTGCAGTGGTGGAGCGCACCTTTGGCCTCCTGAAGTCACGTTTCCGATGCCTGGATAAGTCTGGGGGTACCCTCTTGTATTCCCCAAACTTCGTGTGCCATATTATCGGTGCCTGTTGCATGCTGCACAACTTCGCAGTAAGAAAGGGCCTGCAGATTGACCTATGTGATGACCTGACCCCTGAACCAGACAATCCCCCCCTAACCGAGGATACCCCGTCTTCTGAGGGAAAAGCAGCCAGGAGACAGCTCACATTGGGCATCTTTGCACGTTAAACACACACATTAATCATGGCACAATGAGAATGCATGCATGCACACCACTGTGGTCCCTAGCACACACACCCCACATCCACATCAAATTGGATTGGCACCAGTCCACCATGCTGGACTTGTGAGCAGCAACGCCACGCCAAGGCTCCAATTATGTCACTGTACATTCATACACCATTCACACGGACCTGGGGATCACTTCTCCACCAAAATTGAGGGTGACACCCCTTTTCCGGCAGAAATGTCACCCCCATATTCAAACAGCATTCACAACCCAAAAAAAAAAAAATGACCAGCAAAATCAAAAAATTTTCAGCCAAAAAAATAAAAAAGAGGGGGAAAAAATATTATTGCCCTTGACGTGAGCCACGCCTGGGGCGCCCCCGGCCACTGGGGAAGGAGGAGCAGCCCCTGATCTCTGCCCACCTGGCGGCCTGCCCTCCAAGGCCAGGGCAATTCTGTCCAGGGCAGCACCAAGTGTTGCCGTGTTGGCCTGGATAGCCTGGGTGAGGGCCCTCACATCCTATCCAATGCCTGCTGATGTCGTCTGCAGTTCATTTAGGCAGGTTGTGAAAGCCCGGGAGTGGGAGTCCAGGTTCCCCAGCGTATCCTTGATGGAGGACAGGCTCTCCTCCATCCGCACCAATGTCTGGCTGACCTGTCCCAGATGGCGGGTCTGGAGGAACTGGTCTCTTCTCAGAGTGGCGGGCAGGAGATCGGCCACCCCCCTGGTCTTCTGGGACGACTTCCTGCCTCCAGCTGATGCTTGTGGCCGGGGAGAAGGGGAGGCCCTTGGGAGGGGAGCCATGTTGGGGGAGGAGGGGGGGCTCTCCCTTAGGGAGGGCTGCCTGCTGCCAGCCAGAGGGGAAGAGTCCTCAAAAACCAAAAGTCCAGTGCCTGACATGGACTCCTCCTCATGAATCTCCTCCTCCTCAACCTCCTCCTCCTCCTGTTCAACCTCCTCCGCGGACTCCGGCCTTGTCGGGGGGGCCTCATTAGGCTGCTGTCCTGGGGATGGTGCGGTCAGGCCAGATGGCCCTGCACCCTCCTGCACATCTGTGGATGATACAAAACATTCACAGTTTGGAGGATCCACATACTTGCCACATATTCCCTTTCCCCCCCTCCCCCACACATGCTACACACCTGATATTAAAAAAAAAACTTACCTGGCACCACGGGCTCCGGACCTGTGTCAAAGCCGGGCAGGCCCTCAACTTCATGCCGATGAAAGGTCAGGGCCACTGCACGCTCCTCCGCTGTCAGCCTAATACGGCATGGTGGGCCCCCTCCTGTGCCCCTGGCATGGGCAAGCATTTTGGACAGCTTCTGTTTGACCAGACGCCGGAGGTCATTAATTTTTTTGTCAATCCCAGACCGGGTCCGTTTCTCCCCCTCCCCCGCTGAATTGACCTGCTCAGTGATGAGGTCCAAAATCTCCCTCCTCCTGGCCGGGGTGGTGTTGGCACTGTCTGGGCCGTGGAGGAAACGCCCATAATCTCTAACGGCCCGGGCAAGAATTATTTTTTCCCCCAAAGTAAAATTTAGTTTTCGCTTTCTCTCTGTCATACTGCAAAAAAACTCACTCCCAGTCAACAAAAATCAGTCACAAAAACAAGCACAACCAATCAAGCAAGAACACACACAAAGATAAAACTGAGGCGGCATACACACGAGGGGATATGTCCGCTGAAAACGGTCCGATGGACCGTTTCAGCAGACATCTCCGTTGGTGTGTATGGGCTAGCGGACAGATTTCTCCACCCGACAGATTTCAAAGCAAGCTTTGAAATCTATCCGGTGGAATCTGTCCGCCCGACATGTCTGCTGGTTAGTACACTTACCAGCAGACATGACGGCCCCCACCGCCGCCGCGCCGCTGCCGAATGGATTCGGCGCATGCGCGGAAGTGTTTTACTTCCTGGTGCGGTGACGTGGCGGTGACGCGGCGGCGTCAACGTCACCGCCGCGTCACCGCGCCGTCCGGCGGCGGGGAATTTGATCCGATGGTGTGTACACGCCATCGGATCAAACTCCCGATCGGACATATCCGATGGAAATGGTCCGCGGACCGTTTTGATCGGATATGTCCGATCGTGTGTACGCCGCCTAACACCCAAAAAATCACACAAGCACTCAGCAAAGAACAGTCACAAAAACAAACAGCAAAAAATCAGCAAGAAAACAAACGAACAGAAATATATCAAACAAACAGTCTCTCAAACACTTATCAAAAAACACTTTCAAAGATCTACTAACAAACACTTGATCACACAGAACACTAATCTGACAAATACAAAACACAACGCAACGAACAACAGGACAAAAGCACTTGGTTAAATGGGAAGGGACAAAGGGATGTACTTTTGCAATGCAAGTGCGTTTGTGTCTGTCTATTTATGCTGTCTGCGTAGTCCTTAGTCCATTTCCAATTTCACTGATTGCGCCGCTCCCGAGTTGTGAGCATGCGCACAGCGGAGCTGACATGGTCTGCTTCAAGCGCACATGCGCGAGCCGGCCGGCCCTTCATTTGCATGGGGTCACGGCTCATTTCAATGTAACCCGCCCACGTCCTTCCCAATTTGTATTACTCCGCCTTACGCCTCTGAAATAACGTTACGCATGTGCAATTTTCTGCGCAAAAGCTACGAGAATAGGGTGATTACACGGCTACATTGCGCAAGTCTAACGTAAAGGCGGTGCGCTACGCCGGTCCAATAATGCGCAGATGTACCTGAATCTGGGCCTGTGTTTTTTGCTAGAAAATTACTTGGAACCCCCAAACATTGTATCCATAGAAAAGGCTCTGTAGAAAAAAATGGTGATTGTTGCAATATTTTGTCTCACACTGTATTTGCTCAGCGGTCTTTCAAATGCAGTCTTTGGGAAAAAAATACACTTCAATTAATAATAAAAAAACGAAACAGTAAAGTTAGCTAAATTTTTTTGTAAAATGTGAAAGATAATGTTACGCTGCGAGAATCATGATAGAATCGTAATCTTTATTCTACAAAAAAAAAAATTGTGATTCTCATTTTAGCCAGAATCGTGCAGCTCATGTTTTGAGTAAGATATAATATGTAGCCATTAGATTAGGAACTTTGAACCAAACTCTGATCTGTTTGGAGATGATGCCTTTACCAAAAGCCCTATCAATAAAAAGCCCTATCAATAATTTGACAGAATTGTCTCATAATCTGTCAATAAAATCTTACAATACCACTGGTTATTTCACAGGATTTTGTGGCACATAGAAACAGTTCCATCCACTGTCATAATGACAAAGTTTCCCCCTTTATCCCAGGGTTTAATGATAATATCTTTCCTATCTTTTAGGCCTCGTACACACGATGAGATATGTCCGCTCAAACTTGTCCGACGGACAGTTTAGAGCGGACATGTCTCTTCGGATTTCGGTCCGATGGCGTGTACACACCATCGGATCAAAATCCCCGCCGGCAGACAGCGTGGTGACGCGGTGGTGACGTTGACGCCGCCACGTCACGCACCAGGAAGTAAACACTTCCGCGCGCATGCGTCGGATCCATTCACAGGATACGACGCATGTGCGGGAGGATATGTCCGCTGGTTTCCCGTACTAACCAGCGGACATATCCGACGGACAGGTTTGTAGCGGACAAACCTGTCCGCTAGCCCGTACACACGATCGGATTTGTCTGCTGAAACGGTCCATCGGACCGTTTTCAGCGGACAAATTCGATCGTGTGTACGCGGCCTTAGGCCCCATACACACGAGCGGACAGATTTGTTCAAATCTGTCCGTCCGACAGATTTGAACAAATCTGTCTGCTGGGATTTTGGTTTGCTCGCGTGTACACACGAGCAAACCAAAATCCCCGCCAGCAGAGAGCGCGCTGACGTGTCGGTGACGTGGCGGTGACGTTGACGCCGCCACGTCACCGCACCAGGAAGTAAAACACTTCCGCGCATGCGCCGAATCCATTCGGCGGCGGTGCAGCGGCGGAGCGGAACGACATGTCTGCTGGTAAGTGTACTAACCAGCAGACATGTCGGGCGGACAGATTCCCACCCGATAGATTTCAAAGCATGCTTTGAAATCTGTCGGGTGGACAAATCTGTCCGCTAGCCCATACACACGATCGGAGATGTCTGCTGAAACGGTCCATCGGACCGTTTTCAGCGGACAAATTCGATCGTGTGTACGAGGCCTTAGTGTTCTCAGTGTTATTGTTTAACGGTTAAATTGGAATTTTTTTGACCTTAATAGTGTGAGTCTGAATTTCATTAGTCACCCATTCCAAGAATAATTTCAATTTAGAATAAATTAGGTAAAGTATGACATGTTTGTTATTTTTTTTTAAAACAGGAACCTTTAATATCACTTTAAGATTTGTTTCTATATTCCCGTGGTTCTTTACAGGACTCTACATCATTACTATGTGATATTATCCAGTTTTTTTTATTAAACATGGAGCACTTCATGTTTTGTTTACTTCTAGCTCTATATGTAACTGCATGGTAAAGTATGAGATTCGTAAGGTCCTGAAGAAGCAGACACTTACGAAATGCTTAGACTGCAATAACAGCAACCATTGTGTATCCCAAGTTGAGCATTTCTGAATCGGTTGTTGTTTTGGCCTCAAAAATTTTGTAATAATGGTGTCAGTAACCTGTATGGTCAGAAATGTGTGGACTGCCATAGATAATATCTTTCCTATCTGTTAGTGTTATTGTTTAACTGTTAAATTGGAATTTCTTGATCATAATAGTGTGAGTCTGAATTTCATCCCATTCCAAGAATAATTAAAATTTAAAAATTACAAATGTGTGGACATATTTAAGATTTGTTCCTATATTCCTGCGGTTCTTCACATGGCTCGACATCATTACTATGTGATATTATCCAGTTTGTTTATTGAACATGAAGCACGTCATGTTTTGTTTACTTTAAGTTCTATATTTAACTGCATGGGAAAGAATTAGATAATGGTGTCAGTAACCAACTGCCATAGAGAATACCAGGCACAAGTAGTGTAAAATAATATTATTTATTTAAAAGATAGGTGAATAACACAAAAGCAAATGCACCTCCAATATTGCAAACTGTGTAAACAAACCCGCAAACCAAACAAAAGTGACACACAATAAATGACTGCCTAAACCAAATATTTACAAGTGTGGAATGCAAAGTGGAATCGTAACAAGCCAGGGTCATACACGGGAGATAAAGCAGATAGAGTTGGGAACAAGAAAGGACGGTGAGAGGGTTACAGGAGATGGAGAGTGAAGGCGGGAAGGGATCAGGCTGCAGCGCAGGAGTACAGGAACAGATGCAGAATCACAGGTCAGGGCACATAGAGATCAGACCACCAAGGCAACCAGACAGGATTTAAATACATATCCTGCAACGAGCATCAGGTAATGACTAATGAGCTCCTGGCTACTGGGAGACACTGAAACTGCCACCCATGGATCTGGGAGCTCCAGGGCCACCAGCAGATCAGTCCTTTCCTCACACACCCGCTGGTGGACCCTGGAACTGCAGGCCTAGGTTCTGAGTGCCACCAGCAGGTGAGTCCTTTCCTGACAAATGGTTTTAAACATTGGTCTCATGTGTTTTTAATATTTGTATAAATAAAATGTGTGTTTGAGGCTGGGTTCACACTTGTCCTACAAACGCTCCGACATTGGGAGCTCATGTCGCATGACGTGTGAAAATCAATGTTTCCCTATGAGAGCCGTCTTAACTGATCCGACACAAGTCTGTCCGACTTTGAAAACGCTCCCTGTACTACTTTGGTCCGACATTCATCTCACTTCAGCCCATTGAATATCATTGAAGTCGGACCAAAGAAGGAGCCTTGTCCTTTTCAGACATCCCGCATGTGATTACAGCAGCAGTAAAAGGAATTTATCTCACTCTGGGATTGTTTTGGTCAAAGAACAAGTCAGACTATCACAAAGTCGGTTCAAAGTAGTATCCTGTTCATGAAAGAACATTGTAAAACGCATCAAAAACACACTGGAATGCATCAGAATGCACCTAAATGCACCAAAAACACACTGGAACACAAATGTCAAAAACACGCATCTGGAACACATCTGGGCTATGCTGTGTACTGTAAGATGACCAGATTTTTTAAATTAAATCCGGGGACACTTAAAAAAGAAAAAAAATATTGGCAGATGGTAAACTACGGTATTTTATAAGCATATTTTCCTAAATGATATATGCAGTGTATGTGGTATGTGTTTATGGAATGATTGTATGATATATATGTTATTTCTCAAATTTCCTCCACGAGATGAAAAAAGATACTTCTAATGCCGCGTACACACGATCATTTTTTGTGATGAAAAAAAATGACGTTTTCTGTGAAGTAAAAAACAACGTTTTTGAAACGTCACTTTCAAAGACGATGTTGCATACACACCATCGTTTTTTTCACAAAAAGCGAGGTTACGTTCACCACTCTTTTCAATTGAAGCTCGCTTCATATCTAGCTTCTGGGCATGCGCGGGTTGAAAAACGTCGTTTTAAACGACGTTTTTGCTACACACTGTGACTTTTTGTGAAACAAAAAACGACGTTTTAAAAAACGACACAAAAAATTCAAGCATGTTGGAATTTTTTTTTGGTCGTTTTTTTTAAGACAAAAAACAACGTTTTGCCCACACACGATCAATTTAAATGACGTTTTAAAAAACAACGTTTTTTTTCATCGCAAAAAACGACCGTATGTACGCGGCATTAGAATTTTTGGGGATATGACTACTAAATTTTAAGTAGATAAGATAGAGAAAAACCTTGGAGGAAGGGATGGGGCAGCTAAATTAAAATCTAATCTCGGCAGGGGCGGCTCCAGACAATTTATTTTTGGAGGTACTATGCTGGTGTTTGAGGTAAAAGTGAGGGTGCTAATGCGGTGCGCTACCTGTAGGCGTGGCCAGCAAGTTGCCGTGGTCAGAAAGTGACAGATTCTTCATGGTGTACAATGGTGATCAGTATATATCCTGGCCTCTGTATACCAATAAAAAGCCAAAAAAATGCAGCACAACTTCCTATATACAATTCTACAAATGGACTTATAAGTGTAGTGGTAAAACCTATAAAATAATATCCAGTTCAAATCAACCAATGCATTGCAATATGAATATAGTAGTGATGGTGTCACCCCCTCTGCAAAAATATTTTGAGAAATTGCATATTTGTACATTGCAGCGCTGCAATATTTCTCACCTTTTGCAGAGAGGGTGAGACCATCACTACTATGTTCTAATACAGTGCTTGATTTGCATCTCAGTTATTATTATTGTATGTAGGGGGTTACACCATTATTTGCATATAGAAGCTCTGCAGTTTCTCAAAATATTTTCGCAGAGGGGGTGACACCATCACTACTGTATTCATATTGCAATACATTGGTTGATTTACACTGGATATTCATTTATAGGTGTTACCATTGCACTTATAAGTACATTTGTATACTTTAATAGATGACTTGTAGGGCAGTGCTGCATTTTTTTGCTTTTTATTGATTTGCGTTAGATGAGGGAACCAGCTAGCAAGATTATCTTCTTGCTTTTGCGATTTTTTTTTTGTTTTGCATGGCAGTTGTTTTACTTAATTTGTTATGTCCTCTTTATACTGGTAACCACTGGCCCTGCATTTTGGTGGTCAGTGTGCCCCTTGAATGCTGATGGTCAGTGTGCCCCCGTATGCTGGTGGTCAGCGTACCCCCTGTATGCTGGTGGTACATGCTGGGTGCAGCAGGATGCTATGTGCAGTGTTTAGGAGGATGCTACGTGCATGGTTCAGGAGGATGCTGCATGCAGGGTTCAGGAGGATGCTACATGCAGGGTGCAAGAGGATTCTATGTGCAGGGTGCAGGGCTCAGGAAGATGCTACATGCAAGGTTCAGAAAAATTCTATGTGCAGTGCTCAGGAGGATGCTATGTGCAAGGTTTAGGAGAATGCTACGTGCAGGGCTCAGGAGGATGATTCATGCAGGGCTCAGGAGGATGCTATGTGCAGGGTGCAGGGCTCAGGAGGATGCTACGTGCAGGCTTCAGGGGGATGCTACGTGCAAGTTTCAGGGGGATGCTTCGTGCAGGCTTCAGGGGGATGCTGCGTGCAGGCTGCATGGCTCAGGAGGATGCTACGTACAGAGCTCAGGAGGGTACTATGTACAGAGTGCAGGGCCCATGATGGATTACATACAGAGTGCAAGGTTCAGGCATGCATTACAAACTTACAAAATTCAGGAGTGTGTTGTACAGAGTGCAAGATTCAGGAGTGCATTACCTACATAGTGCAAGGTTCAGGAGGATGCTACATACAGAGTGCAAGGTTCAGAAGGATGCTATGTACAGAGTACAAGGTTCAGGCATGGGCGTCCGCTCCATAGGGCAAGGGGGGTCATTTGCCCCCCCTGGAATCACCAGGGAGAGCCAGGAGCAGGGCCGAACTGACCCTGGGGCCGCTTTAAGTGGTGACTGCATCGCTCCCCTCCTTCTGGCCTCCGGTGCTCGTATCGTATGTCATGGAGCTGAGTCTGTGTGCAAGGTCCCGCCCCTCTAGTTTGGCTCGTCCGATAGTCTTCTAGTGTTCCGCCTATCACACGAGTAAAACCAGGGGGAGGGGGCGGGACCTTGCACACAGACCCATTTCCGTGACATACGATACAAGTGCCAGAGGACAGAGGGAGGGGAGCGCTGTTTTATATTGTTTACCAGGCCTGTGCTTTGTTTGTACCAACATCTGTTGCCACAGGTAACACTAGATTATTTTCTGATGTGTTTTTTAGCAAGTCTGGAAACACAGAGCAAACACAAAACAGAGTTGAAGCCTACGGCATAGTTTCTAGTTGTCCCTTATTTAGAGTGCCTGTCCCTCTTCTGGAATCAAATCAATGTGTCCCTCATTCCAAAAGGTTCCTCTTTTAGACCTGAAATAAATATACTGTCAATATAGTGTAGTGTTTTAGTCAAGGGAAAGGGGTGCTGTGTAATGTAAATGGGTCCAGTGATGCAGGGTGCTGTGTAATGTAAAGGGGTCCAGTGGTGCAGGGTGCTGTGTAATGTAAAGGGGGCCAGTGATGCAGGGTGCTGTGTAATGTAAAGGGGTCCAGAGCTGTGGGGTGCTGTGTAATGTAAAGGGGTCCAGAGCTGTGGGGTGCTGTGTAATGTAAAGGGGTCCAGAGGTGCAGTTGTAGAGAGGGGGTACACAGTAGTGACAAAGAGATATTGAAAGATGCAGGGGGCACAGTGGGGTGTTTTTACATTTTAACATGGGGGGGGGTGCTTTTAACCCCCGCTAGCGGTCGAAGAAAAGGGTAAAATGCCACTGTCTATCGACGCTGCTGAAGCACGCCCCCCCCCCCCCTTAAAAAATTTCAGTGGACGCCCATATGTTCAGGTATGCATTACATACAGAGTGCAAGGTTCAGGAGTGCATTGTACAGAGTGCAAGGTTCAGGAGTGCGTTGTACAAAGTGCAAGGTTCAGGAATAAGTAAAACTTTTTTTTTTATAATCACTTTCTTCCTTTATTATAACAGTTTTCAATTTACAAAAAAAAGACAATAAAGAGAGACGAAAAACATTCCATACAGTTTGTCCATATAAAACCATTTTAACATATTATGCCGCATTTTTCGGGTTGTAAAAAATTATTATTTTTTTTTTTTAAATGTCATTAAAAACGATTGTGTGCGGGCTTCAGAGCATTTTTCGGGTTCTGAAAAACGACCAAAAAAAAAAACATTTTTCAGGTTGTAAAAAATGGTTGTATGTGGGCTTTAACGATTTGAAAAATCTGCGCATGCTTACATACACAACACTGAAAGCTTTTAATAAAGATGTATTGTTGCCATGGTAGCCCACCCATCGAAACGGCAATTGAACCATCTTGGCGGTTGGTGGGATTTCCCGGTCCGGTCCTGCAGACACCCCTCCCCCAATCCCCTCCCTTCATGCTTTATTTCTCTTTTCTTTTTTTTTCTTTATTCTTGATGTTACAATTTTTACTCTATTAAGGAGTTTTTCTTTTTCTTGTAAGTTGGTATGAACTGTTAGTAACTCATGGGCAGATATTTTATATAGATGCCTCAGTTAACTTTATCGTATAATCTACTAGACATTAAGGTACGAACTGAACATAAAAGGAAACATCTCCTTTGATCCGTTCATTACTTCACTGTACCAATCTTATATGGCAAAACCGTAAAGTACGCCCTAACGGTTTTCACAAGAGGAATGTTATTTCATGTTAGAACACCTCTCAACACTGCTAAGTTTCTTTATTTCTACAATTGCATATTTGTACTCTCTTTGTTTTTCTTTAGTTTAATATTCCTTATATTTTTTGTATACCGCCTATTTCATATTCCAATAAAGATATATTTGACAAGGAAAAATCTGCGCATGCTCAGAAGCAAGTTATGAGACTGGAGTGCTCGTTCTGGTAAAACTACCGTTCGTAATGGAGTAAGCACCTTCATCACGCTGTAACAGCCAGAAAAGTGCGAATCGTCTTTTACTAACACAAAATCAGCTAAAGCAGCCCTCCGCTCTGAGCAGAGAGCTGTGACTTTCAATCACTCTCTGCTCTGCCCCTCCAATGCTCACTGAAGTGCTTGGCTTTGGAGGGGGCGGGGCTCAAGTTCTTAGCAGAACGCTGAAGGGCTGAGCCAGCTGCTGGTCAGGCATCTGGGTGGATTCGCGACTTTAACCTTGCTAGGGTCTGTACCAGCTCTGTGTTAATCAGCCGACAGTGGACTTCATAGCACTCATAGGAGTGCAGAACACACTGCACTGCTGTGATCCATAGGAGAAGTACAGCCAAATGAGCTTTGAGAATACTTCTTCTTGAGCTCTGGTTCACACTTGTGCGGACAGGGTAGTCTATTAATTTGCATGTGCCTGCATTTTCCTCGAAAAAGGTGCCTGCACCTTTCTAAAAACATAGTAGCAGGGAAAAAAGTGTGGTCTTTTTGACCATGTGATTTTTCTGTGGTTTCCACAAATGCAGCATGGGCTGAGATGGGATGTCATTCATTCTGCACATCTCATAGGAGCAGCGCAATTTAGCTGTAGGTGGTTGTGGGAACAGATGTGATTTCTGCACCCACAACCAGCTTGCACATCGTGAGCCAAAGCTTAATAACTTCTGTGAGCGATGCCATAAGTGCAGACTGTTCTGGTACATCATTAGTTAAAGCGGAGTTCCACCCAAAAATGGAACTTCCGCTTAATCCACTCCACACCCCCCAGCTTGCATGTAATTTTTTTTGGGGGGGACACTTCGTCCGCCGAGCTGGTTAGGCGATTAAGCTTAATACAGCACTGTAGGCGACTCTAGGTGACAGGTCCTAGACGATCGCCTGTAAAATCAAGTGCGACGGCTGTCACACAGTTAGAATGTCGCTCTGGTTTATTAAAAGCCACAGCTACATGTAGCTGCTGACTTTTAATAACATAACATTTGGCTGGAAGTTGTAGGTAGCTGAGTAGCCTTACTTACAGTGTCTGAGGGGGAGGGGATGCCAAGGTATGCAGCATGCAATCTGTGTGTGCTCCAAAGACCTGGAGGACTTTGTGGAGAAGAGGCCTGTGCAGCAGAAGATGGAGCAAACCTGTCTTCAGAGGTTGTCTCTGTTTGGTGACTGCACTGCTCCCCCTCCTTTCTTCAGGATTTGTTATGCCTGGGTGCAGTGATTGGTGGGTACAATGATTGATGGGTACAGCTGGACTCTGTATATGTGTTGCTCTGTAGGGGGAGGTCCCCAGGGAAGGATGCTGGACAGAGATGTTGGTCTCTAATATGGACATCCAAGGCACACACCCCAGGGTTTCCGATTTGTTCCCTAAGACTGCCTGAGTAGTGAGAGTGAATAGAGCTGTCAAGTCCAACCTCTGATGTTGGGGTGGGTGGGGCCAATATGTGGAGCTCCGCCCCATTCTTCAGACAGACCGTGCATAGACAAATAGCTGTGTTTATGCATTGGTGGGCAGGGAGGAAGGTGGCAGGGGGCAGGACCAATTGTAACTAGTGTATTTGTACCCACAGAGGTGTATAATAAACCTGCATTATACACTGCTGTGGATACATATACACTAGTTACAATTGGCCCTGCCACCTTCCTCCCTTCCCACCAATGCATAGACACCGCCTATTTGTTTATGCACGGGCTGTCTGACAGAGGGGTGGAGCTCCGCATATTAGCCTTGCCCATCCCGACATCAGACCTTGGTTTTGACAGCTCCACTCACTCTCAGTGTCACTGTGATCATTTGCTCCCGGCTTGCACACCAATCCAAACCACACTGGATGGATATTTTCATTGCTGCATGTCCTGCTAGGGCTAGGCTGTCAGCTGAAAGTATATGGACCCCCCCTGAATTCAGGGACAGATCTGGGGACAGATGTGGTCTGAGGACAGTGTCCTGAATCCAGGGAATGTCCCCGGAAACCGGGGACGTCTGTTCACCCTAGTGTACTGACCCTAAGTCCTTAAAAGATCATACAGCTAGGCCTATAGTTTCAAGTAGGGGGATGCCTAACTGAAAAAAGTTTTTTGTATTAAGGCCTCATGCACACTGGACATACAAAAAATGCTGCTTATACTGGTGTTTGTGTTTTTTTTTATTTCAGCATGTAAAAGCAACTCTGTGTTAGCCTATGTGTCCATGCAAATGTGGACAGTTATAGGCATATTTGTGGAGGAATATACAGGCTGAAAAAAAACATCACAAGTGCATTTTTGAGGTGCATCAAGCGTTAAGTGTACATTTTTGCTAGTGTTTCGAGGAAAAATTCTTATAAACGCAAATATGCGTAAGTGCTCCTCAACATTTGTACAATATGCTCCTTAGGAGCGTTTTTTATGCTGCTTTTTTTCTGCCATTTTCTGCCATTCTGGAATTTTTTCTACTGTCTTGAGTGCATGGACCCTAAATTTGCCCTCACCATTCATTCACTCACTTTATTGCTTGACATAGTGGTACAACCATGAAAATAGTGGCAACATTGGACATTGAAGCCCTCTATTTGATTATACCTGATCAGAAAGGTTTAGATCAGTACACCATTTCCTGGAAGAAAGAAATGTAAGTAAAAAATCTCACATTTCTTCTGGTTTCAGCTATGATTACCTTCCCTCACAAATCTGGTGCTGGGTTATAACCTTACACAGCTTCATAAGCAATCTGTTTACTCATTGGACTAGAAGAACGTATGAAAAAAATTTACGTGGTTTATTCAGATTCTTTTTGAAAGTAACCAGAATTGTAAGGTTATATACATTGTTGATGCCCAGAAGATAGTCGTCTTAGATTTGGATATTGAAACAACACCTTGGTTAAAACACAAATTTATAGGAAGCCTGCCTTATCCAATAGTTTATTGGATGAAAACTGCACCCATTCCATAACTTAAATTGAAGGGATACTGGTAGGACAGAATCTGCATGAACTGCTCTAACCATGAGGATTAAAAACTGGCAGCTTCAAATTTACATATCAAGGGTATTTAAAAGTAGAGGTTAGCAGAGGTATACAATACAATAGGGCAAAAGGAAGCTCACATGAATATAAATTATTTGAGAAGAATAGGAAACAGACAGACATATTAAGGCGACATTTTCAATATGCCTGTGCTTCCCACAAAGTGAGTGAAATATTGAGGAAGCACTGGAATTTTTTATCAGAAGATCAGGGGATATGCCCTCTTTAATTGGTATTTACAGTAAATTCTGGAAAGGGGTGGGGCCTATATGACGTTTGTTGCATTGATTGCCTGTTGCATTGATTGTTTTTTTCTTTCAATAGTTTTTATTGGGCTTTAAAATATTAAGTAGTACATGTTACAAAGCATTGTCATAGTATAAGTATATAATGTAACAATAAACAGTATAAGGAGCATGTGACATTTCACAAATTTTGATAAATCAAGAAGTTGTATATAAGTAGTAAAAGATGGAAAGCATGTAAACAAAACAGAAAACAGATAATTATCTTATCATCATGTGGAGAAAGTATCAGTATTAGAAATGGTCAGAGTATAATGTCATAAAAATATCAGAAAATTAAACTCAAGTAAAGGAAAATCTAATCCAAATTGCATACAAGGAATTAACACTATGCAAATTCAAATTATCATGTAACGAACCATGGACATTGATAAATGGTGAAAAGTATTCAGTCGAAAGCTACCATACACCAAGTCCATACCAAGTCTTCCATGGGGCCCAGGAAGCATCATGCTTGTATAGAGTATTTAATGAGATGGCCATTATACGTTCATATGTAAAGTGGAGATTGGTCAAATCAATGGCTTCAATAGTAGAAGGAGGGCAAGGGTCTTTCCATTTTCTAGTGATTGATAATCTTGCGGCTAGAAGTAAATGATTAATGGAATTCCGTAAGTCAACTAGAAAGTCATCAATACCCAAGGACAGCAAAGCTAAACCTGGGCTAGGATCTATCCATGAACCGGTTAAAGCCAAAATTATACCAAATATTTCTGTCCAATATTTAGTAAGCATTGGACAGCTCCATAAAATATGGAGCAAATCCCCTTTCTTTCCACAAAGTCTCCAGCATTGGTCAGATTGTTGGTGACTAAATTTGGATAATACATCTGGAGTATAATACCATCTCAGAGTGATTTTTATTGATAGTTCCCATAAGGATGCACATTTAGAGGTAGATTATTTTGCAAGCCACGTGCCATTGGTCATCGGTGTAAGAACACTCTAAGTCCTTTTCCCATTGTAAATGTGAAGGGGTTTTTGAAAATATTCTCTTGTCTTCAAGCAAGATGTAAAAAAGCGTAATACCCCTTCTCTTAGGTTCAGTAGAAGATAGAAAGGTCCAGATCGATTTATGTAGGCAAACGCTTTTGATATTTAATTTACATAAACGTTTTGCTATTTGTATATGAGGAGCGTTACAATGTTGGGGTATTGGATGGTTTGGAATGATTTAATCGTGTCTTTATTATAAAGATCACAAATAAATTCCACGCCTTGTTCGCTCCAGAGATTAAGTGATGTGTGGTACTTTATAAGATGCAATGTTTTAAAGGGAATGTCGACTGCGATTTTTGCATCAGGAGAATTTACAGAGTTCGAAATCTTAAGCCAAGTAGTAACGGATATTTTTATTGTGGGAGGCAAGTGTGAGGGAAGTTTAATTCCCATATGTGCACCAAAAAGCAATAAGTTGGTCAGTAGTTGATTACTATAAGAGGATTCAATTAGACCCCAAGTTGTCGTTGGGGATGGTTGGAACCCTTCTTTCATTTGAGACATTATTGAGGCATAGAAATAGTCTTGATAGTCGACATAACCCACTCCGCCCCACATTCTATGCTTGATCAATTAATAATGGGCACATCTAGATTTTTTCCCTTTCCAAATGTATCTGGAAAGGATTGACTGTAAAGATTAAAAAAAATGCTACGCCACCGCAACGTTGAGTGCATTTTCTTGGTGAATACCATGCTTGCCTCTCAACGTTGCGACGACGTAGCTTAAACAAGATACGCTATGCCAGATTAAGGATGTGCCCAGGTACGTTAATCCGGGCCTATAACTTTTGCACAAACTAATCAATATACACTTATTGCAATTTCTTTTTACCAAAAATATGTAGCAGAATACATATTGGCCTAAACTGATTCGTTTTCTTTTCTTGGATATTTATTATAGCAAAAAGTAAAAAAAAAATATATATATATATATACATACATATATATTTTTTTTATTCAGAATTGTCAGTATTTTTTGTGTTTATAGCGCAAAAAAATTAAAACTGCAGAGGTGATCAAACACCACCAGAAGAAAGCTCTATTTGTGGGGAAAAAAGGACATCAATTTTGTTTGGATACTGTGTTGCATGACTTTGCAATTGTCATTTAACTTGATGCAGTGTCGTAACGCTAAAAATGACCTGGTCATTAAAGGGGTAAATCCTTACTTTCCTTAACCACTTAAGCCCCGAGCCTGTTTTTCAGATTCGGTGTTTACGAGACTAAAACATTTTTTTTTTGCTATAAAATTATATAAAACCCCCAAACATTATATATATTTTTTTTCCTAACACCCTAGAGAATAAAATGGCAGTCATTGCAATACTTTTTGTCACACCGTATTTGCGCAGCGGTCTTAAAAGCGCACTTTTTTTGGAAAAAATTCACTTTTTTAAATTAAAAAATAAGACAGCAATAAATTTGGCCCAATTTTTTTACATATTGTGAAAGATAATGTTACGCCGAGTAAAATGATATCCAACATGTCACGCTTAAAAATTGCACCCGCTCGTGGCATGGCATCAAACTTTTACCCTTAAAAATCTCGATATGCGACGTTTAAAAATGTTTACAGGTTGCATTTTTTAAGATACAGAGGAGGTCTAGGGCTAGAATGATTGCTCTCGCTCTAACGATCGCGGCGATACCTCACTTGTGTGGTTTGAACACCGTTTTCATATACGGGCGCTACTCGCGTATGCTTTCGCTTCTGCGCGCGAGCTCGTCAGGACGGGGCGATTAAAAAAAATTTTTGGGGGGTTTTCGTATTTATTTTTATTTATTCATTTTTAACACTAAAATATATATATTTTTTTTAAATATCACTTTTATTCCTATTACAAGGAATGTAAACATCCCCTGTAATAGAAAAAAGCATGACAGGTCCTTTTAAATATGAGATCTGGGGTCAAAAAGACCTCAGATCTCATATTTAGGCTTAAATGCAAAAAAAAATGTAAAATATCATTTTTCAAATGACATAAAAAAAAATGTCTCTTTAAGACGCTGGACAGGACTGACGTTTTGACGTCACTTCCGCCCAGCAGAGCTACGGGGACGGATGAGGGAAATTTTTCCCTCACTTGTATCCCCACTGAGCACGGGAGAGGACCCGATCGCCTCCGCCGCTACCGACGGCTCCGGTAAGCGGCGGAGGGCGCGGGAGGGCAGCGGGAGGGGGGGGCCGCCGCGGAGACCGCCATTATCGTTTGACCGACCGCCCACTGAAGAGATGGATATCTCGGTTGTGGCAGCAGCTGCTGCCGTTACGAGATATCCATCTTTAAAGTGCCGACGTAGAACGATGGTGGGCGGTCGGCAAGTGGTTAAGTGGTTAATTAGTACAGTTGTCATTCGAAAATGCAATACAAATATGCTACAATACATTACATCACTTCTGAATTTCTATTCTGGCGTATGAGAATTTTCATAACTTTTGCAAACTCTTCATTTTCAATATGAGATCGGCATGCAAAGAAAATATATAATCGGATTCAGTGTACCAGGCATTAGCCTGGTCCTGGTGTAAAATACAGTACATGATTAGTGCACATCTTTTGGAGGTGAAAAATACAAAAGGTGCAGGTAGGAAGGTTTATAATGTTTTTAACCTCCCTGGCGGTCTTCCCGTGTGTGGCACGGGGTGAGATTCTTAAGCTACAATCGGTAACCCCGTGCCACACACGGACTTGCCTCGCTGGATGCAGAAAAAAGTTTACTTACCTTTTCTCTGCGATCCAGCGATGAATCCCCGCAGTACACGGCGGGCGGATGTCCGCCTGATGCTGTGTGTTCCGCCGATTCCCTTCCCTGCGAGCGTCGCGACGTAGGGGGGGGAACGGCGCCAAATTTAAAAAAGTAAACAAACACTATACATACAGTACACTGTAATCTTATAGATTACAGTACTGTATGTAAAAAATACACCCCCCCCATGTCCCTAGTGGTCTGCCCTGTACACTACATGTCCTTTTATATAATAAAAACTGTTCTTTCTCCCTGCAAACTGTAGATTGCCCATAGCAACCAAAAATGTCCCTTTATGGCAAAAATTGTTTTAGAGCAGCTAAAAAACAGCGATAATAAATCAGAATCACTTGCAGAATTTAGCGATAGCGATTTGTGGGGAAATTCGTCATAAAAAAAATAAAATAATGACAGCAAAAATTCTGCAACTGAGCAAATTTCAGTGATTTTGATTTGATTACATTATTGAATAATTTTTACTATAATTATATTATTATTTGTTATAATTTTTTATAATTATTTATTATATTATAATTTTTAATAAGAAAAAAAAAAAAAATCATACCCGGGATGCCTATTAGACTCTTGTTTGGATAGATTTCAGTGAGTTATTCCTAAGAATTACAAGCCTACAGTATAAAACGCCAAATTCCCTTGCAAATAATGGTACCGCTTTTAGCACCTAAAATCTGAAAGAATCATACCGCCAGGGAGGTTAAGGGTATAGGTATTCCTAAAATTCCAAATATATTTCTAAGCGTACTCATATTCTATTTTTTTTGCAAGATCTGTTGTAGAGATCTTAGTAAGAATTGTATTTAGAATTATTTATTAACACCTAAGATGTAATGACGTATCCTTTAAAATGCTTTAGAGGAAATGACTGTGAGGGAATAACATGGTTTACCAGTACAACTTTGACAACATCTATACTATGATATAATAATAATATGAGTATAGGTCGGTGTGTTAGATGACATATAGGAGTGTTGGATGACATATAAGAGTGTTTGATTATAGAAGTATTTAAAATGACAAAGTAAAGTAGCATTTGTGACTGGTTTAAAACATAGAATGCCAAATAGGAAGAATGAGAGACTTGTTGGAAGGTCTGTGATTGTGTTTTAGGTCCATAAAAATGTTTGTGTTTTCTGACTAGTATCTGCATTATGTAGCTTGCCAGCTGCACTTAAAGCATATTCCCTGTGAAATTTGAGAAAACCCCACTATATGCAAAAGAGCAGTGACATCTCCGGGATCTAGTAGCGGGAGTGACAATGAGAGACTAGGCGCTCCGGTGGACCAGGCCTTGCTCAAATCCTCTCAGTCTATAGAGGCTGCTATGCCATGCTACTATTTAGAGATTTATGGGTGAGAGACAAGTCCCCTGCAGTTGAGGAGTAAATAGAGGAGATAATACCCTGGGCTCCAGGTGAATGGAGACAGATGTTCAAATGCCGCTTTTTGGATTGGGAAAGAAGAGTTATGGTGCGCCATGGGTCTCACAAATGGAAGCCCAGACTGGAAAAGTACGGGAGCCCAGGAAGTGATGGACCTGATCGCAACCATGGGCGGGCCACTAGGCAAACGCCTGGGATTGGTCCAGCCTTGGCAGAAAGAGAGGCTTGTTCAGGAGGGGGAGAAGTGGGAGAAAAGGGAACATTACCGGTAAGTTATGTGAGTAGTGGACTGAATCCCAGAGGCGCAAACTATGTGCCATAAGAAGGTTGTGATTTTTCTTCTACCTATCAGATGTTTCTTGAGGAACAGCTGCAGTTTGTATTTAATGTTTACTACACAATATTCTTTCTGACATTATTGCTAGGTTTTTTTCTTTGGTTTTTAATCAGAATACTCATCAATTTAATTTAATCAGAATACTCATGTTTATTTAACTGCTGATGCTTTTATTTGTTCAAACTGCTTAGTAACTGTATTCATTGCTTCTTTCTGCTTTGTAGGCAATGGTTGAAACTGTTAACAATCTTCTTCAGCCACAAGCTCAGAATGCATGGCAAGATTTGACTGCAAAGGACCAGCTGCGAGCAGCCACCATGCTTCTTGACACAGTTGAGGAAGGAGCTTTTGTGTTGGCTGATAATCTCTTAAAAACAGACATTGTAAGAGAAAACACAGACAATATTCGTAAGTAAAATGTGAATAAAACAGGTTTTATGCATTATGTTTTTTTAGAACATTTTTAGTATGTACTGTATGTGCATATATAATTGTGCACAATTTTGGCAAGAGTGAGTGCAGCAAGGGTAAGGTTTAGGACCCCTCACAAGAGTTAATTCAACATTTCAATGAATTAAATATAGGTTAGAAGGATACAGATAGGGGGAAAAAAACTCAGAATGACTTAAAAATATATATTTGTATTTAAACTTTACAATGCACAAAGAAAATAAACAATCTTTAGCATCCTGGCATAAAATGTAAGTTACATTTCCTGTTGTAATCAGCACAGTGATGCAAGTTGTAATTTTCCACTGCCTGGGAATCAGCACCGTATATGACAGAAGTAAGAAGCAGAGAACTCCCTTATAAATTGTGGGAAGTGAGCCCAGTAATATAAAGTGCAGGAAAACTTCAGGGGAAGGTTGGAGGGGGACACCTGATACTGTAAATGTGTGTATATTTAAAACATGGTTATCCAAAAGGTATGAATAGTACTGCATGGTAACCACATACCAAGCACAGGTCAGAGACAAAATACTTTTTTTTACGTATAACTGGTGTCATCAACTGAGCAAAACCAACTGGATCCTACCCTTACTATGGTTTTAATTGAAGAGCAGGGTCTATGGGACAGGCAGTATTCTTTAGTCACCCCAAAACAGGGGTTTGAACATGGCTTCATCCCACCCCTGGATCACTTCAACAGATACTGGCTGATGTAGCAAGAAAATTGATAGGACTATTGGTAGATTATCGTTACTGGTGATTAGTGAGAAAAAGGAGAGCTCAGTGGAGCAGAATTTTGACAGTGTCCCAGAAGTAGCTGTGCTCAACTGCAAGTGCTCGAAGGAGCAGAGTTTTGCAAACAGAGTGTACCAGGGCTAGATGTGTCAAAGAGCAATGACTTTGAGAAGCAGAACCAAGCTACAAGGTTTCAGAGGTGCATAGTTTAGCACACGGTCTTGCTATCAAAAGTATCAGAAACCATGGGTGAAAGATGGAGCATGACAGGAACAGTGCCAGTGGGCAGGAGCAACAGCTGGAGCATACCAGGAACAGTGGCAGTGGCCTGGAGTGTCCGGTGGAGCATACCAGTATCAATGTCAGTAGCCAGGAATGAGAAATGTAGAATGCTAGGTACAGAGCTAGCAGATTGGAGTGACAGAAGAGGTGTACCAGGAACAATGTGAGCACCCAGAAGCAATAGATAAAGCATGCCTTAAGCAGTGGCTATATACTGTTTATGGACCAGGTGGTGGCAGAGGAATAGGCAGGCTCAAAACAGACTTGGTGTCATGTGGACATGAACACTAAGACAGGTTTGAAAAGCATGTAGAGTTTTAGTGTCATGTGGGTACATTTTGTATAAGCTTCTGCCAATGGAGTGTTCTGATCTTTTTAACCACTTCCCGACGTCCGTACGACTGTGTATGGCCGCAGGGTGGCTCTAATTCTCTGGGAGGACGTCTTTAGATCCCCAAGATGCCGATACGCGGGCCTGGCGGCCGCGATGTCCGCCGGGTACTCGCGATTGGCGGTTACAGGGACAAGGACGTGGATCTTTGTGTGTAAACACAGAGATCCACGTCCTGTCAGGGAGAGAGGAGACCGATCTTGTACATAGAGACACAGCATCGGTCACCTCCCCCAGTCACCCCCCCTCCCCCCACAGTTAGAACACAATGCAGGGTACACATTTAACCCCTTCCTCACCCCCTAGTGTTAACCCCTTTAATGCCAGTCACATTTATACAGTAATTAGTGCATATTTATAGCACTGATCGCAGTATAAATGTGTAGGCGCCAAAAATGTGTCAAAAGTGTCCGATGTGTCCACCATAATGTCGCAGTCCCAATAAAAATCGCAGATCGCCGCCATTACTAGTAAAAAAATATAAATTAATTAATAATAATTCTGTCCCCTATTTTGTAAGCACTTTAACTGTTGCGCAAACCAGTCGCAAAAATACGTAGAAGAATACGTATCGGCCTAGACTGAGAAAAAAAATGTTTTTTAAAAAAAAATGGGGCTATTTATTATAGCAACAAGTAAAAAATATTGGGCCAGATTCAGGTACATCTGCGCATTATTGGACCGGCGTAGCGCATAGCCTTTACGTTAGACTGGCGCAATGTAGCGGCGCAATCACCCTATTCTCGTCGCTTTTACACAGAAATTAGCGCCTGCGCAACGTTATTTCTGAGGCGCAAGGCGGAGTAATCCAAATTGGGAAGGACGTGGGCGTGTTACATTGAAATGAGCTGTGACCCCATGCAAATGAAGGGCCGGCCGGCTCGCGCATGCGCGCTTGAAGCAGACCATGTCAGCACCTCTGTGCGCATGCTCCCAACTCGGGAACAGCGCAATCAGTGAAATTGGAAGTGGACTAGGGCAAAATCATGAACTACGCAGACAGCATAAATAGACAGACACAAACGCACTTCCTTTGCAAAAGTACATCCCTTTGTATCCCTCCCTATACAGCAAGGTGCTTTTGTTCTGTTGTTAGTTGCGTTGTGGTTTGTCTTTGTGATATTTGTGGACTGTGTGATCTTGTGTTTGTTAGAAGATATTTGTAAGTGATTTTTGGTGACTGCTTGTGAGAGTTTTTGGTTGTTAGTTTTTTGTTCGTTTGTTTTCTTGCTTGATTTTTCCTGCTTGTTTTCTTGCTTGATTTTTCTTGCTTGTTTTCTTGCTTGATTTTTGCTGCTTGTTTTTGTGAGTAATTTTTCCTGCTTGTTTTTGTGAGTGATTTTTGCTGACTGTTTGGGAGTGAGTTTTTGTTTGAGTATGACGGAGAGAAAGAGGAAGTTACATTTCACTTTTGGGGAGAAACAAATTCTTGCCCGGGCAATTTCCAAAATATGGGCATTTCCTCCACGGCCCGGAGAGTGCCAACACCACCCCGGCCAGGAGGAAAGAGATTTTGGTCAGGATTACTGACCAGGTGAATGCATCGGGGGGGGGGGGGGAGACCTGGACACGGTCGGGGATTGAAAAGAAAATCAATGACCTCCGGCGTCTGGTCAAAAAGAAGCTGGCCAAAATGCTAGCCCATGCCAGGGGCACAGGAGGGGGCCCACCATGCCCTGTTAGGCTGACAGCGGAGGAGTGTGCGGTGGCCCAGACCTTTCATAGGCAAGAAGTGGAGGGCCTGCCCGGCTATGACTCAAGTCATGAAGGCGTGATGCCAGGTAAGGTTTTTTGGCCCTATCAGGTGTGTAGCATGTGTGGGGGAGGGGGTGAAAGGGAATATGTGGCAAGTGTGTGGATCCTCCAACCTGTGAATGTTTTGTGTCATCCACAGATGTGCAGGAGGGTGCTGGGCCATCTGGGCTGACCGCACCATCCCCAGGACAGCAGCCTGATGAGGACCCCCCGACATGGCCGGAGTCCTCGGAGGAGGTTGAAGAGGAGGAGGTTGAGGAGGAGGAGTTTGAGGAGGAGGAGGAGTCCATGTCAGGACCTGGACTTTTGTTTTTGGAGGACTCTTCCCCTCTGGCTGGCAGCAGCCAGCCCTCCATAAGGGGTAGCCCCCCCCCCCACTCCTCCCCCAACAGGGCTCCCCTCCCAAGGGGCTCCCCTTCTCCCCGCCCACAAGCATCAGCTGGAGGCAGGAAGGCGACCCAAAAGACCAGGGAGCTGGCCGATCTCCTGCCCGCCACTCTGAGAAAGGACCAGTTCCTTCAGACCCGCCATCTGGGAGAGGTCAGCCAGACCTTGGGGCGGATGGAGGAGAGCCTGTCCTCCATAAAGGATACGCTTGGGGACCTGGACTGCCACTCCCGGGCTCTTACAAACTGCCTAAACGACCTGCAGACTACAACAGCAGGCGTTGGGCAGGATGTGAGGGCCCTCACCCAGGCTATCCAGGCCAATACGGCATCATTAAGTGCTGGCCTAGACAGAATTGTCGTGGCCTTGGAGGGCAGGCCGCCAGGTGGGCAGAGACCAGGGGCTGCTCCTCCTTCCCCGGTTTACCCCCTCCCCCATGAGTCTCCCCTGAGGAGCCGGGGCCGTGGCCGTGGGCGCCCCAGGCGTGGCTCATGTCAACGGCATTAATTTGTTTTTCCCCCTTTTTTTTGGGCTTGTTTTTTTTTTTTTTGGACATTTTTTTTTTTCTGCTGGAAATTTTTTGTTTTTGCTGGGCATTTTTTTTTTGGGTTGTGAATGCTGTTTGAATGTGGGGGTGACATTCCTGCCGTAAAAGGGGTGTCACCCTCAATTTTGGTGGAGAAGGGTTCCCCCCAGGGCAAAGTGATCCCCAGGTCCGTGTGAATGGTGTATGAATGTACAGTGACATAATTGGAGCCTTGGCGTGGCGTTGCTGCTCACAAGTCCTGCATGGTGGACTGGTGCCAATCCAATTTGATGAGGATGTGGTGTGTGTGTGCTGGGGACCGCAGTGGTGTGCATGCATGCATTCTTATTGTGCCATGATTAATGTGTGTGTTTAACGTGCAAAGATGCATAATGTAAGCTGGCATGAGATGGGGTCATGAGATGGGGTCCCAGTGCATATGCAGAGTCACCTTGAAGGGAAAAGACAGACGGATGTTAGTAGTGCATGTGCCCCTTGTGATGTGTGCATCATAGGGGGGGGGCAGTCATGCCTGCCACCCATGTCACTTACCAACCAACCAGCTGTCCCCATACATGTTCTGTTTGAAATCTGTGGGGATGGGGCTCTGATTGTGTATGTAGCTGTCATGGGTGTAATGGGTAGTGTCATGTGTTGGGCTGGTGATGTCCTCCTGCAGGGTTGTGGTTAATTCCATGATGGCATGAGGGGTGAATCTGAAGATGCGAGACACCTCAGAATCACTCATGCCATAGATGTCTATGCGTGTGTGATATATCCTCTCCCGTGAAGAGTGAAGAGTGAGAGGCTTGTATCAGATAAGAATATTGTATTAGATTAGATTAAATTTTAAAGTTTATATAAGCCAAAAAAAAGTTTTCCAAAAAAAATAAAAAATCCCGTGCCCTCCTCAGTGCCCTCCTCCTTCTTTGCTCATCTAAAGTCAGTAGTATAGCTATGAGCATGGATGCCACTGGCATGTTGGCATACAGTTTGTTGGGCAACACGTGTGACTGCTCAGCTCCTCACTAACAGTGTTGCTTTATCTGACATGTAGACGAATTGTCTAATTTTATACCAGCTTTTATATGGTCTAATTTTAGACAGGACATTTAGCTGTTGCGCACAGCGCGTAGCCTGCGCTGCACCAACGTACTTTTGTGGATCCCTGTAACTCCCTCATTAGCATATTTGAATAGCAAATCAATGGTGTGTCTAGCGCAGTTTTGCGAGGACGGATGCGCCTGTCTAACGAAATTACGCTGGACAAAAAAAGTAGATTTCTTGCGTATCTCGTTTTGGGAATGCCGTGCATCGAAACGCACACGCACAATTAGACTTACGCCGCGCATCTCCTGTTACGCCGGTGTAATCGCTCTGTGAATCTGGCCCATCTGTCGCTCTTATTTTGTTTATAACGCAAAAAATAAAAACCGCAGAGGGGATCAAATACCACCAAAATAAATCTCTATTTGTGGGAAATAAAGGACGCCAATTTTGTTTGGGAACCACGTCGCACGACCGCGCAATTGTCAGTTAAAGTGACGCAGTGCCGGAAGGTGAAATTTCACCTGGTCAGGAAGGGGGTATATGTGCCCAGTAAGCAAGTGGTTAAAGATGTGGTTGAATGATGTGGACGTGCCTGAACTTAAGGTAATTAGTCACTTTAGTACCCCCCCAATCACCCTTTATGGGGTCTCCGCACATGTCTGTGGCCGGGTGTCAGAGGGAACCATTGATTAATGTTAAGGGTGGGAAATATTGCGCAAACAATGAATAAAAGGATAATAATAATGATATATGAAAACACATTCATGTAATTGGTGCCAAATGTGACTAAAGCTTCTACATAAGAATAAGACAACAATTCTAAATGGAAAGTGGTGGGAATGTAGCGCTGAACCTCATGTGAAAATAAAGGTGCACATAAAGACAAAAGTGAAAATATAAATAGACATTCAGAAATAAATATAAAAGTCCAACAAATATAATGATCTTAAATGCAGAAAAAGCAAATATAGTCCAGTAATCCAAACAAAGAAAATATGGAAAACAGGTCAGTCCACAACCATGCAGGGGTGCTCTTCAGACAACTGGAAGGCTGATGGACAGGGCATCAATTGTAGAAATTAATCATCGCTGTGTAGAAAAAATGAATACCCTTACCGCAACAGATGGACCCGCATGTCGGCAACAGCGGATCATATAAGCATGAAAAGCCAAAACGGTACATGTCCCAAGTGGTGAAAGGAACCCAGAATCTCCAGTCGGAACTTCAAAGATGCCTTAAAGCGGACTTCCACCCTAAAAAACCACTTTCTTTCATCCCATCCAGCATACTGGCGTCAGCGCCAGTATGCTGTTTTTTTTTTTTTTTTTTTTTTTAATCTATGTACTTACTTTATAATAGATCATTTAATTTTGGGCGCACCGCAGTATGTCGCCGCTATAAGGCGTCACGCCTTCCTGAAACAGCCGACTAGCGTTCGGCTCTTCTCGGCGCCTACGCACAGACCCAGAAGCTGACTGTGCACGCGCCGTATATAGCCGCGTCACGCCTTCCGGAAACAGCCGACTAGCATTCGGCTCTTCTCGGCGCCCCTGCGCACAGACCCAGGAGCTGACTGCGCAGGCGCCGTAAATAGCCGGTCCTAGTTCGGCTTTTTTTCAGAGGGCGTGACGCGGCTATATACGGCGCCTGCACAGTCAGCTCTGGGTCTGTGCGTAGGCGCCGAGAAGAGCCGAACGCTAGTTGGCTGTTTCAGGAAGGCGTGACGCCTTATAGCGGCGACATACCACGGTGCGCCCAAAATTAAATGATCTATTATAAAGTAAGTACATGGATTAAAAAAAAAAAACAGCATTCTGGCGCTGACGCCAGTGTGCTGGATGGGATGAAAGAAAGTGGTTTTAAGGGTGGAACTCCGCTTTAAGGTCCTCCAGCAGATAAGAGTGAACCGCTGAATAGGGTAGCCACCCTGGCCTCAACCTGAAACAGTATATGGACAGAAGAAGGGGGGGGCTCCAATAGTGTAGGTCAAAAATGTAGGTTTATTAAAACCAACATACATATTTATAAAATGATCACGTAAAAAAAAATGTGGAAAGCTAAGAGCCCTGTAGATGTCCCTGAGGAGGAAATGCATCGGGATTACTGGACTATATTTGCTTTTCTGCATTTAAGATCATTATATGTGTTGGACTTTTATATTTATTTCTGAATGTCCATTTATATTTTCACTTTCTTCTTTATGTGCGCCTTTATTTTCACATGAGGTTCAGCGCTACATTCCCACCACTTTCCATTGTTGAATGTTGCAAAGATGATGTGTGGCAAAGATATCAGAGGCAAGCACTCAGAACTTTCTTCTTGACCAAAACCCTTAAAATCAATTAATACAATTTGGAATCCAAGATGGTATTGATCGCAAATTCTTCTGATGATTTAGTAGGACAGGATGGCCAGCCAGATCTGGAAAATTGATTAAGTACCAGAGGTTTCAATAACGAAACATGACAAAAATTTGGAATTCAAAGGAAAGATACTTCATAAGGTTCGATAAAGTGAGAGGTGAGCTTAAGGAAGGTAACTTTGAGGTGGAAATTTTTCATGGCAAAGCTTTTCCCAGAGATAAAATTATAATTAAAGGGTCACTAAAGGATTTTTTTTTAGCTAAATAGCTTCCTTTACCTTACTGCAGTGCTGTTTTCATGTCCTCATTGTTCGTTTTTGCTTTGATGTTGCTGTAATTCTGCTCTGATCTCCACACTTCCTGGTTGTCTGTTTCCTTATAACCACAGTGCTGGGAGCTTTCTCACTGTGGTCACTAATCAAGAAGGTGTGATTACTGTGTGTAAACTGAAACTGGGTTGGTGCTGAGGGGTTTTAGACAAACCATCACTGTCCTCTAATGGCTCTCTGGCTCTCTGTACATCAGAGAGACAGTTAATAACAGCAAAAACGAAACTAGAACTGTAGGTTGATTATATGATTGATTTTTATCTATTTTTAATCATTTTTAAAAGGAATCAGTTAACTTTTATGTCTCTATACCCTGTAAACAGTTATTTAAGCCCATTTCTTTTTTCCTTTAGTGACCCTTTAAATGCATTTTTTCATTATGGGTAAAGTAAGGGAGCATTATAACCCCTGACACTTTTTTTTTACCAGTTGTGTCTCATTGGGGAGTTATCCCTTCACTTCATATCCTATAGCAAAAACAGGAAGTGAAAGGAAACCCCCAAAGTGAGGAAACACCTGGTTGTCACTAGAGTTACTATAACTAGTGTCTCCATTGGATGATTTCCACTCTATTCCTGTTCTGGTGACGACTCAAAATTTGGGATTTTCTTTCACTTTCTGTAATATTGGTGATGTTGAGAGGCCCAGGTCAGGGAGTCAAAGATTTAAGACCAAATGGAGTTCAAAGAGTGACAGCAGGTACTGTGGCAGACGCAGCACTATGAAGTGCCTCATGCGCTGTGGCATTAGAAGAATTGTGATATCTCTGACTTTTCAGTCCAACAAGACTGTCTATTACTTTGAAAATTCCTCTAGCGCCGTTCTATGGAAGCAGTAGGTTTAAAGAGCACACCAAATGCTTAAAATAACTTCTTTATTAACTTCACTTTTCTTCATATATAATGCTGCTGCTTTGCAGCAGACAGTCCATGTACAAAAACACGTGATGAATAAAGTATAACAAAATGGTGGTTCAAATATTCAATCTTGTCATTTAACATAAGATAGTGGATGTGTCTTTCTTCAGTATTTACTCTCTCTCTCTCTCTCTCTCTCTCTCTCTATCTCTATCTCTATCTCTCTCTCTCTCTCTCTCTCTCTGCAAGTTATCAAAGCATTCTCTGCTTTCTCTGAAAGGTATAACTGTGGTTTGCAACTTGGTTTGCAGGGTTGCTTTTGCAGGGTTAGCTTAGTTTGGTTTGGTTTCTGAATTAGGTTAGAAGGTATGAGTTTGTTTGAAGGTATGGTGGGACTACAAGTGAACAACCAGATCAGCATACAGTTCTAACCACACTATTTACAATAAGAACATATATATAACTGTGTCACATACCTATTTTTAGCCCCTGACTTCCATAAAACACAACTTTGGCCTTGTGTCTGTTCTGCTCTGCTCTCTGTCTCCATGTGGCTCTCTGTCTCTGTGGTGGAATAATCTTGCAGCACATGGAGTATTAGGAACCTCCCAGACAGAAATGGATGCAAAGGAGGCTGTGATAGGTCAAGACTCTGCTCAATGTGAGATTAGCTGTGATTGGGCCAAGGCTTCTGATGAGTCACAAAAGCTTAACTCTATGCTTTCTGGCATGAATTGAACTGTGAATAACTTTGCTTTTGTCTATCACATATAAACATGTTCACCACACTAGGTTCCCAGCAGGCTTAGCTGTATATACATGTAGGTTATATTAGCTACCTAGGACAGGTTCTAGCTGGCCAGCTACAGGTACCTCTGAAGGAGTCTGAAAATCTAGAGAAATTTGTAGATGCTTCCCCCAAATCATGAAGAAAAGACACCTCCAAGAACTGACATTTTAATTTGTTAAAGAATAAATTCTGTCCAAGGGAGTGGAGTCCCCCAATTACTATGGTGTAACACAGGCATACAGGAATTGCTCCTAGGCCAAGTTGGCAGTTCAACTGAGGATGATATGAAGATGAGAAGTTTCAAAGTAATGCTAAAGACTTTGTACACAACCTTACAACAGGAACAATGGAGTACTGTCCGTGATATTTTTTAATTTCATTAAAATATAGTTTTTGGAGGACAAGTCTTTGGGGTTTACCCCCTTCTAATACACAGTTTTAGCAGTATGTTCAAGTAAGACAATCTCTGAATATAAAAAATATATATATAATAATTAATGTACACAGCAATGGTAATGAAACTAGTGAGATAAGACAGAGAGAATACTTTAGATGGGGTGGGGGGAGAGTCACAGAGGGTATAGTTGGATAGTGATTTAGAAAACCCAGGTCTAGATTTAGGCCATAATCTTTTTTGTCTAATAGAAACTATCATTCTTACTTTAAAACAGGGCTTTTTTTCTCTGAAAATGGGTGCAGGAACTCACCCCCCCCCCCCCAGCCAACTCTCCAACCCCAATCCTGTCAGTCCACGGGGAGACAAGTAAAGCAGCGCCAAATCCACGCAGGCCCAAAAGGCACAGAGCGTGGCACTGAGTCTGCAGTGATTAGGTGTGTGTATCACACAGGGCACAGAAAAAAAAATCAGTGGGCAGTAGTTGCATATCTCCCCTAATGTAACCATCTATTGCTCACCTCTGTGCCCCCCATTCAAACCTTGTCCACAGATGACCTAAGCTCTCCTTCCACAGCTCACCTCTTCTTCCCCCCGTCTGCAGCTCGCTTCTTATTCCCCCCCATCCACAGCTCACCTCTTCTTTCCCCGGTCCACAGCTCACCTCTTTTTTCACCCTGTCCACAGCTCACCTCTTTCCCCTGTCCACAGCTCATCTCTTCTTTCCCCTGTCCACAGCTCAGCTCTTCTTTCCCCTGTCCACAGCTCACCTCTTCTTTCCCCTGTCCACAGCTCATCTCTTCTTTCCCCTGTCCACAGCTCAGCTCTTCTTTCCCCTGTCCACAGCTCACCTCTTCTTTCTCCTGTCCACAGCTCACCTCTTTTTCACCCTATCCACAGCTAACCTCTTTCCCCTGTCCACAACTCACCTCTTCTTTCCCCTGTCCACAGCTCAGCTCTTTTTTCGCCTGTCCACATGTCACCTTTTTTTCACCCTGTCCACAGCTCACCTCTTTTTTACCCTATCCACAGCTCACCTCTTTCCCCTGTCCACAGCTCACCCCTTTTTTACCTTGTCCAGAGCTCACCCCTTTCCAGTGCCCACAGCTTACCCCTTCTTCCCCCCATCTGCAGCTCACTTCTTTCCCCTGTCCGCAGCTCACTTCTTCTTTGCCCTGTCCACAGCTCACTTATTCTTCCCCCGTCCACAGCTCACTTCTTCTTTTCCCTGTCCACAGCTCACCTCTTCCTCCCTCCTGTCCACGGCTCACCTCTTCTTCCCTCCCGTCCACGGCTCACCTCTTCTTCCCTCCGGTCCACAGCTCACCTCTTCTTCCCTCAGTTCACAGCTCACCTCCCCCCCCCTAGCTCACCTCTTCTTCCCTCAGTCCACAGCTTACCCTTTCTTCCCTCAGTCCGCAGCTCACCTCTTTGTCCCCCCATAGCTCACCTCTTCTTCCCTCAGTCCATAGCTCACCTCTTCCCCCCCCCCCACCTGTAGCTCACCTCTTCTTCCCTCCATCCGCAAAACACCTCTTCTTTCACCTGTCCCTCCTCAATTCTGCACCCCTGTCCACATGACATCTTAGCACCCCCCACAACTCACCTTTGTACCAACTGTCAACAACTCAACTCTGCAGCCCCCACATCTACAGCTTACAATCCCAGTCCACAACTACAACTCTAAACAACCTGCCAGCCCCCTCCCTAGAAGCTCTTGCTACTGTATCGCCTGCCCCCCCTCTCTACTACTCAGCTCTCACTTTGCACAACCTCTCCCTCTTTCCAGCTTTAACAACTTCACCCCCCCTCTTTATAAATTCACCCCCACTGCAGTCCACTGCGGTCCACAGCTGTCACCTCCCCTGCAGATGTCACTAGTGGAAGGGAGTTTAACAAGGCACGTGGTTACTCATTAATATTAGAAGAAAAGAGGTTTAACCTTAAGCTATGTAGAAGGTTCTTTACTGTAAAAGTGGCAAGGATGTAGAATTCCCTTCCACAGGCGGTGGTCTCAGTGGGGGGCATCAATGGTTCAAGAAACTATTAGATAAGCACCTGAACAACCACAACATTCAGGGATATACAAGGTAATACTGACATATAATCACATACATAGGTTGGACTTGTTTTTTTTTTCAACCTCACCTCCAATGTAACTAAGACATTGAAGGTCATAGTGTGGTGCTTTTGTGATAAATGATGTCCCACAGGTGTGCAGAAACTCTTTAGAATCTTCCTTATGTTACTTGTGTCTGTGCAAGTTCAGCCTTGTTTGCAACTTCTGTCCTGTTTCGCCAACATAAGATCCTTTGCTACATTTATTGCTTTGGATGAGGTACAGAACATTTTTTTGAGGTGCAACTGTATGATCCTGTGATATTGAAGGTTCTTTTTTAATGTGTGACACGTTTTGATGGATTTGGTTGCAGTTTGCATCATTTTTTGTTGCAGGGTTTGCTTCCATTATTTGTGACTTCATAATCAGAATGCAGTTTCCTGTTGATTTGTTTATGTCAGAGCTCAGGGGAGTTGTCTGAAAGCCAGTGTTTGGGGTTGTTGGAATTTCTTCGAGAGCTTCATCCTCTTTTTAGGATGGGTTATAAATCTTTAATTATCGTTCACAAAACTAGTTTTGGAATGTATGTGGTTACTAGAGGTTTATTTCAGTCTTTTGGGTCTGAACATATTTGGTGGTATCTGATGGCCTGACTGTGTTTGATGGCCTGTTTAGTGTGTTGGGGGTGAAAACTATAAGAACTATGGAGATAGTTGCATCTGTCAGTGGGTTTCCTGTATATTGAGGTGTGCAGCTTGTCATCTCTGTGTACTGTAGTGTCTAAGCAGTTGACATGTGTGTTTGAATATTCCATATTTAGCTTGATTGATGGGTTAGAGGTGTTCATCAATGAATACAATTGTTTTAGATTTTCTTTGCTTTCTGTTTATATGATGACAAATATCATTGATATAGTAATAGTATCTGTATGGCTTTTGCTGTAGGCTGTTCAGAAATTTGTACTCCAGCTCAGCCATAAATACATTTGCATACTGGGTGCCATTTTACTTCTCATAGCAGTTCCCATACACTGCAGATAGATGTCATTATTGAAAGCAAAGTCGTTGTGTCTAAGAATTAATTTAATGAGCTGTGTAACATCCTCAGTGCTGTATTTATGGTTTGGTGAGGATAACAATCTGTGACATGCAACCAATCTATCCTTGTGAGGGATGTTACTGTACAGAGATTCTATATCTATAGTGAACAGAAGTGTATTCAGTTGTAATTGCTGTATATTGTTGATCTTCAGAAAATCGGTTGTATCTTGCAGGATACTAGCAGTAATCATGACCAATGGTTTTAAAAGAAAGTTATACAATCCTGAGAGTTGTTCAGTAAGTGTGTTCATACCTGTTATGATGGGTCTGTTGGACTTCCTGGCTTGTGGATCTTGAGCAGCAAGTAAAAGTCCTCAATTTATGAATTGGCCAATTATCCAGAATTGCACTGATAAGTTCTGAATGTATGTGGGTTGGTAGTGTTTTGTTGAAACCTTTTAATTGCTTTGTAAAATCATGGGTCGGATTACAACCCAGTTTTTTATAGTAAGTAGCATTTGCCAGCTTCCTCTGACCCTCTTGTATGTATTTGTTTTGTATCCATCGCATCTGCTCCCCCCTTATCTGCTGGTTTGATGATGATGGTGATGATGGCCTGTGTATAGCCCGTAACTCCAGTGGTGAAAGATTTATAACATTTTCTTCTGCTGGGTGTATATCAGGGATGTAACACAGTCTTAACCACCGTAAGGCTTCACTGCCTGTTTCCCTTGGTGTGAATGGTGGCGCGGGACCTGCACCGATCGAGGGATCGGCATGGGGGGGGGGCCATCAGCGCGGGTGAGTAGGACAGGTAAGTGTCCTTATTAAAAGTCAGCAGCTACACTGTTAGTAGCTGCTGACTATTAAAAAAAAATTTGCGGGTGGAATCCCGCTTTAATTTGGACCTTGAAGAAGGGGCTACACCCCGAAAACTTGTCCTGAAATTGTAAGTTATTGCAAATAAATAAAGTATCACGGACAGTACTCAATTGTTTCTGTGGCAAGTGTACTAATATGGTTACAATCACACTACAAAACCTTACAAAATCAGGAGGTGAATTGTACCCCCTTATATGATGTAATATGAGCCCCCAGACCATGAAGCTGAAAAACCTTGTTGATAAAGAGAGAAAAAAGTGCCAGCACAGAAAGGAAAGTCACTGTGCCATTTTGAAAATCAGTCTGCAACCACCCATTTGACAGTGAAAGCTTTGGAAGGTGGTAGGTCTGTTATGGAAACAGCCATGTTTGAGTAATAAGTTGTAATGCGAGACACCAAGGGGGAAAACTTAGTAAAGGAGATATTTATATATTTTTCTAGTTTGAGATAGAGTGGGGAAAGGTTAGAACTCTTCTTTAATTGTTATTTGTTTGTGTGTTGTTGTTGGGGAGTTTCCATTATGTCTTGTCTGGTAAACCTGTGTCATTAGAACAGAAAGTAAAATCTAATGGGGTCAACCAGATACTGTACTGAAGCAGTAAAACCTGAATGGAGTTTTAATCCTTCCCCCCTCAATTCAAAACTAGAAAAATATTTGGCTGTATATATACTTGTCAGGATTTAATGCTTTATGGGCTTCAAGATTTTTCCTTACTCCCTGTCCTGGTGAAAAAATTTTTACCAGGGAGGAAGTGAGGGAAATTCTACAACAGGAAACACACAAAAATAAAAGTATGACAGATGTTCTTGCGTTTTCCTACTTACAAGTGTTTTACGGTCACGGCATATGGTTTCATTTTATAACATTTAGGCTAGAAAAAATTTAAATACAATGTGGAAAAGAATGTATGATTTAAACATTTTAACATACATTTGTACTTTTTCTGTGTTGCTGTATGGGAGTTTTCATTAATTCCTGTCTAGTAAAACTGTGTCACCAGAACAGAAAGTGAAATCTAGTCGGGCAACCAGATAGCAGTAAAACCTGCAAGGAGTTTTAATTCTTCCCCACTCATTTCAAAACTAGAAAAAAAATTGGCTATAGATAAACTTTAATAATATTTGGAGAAATCCAAGAATCCTTGGGTGGCCTTGATTGAGACTGGTTGGTAGGGACCACTTCAATACTGCAGACACTTTTAGAGTAGTCCATCTGTAAATCCTGAGATGATGCATTCCGAGAATGGCACTTGTAAGTAAAAGATGTGTGTAAAGTTTTTGGCCAAAAGTCACTGAAGAACAGCATGGACATGATGACAATGGGACAAAAGATCAGAAGAGAACACCAAAATATCATCCAAATATACAGTACCACCAGGGCATTGCAAAGCCCAAAGGGCATCACCAGATATTAATAGTGTATCTAGTATTAAAGGTGGTTTTTGATTCGTCTCTTGCATGGATTCTGATGACTGCAAGTCCCTCTAAAGCCATGTACACACAATCGGAAATCTGATGGAATCTAATCTGATAGATTTTTTTGTCGGATATCCGATGAAGCTGACTTTCATCATTCTTGCATACACACTTTCAGGCTAGATTCCGACCGTGCCAAAACGCGGTGAATTAAAACACTATGACGAGCTGAAAAATCAAGTTCACTGCTTCCGAGCATGCGTCGTCATGATTCTGAGCTTGCGTGGATTTTTTTCCGATTGAGTTCCACACAGACAATCTGGATTTTTCTATTCTTTTTTTATCCTTAGAAAAAATGTAAAACATGTTCTATTTTTTAACACTGATGGAAAAAAGACTGATGGGGCCCACACATGTACACGGCTTAAGAGTTTTGAAAGAAATGTTGGCCCCACAGAGATGGTGGAAGAGTTGCTGATGAGTGGGAGAGGGTGTACACAATTTTTATAGTGATAGATTTAGTCTACTGTAGTAAATGCAAGAACTGAAGAGGGGTGGATAAATCCTTTATTAGAGTAGTTGTAAAAGCATTTTTTGTTCAATTAAAAAGAAGTTATACCTGCTTTGAGCATTGGTATGGTACAGAGCTGACTCTTAGGGCCCTTTTACACGGAGCGGTCCGTTTTGCGGTCCGCTCCGTGTATCAGTTGGCTCAGCGGGGGGTCTCCACTGAGCTGTCAGGCTGACAGGGCGGTCCCCGCACACTATGCAGGGACCGCCCTGTCTCTCCTCCACTATCCACTATGGGGAATCGGATGGAAACGGACCGTCTGTCCGTTTGCATCCGATCCGTTCCACCGGACGGAAGAAAAATAGGGTTTTCTTCCGTCCGCAAAACGGATCCAGATGGACGCGGATCCTAGGCGGACGTTAGCGGATGCATCATCCGTTAACGGATCCGCTCCCATAGGGGCCCATTACAAGTCCGTTAACGGACTTGTAATTAGCGGACCGTTCGTCCGCTCGTGTGAAAGGGCCCTTACCTCTTTTGGAATGGTTGTCTGTTCCCTGTGGGTGCCGCCTCAGCAAGCCATGAGGCCTCGCTCCCAAGCTGGGCTGTATGTGTCGATAGACACACAGTGCAACTTAGTCACCCCCCCCCCCCCACACACACACACAGGGCAATTTTTTGGAATTGGGTTAGGTTAAAAGATTATTGATGAATTTTGAAGTAGAAAAGACATGAAATAAAGGTTGGTAAAGTGAATATTTTATGTTATTAATAATGATTATAATTTTTACATTTTGTAAATGTTCTTTCCTCATTATGCATATGGTGCACATGTTTTTATTTTAAGTTTTTATTGATTTTTTGTTTGCTTTTTTTGGTTATTGATAACACCTAGTATGCTACTGGCACACATTGTGTAGAAATACAGTATATGAAGTATCAAAGAGGGCTAAGTGACAAGTCTACTTGTTATGATTTTGAGTTCGCCAAGCCACTAGTTTGTAGGGCTCGGAGAAGATCCACAATCATTGTATAAATGATTGCTTTCACCTACATTAAAGAAGTGAAATTGCATGGTTTTCACGTTATTCTCATGTGGAATTAATGTCCTTATTTTTTAATGTTGTTTTTTTCTGTTTAATCATTAGAACTTGAAGTTGCAAGACTAAGCACAGATGTGAATTTAGAAGATCTTAAATTCCCACAGAATATAGGACATAGCAGCTCTATTCAGCTGTCATCAAATACACTAAGACAAAATGGTCGAAATGGTAAGTAGCTAGTACTTTGTAATCTGGAATAAAAAGTGTATGAATGATTCATTCTTTATAAATTGATGCAAACTCAGTATTTGGTATTTGTATTTTTGTGCTTTTTAAAGGAAATCTATAATGTTTGTCTATTGTTTTTATATTTAGATTCCGGAATTTATTTAAATAACTGAATTATTAAAATAATTACAAATATATTTTTCCAATTTATTTTGTTTATTTTTTTCCCAACTGTTTGGAATCTTTCTTTTACAAATAAATATTGACATAAAGTGTATTTATGACGTTTAACTCAGACAGTATGAGTACTACGTTTTTCTTTCTCAATCTGTTTCTTTAGGCATACAGCATGTGAAATATTGAACTTGTATACATTAGATAATCTAGTGACAAAGGGGTAGATTCACAAAGCATTGGCAAGTCAGGTAAACCTGTGTGTGTTGTCACAGAGGGGAGATATATTTCTGCCTTGTTTAGACAATACATCAATTACTATTTGCAGAGATGGCCAGAGAGGTTTGGTGCGTTAAAAGGTTTCAGCTGTTCAGAATTAAGCAATTAAAGCCCCTATAAAGACAGCCTAAGAATGACAACTGATTGCTGCATCCTGAGGCTGTGTGAGTGAAGGAGCAGTCACAAACCCTACTGAAGAGGTGAGGTGCTGATGGATATTTCTGTGTGAGAAATATCAAAGAGACTTTTTGTTTTCTGCTGTAGGACCAGCAGTGTCTGCACAGCAGTAGGCTGTACCAGACTCCATAGGTAGGTTCCTGTATTGGGAAGGTAGACGCCCCAAGTGGCAAGGGTTTATTTTATGTTTTGTTTTGGTTATGCTGTTTTAATGCTTGCACGTGTATCCAGCAATATGGAAAAATAAACCATATAATTTGTTTTCAACCATCCTCTACTGCTTTTTTGTACAGTTCACCATGTAGTGAACCCATCCAGGGGGTCACACACACACGCTACCGAGAATTTGGAAAAGTGTTATGGAAAGATGATAATCAACTTTAAAGTTAAATACACCCAGTAAAGTGAACAGCCTCAGATGATACACAGAGATTAACCAATCTCCCTACATGGTTTTATACCTATATCTGCTGATTTTCTCTTCCTGGTTAACACAGAATGTGATGTCTGGGCATACAGCCAAGATAGCTAAAATTGCTGATTGGAGGAAAGGCACACACCCCCTCTCCTCATAGGCAGAGACTCTCAGAGCTGTTTTGTAATAGGAGCTGCTCTCTGCTAATCTATTTTAACAACCCCCTTTGACAAAAGATTCAGGCTGCTTTTATCTAAAAAGTAAAAAAAAATATGTCAGGAGTTCTCAGGCTGATAACAGAGGAACCGTTCAGAAGAGAGCTCGTTGAAAATAGATAACAAAATGCTGCAGATATATGTGCCCAGCTCAAATTTCATGAATCGGGTTTACATCCACTTTAATGTAATTAATGCTTGGAAGGTGGGTTTGATTGTAGTTTCTCATAGTCCATGCTATATTTTATATTTCTTTATGATTGTTTGTTGATAGCTTATATCTATACTAACAATTTATTTAATGCATCTATGCTTATTCAATATGCAATCCATTATTGCACACATTAATTGTCTCCAGAAAGAATACAGAACTGATTAATATTTATTTAAAACTCACAGATTGATACATTACAGGATCATAATTTGAACAGTGCATTCAAACGGATTTGTTTTTTGCTTTGTGCATTTTAGGTGAGATTAGAGTTGCATTTGTCTTGTACAAGAACCTGGGTCGCTACTTGTCCACGGAGAATGCCAGCATTAAATTAGAAATAGAAGCTTTGACCACAAATCACACAGTTGTTGTAAATTCCCCTGTGATTACTGCAGCAGTCTACAAGGAATCAAGTAGTAAAGTCTACTTAACTGATCCAGTGATGTTTACTGTTAAACATATAGAGGTAAGTGAACCTATTCAATGTGTCTAACTGATCTGTTTATACTTGACACTTATAATTAGATTTACTATTGATCTTTTCACTCTTTTGGGATTTTTTACATGGGTATATGGGGCAGGGGGTGTTAATATATAGCTGAGCTGCAGTTTTATTGACTCCTGGCCACCAACCTGAACTGACATTGCAGCTGGATGGGGCTGTGCACATTCCAGACTGGATTTTTAAAATGTTTCTTTCTGCATTGGTTTTTGTTTTCATAAGCTGTGCTTTAATACATTTTAGTTTTTTAGTGTGATAGCCCCCTATGTGATATGTGTTATATCCCCAATATCTCCCCTGCCTTCCAATACAACTATTCCAGCACTGTTCATACTGAGATAACTACATCCTGAGCTACACTAACCAAGGAATACCAGCCATGAGCCTAGAAGGGATGCAATACACATTGCTTCTAGGGTCATTAGTCACAGGCGGGATTTGGGAACATCCTCCTGATAACTTCAGAGAAGCTGTTTCCCTTGGTGGAATGGGTTAGCCTAGGAACCACCACAGGTGCCCTCTGCAGTTTCCGCTCTAATTCATACAAAGGTGTTCTATCGGGTTAAGATCAGGACTCTGTGCAGGCCAGGCAAGTTCCTCCATCCCTATCTCGCTCGTCCATGTTTTTATGGACCTTGCTTTGTGCACTGGTCCAAATCATTTGGTGGAGGGGGAATTATGGTGTGGGGTTGTTTTTCAGGGGTTGAGCTTGGCCCCCTAGTTCCAGTGAAAGAAACTCTTAAGGCATCAGCATACCAAGACATTTTGGACAATTTCATACTTCCAACTTTGTGGGAAGAGTTTTGGGGTGGCCCCTTCTGGTTACAACATGACTGCACACCAGTGCACAAAGCAAGGTCCATAAAAACATGGATGAGCGAGTTTGGAGTGGAGGAACTTGACTGACCTCAACCCGATAGAACACCTTTGAAATAAATTAAATTGGAGACTGCGAGCCAGGACTTCTCATCCAAAATCAGTGCCTGACCTCACAAATGCGCTTCTGGAAGAATAGCCAAACATTCCCATAGACACACTCCTAAACTTTGTGGACAAGGTTTGGATTGGAATTGGATTTCCTCCAGACATATCATCAATTTTAGTCTTATTTGACCACCTTAAATGTACCTTGAAGATTCTGAAGCCACATGAAAAAGGTGTTATAGTCAGATGAGACTGATGCCGCGTACACACGATCATTTTTTGTGATGAAAAAAAACAACGTTTTCAAAAATGTCATTTAAAATCACTGTGTGTGGGCAAAACGTCGTTTTATGTCTTCAAAAAAATAGACCAAAAAAAATTTGAACATGCTTGAATTTTTTGTGTCGTTTTTCAAAACGTAGTTTTTTTGTGTCATACAAAGTGATGGTGTGTGGGCAAAACGATGTTGAAAACAACGTTTTTAAAGCCGGGCATGCTCAGAGGCAAGTTATGAAACGGAGCTTTGCTAGAGCATTTTGGAAAAACGATGGTGTGTATGCAACGTCGTTTTGGAAAATGAAGTTTGAAAAACGTTGTTTTGTTTCATCATTTGAAATGTCGTTTTTTTTCATTACAAAAAATGATCGTGTGTACGCGGCATGAGATTTAATTATTTGGCCTCAACACCTCGAAAAAATTATGTTTTTTTCAACCAGATTATTGTTAAGCCGGCCTTGCCTACACACGATTGTGGAGAAAAAATGCTCTAGCAAAGCGTGGTGATGTACAAAACGTACGACGGCACTATAAAGGGGAAGTTCCGTTTGGATGGTGCCACCCTGGGGGCTGCTTTTGCTGATTTTGTTTTAGTAAAAGTTTGGTGATAGACGATTTGTGCTTTTCAGTCTTCGTGCTTTTCAGTCTGTTACAGCGTAATGAATGTGCTATCTCCATTACGAACGCTAGTTTTACCAGAACGAGTGCTCCCGTCTCATAACTTGCTTCTGAGCATGCGCGTTTTTTTTCACGTTGTTAAAGCCCACACACGACCATTTTTTACGACGTTAAAAACGACAGCGTTAAAAAAGACAACGTTAAGATTTAGAGCATGTTCTACATTTTTAACGTTGTTTAACAATGCTCTGGAGCCCACACATGATCGTTTTTAATGACATAAAAAAAAACGTAATTTTTACACATCCCGAAAAACGTTTGTGTGTAAGCGGCATTAGGGTTTGTTTAGAGACAGCTAATGCTAGGTAGGTACTCAATGCTGTGCAGAGTGTTAGGCCCCTTTCACACGAGGCAGATCAATAATGATCTGTCTCCGTTTGTTGTAAGCTCAGCGGGGATTGCTCCGTATATCCCCGCTGAGCCGGCAGATGACAGGGTGGTCTCCGCACACTGTGCAGGGACTGCCCTGTCTTTTCTCTGCTCTCTCCTATGGGGGAGTGGATGAACACGGACCGTATGTCAGTGTTCATCTGATCCGCTCTGCAGACAGAAAAAAAAATTGTATTTTCTTCCATCTGCAAAATCGGATGTTTGGAGAGGTGAACATCCGCTGACACCCGCAATCACATAGGAACCAATGTATGTCCCTTTTTCATCCGCAAACGTGTGAAAGGGGCCATAAAATTTCACACCCAAGTAAATAAACAACAACAAAACATCCAGAAAACGTTTAAGGATTCAGCCCCTCGGGAACCAGGTGTGACTAACATGTACTAGTAACTTATAGTATGTCTTCTTTTCTAGCCTGCTAGAATGGCTAGAAAGCTGAAGGCTAAACTGCAATTTGTTACAAACAATGCAAATTTTGTCACCCCCCTCCAAAAAACAATATACTATATCCCTGCTCCCCCCCAGCAATATATGTCCATTGCATCACTATAGCTGCCACCAACAGTATATTCTCCTACCTAGCATCTTCAATCCAACAATATGGCTTACTCCTATAGTTGTATTTCACCAAACACAGCAATACAATTCTTTTCACACAAGCAGCCGCTTGCCTTGCTCCCTCCCCTGTTTTCTTATTGGCAGGGTGAGAGAGAGCCAATCCGGAGCCAGTAAATTGCGCAATAACAAGAAACCACTTCTGGACTCCATTCCCAACATGTTCTCACTTGTTAGAATGTATATGTGTCACAAAAGAAAATTAAGCCCTGTACACACGATCGGTCCATTCGATGAAACGGTCTGATGGATTTTTCCATCAGTTATCCGATGAAGCAGACTGATGATCAGTCCTGCCTACACACCATCAGTTAAAAAAACGATCGTGTCAGAACGCGGTGACGTAAAACACGACGTGCTGAAAAAAATTAAGTTCAATGCTTCCAAGCATGCGTCGACTTGATTCTGAGCATGCGTGGATTTTTAACCGATGGACGTGCCCACAGACGATTGTTTTTTTATCCATCAGATAATTTTAAAACAAGTCCCTAATTTTTTAACCGATGGATAAATAACCGATGGGGCCCACACACGATCGGTTTAGACTGATGAAAACGGTCCATCAGACCGTTTTCATCAGACAAACCGATCGTGTGTACGCGGCATAACTTGTGCATGCTGACTGCCTGAGGACTGGCGGGATCCCTGTCTTAACACTTTGGTATTTGTTCATACTCCCTCTGGACAGCATGAAATCTCATAAAGGCTATTCAGAAACGCCTATTTGCTTTTCTTACATTTAAATGCATTGGGTGAGCACTATGCTTTGTTCCCTTCCTTTGGCCTTGAGGAATGGATATCATTGTGGTCAATTTAATCAAGTAATGTGGTTGAGAAGCTGGGTCTTGTGGTTCCTCTGATTTCATATATAACCTGGAGCAGATTGAAGATGCTCTTAGGGTATTGGTGCCTGCAGACATGTGCAATTATATATCTATATACCATCTCGGTGTATATATATCCTTCCATGGGTATATACTAATCGATTGATTAATTATCACTCATCTATGGCTACAGTCACAATATTATTATACATTAAGTCATTTCAAATAATGTTTTTCATTAAGATTATTAGTTTTCCCTGTTTTATTTTTGTTTGTTTTTTGTATTTACAATATACCCTATAGACACTTATGAATTCTTCAAAACAGTTATTATCTTTCCAATCGAATAACAAGCCAACCTTTATTTGAATTACAGTCACAACTCCTGTATACTCATTGCTGTAACCTTCTACCTATTGGTATAACTGAAGAATCAAAGCCTTCTTTTTCGAAGGGACTAAAGTTACCATTGCCATGCTGGCACACACATATATACCCAGAGCTCAGTGTATGTAGTGTATGAGCGAGGTACATTATTAAAGTGATTGTAAAGGCTCTTTTTTTTCTTTTTTTTTAAATAAGAAACCTGTTATACTTACCTCCTCTGTGCAGTTAGTTTTGCACAGAGCACCCACCGGATCATCCTCTTCTTGAGCCCCTCTTAGCCCATTCTCGAGCAGCTTCCTATGGGGGCACTGGACCTGAGTCCCAGCCCTGCCCCCTTTCTTCCCTGATTGGCTGACTGACTTTGACAGCTATTTGCGCCACTGCTGTGTCTCAGCCAATCAGGAGGGGTGTCCTCGATGGCCTAGACATTCTTGGACATTGCCGGAGAGAGATGGGGCTCAGGTAAGTTTTCTAAAAATTCAGATTTGAAAATTCGGAAATTCAAAAATTTTGAAAATCGGAAATTCAAAAATTTCAAAAATCAGAAAATTTTGAATTTGAAAATCAGAAATTCGAAAATTTTGAATTTGAAAATCGGAAATTTGAAAATCGGAAATTCGAAAAATCGGAAATTCGAAAATTTCTAAAATCAGAAATGAGAACATTTTAAATTTGAAAATCAGAAAATCGAAAATTTTGAATTTGAAAATCAGAAATTTGAAAATCGGAAATTCGAAAAATCGGAAACTCGAATATTAAAAATGTGAAAAATCGAAAAGTAGAAAATCGGAAATTCAAAAACTCCAGATTTTAAAATTCAAACATTTTAAAATTCGAAAATCGGAGATTCAAAAATTTTAAAATTCGAAAATCGGAAATTTGAAAATTCAGAATTTGAAAAAAAAATTATTTCCGAATTTACGAATCTTCGAATATCCAAATTCAAATTTTTTCCAAATTTTCGAGAAAAGCCAAAAAAAATTTAACGAAAGTGAAAATGAACGAATTTTTCTGCAGTGCACAAAAATTATTTTTTTAACAAATTCGTTAATCCTGAAAATCAAACAATTCGGAAATTTTAAAAATTGAAATTTTAAAAATTATAATTCGAAAATTCAGTTTTGAAAATTTGGATATTAGAAAGTTTCGAAAATCGGAAATGAGAAAATTGGAAATGAGAAAATTTTGAATTTGAAAATCGGAAATTTGAAAAATCGGAAATTTGAAAATTAAAAATGTGAAAATTTGAAAATCGGAAATTCAAAAACTCCAGATTTTGAAATTCGAACATTTTAAAATTCGAAATTTCCAAATTTTCGCATTTACGAGAAAATCCCCCAAAAAAATGAAACGAAAGTGAAAATGAACGCATTTTTCTGCAGTGCACAATATTTCTGTGGGTTTTGTATAGACATGTGCAATTTTAGTTCAAAATTCGTTTTTTAACGAATTTTAACAAATTTGTTAATCCCGAAATTTCTAAATTTTCAAATTTTTACATTTCCGGATTGTCGGATTTCCGAATTTTCAAATTTTCGGATCTGAAAATTCAAAAATTTTAAAAATCGGAAATTTGAAAATTAAAAAATGTGAAAATTAAAAAATCGGAAATTCGAAAATTTTCGAATTTCCGAATCTTCAAATCTCCAAATTCTAAATTGTTCCAAAATTTCGATTTTCCAAGAATAGCTAAAAACTATTGAAACGAAAATGAATGAATTTTTCTGCAGTGCACATGTCTAGTTTTGTATATGGAGGTTTTCAGTTTTTGTTTTTTTTGTTTTTATATTGGTTGAACTGGAGGGACTTTTTTTTTTTCTTCAACCTTTTTAACTATGTGACTGCGATTTAAAAAAGAGAGAAGGGTCCATGTGGGTCTGCATGTGAATTAGTGGGGAAATGGTAGAATTAGCTGTGCCATTGCATCATTCCACGCCTGGAAGAAAGAGGAAGAAGATGAAGAAATCTTGGCTAACCACCCTCAACCCCTTCCACATGCTTTGGCTGTATAGCATTTTCAATTACAAAAAAAAGGCAGAAGTGTTGTGCCTCTTGAAGGTGTGCCCCAACCACTACTTCGGCCTGTGGATATAGAACCTACACACCCCTTAATGAGTGACCTTTGTCTCTCCCTTTATGCCTCACAGACAATGGTGGTAATCAGTTTTTTCCCAGTGTTATCATGACAATAATTTAGGACACTGATACTGTGGTGCTTTTATGGACTAGAATAGTATGCTGTTCTGCTAGGAAAAGGCAGAATTTGCTATGTCACCAGCAAGTTTGTGGTGCCCTTGATGTAATTTGTGATGAAGCATGTAGGGCAGAGTTACAACGATCCTGGATTGAGCTGACTGCCTGAGGACTGGCGGGATCCCTGTCTTAACACTTTGGTATTTGTTCATACTCCTTCTGGACAGCATGAAATCTCATAAAGGCTATTCACAAACGCCCATTTGCTTTTCTTACATTTAAATGCATTTGGTGAGCACTTTGCTTTGTTCCCTTCCTTTGGCCTTGAGGAATGGATATCATTGTGGTCAATTTAATCAAGTAATGTGGTTGAGAAGCTGGGTCTTGTGGTTCCTCTGATTGCATATATAACCTGGAGCAGATTGAAGATGCTCTTAGGGTATTGGTGCCTGCAGACATGCTCAAATGACTTTTGATGTGAAAGTCAATTTCTGGAGACGAGTGTTCACTCTAGGGGAAAAGGGGATTCATTTTCATTGAAAAAGTGTGATTTTGCACTACTGGGATTTATGTTTTTCTTTGCTTGGGGCTATTTTTAGTGGGAATGCTCAAAAGCATTCCCAGTATTGTTATTTGTTTTTTACTATTCTTATTCCGTACATTTTTTGGCTCTGCGTAACTTATGCATACTTTCAGCTATTAAGACCATTCAACTTTTAAAATGTTTAGCTCTTTCAGCTAATGATGGGACTTTTTAACTTTTTTTCTACTATTTATACTTTTTAAATTATTAAGCTTTTAGACACTTTTTTTGTAACATTGAAGTCAATGAGAGCATGCTTCAAATACTTAAAACATTCTTCCCCTACCAAAAGTTTCAGCTCCTTCATACTTTCACCTACAGACACCAAATAAACTTTAAAATGTTCACAACATATTCAGCTATCCGGTTATGACTTCAATTTGATATCTTTTACAGTTTTTGTGAAAAAGCAGTTTAAGTTTAGTGAGTTTTTCAGAAAATGTTATTGATTAAACAGAGTTTCTATGGAGCTGGGTTAGAGTGGATGATGTCATCGCTAGAGCAGAGAGCTTTATAAAAATTATCTTTATAGAGAGGAAACAAATTGCTCTCACGCCAAGAAGATCTACTTATCATATACAATTTATACATCAAAACGTAGCTCAGTTTTGTGATACGCCTTTTACTTTTGGGTGTATGAACTTCCAAATGACAAGAGTTCCACACTTTCTTCCATTGACTGTTAGGTAAAAAATTGTTCAGATTTCCCAGTGGAACGCACAGAGAACCTCTTTTTTTAAATCTGGAAAGTAGCAAAAACGGATATACAGCCGCACTCCAAAAGACACTTGAGTCGTCTTTATTGATAAAACAAAAGCATGCACCACAAGTACACAGCAAAAATCGTAGAACAGCCGACACGTTTCACACTTGTTCAGTGCCTAATCATGAGCCATGATTAAGCACTGAACAAGTGTGAAATGTGTCGGCTGTCCATCTGTTTTTGCTACTTTCTATGTTTGCCTAGTGCATTGCCAGCACCCATTGTAACCTGGACTAATCCTTGATTGCATAGCAGACCCACCTGGACCCTTCTCTCTTTTTTAAATCGCTGACATGCCCACATTTTTAAGTTTATCAACAATTTTATACCAATACATTCACAAAGGCCATGTGTTTCTAACGGTGAAGTCGCTGTTTCGATAGCATGTACTGTTGTGAATTTATTAAGGTTTGTTTGAAGGGTTCTCTCACTCATTAGGTGTGGGGATTAAATGGGGTTGCAAAGGTAATTTTTTCCCCTAAATAGCTTCCTTTACCTCAGTGCAGTCCTCCTTCACTTACCTGGTGTGGCGAAAGCCTCTTGAGGGGGGAGGGGGCGAGCAGACAAGTCAAGACACTCTCTACTTTGCAGATAGAGAAAGGAGTTGTGTGTTATTAGGCATCCTGCTCGTCCCCTCCCCCCTCAAGAGGCTTTCTCCACACCAGGGAAAAAGCCTTGCATTACTGTGTGTAGTTACAGACAGAAGAACAGGAAGTGAGGCTTTCTCAGAAGAAAAAAGGACATTTAAAAGCAAAACTGAAGGATGAGGTAAGTGAAAGAGGACTGCACTAAGATAAAGGAAGCTATTTAGGGAAAAATTGTTTTACCTTTACAACCCCTTTAATGATCAAATATAGGCTTTATAAGTACTGAAGGAACACTGCTTGTATGTCCTAAAGATAGTGTAGTGGTTATGGTGAATGGCTTTGGTGTGGGCTTAGCAATTCAGCTATTCAGAATTCCCACACATTTTTTGCAGGAAATGCATTTTCTAGTTACTTTTGAACTTTGAACTTTTGGGCTGTTATGGGTAAAACATGGGTAAAACATCTGTTGTTTTTAGATAAATTGTCACTTTAATACACAAATTTGCACATTTTATATGTGGATTTTTATTGCATTGTTTTGAAATTTTTATAGATTTTTAGGTGGTTCTTAGTGCAGCACATTTATATACACGTTCATGCTGCTACTCACCCCATAAACAAAAGCAAATAAAAAAAAGATAGAAATGTAAATATCACAGTTTTTTTTTATAAAAACAAACAAATACTAAACTCTATGGGCCAGATTCAGGTAGAGTTAGGCTGGCGGATCAATGGATCCGCCAGCCTAACTGTCACTTTAAGCCGGCGTTTTTGTTTTCTGTAACCAGAAAACAAGAAACGCCGGGTTGAATTTCGCCATCGCATCGTTACTTCAACTTAAAAATGGCGCCGGGGGCGTTCCCGCCGATTTCCGCTCAAAAAATATGTTAATGAGCGGGAATCGGCAATTCACGATCTTTTTCGGGCGCGACGCAGTGACGTCCGGAGGCGATACGCGGCGTATAGATAAAGCAGCCTCCTAGTGGAGTATCCTATGTTAATTATAGGCGTCGTCATCGCTTCGAAAAAAAAACAAATCGCGTCGCTTGCGTAAAACAGTCATGAATGGGAATGTGACATCATTGACGTTCACTGACAGAATTTGGAGCATGCGCACTGGGATGCATTGACACTCGACGCATGCGCAGTACGTTCGCCGCGGGATCGCGCTTAGTTTGAATAATACACGCCCCGTACCCGCCCAATTTGAATTCCGCCGGCTCATTTGCGATGCGCTGCCGCAACTTTAGGAGCAAGTGCTTCATGAATAACAGCACTTGCTCCTAAAATTTCGGCAGAGTAACGTAAATGAGAAGCGTTACTCCAGAGCAAAGATGCTCTGATCTACCTGAATCTGGCCCTATTTATTTTTTATTTTTTTGCAAACCTAAAAACAAGAATAAATGTGAATACAAACAAAAATAAAAAAGTAATAAAATATTCAGTAAAGAACAATATTCATAGTGATCAAACTGGGTTTATGCCAGGAAAGTCAACATCAATTAATACAAGAAGACCACAACTTATGACACAAATGGAGGAATACATACCAGAGTCGAGCACCCTGGCATCTTTGGATATGGCCAGGGCACTTGACTTTATTGAATGGTTATATTTACAGAAATCATTGGAACAGTTTGGTTTCAGAGAAAGATTTAGAAAATAGATAGTCATAATCTATGGTCAATCTCGTTCAACTCTTTTGGTGAATGGATTAATGTCATTCACAATAAGATTAGAGAGAGGGACTAGACAGGGATGTCCTCTATCCCCCCATCTTTTCCTATAGCAATAGAGACTCTTGCTTTGAGGTTTAGGAAATCGAAGGAATATAAAGGAATAGTAATGGGAAATAGGAAGGAGGTCATTGGTCTCTATGCAAATGATATAATACTGTATATGGGAGACACACAAAACTCCTTAACAGAAGCAATGAAACTAATGAATACGTTTGGGAAATATTTAGGATTAAAAATCAATTGGCAGAAATCTGTTTTAATGCCACTTTGACAACATGATATGCAGGGAAGTGTGGAGCAATTTCCCTTGTTGAAGATAGTGGATTCATTTAAATATTTGGGTATTCAAATTACGTTGGGGCCCAAGGAAGCGCTGGCAATGAATGTAAATCCTCTATTGGAACGAATTAAGCGCAAGTTGAGAATACAGGCGGTCCCTAGGTTACAAACAAGGTAGGGTCTGTAGGCTTGTTCTTAATGTAAATCTGTTTGTAAGTCGGAACAGGTACATTTTTTTTAAGCTCTAGCCAAAAGCTTTTTGGATAGCATAGAGAAGGGTTAACACCCCTGTAATGTCTGTGCCCCTTTTCAGAAGATTTTACCTCACTTTCTGTCCCAATGACAGTTGGATTTTGAATAAACTTTGAGTTGTTGTGAAAATAAGCCTTGGCAATAAGGCTTCAGTGGTAACTCTTATGCCGCGTACACACGGTCGTTTTTTGCGATGAAAAAAAACAAAGTTTTCTGTGAAGTAAAAAACGACGTTTTTTTGTGTTCAATAGATTTTTATTGAAATTTTTCATGAAACATAAACATAGCATAAGTAAGACGTACATGTAACAATAAAGAGACCATGAAAAACAAAGCATACGAAATATTGTTAATCGAATTACAATGTTTTCTAGTGGGCATAAGGTCTGCGAGTCTCACAGGTCGCGTCAGTTTCTTGGGATATCTAGTATAAGATGGGTGTAGTGTATTCCCAGGGCAGGTAGTGGAGTAGTATGGCTAGTTTATCACGATCCCACACTATGGTCGTTCCAACTAGCTGTGATAGATGGTCCTATCTCCCACGCCCCTACCATAGTCTCCTGGGCTCTGCCCATTAAATGCGTTGACCCAGCCCTCTATATATTGTATAGGATGTACGTTCTCAACAAGTTGTAAGACAAGGTTAGATACAACCTATAGAGAAAAAACAAAATATAAAAAGAAACAGGAATACAAAGAATAAGATAACCAGTTAACCGAAAACGTTTGAACCATAAATGCCCAAGCTGGTCACGACCACCCCACTCTATCCAAATTGCAGATCTTCAAGCTGTCTAATTATTAGATTTCCATATCACCCATGGAGCCCATAAGTTGGACACTGCCTCATATTGTCCTTTTGCTGATGCGTGGAGCTGTTCGTATAAACTATGTATTTGTACTGTAGTTAAGACCTCTGATATTGAGGCAGGGGTTGTAGACTTCCAATGTCTAAGGATGACAAGGCGGGTAGCTAGGAGGACATGTGCGTATACAGTTCTCTGTGGGGAGGGAACCGCGTCAATACCTATGGAGAGGATTGCCATAGCCGGATCTAGTAGAGGAGAAAGGCCTAGAACCCTATTAAGAGTGAGTCCTACCTGTGACCACAGCGGCCAAATGACTGGGCACTGCCACAGTATATGATAGAGCGTTCCTCTCCCCCCACACATTCTCCAACAGTTCGCCGATGTAGTGGGGAACATTTTAGCCAGGCGGTGGGGGGTGAGGTACCATCTAAGGAGCAGTTTTTGGTGCATCTCCAGAAGATTAGTACTCTTGGTGGAGGCAATCTGGATTTTTATCGCCTTTGCCCAGGAGTGAGTCGGAAATTCTACCCCAAAGTCCCTTTCCCAGGCCAGAATATTTGGAGTCTTGGTCATGATGTCTTTTTCCTGAAGCCCCCTATATATAACTGTTATGCCCTTAGTACCGCTATTCGGGTGACGAAGGAATTTAGCTATTTTAGTCGGGAGGGATCTAGGGGTAAAAGGGTTTTTCCTAAGGAACTGAGCTATTTGGAGGTATTTGTACTTATCTGTATCTGTAAGGTGGAATCTTTCCTGAAGCGCCCCAAATGGCAGCATCCTAGAGTCCACCATAAGGTCATCTATAAAATGTATACCATTATCCTTCCATTTAGTTAAATTAATATCTGGAATTAGATTGTGCATTGCAGTAATTGGGAGTTTAAACTGTTCTGTGGGCCCCATCCCGTCCCCAGTTGCACATAGATGAGACCAGGCCCTAAGGGTTGCCAGGACCGTGGGAGGGTAGCTCCTATCTAGGGACCTGCTAATATTGGTTGACATCAAAAAGTCTTCTAGGTTTCCCCTCGGGACCTGTCTTTGCTCTAAATCCTTCCACAATGCCCTAGATTCGGGATTAAACCAGTGTGATAGTTGGGCTAGGATAGAGGCGAAGTAGTAGTCTTGTAGATGTACGTGTCCTATCCCTCCTGCTGTCCTGTGTTTGATTATCCTTCCAAAAGCACATCGCGCTCTTTTGCCCTGCCATAGGAAACTGTTTAGGATACCCTGGATAGATTTAAAGTATGCACCGGGAATGGGGATAGGGAGGGTCCTAAATATGTACAGAAGCTGAGGCAATATTAGCATCTTAAAAGCTGCCAATCTCCCCAACCAAGATAATTCCGAGTGGGCTAATTTCTGCAGTTTAGATTTAAGGGTATTCAGGAAAGGTGTATAGTTAGCATTCAGGAGGTCCTCTGTATTGGGCGTTAGAGTTATCCCCAAGTAAGTTATTCCCTTATCGTTCCACACGTATGGAAATTTGCCCTGTAACACCGTCTGAGTCGCATAGTCAACCCCTAAGTTCAACACATGTGATTTTGTCTCGTTCACCTTATAATACGACACCCTAGAAAAGTCTTGTAGTATGGACTGAGCAGCCTCTAACGACTTTACCACGTCCGATAAAATTAGTATAACGTCGTCAGCGAATAGGCTTATGACGTGTTTCCTTGGTCCTACTGACAGTCCAGTAATTTGGGGGTGAGTTCTTATGCTAGTGGCTAGGGGTTCCATCATTAAATTAAAAATGAGTGGAGATAGTGGGCACCCTTGACGAGTGCCATTCGTGATCTCAAAAGGAGCCGATAGAGCACCCGCAATGTACACCTGGGCTGACGGACGTGTGTAGAGGGCCATAATGGCCGAGAACACCCACCCGTGGAATCCAAACTTCTGCAACACTCCCGCCAGGAATCCCCAATGGACTCTGTCAAACGCCTTCTCTGCGTCCAAAGATAGGAGCAGAGAAGGCGTTCCCCTGCGTCTGGCAAGATGTATGAGATTAATCAAGCGCCTAGTAGCGTCAGCTGTCTGTCTACCCTTAGTGAACCCGGACTGGTCAATATCTATGAGATCTGGTAGTATAGACGCTAGTCTTGTAGCTATTAGTTTAGCATAGATTTTTACATCGTTGTTTAACAACGATATTGGCCGAAAGTTCTGCGGAATGTCTGGTGCCTTCCCTGGTTTTGGCAAGGCTATAATTGTGGCCTTGAGCATCTCTTGGGGAAATGAGGAGGACGCAGCAGCAGAACTGAAAACCCTAGAGAGATGTGGGCAGAGCAAGTCCTGGAAAGCCCTATAGTATTCCCCAGTGTAACCATCCGGGCCGGGGGACTTATTGAGAGGTAGGGATTTAATAATTTTCCCGACTTCTAAGTCTGTCACTGGGGAGTTAAGGTGTGCTAGTTGATCTTGTGTGAGTTGGGGGAGATCTAATTTATTAAGGAAGGTTGAAATTGCTGACTCTGTAGGCTGCGGGACTCTCTGATCGTCTTTGAGATTATACAGCGAGCTGTAATATCGGCTGAATGTATCTGCTATCGCCTGTGGATGTGTTAGTTTGGTTGAGGTGTTAGGTTCTAGAATATGTGATATCTGGGATTTAACTCTATGACCCTTCACTTTGTTGGCCAGGAGTTTTCCAGCTCTGTTGCCACTTGTATAATAGGAAAGTTTTAGCCTCCTGGATGCCTTCTCAAAGTCCTCAAGGAACCTGAGTCTAAGTTCCGTACGGAGCTGAGAGATCCTATTTGATAAGGAAGAGGACGGGTGGGCCATGTTCTGTCTGTCCAACGTTTCAATTTGGGATATAAGCTGAACAGTCTGCTGCTGCCTCTCCCTCTTAAGTCTTGCCCCCATCTGTATCATAATTCCCCTCGCAAAAGCCTTATGCGCATTCCACAGAACAAACGGGTCGTCAACTGACCCCTGATTAATTTCAAAAAATTCTTTCAGCTTCAATTCAATACCTGACCTTGTCGGACCCTCCCTCAACAGATAGGAGTTAGCCCTCCAAAGGTAGGCACGACTGCGGAGGGAAGGGTCCCCCACCGTCAAGCTCACCGGGGCGTGGTCCGACCAGGTGATGCCCCCAATTTTAGCATTGGTACATTGAAATAACAACGATCTATCGACCAAAATCATGTCAATCCTACTATAAGAGCCATGGGCTGTGGAAAAAAAAGTAAAATCTTTTTCATTTGCGTTGAGGCACCGCCATGTATCAAACAGTTCATGAGATCGTATGGAAGCGCTCAGCGAGGGAGGGGGTCTCTTAGGAGAAGAGGTCATGTCCATCGATGGGTCGGAGGTGGCGTTGAAGTCCCCACATACCACCAGTGCCCCCTTCTGCACCCTCCGTACCTTCCTCATAACTTTGTGGAGGAAGTTAATTTGGCGGGTATTTGGAGCATATATATTGGCCACAGTGTAAACAACGGAGTTGATCTCACAGACCAGGATAAGGTAGCGCCCTTGTGGGTCTGTTACAGTGTGAAGAGGGTGGAAGGCCACAGAGTCCCTTATTGCCACCATCACCCCTCTCTTTTTGGTCTCCGCATTTGCCATAAATATATGAGGAAACTTTGGGTGGGTGCATTTAGGGCATGCGGTTTGTTTAAAGTGTGTCTCCTGTACACATAAAATGTCACAGTCATGATGCAGAGCGTCTTTCCACAGTGATCTCCTCTTGGCTGGGTGATTCAGACCTTTAGAGTTCAAAGTAAGAAAGTGTACCGCCATGGAGATGTATAAAGAAAATGCTTAAAGAGATGAACACAGAACAGTTCACTTACAAGAGATGAGATCCGGGCTCCGGAGGAGGTAGGTGTCGGCATGTAGGCGGTACATGGGGGTGATGAAGGCATCCAGAATGGAGCAGGCTGTAGAGGAACAAGCATCATGGGGAGGTCGACCAGTAGGGCAGAGTGAAACTGTTGAAATAAGAAAAACATAACAAAACACCAACGGCCGAAGGCCTCAAGAAAAAAGAGAAAAAAAAAAGTGCAAGGGTGTGACTTTCAGTCACTCAAATGTATACCGGGGGGTATAGGGTAAACTTGGAGCTGAGAGAAAAAAAACAAAACAAACGAAAAAGGGGTGGAAATTCTCTCCCAGCGGTAATAGCATATTTAAACACCATCCAGCTCAGGTGTGTGAACGAGCATTTTTGCGATCCACAGTGCGCCATTCTTGATCTTGGGTACTGTTGTTGTTACGTTGGCGTGAGGTCTGTTGAGGTTCAGGGATTATTCCCCACGATTGCAACATAGCTAGGCCTTTTTCTAGGGAGTCCATCACATAGTCTTTGTCATCTTTTGTAACTATCAGCTTCGTTGGAAAGCCCCATTTGTAGATCAACTTATGATTTCTGAGGGCTTTCGTGATCGTAGCTAGATTTCTGCGTTTCTGCAGCGTGTATTGGGATAGATCAGTGTAAAATTGGAGATTGGCATACTGCTCAGGAATCGTGTCTGTGTGGCGCGAGAGTGCCATGATCTTCTCCTTAGTGTGGTAAAAATGAAATCTAAGGATCACATCTCTGGGAACATTATCTGACAGATAAGATGGCTTGGGAAGCCTGTGTATTCTGTCTATAGTAAAGTCCAACTCAGACATGTCAGGTAGAGTTGCGGTGCACAGCTGAGTAACATAGCTGCGGAGCTCCTGTTGTTTAACAGACTCAGGGATCCCCCTTATTTTTACATTATTTTTCCGGGATCTGTCCTCCATTTCAGCCATCTTTGCTTTCAGCCCTTCAATGTCATCCTCATTACTGTCATTGGCATCTACCAAGGCATTGATAGTGGAAGCATAGTCCCCCATCTTTTCCTCAACGTGAGTAACTCTGTCAGCCACATGCTTCAGGTCAGAGCTGAACTTATGCACACATGCTATCATGTCCGAGTGAAGTGAGCTTCTAAGTGACACTAGCATGTCCTTTAAAACCGTGTCTAGCACAGGTTTGTCAGTGGTGGGGAACAAATCAATTGAATCAGGCATGTCTCTGGTGTCATCCCCTGAGTCTGTGTGTGAGCTCACCTCATGATAGGCCTCCGTGGCATCCAGTCGGAATCTCGCCTTCTCTGGGCTCCCCGAGGATGGGGTGGCGGGGGGAGATGTCCGATTCCTGGGTACACTGCTTCTTTTGGTGGCTTTCCCTGCCTGGGGAGAAGTTTGTGAGTTCCCAGGCCGCGGTGTGGAAGACGCGCCGGCGCCATCTTGTTTCGTCCCCATGGAGAAGAACTCCGTGAGCTTGAGGGGATGATTCCCCTCCTTCTTGCGCCTTGTCATGTTCCCAGTTCGAGCCTCGGCTTACAGGGAGGTAGAACGCCACGTTAGTAGGTCACAAACCCGGCTGGATCGTGTGCCAATAGCCGCTGTATGTCCGCTGGGTCCGGAGCTCCACTACAGCGCGGCCATCTCGGTCTCCGGCTAGCTCCGCCCCCCCAAAAACGACGTTTTTTTAAACGTCACTTTTTTTTTTTAAACGTCGCCTATGGAGATTTTAAAGGGTAAAAGTTTGACGCCATTCCACGAGCGGGTGCAATTTTGAAGCGTGACATGTTGGGTATCAATTTACTCGGCGTAACATTATCTTTCACAATCTAAAAAAAAATTGGGATAACTTTACTGTTTAATTTAAAAAAAAAAAATCCAAGAAAAGTGCGCTTGTAAGACCACTGCGCAAATACGGCGTGACACAAAGTATTGCAACGATCGCCATTTTATTCTCTAGGGTGTTAGAATAAAAAATATATATAATGTTTGGGGGTTCTAATTATAGGGAAGGAGATGGCAGTAAAAAATAACATTACAGTTGCTGTTTAACTTGTAATGTCAAACGGCCACCACCAGAAGGAAGAGCTTGGGACTTCACAAGGCCTCAATTAGCGTTTTCCGCGGACCCGCGGCGATCGCGCGGCGGAGGTGGTGGGGGCGCACGGAGACACAGGATCCTGTGCCTCCGTGCTCCCCCACCTCCCCCGCTGCTCGATCGCGGCGGGCCCGCGGCAAACGCTAATTGAGGCCGTGGCTTTGAATGGGCAGAAGGGAGGACCGATTAATCGATAATGAAAATCGTTGACAACGATTTTCATTATCGAATATTATCGATAATATCGATTAATCGTTTCAGCTCTAGCGTACACACCATCAGTTCAAAAACCGATCGTGTCAGAACGTGGTGAAGTAAAACACAACGACGTGCAGAAAAAAATGAAGTTCAATGCTTCCAAGCCTGCGTCGACTTGATTCTGAGCATGCGCGGGGTTTGAACCGATGCTTTTTTTGCGTACTAACCATCGGTTTTAACCAAAATATAATGCGCCCTAATGGTTACTGCCGCTGCGCTTAGGAGTAAGTGGATAAATACAAGAACGTTCGCAGCTGCTGTTTTAAATAAAGATAATAGTGAAAAAAAATGTCTAGTGAACTTAATTGTAAAATTAAATACAGATAGCACAAACAGCGCTAATGTGTAGTGAAGCCACACAAGTGAACTTAAACAAATAAACAATAAGTGACAAAAATGAAGAGACCCGTGAATGAATGAGTCTAAAGGTTGAACAGTTCATAAAGTGTTCTGAAAAAAAATATATCTTCTGAGTTTCTCCAAAGGGCAATCCTCCACCACACCAGTGTAATGAAAACTCCTCCACCAATACGATTGGCCACTCACCAGAACTAGTAGCCTTACACTCGCGTGTTTGGCATAGCAAGCATGTCATACAATCCTCAAGTCAGTGTTCAGGATTCATATCCAAAAATGTAGAGGTGAGATCCACATACGTGAAAAAAACAAAAAAGTATAATAGTGTGATATTGCTAAAAACAATTTATTGACACACCACATGAACCTACAATGGTTGCACTCACAAAATCAAACTCCAAAAACAACTGTGATAAATTCCAAGCAAATTTCCTTGATATTCACAAGCTGATAAACTGTGGTCACGGCGGTCCTAAGTATAAACCAGGTGTTTCTCACCGCTTCCCCTTCACTTTAACACCTCCTTCTTGTTGAAAATAGTATCCTCAAATGCTGGTCACTAGCATAGAAAAACACATGCAGGTAATCTCACGTTGGTCTCAAATGATCAAAAGATCTTTAGTGTAGCCACGCCCCCGACATGTTTCGTCATAGATTTGACTTATTCATGGGATTCGGTTTTGACCGATCGGTAGGTTCCATGAAGGACAACAGACTGATGGGGCGTACACAAAGTCGGTTTGGACTGATGAAACTGAACTTCAGTCTGTTTTCTACGGTTTGGACTGATCGTGTGTACGTAGCCTCAAAGGGTTTGTAAAGGAATTTTTTTTATCTTAATAACTTCCTTTACCTTAATGCAGTGCTGTTTTCATGTCCTCATTTGTTAGTTTTTGCTCTCAAGTTGCTGTAATTCTTCTCTGATCTCCACACGTCCTGGTTGTCTGTTTCCTGATAACCACAGTGCTGGGAGCTTTCTCTCTGTGATCAAGGAGGTGTGATTACTGTGTGTCTAAAACCCCACATCACCAATCATTTTCGTTTTCCAAAACCTTTACTGCCCTGTATTGGCTCTGTGTCTCTGTACAGCAGAGAAGCAGGAAACATGCAAAAACAAAACTAGAAACTACACGTACATTATATGATTGATTTTTATCTATTTTTAATCATTTTTAAAAGAAATCAGTTAACTATTATGTCTCTATACCTTGTAAACAGTCATTTCAGCACAACATCTTTTTTATTTACAACTCCCTTTAAGGAATGCATTTTTCTTCCTAGGGGTAGATTTCCTCTCACTTCTTTTCTCCCTCCATTTGTAATTTGGATGTTTGTAACTAGGGGACCGTCTGTATGGTCAAAGCTACCAATTTCAGTGGAAGGAAGAATACATTTATGTAAGACAGATGTCTTACCCAAATGTTTATATGTATTCTCACATTCTTCAGTAGTTATAGCAAAATCCATATTTAACCACTTCAATACGTTTGCCCCTTCCTGCCCAAGCCGATTTTGAGCTTTCAGCTCTGTCACTTTTGAAATGACAACTGCGTGGTCATGCTTCACCGTACCCAAACTACATTTTTATAGTTTTGTTCCCACAAATAGAGCTTTCTTTTTGTGATATTTGATCACCTCTGCCATTTTTTTTGCTAAACAAAAAAGACAGAAAATTGAAAAATTAAATAAACGTTTTTACTTGTTTGTTATAGAATGTTGTAAATAAGTAAGCTGTCTCCTTCACTGATGGGCACTGATAAGCTGCACTGATGGGCACTGATAAGGCGGCACCTATGAGGTGGCACTGATGAGGTGGGACTGATGAGCATTACTAGGTGGCACTGATGGGCACTCATAGGTGGCACTGATATGCATTCATAGGTGGCACTGATGGGCACCCATAGGTGTCACTGGTGGGCACTGATAGACGACAGTTATGGGCACTGAAAAGCTGCACTAGGTACTTATGGGTGGCACTGCTGAGCACCGATGGGCACTAATGGGCACTGAAAGGCAGCACTGATGGGCACTGATAGGCATGACTGATGACACTGGCAGGCATTGTTAATGGGCACTGATTGGCATATCACTGGGCAATGATTGGCATATCCCTGGTGGTCTAGGGTGGTATACCTGGCGGGCATCCTTTATTGACATCCCTGGTGGTCCTGGCAGCATCCCTGGTGGTCCAGTGTGGGCACCCTGTCAGGAAAGCCACCGATCAGCTCTCCTCTACTCGTGTCTGTCAGATGCGAGTGAGGAAAAGACGATAAATGGCTCTTCCTGTTTACTTTGTGATCAGCCGTGATTGGACACCGCTGATCATGTTGTAAAGAGCCTCTGTCAGAGGCTCTTTACTGAACTTGGTGTAGCGGTGTGTCAGACCAGCGAGCACTGGCAGTTATTCTACTGGACGTCATATAACGCCCAGTCAGGATAACAGAACCACTGCCCAGCCGTCATTCATAGGCCAGGCGGTAAGTGGATAAAAAGTTAAACTCGCAATTTATAAAATCTATATGGACTAATGGTAGATCCAAACTTAAAATAACATTACAGTGACCCAAAAATGAAGCAGATATGGCACTTCTAGATATATATTTATATTACCTGGCAGGGCAGTTAAAACAGCTACAGACATGGATAAGACAGGAAAGAGCAGGAGGAATGGAAAAATACCTATTGGAAATAATCCAGGTATAAGATTTTGTGGTAGGATCTGAGGCACATACAGCAAGGTTACCTACCTATGTTGGGGGATGGAGATGGAAACTTCTGGAAAAAGAAAGGTGCAGTTGTATGAACATGGAACAATGCAAACATTTGAATACCTGAATAAACATGATAAAGCACATAAATATTTTTATAAATATTTAAAAAAAGACATGCACTATTTGGCAAGCAGAATCTTAATATGTCAAAATACTCCCATATAGGAATTCTGAAGTCGCAAGGCCTGAAGGGACTGATATCCCCCTTCACTACACACCGAATGAGGCCCTGACCGCTACAACCCTGGCAGACAGACAATACCAGAAGCCTCAAAAAACATAGCTGTGCTCTTGAGCGTCTGTGGCGTAAGACTAATGCCCCGTACACACGGTCGTCTTTTGTGATGAAATAAAACGTTTTAAAAAACGTCATTTAAAATGATCGTATGTGGGCAAAACGTCGTTTTATGTCTTCTGAAAAACGACCAAAAAAATTTCGAACATGCTTCAATTTTTTATGTCGTTTTTCAGAATGTCGTTTTTTATGTCATAAAAAATGATCGTGTGTGGGTAAAACGACGTTTAAAACAACGTTTTTGAACCCGTGCATGCTCAGAAGCAAGTTATGAGATGGGAACTTCAATGGAACAGAGTGCCGTCGAACGTGGTGTACGTAACTGAGCTTTGCAAGAGCATTTTCAGAAAACGATGGTGTGTAGGCAACATCGTTTTTTAAAATGATGTTTGAAAAACGTTGTTTTGTTTCGTGAGATAAAACAACGTTTTTCTACATCACAAAAAGTGATCGTGTGTACGCGGCATTAGTCACAGCAAGATTTCAGCCACTATAAATCTGCCCTCCAAAAATACAATTTCTGCCTCCACAGTGCCAAACAGACCTACTTTATCACTCTCATTAACACCCTCTCATTCAGTCCCCGTCAACTCTTTTCTACTTTTACCACTCTACTTTGCTCTCCATTACTTCCACCCACTAACTTACTCACTGCCCAGGAGATTGCTAATCACTTCAAAAATAAGATTGAGACAATTTGTCTTGAGATCTTCGCTCTACAGATATCTCCCTCACTTTACACTCCTCCTGCACAATCAATATTTCCCTCTTTTAACCCAGCTACTATAGAAGAAGTCACTTAACTTTTTTTCTTACGCCCATCTTACCTCCTCTCCTCTGGACCCTGTTCCTTCTCAAATACTACAATTATCATCTGACTCTATCCTACACTCTTTAGCACATATCTTCAACCGCTCACGCTTTACTGACATCTTCCCCAACCCTCTAAAAAATGCGCTAGTCACTCTCATACCAAAAAAGGCCTCACTAGACCCCACCAATCTTACCAACTTAAGACTCATCTCTTTACTTCATTTTGCCTCCAAACTCATTGAATGTTTAGTCTACAACCGACTGAGCGACTACCTCATTGAGAATAACCTTCTTGATCCCCTTCAGTCTGGATTTCGCCCACAACACTCCACAGAAACTGCCCTCCTAAAACTCACAAACAACTTACTAACAGCCAAAACCAATGGTCATTATTCCATGCTCTTACTCTTGGACCTTTGCGCTGCCTTTGATACAGTTGACCACCCCCTCCTCCTCAAAAAACTCAATTTGCTTGGTCTCCATGGCTGCACTTTCCGTTGGTTCCAATCTTACCTATCTCATTGCACCTTTGGTGTCAATTACAACTCCACTTCCTCCTCTCCAACTCCTCTTACCCTTGGGGTCCCCCAAGGTTCTGTCCTTGGACCTCAGCTATTCTCGATTTACACGCCCTCCCTGGATCAGTCTCCCATGGCTTCCACTACCATTTATATGCTGATGACACCCAAATCTATCTCTCTGTGCCTCAGTTCACCTCATCAATCTCCTCACGCATCACTGATTTACTAACAGACATATCAGCCTGGATGTCAAACCACTTCCTCAAAATGAATCTATCTAAAACTGAGCTTTTAATATTTCCTCCCCCACGTGCCCCTTCCCCTGACTTCTATATCAAGATCAATGGCACATCTATCAGTCCGTCCCCACATGCCAGCGTGCTAGGGGTCAAGTCCTGAACTGTCCTTTCAGGCCCACATCCAATCCCTGTCCAAATCATGCCGCCCTAGCCTCCGCAAAATTTCCAGAATATACCACAAAGTTTCTAATTCACTCCCTGGTCATCTCTCGCTTGACTACTGCCTTTACATAGATTATCCGCCCTTCAGTCCATCATAAATGCCGCTGCAAAACTCATCCACCTTACCAACCATTCATTGTCCTCCACCCCTCTCTGCCAATTCCTCCACTGGCTTCCACTCGGAAACCAAACAAATAAAACTCAAAGTACTAACAATAATTTACAAAGCCATCCACAACTCGGCCCTCGGCTACATCACTAACCTAGTCCCAAAATACCAACCAAGCAGCTCTCTTCGGTCCTCCCAAAACCTCCTGCTCCCTAGCTTCCTTGTCACCTCCTCCCATGCTCACCTCCAGGATTTCTCCAGAGCTTCTTCCATCCTTTGGAACTCCCTACCCCAATCTGTCCGACTGTCCCCTAATCTATCCATATTTAGACAATCCCTGAAAACCTTTCTCTTTAAAGAAGCCTATCCTGCTTCTAACACTGTTTTACTTCTTGTATTAAGAGAGGTATTGACTCCAGAGATAGAGATATCATTTTGCCCCTGTACAAATCATTAGTAAGACCTCAGTTGGAATATGCAGTCCAATTTTGGGCACCAGTTCTCAAAAAGGATATCGGAGAACTGGAGGAAGTGCAGAGAAGGGCAACCAAACTGATAAGAGGCATGGAGGAGCTCAGCTATGAGGAAAGATTAGAGGAACTGAATTTATTCACTCTTGGGAAGAGGAGAATAAGGGGGGATATGATCAACATGTACAAATATATAAGAGGTCCATATAGTGAACTTGGTGTTGAGTTATTCACTTTAAGGTCAACACTGAGGACAAGGGGGCACTCTTTACGTCTGGAGGAAAAGAGATTTCACCTCCAAATACGGAAAGGTTTCTTCACAGTAAGAGCTGTGAAAATGTGGAACAGACTCCCTCCGGAGGTGGTTCTGGCCAGCTCAGTAGATTGCTTTAAGAGAGGCCTGGATTCTTTCCTAAATGCACATAATATAACGGAGTACTAAGTTTTGTAGGTAAAGTTGATCCGGGGTAAATCCGATTGCCTCTCGGGGGATCAGGAAGGAATTTTTTCCCCTCCAGCAGCAAATTGGATCATCGCTCTGCTGGGGTTTTTTGCCTTCCTCTGGATCAACTGTGGGTATGGAGTTGGGTGTATGGGATGTACTGTGTTTATTTTGTTTGTTTATTTTTTTTATGGTTGAACTGGATGGACTTGTGTCTTTTTTCAACCTGACTAACTATGTAACTATGTAACTTCCTCTATCAGCTCACCCCCCACAGCTATTACCTTTTGTATCAATTGACCCTGCCTTTTTAGATTGTAAGCTCTAATGAGCAGGGCCCTCTGATTCCTCTTGTACCAAATTGTAATGTAACTGTAATGTCTGCCTTTATTTTGTTAAGTGCTGAGCAAACTGTTGGCGCTATATAAAACCTGTATAATAATAATACAGTTGAACCTCGAAATACGAGCATAGTCTGTTCCAGGAGTATGCTCGTAATCCAAAGTACTTGCATATCAAAGCGTGTTTTCCCATTGAAGTCAATGGAAACAAAAATAAATTGTTCCGCATTGACTTCAATGGGATGCAATACCGAATGTGGCCAGAGGTACTGCAGGCCAATATTCAGATGTTCTCGGCTCATGCGCCCCTGTAACCGGGGCCAAATGAGGTACTGCAGGCCTATTTTCGGCTTTTTTTTTTTTTTATCCAACAAAATGTTATTACGTTTTTCAGAGGTACACGGCATACTTATTCCCCCTTACAGTACGGGGGAGGACAAAAAGCAAAAAACCCAACCATATACACCTACAAGTCATAGTAAATTCAAACACAGGGCCATCCCTCCCCCCACCTCCCTCCACAGCCTCCCACGCAATAGAACATAAACACCATTTTACCCAACGTTAATACCCAACAGTCTATCAGCCACTAAGTCCACCAGGGCCAACCCCGGTACATCCAGCCACCTTGCCCATATCTTCTCAAATTTGTAAGCATTACCCCTATGTTGATAGATCAGCTTCTCCATTCTCAGTACAGATCCAACATTGGCAATCCATTCTGTTAAGGTCGGGGGAGCCTCATCCTGCCAGTGAACCATAATAAGCTTCCTTGCCTGGAACAGGACTCTATATACAGCCTCCCTGACATCTTCCTCCCACTCATACTCCCTCAGAGCACCCAAGAGACAAGCCCTTGAGTCCTTTGGGAGAGACACATCAAACACAGAGTTAATCCCAGACACTACACCCGCCCAGTACATGTGGAGTTTGGAACATCTCCACAACATATGGACCAAGTCCCCATAATCTCTCTTACATCTCGTACACATAGGATCGAGTTGTGCATTCATCCGATGTAGTCTGTGAGGGGTATAGTAGGTCATTAACACTATATACAGCTGTGTGAGTCTTTGGGAAACATACAGTGAGCACCTACCCACTGCCTGGCCAACGTCCGCCACCCACTTCTCCCTTATCTTCAGGGGATGCTGTTTCATCGCAGACTGTAACAGAATGGCGTAACACTGGCAAATAAAGCCTTTTGACGTCCCAGCATCCCCCAAAAGATCTAACACAGGGGCAGTTGACAAATGCCTCTCCGAGGATCGACCTTGTGCCACCACTGCATGAAGGAGTTGTACGTATGGAAATTACATCGACTGCGGAAGGCCAAACGCCTCCCTCAAGTCAGTGAACGAACGTGGCGGAATATGTGCTTAAGATGCGTAATCCCATACTTTCTCCATCTAGCCCCCGACTGTAATTTGGCCAACTCAGTATACGTGCCATTATGCCATATAGGGCTATATTCTGTATATCCGTCCGCATTCTGAATGTACTTAACTTTATTCCACACCTTCTGAATTAGGCTATAAGTGGGATACTTTTTATGTGGTTTAGCAAATGCCTGCGCCTCCAACGCCTCAGGAATCAGGGTCCCATCCACCATATGAAGCAAAAGCCTCTGAGCCGAGGATTGCACCCTGGATGCCCCTTCCGTCACCGGCGGAAACATACCGATTAAGTGTTGCAGCTGAGCTGCTAAGTAGTACAGACAGGGGTTCGGCAAGGCCGAATCCCCGCTGTCCTTGGGCCGCTGAAGATGTTCTAATTTGATCCTAGGGGGCCTATCTTTCCATATAAGGCTGCGAAAGATACTGTGAACCGTGCGGAAAATTTTCAGGGGCACAACCATAGGGGTGTTGTAAAGAAAATATAGTAATTGTGGCATAAGTATCATCTTTATTAAATTCACCCTACCTGCTACAGACAGGAGGAGAGCCTTCCAGGTTTTAATCTTGTCCCTGAACCTTAGTAGCAAGGGGGAAATATTAAGATGGATAAAATATCTTGGCCTAGCTGTAATCTGAACTCCCAGGTATTTAAAAGATGAGGTAATAGGAATGGGGCATGAGGAGGTGATCACCTGCGTGGCATCCCCGTCCAACAGCAGCAGTGCCGACTTGGACCAGTTTATGAGTAGCCCAGAGAATCCGCCAAATTTAGTAATGGTCGACATAGCCTCTCTGAGGGAGGAGTATGTGTCCCCCAGCAAAAGGATAGTATCATCAGCATAAAGCATAACTTTTTCCTGCATGTCACCATAACAGAAACCAGTAATGCGGTCATTTATTCTGATATCAATGGCCAACGGTTCTATAGCCACGGCGAAGAGGAGGGGAGACAAGGGACATCCCTGCCGGGTCCCCCTCCTCAACGCAAAGCTCCCAAACAGGGAACCAAAGGTCCTAATTGCAGCCTGTGGCTGACTGTATAACAGCCTTACCCAGGAAATATATATTGGGCCAAAGCCGAATCTCCGTAACACCGTCCAGAGGTAGTTCCAATCTATGCTGTCAAACGCTTTCGTAGCGTCCAAGGACAGCAGCGCCCTACTGCCCTTCGCCTGCATATTAAGGAACAACCGCCGCAAATTAACAGCTGTAGATTTATTGGGCATGAAACCTGCCTGGTCTCCATGCACAATAGAAGTTATCACTCCATTCAGCTGAATGGCAAGCACCTTGGCCAGTATCTTCAGGTCACTTTGTAATAAAGAGATGGGCCTATATGCCCCCGGATCCACCGGATCCTTGCCTGGCTTCAGCAGCAACACTATTTTCGCCTTGGACATCGAGGGAGGGAGGGTCCCCCTCTCTCTGGAACTGTTAAGGACCCTTAGCAGTTGCGGCAGCAACTCCTCAGAGTACTGCCCCCCTCCATGGGCAACCCATCCTCTCCCGGGGGCCTTACAATTAGGGAATGGTATAAACACAGTAAAACGGTACATACAGGTGTTAATCCCCCCAGCAATCAGTAAGCAGTGAATCAAGCCACAATCTCCTCCCCCCTGCGTCAGGGTGCAACGCCTCCCACATTTGGTAACCTGTGGTGCGATAAAGCCCAGGGGTCACTACCCTCCCCACACCCTAGAATAGACGATCGTACACCAATTCTAATGGGGCCAAGCCCGGGACATCCAGCCAGGGGGCCCATACCTTTTCAAATTTAGAATCAAACCCTCTATGTTGAAATATAACTTTTTCCAACCTTAAGGTGACCCCCATCTGCTTAATCCACTCCCGCACTGTGGGCGGTTCAGTGTCCTTCCAATGCCTCAATATCATTAGGCGGGCCTGAAAAAGGGCTCTACCAACAGCCTGCCTAGAACCACCCTCCATCTCCAGGTTATCGCATATTCCTAACAAGCAGGTTTTGGGATCCAGTGTTAACTGGGCCTGAAAGGCCCCGTTCAGGGTATCTATGACCTTCGTCCAGTAGAGGTGCAATTTCGGGCATCTCCACAGTAGATGGATAAGATCGCCATGATCTCTACAGCATCGAACACATGTGGGGTCTACACCCAGCCCCATTCGCGCCAGCCTAGCCGGTGTGTAGTGTACTCTCAATATGATGTATAGCTGCGACAGCCTGTGTGCTACGTTCAGGGAGCACCCGGGAACAGCCTGCAGCGCCTCCTCCCACTGTCCCTCCTCAAATGCACCCACATCCTGTTCCCACCGGGACCTCGCCCTCAAAGGAGTATCTGGTATGAAGAGATTCTGAAGCATGGCATAGCAGCTTGATATAAAGCCTTTGTACGTGTCTATCTCAAATATGTAGTTGAAGACCGACGCCGGGTCCAAGGACCAGATGTCTGCCTCCCTCTGAGCATCCACTGCGTGTTTAAGTTGAAGGTAATAAAAATACATAGAGGACGGCAATCGGAAGTCTGCCCTAAGCTCCTGGAAGGGCCTAAGCCTGCCCCCCCTAATTATGTGGGTCATAAGGGATATTCCATAGTATTTCCACTTAGAGCCATAAGGTAGTTTAGCTAATTCCCTATAGTACTGATTGCCCCAAATAGGACTGAATTTAGTGAATCCTGTCACCCCCTGTAACATCCTAACCTTGTTCCACGTCTTCTGCATGAGTGCATACGTGGGGAAAAGTTTGTTGGACTTAGTGTATCGTAGGGCCTCTAGTCCCTCCGCCACCTCCCCCCCAGTGGTAAAGCTGAGCAGCTGGACCAAAGAGTCCTGCAAATTCAGCTCCCGGTCCCGACCAGGACCCACAAGCCTTGCAATGTGTTGCATTTGGGAGGCCAGGTAGTAGAGCCATGGATTGGGTAGTGCCAATCCCCCAGCATCTTTCGGTCGTTGGAGCTGCTCAAGCCCAACTCTAGGGGGCCTGGTCAGCCATATGAGCGATCGGAAGACTGAATTGATAATCCTAAACTTTTTCAGAGGGATGACCATCGGTGAGTTGTGGAGGACATATAGTAACTGTGGCATCAGGATCATTTTTATTAAGTTTACCCTGCCTACAGGGGACAGTTTGAGCCTGCTCCACACCTTGACCCGGTCACGGCATTGATTAATCAGAGGAGTGAGGTTGAGACTGACATAGTCCAACAGGCAGGCAGAAACCCGGATGCCGAGGTATCGAAATGACCCGGAGACAGGAATGTCCTGTAAGGTCACTGGGCATAGGGAGGGGTCCCGATCCAGCAACAGGAGGGAGGACTTTGTCCAATTAATAACTAACCCCGAATATTCTCCAAATAGCTGGACAACTTTCATGGCCTCCGACAGCGAGTCGGAGGTATCTCCCAAAAGAAGCATGGTGTCATCCGCATATAGCATGACTTTTTCATGTAGAGCACCGTACTGAAATCCCCTGATCAAGGGGTTCGCCCTGAATAATGAAGCCAGGGGCTCTATGGCTAGGGCAAATAGAAGAGGGGACAAGGGGCACCCCTGGCGTGTGCCTCTGTGCAGGCTAAAGGTGTGCGAAATCCTTCCCCCCTCCCGTATTGCTGCTATCGGAGATGAGTATAAAAGCTGTACCCAGGCAATGAAACTATCACCAAACCCAAACCTCCGCATCACCTCCCACAGATACTCCCACTCGACACTATCAAATGCCTTATGGGCATCCAAGGACAACAAAGCCCTATCTCCCATGTTATCCGCCCTGGACTGTATGTTCAGGAAGAGTCGCCGCAGGTTTATTGCCGTCGACTTTTGGGGCATGAAACCGGATTGGTCGGAGTGTATTATGGTGGAAATGGCACCATTCAATCTTACAGCTAAGGCTTTGGCAAGGATCTTAACGTCATTTTGGAGTAATGAAATCGGTCTATATGAACCTGGGTCAAGAGGGTCCTTATCTGGCTTCAAAATTAAAACTATATTGGCTCTAGTCATAGATCGTGGTAGGGTGCCGTTTTTTTTTGCTTCATTGAACACTTTCAGAAGGTGTGGGAGCATAGTCTCCCCATACTGCTTGTACACCTCCGCTGGGAGGCCATCATCCCCGGGGGCCTTCGAGTTAGGGAACAAGCTGGTCGCTGCCTGCAGCTCCCCAAGAGACAGGGGGGCGTCAAGCATCTTTCTATTGGATGCGGACAGGGCCGGGAGCTGGACCAGGTCCAGATATTCCCTCAGTGAGTTCAGTGAGTAGGTTTGGCGAGACTCATAAAGAGAGGAGTAAAAACTCACAAGTTCTGACAATACTTGATCAGGTGAGCTAGTCAACCCACCGGTGCGGGTGCGCAATGCCAATGGAAGGGGACATCTGTTGGGAACGGGCAATAGTTGCCAGCATGCGACCAGTGTGCTCACCCTCCTCATAGAATGCCGCTTTCTGAAAAAAGCGTTTCCTCTCTGCCCCCGAGGTCGTGACTCGATACAACGCATCCTGCGCAGAGAGCCACGCCTCTCTGCTGTTTTCAGATGGATCTGCAATAAAGGCGCTCTCCAACCTCCCGGCCATAAGTTCTATATCCTCCCTCTGGGCACTTGTCTGTCTTTTAATAGCCTGGATCTCCGTAATAAACAGGCCCCTGAGGACTGCCTTAAAGGCCTCCCAGGTCACCGCTATGTCCTCCGAGTCTGCATGAACACGCCAGAACTCCGAAATGCAGGATTCCATGTGTTCATGGGACGGGAAGAGATTCAGCCAAAAGGCGTTCATCTTCCACGGGGCCTTGGCCCCCGCAGAAGGGGGACGCACGTCCAAGGAAGTAACCAGCGGGGAGTGGTCTGACACACTCCTCGGTGCATACGTCACCTCCCCAATATAACGCTCAGCTGTATGGGAACAGAGACACAAATCTATCCTAGACAAAGAGGAGTAACCCCTAGAGAAGCAGGAGAACTGTTTCACACCCGGATTCCTGGCCCTCCATGGATCTCTCCACCCCACCTCCTCCATAAACTTCGCAAGGGCAGTGCGGTTCACCTTCCTCCCCCCTCCCCCCTGTGGATGTCTGTCCAGCAGGGGGTCTGTGCAGCAGTTGAAGTCTCCAAAGGCGTACAATGGCACCTCCGGAGACCGCACCTGGAATTCCACCAGCGCCCTCAGTATCTGATTATCATACGGGGGAGGTATATATACAAAAGCAAGGATACATTTAAAGGCAAACAACCTACATAATAAAAAAACATATCTACCATCAGCATCAGTCTCTGAGCTCAGTTCCTCGTACTCGATCGAGCAGTGTATCAGGACGCTCACACCCCTAGAATATGAGGTGTGAGTGGAGTGGTAAGCCTTACCCACCCACCGGTAGTTCAGACAGGACACAGAGTCAGCAGTGAGATGGGTCTCTTGTAGTGCACATATGGCCGGCAGTCTTTTCCTCATCAAGGTTGAAACCATAGTGCGTTTAAGAGGGTCTTGTAGTCCCCTAACATTCCATGAAAGTATCTTAACCGCTGCCATCAGGGGGGGTCAAACACATAACCATCAGGGGAAAATCCACCACCCACAAGCCCCCCCACCTCCCTCCAGGCGGCGGCAAATGCCTCTGCGTGCCGGGGTGTGAATAGGTATAGAACAGTCCGCTGGGTAAGAAAGAGAATTGGGACACCACTTGGTGAGCAGTAAGGAGTGACCGCTCTGGGGCAGTCCATCGCATAACAACAACTGTTGGCTCGTTGCAGGCCAGTCGCCTGTATGGGCAGGTCGCCTAACTGCATACAGGCCCTTTTTAGGCTCAACTTCCGGGGTGCCAACGGGCATCCCCAACAAACAGGGGACAACAGGTCCCTCAATGCCCCAAGTCGGGCAGCCGTCGAAGTATCCAAGTCACCAGCTTTCTCCATTGGGTACGGTGGCAAACAAATTTCCGAACTCGCATTGCAAAAAAAAAAAACAAGGCATTGTATGTTTCCGGCAGTACCCTCAGCCGAGGGATCAGCATGGCAGCGCAGGTGATAGTCGACCAACTTGTCAATCATCTACTTCGGGGGGTCTCTGGTCTTGCCGAAGAGCTCCCTCATTAGCATCCAGCCAGTCCGAGGCATCCGCAGGGTGTTCAAAAAAGTGGGCCTGGCCTCTCAGGATGACTCTAAGTCTCGCAGGGTATAGCATTGCGTATGGCGCCTGAAGCCTCTGTAAGCGTTTTTTAATTTCAGTAAACTTTGCTCGGCTTTTCTGCACCGCAGCATAAAAGTCTGGATAGAACGAGACTCTCGTGCCATTAAACTGTATGTTCCTCTTTTCCCTGGCCAGTCGCAATATTATTTCCCGGTCCCTGTAGTTTAGCAGACGGGCTAGCATCGGGCGGGGAGGGTTACCTGGCGGTAGGGGTCTGGATGGTACTCTGTGGGCCCTCTCCACTGCATACAAATGAGTAAGCGCATCTTTGCCAAAGACGTTCGCCATCCATTGCTCCACAAACTGCGTGGGATCCCGGCCCTCTACCTTCTCAGGGAGCCCAACTATGCGGACATTATTGCGTCTGAGGCGATTTTCAAAATCTTCTGCTCTCACGTCCACAGCTCGAGCCAGGCGTGCAGTAGATTGAGTGTCCCTAATCAGTGCGGGGAGCTTGTCTTCTATGTCACTGATTCTGCCTTCCGCAGCGGTGGTTCTCTCCCTCATCTTCTGGATGTCATGTCTGATCAGGCACACCTCCTCCTCTAGGCTTCCAAATCTGAGTCGCAAGCTATTTACAGAGGCTGTGCACTTATTCACTGCTCTGAGTATAGCAGCCAGCGTGGGCCGGTCTCCCCCCTCCGCTTCATTGTCATCCGACATCTCTGCTGAATTAGGGCCCCCAGCCTGCTCCATCATGGCCTCCTCCCCGTGCACACTCTCCCCCTCCTCCATGTCAGTGTCACTGGGCGCTGCTCCATCTTCAACTGTGGTGGGTTTCCCTGCTAGTTTCTGGGCGTAGTACCTCATATCCTTGGGAGGGTCCCCCGTAAGTGTTTTGGGTTGTTTCAGAGCCTTACTCACCCCCTCCTTCGGTTTGTCGGCAGCTCGTCCCTTCTGAGCAGATGGAGGAGCGGCGCCATCTTGGGAGTCCAGCTTCGGTCCGTCCTGCTTCTGTCCTCGGGTCATCATGCCCCCAATTTGCGATCAGACGGCAGCCGGGTGTCAGGTAAGAGTTCCTCCGCTGGGTGAGTGCAAATCCCGTCGCTTAACAAAGCCGGAAACCGGATCAAATCAGGGTTACTGCGGGAGCTCTGTGAACACACGTCCGCTCACATGCCGCGCTGGCCACGCCCCCCCGAGGGGCAGAATTCTAGCTGATAGACAGGTGTTCAAATACTTCTTTGCAGCTGTATAATACAAATAAATAGTTAAAAATTCATAAATTGTGATTTCTGGATTTTTTTTTTTTGATTATGTCTCTCACAGTGGACATGCACCTACGATGACAATTTCAGACCCCTCCATTATTTCCAAGTGGGAGAACTTGCAAAATAGCAGGGTGTTCAAATACTTATTTTCCGCACTGTATGCTTGTTGGGGATGTTGAATGATGAAGAATGGTCAAGACATGAAAAGATCTGTAGGAGGTGTCTTGTTTCTCCCACGATCCCAAGCTGGCTGGAGCGATTTTTAAATGGTCTTTCCACACAGGGAGAAGTTACCTGCTAGCTCCTGTGTGTGATCATCCCTATTGGCAGGCAGAAGAAAGCCAATTAATGGCACAGTTACAGCAGCCAATCAGAGAGACTGTACTGAGCTGCAGGAAGCAGCTGTAATGGATTCTGGGACATACAGTTCCCTTACAAAATCGCTCTATAGCCTGGTATACAGGAAGGAACTAAAAAGCCCATGATGCTCTGCTGACAGAAAAGTAAGACTCAATTTTGTGTCCTGAGGGGAAGTTTCAGTCAGCCATGAGGGAGTGAAAGAGACCAGACCTGAGGGAGAAATGCTATCTCTCAGATGATCTTGTTGCGCAATTCTGGCCTCTACCGCCAGTCAGGATATTCAGCCTGAGAAAGGGGGATTGAGGCGCACCTGCACCGTCTGTGTATGGTTCCAGTGTTAGGTGACCAGTCAGGTTGCAAGAGAGCCTTGATCGCAGAATGTGGTGAGAAGGCATTTTTGCCCATCTGCAGAGAACAGAGACACTGCTATTTACAGTTATTTATACAGTTATTTAAATACCGTATACAGACATCATTGCTGGTATTCATCTTGCTGACATTTGAAGTACCACAGGGATAAGGGTCAAATCCCCGCCTTGTCGGCTATGTAGAAATCAGGCCTCCATTGAAATAGTTTTTCCAAAAGAGGACTTAAAGGAGTTGTAAAGGAATTTTATTTTATTTTTTTGCTGAAATTACTGTTTACAGGGTATAGAGACATAATAGTTAACTGATTCATTTTAAAAACAATTAAAAATAGATAAAAATCAATCATATAATGTACCAGCGGGGCGTGGCCTGGACATGGCTGAGTAAAGCTGCTTTCCATCTGAGCTCCCGGCCTGAACCCCCAATTTCGGCCAAATAACGCCTTTAAACCGGCATGAACCCCAATAAAACATACGGGACCAGAGCAGCAACGAAAGGTACCCCATCCGGGAAGGTCACGGGCGAAATCCAGAAATATTTTAAGACCTTGCAGGAGACCCCCCCCCCGACCTGGGCCTTCCGGAGACACGAGGCCCCACACGTGGGGCTGCAGAAGACCCGCAATTACAGGAACCGAGTCCCAGTGGCTCAGAGGACTGGTTTACATTCGCCCATGAACCCCTGGAAGACCCCCCCCCAGGAAGGAATGTCTGCCCTACAAGCACCGGAGCCAGCTGGCATGGACCCCGACATTAAAGCCCTGCTTCAGGCCTTGCCCACCAGAACGGACATCAAGGCCCTGATACTGAAGCTGGAGGAGACACATAGAAGGGACATACAGGAGGTGAGAGGAGAGGTCTCCACGCTTACCGACCGGGTGGCCTCGGGAGAGGAGTCCGTGTCTTCCCTGACGGATCGGGTGGCAGCACTGGAGCATTCCCGGGACCAACATCGTGAGGCGGCCATCACTTTACAGCTCCACCTAGAGGATGTGGAGGACAGAAGCCACCGCTGTAATTTGCGGCTCCGCGGTGTACCCGAGTCGGTAGATGCAGAGGATGTCGGGGCCAAAGTGACCGGGATCTTCCGCAACGTCCTAGCGATCCGGAGGCGGTGATCCCGCTGGATAGAGCGCATAGAGCGCTCGGGCCTAAGCCTACAGACCAGGATAGGCCGCGCGACATAGTGTGCCGTCTCCACCGCTACACCCAGAAAGAGGCCATCCTCCATAGAGCATGGGACCTGGAGGACATTGAGGCAAAGGGGGCGCAGATACAGATTTTACCCGACCTCTCCAGAGCGACCCTGCGCCGTAGAGCGCTGCTACGCCCTCTCTTGGATCTTGCCAGGCAAACGGGGCACACATACCGTTGGATACCCACTGGCAGTCACCTTCCGGAAGGATGCAGAAGCCTTCACCCTTCAGAACGCATCGGATCTTCCAGCCCTCTTCCGATTCTTGGGCTCTGAACCAATTCAAGTACCGGATTGGCTCCAGTTTTTTCCCCGCCAGACCGGACGCTCGGGGGCTCCAGCCTACAGAGGACCCTTTATGCCACGACCACAGCGAGGCAGGCGACGACGTAACTCGGCCCGAGGTGGAGCGCCACGTGAGTAGGCCATAGGCCGCACATTCAAGTCTCCCGCCCCGAGTTACTCACCATCCCTACCGCACAACACAAACTATTGCCCTCACTGGGGCACCCGGAGACTGCCATGTACCAGATGTGGTCCTCTGCGGGGGGGTCTCCCCTCCATCTCCTGCCTACACCGCTCGTGGCCGCCCCGTTCTCGGGTCATTGCCTGTTATAATGTTCTTGGCGGACCCCCCCCCCTCCCCCCCGGATGATTTGGGGGGTCGCCCCCCCCCTGGTTCCGAGACCGCTCGGCTGAGCGAGCTCCCCTCGGTGGACGGGGGATGCGGGTTGGCCCCCCCTCACTTCTCACTAGAAGGAACCCCTGATGCTCCAGCCCAGCCACTGCGAGGGCCTTGCAGACGCTGAGACTGTTAATTTTACGGTCTCCCTACAGGACGAGAATCTAGTCGGGACGCATGGAACTAAAGACACGGAGCTCAGGTTTGACATTCCCTCACATGGAGGGGGACACGGGATCCGGAGTTTCGGGGGGGGTGGGGGGCGAATGGGGGGCCACACTTCTACGCAGGGGGGACACCCTTACTGGCCATAACGGCCGTGGCGGCTGTCCGGGGGAGGGGGTTACTCGCCAGACGGCGGTGGTGGGGGGCTTGGGATTTGAGGGATGGACTGGCTCTTGGCCTCAGGAGGATGACGTCCGGGGCCCTGGGCCAGTTACACCCCTGGATACTTTATTTGCACTTTCTGCACCATGTTGCCTTACTTAGTCATTTGTATTTAAACTGCTCCTATTGATGCCGGTTTCACTGTTACTGTTGTCTGTGATGTATAATGCCGGTTCATGTTAGGTTACTATATGATATTCCATGCTATACAGATTTTGGCCGGAGTTGGGTGGGGAGGGTCGGGAGCTCGACTTCCGCCCCTGTCTAGCCCATCTCCCCCAATTAGGGTTGCGCTCGTTTTCTGGGAATATCCCAGAGAGTGCTTATAGCTGATTTAGCTATCTTAGTAGAAGCTTCTTGGAGGCCCCACCTGGAGCCTACCCTTTGAGCTCTTTTGCTATCTCTACCTAACTACCTCCCCTTCTCTTCCTACTCCATTAACCCCCCCCCTCTCCTCCCCGCACCCCACCCTCCCCCCTCTACCTGGTCCGCCACCTTACGTTACTGTAGGGAGACGAACGTCACCCCGCACTTGGACACACCCGTTCACCCTCCCCTCCTCTCCACCACTGCACGAGCATGGACTTGCTTACGGTAGTATTGTTTAACGTCAAGGGCCTTAACACCCCCGAAAAAAGACGCATGCTACTGCAAGACATGCGTCGCATGGGAGCTGATGTGGTACTCCTTCAGGAGACACACTTTAAAAAGTCTAACCTACCGCTCCTGAAAAACAGGTTTTACCCCACGACACATCACTCTCAATATACAGAAGCTAAATCGAGGGGGGTCTTTATCCTTATCTCTGCGGGGGTGCCCTGGACACCCCTAGATACCTTGGCAGACAATGAGGGACGCTTCCTCTTTTTGAAAGGTAGGGTGGGGGATAGGACGGTGTAATTTGCCAATCTCTATGCCCCCAATGCTCAACAGGACGTTTTCCTTAAGAAAACCCTGATACAGCTCCGACGTTTCACGGAGGGTCATCTGATATTAGGAGGGGACCTGAATGTATCCCTGATCCCGACTGAAGACACGTCCACCGGGAAGACATCCCTGACCCAAGACATACGGAAGCGTATTGACACTACCCTAAATTCAATGCAACTGATAGACGCCTGGCGCCTCTTGCACCCTTGGAGACAGGGACTACACTTTTTTCTCTAGACCACACCAAACGTATTCGAGACTCGACTACTTCCTTATCCCACACGGACAACTGGACGCGATCCGAGACATTGCTGTTGGCTCAATCACGTGGTCCGACCACGCTCCAGTTACCTTGAAGTACTCCATCTCCGATCTTAATGGGGGTCAGAGACCAATGTGGCGACTTAACGAAGGTCTCTTGCAGAATACCGACGTCATGACAGAGATCACCACAAAATTGGGACATTACTTCTCCACTAATAGCTCCCCTGACAGTGACGCGGGAGTAGTATGGGAGGCCCATAAGGCGGTGATCCGGGGGGTGCTTATAAAGCACGGCGCGCGGCTGAAGAAGGAGCTTTCAGCACAACTGAATTCACTCCTTACTAGGCTACAGGGCTTAGAATCCACACACAAAATAAGCCCGAACAGACAGACTGGAGCGGAACTGGATGTCATTCGCTCACAGGTCACGGACCTCTTGCACTTCAAAGCCAAAATGGCACTTCAGACCTGTGAACGCTACACTTACGAATCGGGCAATAAATGTGGCAGATTGCTGGCTAACACACTGCGCTCGCGTCGCCTGGCCTCATATATCCCGCCTGTACAATCCTCAAGAGGGCAGAAACAGTCCACTCCACAGCAGATTTCACGCAAATTTAGACAATTCTATAGCTCCCTATATAATTTGGCCAAGCCCCCGGCTCCCCTGGGACTCGCTACGGGACTATATCGCTGTGTCCCTTATGCCCTCTCTTTCTACTGAAGATCGACATAGTCTAGAGGCTCCCATTAAGCGCCCAGAGGCGATTCAGTTCGCATGTGCCGCGCTATACAAGTTTTCATTCATTCATTCATTCATTACACTATCAGAGATCCAGCTTGCATTGAAAAGCGCCAAACCGGGTAAGGCCAAAGGCCCTGATGGCCTCACCATAGCGTACTATAAGGCAGTGCTACCATCAGTGGGACAGCATATGGCGAAGCTGTTCAACGAATTAGGCTTCGGGAAATCCTTCCACGCCACCACACTACAAGCCCAAATATCCATGATTTTAAAAATGACAAAGACCCAGCTCTCTGCGGTAGCTACCGCCCCATTTCCCTCCTTGACACAGACCTCAAATTGTTTACTAAAATCCTGGCATCTAGACTCCAGGGACATCTCCCACATCTGATACACCTAGATCAGGTGGGCTTTGTGCCCACTAGGGAAGCCCGGAACAACACTATTAAAGTGCTCAACCTCCTACATATAGTCTCCTCCAGTAAGACACCTAGTTTGTTTGTGGGGACGGACGCCGAAAAGGCATTTGACTGGGTAGACTGGCAGTTCATGATGTCTACTTTGAAATACATAGGTCTGGGCGATAGGATGAGGAATTGGGTAACAGCAGTCTACTACGGACCGACGGCAAGGGTGAGGGCCAATGGAGTACTGTCAGATTCATTCCCAATAACCAACGGGACGAGACAGGGTTGCCCCCTGTCAGCCCTCTTGTTCGCATTGTCACTGGAGCCTTTCCTGTGCCATGTGCGGATGAACCCTGCCATTAAAGGTATACTCACCACAAAGGCTCACTACAAAGTCTCTGCATACGCAGATGACCTGCTTTTCACCCTTACGGAACCTGATACCTCCCTCCCAGCCCTGTTACGGGAATTTGAAACTTACGGTAGACTCTCCAATCTAAAAATCAACTTGACAAAGTCAGAGGCCATGGGCATAGGGATCCCACAGCAACAGCTAACCCAGCTTAAGGCCGGGTTCAACCTGAAGTGGACGGAAGTCGCACTAAAATACCTAGGGACGTACATCCCCCCTACATTCACACGCCTATTCCAGTTAAATTTCCCCCCCCTCCTGACAGAAGTTCGGAGACTGCTGACTCAGTGGACTGGAGGACTACATTCCTGGGTGGGCAGGTGCAACATTTTAAAGATGACAATGCTGCCCAAATTCCTGTACCTCCTGCAGGCCCTCCCGATTTCCATCCCGGGGAGTTACTTTAAGCAGGTTCACTCCACGTTCAACCACTTCCTCTCGGCAGGGAAAAGGTCGCGGATATGCAGAACAGTCCTCTCCCTCCCCAAGCTACAAGGGGGCCTGGCCCTACCGGACATCCGGACATATTACCGCTCAACACACTTGGTTAGATTATTTGACTGGTGTCGACATGGACACAATAAGTTGTGGACACAGGTTGAACAGGGCCAGACCGAGATTCCCTTACACCGCGCCCCGTGGTGTTTGGCCTCGCTTCCTCTCACAGTTAAATGCCACCCACTTGTGGGGACCTCGATTAAGGTATGCTCGGATCTTTTTGACCAGCTTTCCCTGACCTCCAGAGATTCCCCTCTTAGACCCATCATTGGACACCCACTCTTTGACCCGGGCTTACAAGATAGGAGGTTTCTGGACCTCGGGAAAGCAGGCCTCTATCAGGCATCACACTTTAGTTTGGGGGGACGGTGGAAATCAGCAAATGAATTGACAGACCCGGAAGGCGCCTACCGCCTTGACTTTCTGAGGGCAAACCAGCTGACTAATTTCTTGAGCTCCATCCCGGCCCCCCGACCAGACAGGTACCATTGACAAGGTTGAAGGAGCTGTGTGGAGAGACGGGAGTGCTCCCACACGCTCTGTCCCTGCTATACGCTATGCTGATCGCCCCCCCTGGGGACTATCAGATCCCGGCCCTGACAAAATGGGAAAGAGACCTAAACACACAGTTCTCGCCCACTAAAAGACAGAATATACTACGCTTCGCACACAAGTCATCTCTATGCGCGAAAACTCAGGAGACGAACTACAAGGTTCTTACTCGCTGGTACAGAACCCCAGACCTCCTGAATAGACTATTTCCCAACACTACCGACACCTGCTGGAGATGCCAGCAGGATAAAGGTACCCTACTTCATGTGTTTTGGTCTTGCCCACGGGTCAGGGGCTTCTGGGGAGAGGTACGCCGGATCACCCAAAAGTTTACGGGGTAGACAGTGACCCGGCTTATTTCCTCCTACAGGCAACCAATATACCACCTGGAACTTACAAAATGTCGGTGGTGCGTCACCTTTTGGACGCAGCCAGGGCCTGCGTGCCTCTCCGCTGGAAGTCCCCTCACCCTCCGACTATTGCTCTCTGGCTGAATAGGGTGGACGAGATCAGTCGAATGGAAGACTTGATCCTCTCCAGCCAACAGCGTCAGGAGACATATTCTGAGACATGGCAGTTGTACAATATTTTCAAGTACTCAGAAGAAGGCCAGAAGCTCAGAGAAACTGACTGCCAAACGCTTACCCAGCCACAGGTCTAAAACCTGCTCTTCCTGGCAAGCTGTCTGTCCGGGATCGGAATAGGAATACCCTATGCCCTTTTAGGGCCCTTTATACTGACCTTGCTCGTGCAGCCCCCCCCCCACCTACTTTTCACTATGCCCCTCCTTGCTCTTTTCTATGTTGCTCTTTAACCCTTATTCTATTTCTCTTCACTCTGAAGACGGAAAACGGACCTGGAGGCCAGACCGACCGGGCCCCGCCACAGTGACACGAGACGTTACCCATCGCCTCGAAAGACACACCCTTATCGGGACCTAGTTATATTCTAATACTGCGATGATGTACTGTGTCTGTGACTATAGTTTCACATATATTGTTGTACCTGTATACGAGAGCTGTTGTCTCTACTGTTATTTTTGTATGTTGAAGGTCCGCGAGGACTGGCTTTTTTGGTGATAAATAACATTTTTTATATAATGTACCTGCAGTTTCAGTTTCGTTTTTGCATGCTGTTTCCTGGTTCTCTGATGTACAGAGCCACAGAGCCAATACAGGGCAGTAATATTTTGGAAAGTGATTGGTACTGAGGGGTTTTAGACACACAGTAATCACACCTCCTTGATTAGTGACCACAGAGAGAAAGCTTCCAGTACTGTGGTGATCAGGAAACAGACAGCCAGGAAGTGTGGAGATCAGAGAAGAATTACAGCAACTTGAGAGCAAAAACGAACAATGAGGACATGAAAACAACACTGCATTAAGGTAAAGGAAGCTATTAAGATAAAAAAAAAAATTCAATTTTTTGGAGCTGTGCGGCCCTGAGAGAGCTTTGGCAGAGGGTCGCCGATAAGGTGGTTGCTATTACGGGGGTTAATACGGTTCTAATGCATCAGATTTGTTTGTTTTTCGCTGACATTCCTGGCTCCACTCCTCCTGAACAGAGGCTAGTGCATACTCTTTTTAGCGCAGTCCAGTGGTCCATCGCTCTGTTGTGGCGCACTCCTGGGGTCAGGTACTCAAGCGTATGGCAGCTATTCAGGTCATGGAAAAGATTTATCATACCATTATGGATACTATGCAGGTGTATGACCTAAAGTGGAACTCCTGGCCTTTTTAAATACTGGCTTACGGTTCGGCCCTTTTTTTCTTTTTTCCCTGCCTCTTCCCTTTGAATCCACTATTAGGCTACTAAAGAAGTTGAAGGTCCCACGCATCCTGCTTTTTCGTTCTTTTTGCCTTTTACTACCTTTTATGTTACTTATGTGTCTAGTTATTTTTCTTTTTTTGTTTTATGATATGGCAAGACAGGTTTCTATGTGCCGAGGTATCCTGTTTCTGTGGCGGGGGCCTCTCATACCCTTCCTGTGATAACTGACTGCCCTAATTGACCTACACTTCATGATATCTTCAGTGTCTGTAACTCTGGTTAAGTTTGTAGGCTGTTAGGTTTGATCTCTGTATTAGGGATTAGATACCTGTCTTATGTTGGTGTCTGTACGATACTGACCTTTGTATGTGTTTACTTTTCCTTTTCCCCTAATAAAAGCATTTGTGTTAAATAAAAAAAAAAAAATTCCTTTACAAACCCTTTAACACTAGTCTTGGGAACCTTGTTGGCCCCCCATTTGATCAAGCTTTCTGTTGTTCATTATTTCTTTTAACAGTTTTTTGTTTTGTTTTTTTACTAGCCATTGCCTCGGTCAGAAGAGTCTCTGAGTTGTGCACCTTCTCAATTACAGAACCATATTGTTTGGTGCTCCCAGACAAGATAGTCCTTAGGCCGATACTGAGCTTTCTACCTAAGGTGGCCACATCATTTTGTATGAACTGGGACATTCTCCCAGCCTTTCCGACAGATACAGCTGATGAGTGGAGTAGGTTAGACGTGGTATCTGTGGTTTCAACCTTCTTTAATTGACTAAAAGCTTTTGAAAACCAGATCAGCTGTAGGTTTTCCCAATGGGGCCTAAAACGGGTATGCCAGCAACATCTAGAGTTGTGTCTTCCTGGTTTGTCAAGACCATACATATTGCATACAAATCGATGGGCCTTCCTCCGCAAAGGTCGCCCCTGAGGTAGTTTGCAGAGCAGCAAGCTGAAGTGCGCCTTTTATTAGGCATTACAGGCTTAATATGGCTTGTCCGCCTGAGGAAACATTTGGCTCTACGGTTATTACGGCAGCTGTTGCCCATAAAAAATTTGAGTAGCATTGCATTGAGTGTTTGGCTTATTTCTTTTTCTTCTCTCCCTTCTTAATATTGCTTGATACATCCCATAGTAGGGTGAGATGGGAAGGTCCAGGAGTAAGGAACATTGTTATCCATACTTACCATAATTTTCCTTTCCTTGATCCTCCCTATGTCAGCCGGGGGTTTCCCACTCAGTTTATCCGTTGCAAGGCGGGTATTTTTGAACACTGGTGTGGGCTAACAGCCGGCCTTTAAGGGCTAAGAAAGAGATGGTCCTGGAAGAGTCAGACAGGGCAGAGCTGACCCCTCCACTATCTATCCACTTCTGGGACACTGTATACAGATATCATTGTCCTCTCACCTTGTTGAACAAAACCCTGCCTGTCTCACAAAATTTGGGCCAGTTGTGGTGTTTGACTATGCTACCCAGGAGTTTACGTGCATCAACAAAAGTGGCTAGCTGAAGACACCAAATCATATCTTTTCTTCAAAAGCACTGAAGCTACTAGTGCCATACGGATCCACACACACATATTCAGGGCTCTGTATATGCATTAGGTGTGTGGGACAGTTTATCTATAACGTTAAGCCATTACGTGTTGATTTGTATAAGTGTGTAAAGTTGGGCCTGTGGTGTCAGGGGACAGTAAAGAGCGGCCTGACCCAAAGGGAGTCATTCCTCTGCTCTCCTCTTGCCTGGACTCATAGAACCAAGAGTAGAAGTAACCACTCCAATTTAAAGTGTCATATTTTTCTTTATATACTATACAAGTCCCCTGAAAACAGCTTGAATATAGGATTTAGAGCTATATTGTTCCTAAATCTCAGTTATTGCTCTCTAGTTGATTATAGATTGTTACTGCCTGTAATCCTTTCACAGAAATATTGCAGTAAAGACAATTTCTGTGTTTTATCATAACATGTATGTGTGTGTTTATCATTGGTTATGGCACTTACACTATTGCCAGGTGTGCCAGAGGGGGCTGGAGATGTTATTAGGGTTGAGAGGCAGAGTAACGGACTGAACATACTTAAGCAGATCCTTTGGGGGTATCGCTACAAAAATAGCTTTTGCTTAATGTGACAGGAAGTCAGGTAAATCTGTGGGTGTTGTCACAGACGGGAGATACATTTCTGCCTTGTTTAGACAATTCACCAATTACTATTGGGTGTCGGCTGCAGAAATAGCCAGAAAGGTTTAGGGCATTGGAAAACTTCAGCTGTTCAGTATGAGGCAATTAAGGCCTCTATAAGTCACCCAGAGGGTGACTGCTGATTGCTGCATCCTGAGGCTTTTTGAGTCAAGGAGAGCAGTGAGGTGAGAAAGACGTCTGAAAGAGGTGAGGTGGTTGTTGATTTTTCTGTGTCTGACCAGCAGTGTCTGCCCGGCAGTAGGCTGTGCCAGACTCCATAGATAGGTTCCTGTGTGGTGAAGGTAGACGCCCCAAGTGGCCAGGGTTTATTTTATGTTTTGTTTTGTTTATGCTGTTTTGATGCTTGCACTTGTATCCAGCAATATGGAAGAATAAACCATATCCTTTGTTTTCAACCATCCTCAACTGCCTTTCTGTACAGTTCAGCGTGTAGTGAACCCATCCAGGGGGTCACACACACCCGCTACTGAGAAAATCCCTCACACATGGTGGAGTGCCGCGGGCAGTTAAAGTAAACCCAAAATGGAGGAGATACTAAAACAGCTGGCTATAGCAAATGCAAATCAACAGCAGACAAATGCAACAGGCTCACCAAGAGTGCATGGCAGCTCAACAACAGGTTTACCAAGAGAGCATTGCAGCTCAACAACAGGCTCACCAAGAGAGCCTTGCAGCTCACCGAGAGAGCATTGCAGGCTTGGAACAGAGACACAAGCAGCAAATGGAGGCCATCGTGAAACAGCTTCAGAGACAGCAGACCAAGGCTGGGAGTCAGGCCAGTAACATATTGACTTTTCGGGTAAGCCGCTTACTGCCAAAGATGACTGCAGATGATGACCCTGAGATGTTTCTGACCACGTTTAAGAGAACAGCAGAAAAATAGAGTTGGCCTAAAGAACAGTGGGCTGGACTAGTGGCCCCCCTATTATCTGGAGAAGCCCAAAAGGCATATTTTGATTTGGAGTTTGCAGATGCAAAAAACTATGATCGGTTAAAAGAGGAAATATTGGCACGTTTTGGTGTAACCCTGGATGTCTGTGCTCAGTGGGTCCACAATTGGAGTTATCAGCTGAGGAAGCCACCTCGGTCGCGGATGTATGGCTAGGAAATGGCTGCAGCCAGAAACTCTGTCCGGACCAAAAATTTGGGAGCGAGTAGTCATGGACAAATTTCTTAGGTCTCTTCCTAACACCCTGCAGAAATGGGTAAGCCATGGTGGTCCGGAAACCGCAGACAAACTAGTAGACCTGGTCGAAAGGTACCTAGCAACAGAGAACTTGTCCTCTCTACCCAGAGACGCACAGACTTTTCACCCCAAGACCAAACCCTCCCCACCTATAGGTAAGACTGCATCAAGGGATGGGGGTGGAGAGAAGGACCAAAGAGCAACTAGAGGTATTATCGGGACTACTGCTAATGTTTGGCGAGAATGGCCTGGAAGACCCATCCCACAGGAGAGGACAAGAAGGTTGATTTGTTTCCATTGCCGGGAAAAGGGACATGTAGCAGCAGTTTTCCCAGCGGTTGATGAACCCATGCAGTGTGACTTTCTGACAGAGAGACGACAGTCCCTCTTTGCAACCACATGCACTGCAGTAAAGGGGAATGAGAAACCTTTATGTAGAATGTGCTTAGATGGTAAAGATGTTGTGGTATTGTTGGATTCAGGTAGCCTGGTCACCTTAGTGAAAAGTGATCTTGTGGTGGGAAAAACCTTACATCCTAGGAAAATGGCTGTAGTTTGTGTACATGGGGACACTCGAGAATATCCGGTGACTACGGTTTCCTTTGAAACCTCCCTTGGTAACTTGTGTCACCAAGTGGGTTTAGTTCCCCAACTGCCACATGACGCCATTGTGGGAAGGGATTTCCCAAAGTTCTGGGAGCTCTGGGATTGCCCAGATTCCCCAGTAAGTGGTTCTTCTGAGCCTGAAACATCTACTCCAGAATCCTCTAACTGTGAGGATTCTCCTGAGTTTCCGTTCTCAGTCTTTGCAGGGGAACACCAGTCCCTAGGGAGGAGCCTGCTACCTCAGAAGAGGAACAGTGGCCGATAGGGTTTGATGACCTCGAGGTGCACAGAGAAAATGTTATCACTGAGCAATTGAGGGACCCCACATTGCTAAAAGCCCGGGAGAATGTAGTGAAGATAGATGGGGAGTTAGTTAACCCTGATGAGAGGGTTGCCCTCCCTTACTTCATTATTGAAAGGGACCTGTTATATTGAGTGTCACAGAGGTTAGAGGAGACCATTGAGCAACTGGTAGTGCCTAAACCGTACCGCAAAATGGTTTTGGAACTGGCCCATGGGCACATTCTTGGGGGACATTTGGGAGGTTTTATTGGTCTGGGATCACTAAGGAAGTGGAATTGTACTGCTCTTCCTATCCAGTGTGTCAGATTACTGCACCCATGCCACATTTCCGCAGTCCGTTGGTACCCCTGCCCATTATCGAGGTCCCTTTTGAGAGGATCGCCATGGACCTTACTGAAGTCCACTAGAGGGCACCAGCACATCTTGGTAATAATGGACTATGCCACCCATTACCCAGAAGTGATTCCTCTCTGAAACACCTCTGCTAAAACCATTGGCAAAGAGTTATTTCAGGTTTTCAGCCGTGTGGGTCTTCCTAAGGAAGTCCTAACTAATCAGGGCACCCCGTTTATGTCTAGGGTGACCAGAGAACTTTGTAAACTCCTGAAAGTGACCCAATTACGTACATCAGTATATCACCCTCAAACAGACAGGTTAGTGAAAAGGTTTAATAAAACTTTAAAACAAATCTTGAGGAAGGTGGTGGATAAAGACGGAAATAACTGGGATTATCTGCTTCCTTATCTAATGTTTGCCATAAGAGAGGTCCCCCAATCGTCCACAGGGTTCTCTCCGTTTGAGCTACTGTATGGGAGGCACCCCCGGGGCCTACTGGACATTGCCAGGGAAACATGGGAAGGTGAGAGTTTCCCTCATCGAAGTGTGATTGAACATGTGGCACAAATGCAAGATAGAATTGTCCAAGTGATGCCGATTGTGAAGGCACATTTAGCCCAAGCCCAGTTGGCTCAACAGAGGATTTAAAATCGTGGGGCCCAGCTCCGTTCCTTTGCACCTGGTGATAGGGTGTTGGTGCTGGTCCCCGCGGTCGAAAGTAAATTCCTAGCCAAATGGCAGGGTCCTTATGAAGTGTTGGAGAAAATGGGGGTGGTGAAATGATAAAATTAGCCAACCGGGAAGACGAAAACATGAGCAGTTATATCATGTGAACTTGTTGAAACCATGGAAGGATAGAGAGTCCTTGGTCGCTGAGACTACCCGATTTTCTGCTCCATTTAACCTGGCTGTCCCTGAAGTTGGGATAGTGGAGACTCTGTCCAAAACTCAGCGACAGGAGGCTAAAGAATTTGTGCTCCGTAATAGGGAGAAGTTTTCAGATTTGCCAGGTTGGGTCTCCGGGGTTGAACATGGCATTATCACCACACCAGGGGTGAAGGTCAAGTTAAAGCCTTATAGAATTCCAGAAGCCCGGCGAGAGGCAATTCGCCAGGAAGTAAAAAAAAATGCTTGAGCTGGGGGTGATCGAAGAATCAAATAGTGATTGGTCCAGTCCCATTGTCATAGTACACAAACCAGATGGAAGTTGGCGGTTTTGTAATGACTTTTGCCGCCTGAATAAAATCACTAAGTTTGACACCTATCCTATGCCCCGCATAGATGAACTGACTGATCACCTAGGCACTGCCCGGTACATGACGACGTTAGACCTGACCAATGGTTATTGGCAAATTCCTCTCTCGGAGTCGGCCAGGGAAAAAACAGCATTTGTAACTCCAGACGGATCTTTCCAATATCGGAGGATGCCTTTTGGGTTACAGAATGCTCCCACCACATTTCAACGCACCATGGATAAGACCCTTCGGCCTCATCGAGCCTATGCTGCTGCATACCTCGATGATGTGGTCATCCACAGTGAGGATTGGGAATCACACTTGCCAAAAGTTCAGGCTGTGTTGGATTCCATCTTGAAAGCCGGGTTTAAAGCCAATCCAAAAAAATGTATCTTTTTGGGCTAGAAGAGGGCTAGAAAAGGCAAAGTATCTCGGGTATACTTTTAGAAGAGGTCTAATCAAGCCCCAAATAAACAAAGTTGAGGCTATTCAGGATTGGCCACGTCCCACCAACAAGTAACAAGTCCATGCATTTTTGGGTATCGCAGGCTATTATCCCCCATTTTGCCTCACAGGCTGCTTCCCTGACCAATTTGACCAAAGGGAAGGAGTCTGTCATGACCAAATGGACTCCCGAAGCAGAAGCAGCTTTGTGGGCTTTAAAACCAGGCCTTATGTAGTCAGCCAGTTTTAAAATCGCCTGATTTTTCACGGGACTTTGTGGTTCAGACAGATGCGTCAAATGTGGGGTTAGGAGCTGTACTGTCCCAGGTTATCAAGGGGGAGGAACACCCTGTTATGTACCTCAGCCGAAAGTTGAAGGCCCATGAGGAGAATTATGCCACCATTAAAAAAGAGTGTTTGGCGGTGAAATGGGCTTTGGATTCTCTCCGGTACTACCTTGTGGGTAGACAGTTTGAACTGGTGATGGATCATGCCCCAATAAATAGGTGGTTCCTGGCCCTTCAGGAATTTAGTTTTGTGGTAACACATCGCCCCGGTGTTAACATGGGGAATGCAGATGGGTTGCATGCGTGCCTGGCAACCTTTGTCCCAACCCTAGGGTTGAAACAAGAGGGGGGGGGGGGTATGTGACAGGAAGTCAGGCAAATCTGTGGGGTTTGTCACAGACGGGAGATACATTTCTGCCTTGTTTAGACAATTCACCAATTACTATTGGGTGTCGGCTGCAGAAATAGCCAGAAAGGTTTACAGCATTGGAAAACTTCAGCTGTTTTGTCCCACAAACGTAACCTTGTCCCTCAAACGCAGCCATGTCCCCCAATTGCAGCCTTGTCCCCCAAACGCAACCTTGTCCCCCAAACGCAGCCATGACCACCAAACGCAGCCATGTCCCCCCATACGCAGCCTTTTGTCCCCAAACGCAGCCTTTTGTCCCACACATGCAACCTTGTCCCCCAAACGCAGCCATGTCCCCCAAATGCAGCCTTGTCCCCCAAAGCAACCTTGTCCCCCAAACGCAACCTTGTCCCCCCAAACGCAGCCTTTTGTCCCCAAACGCAGCCTTTTGTCCCACAAACGCAACCTTGTCCCACAAATGCAGCTATGTCCCCCAAATGCAGCCTTGTCCCCCAAACGCAGCATTGTCCCCCAAACGCAGCCATGTCCCCCAAACGATGCAGCCATGTTTCCCAAAAGCAGCCATGTCCCCCAAACGCAGCCATGTCCCCTTGGCCCACCTTTATGTAAAAAGAAAGTGACAAGTTGAATTCTAACATAAAAGAAAGGTTATCCTTTCAGGGGTGTTCAGTATTCTTCTCTCAATGCTACACAGCAGCAAAAATGCTTCCTTTAGCCTCCTGGCTTGCTCTGGCGGTGCTGCTGCTCTGGTCTCACTCTTCAGGCCTCTGTCTGGTTCTCCAGACCATCTAAAAAAACTTTAGACTCTGTGTCTGTCTCTCTCCCTGCTGTACTGGCCCACACCCTGGCCTTTGGTAGAGCCCTGAATTACTGTCAGCCTGCTGATCCCCAGTAAAACGTGGACTCAGGGCAAGAGGTTCTCTGGACTCCAGAAACCAACCCGGCAGTTACCAATCCCAAAGAAAACTGAAATACCAATTTTCCTCACTCACAATAGACATTCTGAAGCCCCCCAACCTGCATCCTTGAGAACCCACTTTGACCTTTATTCCTACTAATACTGAGGCAATGAAAGAAAAAAATCTTATTTTGGTGATTTTCCCTTGTACCCTTGGTAAACAAAACACATATATACTTTACACAGTGAATAACGTCTTCTTTAGTGCATCTTACTGTGTATTATAACCAGACATAAACATTAAAAATAAAAACAATCGTACAGTTATATTAATCTTTTTAGCATTTTGGAATAACAGCATGGACCTATTTACAGTATATAATAAGTTTGCATTCAATTAGTTGATGCTAATTACTTTCTCTTTTATAGACGATGGATATAATTAAAGTGTGTCTTTGTTTCTTTTTGCAGCAATCTGATGACTATTTCAACCCTAACTGCTCATTCTGGAGTTACTCAAAAACTAATTTTTCAGGACACTGGTCAACACAAGGCTGTAGGCTTATGACAACCAACAAAACGCATACAAAGTGCTCATGTAATCATCTAACTAACTTTGCTGTTCTCATGGCTCATGTTGCAGTTAAGGTAAGTTAGTGTGAAATCAATCCATAACATACAATATACACACGTACAACTTTGACATTAGGTCCCGTTAGAATATACAGCGTTAAAGCAGTTGTACACTTTTTAATTAAGGTTTCCTCTGGGTGCTTTATTTTATTCCCACATTCTAAAAACATACTGATAGGTAGAATGCATTGTAAAAAAATTGTCCTTTATGTGTTAATTTGTGCTGCGCAACATGTTGGCATTTTATAAATAAAGGAAACTAATGATCAGAATGTGAACCTTTTTCAAACGAACTAAATAATTAAACAGCATTTCTTAATATAACGGTCATCTTTCATAAAATGATACTAGTACAGTACTAAAATTGTCTTAGCTAGCACTCCTGCCTTGCAGCACTAGGGTTCTTGGTTCAAATCACTACCAAGACACTGCATTGAGTTCCTGTGCTTGTGCAGGTTTTTACCTTGGGTACTTAAATTTCTTCCCATATTCCAAATACGCACTGGTAGTTGAACTGGCTGGCTGATGTTTAGATTGACCCTAGTATGTCTAGGTATACATGTGAGGGACCTTAGATTGTAAGCTTCCCAAATGTAGGGACTGATGTAATTGTGCTATTGACATTTTTGCACATTTCAGTACTCTTTTAACTTATAACCAGAAACCAAGTTGTGTTAATAAAACAGCGTGCCACATTAAAATAAGCTAAAGCCCCGTACACACGGCCGAGGTTCTCGGCAGAAACCAGCGAGAACCTCGCTGGGAGCCTGATTCTGCCGAGAACCTCGGCCGTGTGTATGCTCTCGGCGAGCCCCGCCCGTCGGGGAACCCGTCGAGCAAATAGAGAACAGGTTCTCTATTTGCTCGACGGCCCGTCGGGATGAATAGCTGGTTGCCTTTCCCGACGGGCGGGTCGCCGATTCTGACGGCCGGCAGAGAACCTCGACGGGCGGAACGATGTGTTCCGCCCGTCGTGTTTCTCTGCCGTGTGTACGCGGCATAACTGTTCTAGCATGAGAAATTATAAATCTTCTGTCCTTGTCGACATTTAGACTCTAAAACTGATTTGTGATTGTCATTTATGGCTTACAGTGGTTGTAGACTCTGTTACACCACTTGTATCTACAGTTAAGACTATAATAAGGCTTCTGGAACAGGAAAAGGTTTGCCTGCACTCACAGGTTTGAAGTAAAAGTGAAAACTTTATTGAAGATAAAAATCATAGACATCAATACAGACCTGGCAGAGATAGGCTTTGCTTATCGGACTATACTTAAGGCTCATACACACGATAGCACTTTTTGACAACAAATGTCTAAAGGACATGTTTGATCGGACAATCCGACCGTGTGTATGCTCCATCGGACAAATGTTTTTGGTTTTTCAACAGACAAATATTCCCTGTGAATGCTCTCAAACTTTCTGGCAACACATGTCCGATGGAGGATAATCAGATCGTGTGTACAAAAGTCCAAATACAAACACGCATGCTCAGAACCAATGCTAAAGATCAGCCAACAATAGCAGAAGTTGCCCAAATGGTGGACTGTCAAGAGCTGAACAAAAACATGTGATTTGGTGAAAGTTGGCTGAAAAAGTCCTGCCATGTGTATGCAGAACAAGTTCACGGCCAACGCCCATTCGGACCAAAATCCACAGAAAAGTTTGATGGAAGTTGGCCGTGGGTGTGGAGTACGGGCGTCACTGCAGGGCATTGTTCTTAGGTAAGTATTTCATAATGAGCTAGTATGTGATGCATACTAGCTTATTATGCCTTTGTCTTGCAGTTTTTTTTTTAGAAGGTTCACAACCTCTTTAAAGTACTTTACATTTTGCTGCTTTTTCAAACTGTAGTTTATTTACCATTATGTACATGTCAAAGTCCAGACCTAAATCCAATTGAGAATCTGTGGCAAGACTTATAAAATGGCTGTTCACAGACGATCTCCATCCAATCTAACAGAGCTTGAGCTATTATGCAAAGAAGGATGGCTGAAAATGTCATTCTCTAGATGTGCAATGCTGGTAGAGACATCCCCAAAAAGACTTGCAGCTATATTTGTAGAAAAAGGTGGTTTTACAAAGTATTGACTCAGGGGGCTGAATACAAATGCACACCACATGTTTTAGATTTTTATTTGTAAAAAAAACTTGAAAACCATTTATAATTTTCCTTACATAGTTACATAATTATATAGTTAGTCAGGTTTAAAAAAGACACAAGTCCATCCAAAATTGTTTATATAATAATAATATCATACAATCTCATATGCCCAATTCTATACCCACAGTCGATCCAGAGGAAGGCAAAAAAAAAAACAGCAGAGTACGGTCCAATTGTCCAATTTGCTACAGTAGGGGGAGAAACTCCTTCCTGATCCCCTGAGAGGCAATTGGATATTCCACGGATCAACTTTACCTATAAATGTTAGTACCCAGTTTTATGTACATTTAGGAAAGTATCCAGGCCTTTCTTAAAGCAATCTACTGAGTTGGCCAGAACCACCTCTGCAGGGAGTAAATTCCAAATTTTCACAGCTTTTACTGTGAAGAAACCTTTACACATTTGGAGGGGAAATCTATTTTGCTCTAGATGTAAAGAGTGCCCCCTTGTCCTCTGTGTTGACCGTAAAGTGAATAACTCAACACCAAGTTCACTATATGGACCCCTTATATATTTGTACATGTTGATCATATCCCCCTTAATCTCTTCTTATCAAGACTGAATAAATTCAGTTCCTCTAATCTTTCCTCATAGCTGAGCTCCTCCATGCCTCTCATCAGTTTGGTTGTCCTTCTCTGCACTTTCTCTAGTTCTCCAATATCCTTTTTGAGAACTACGGCCCAAAACTAACCTGCATATTCCATTATTGAGCTTATGATCTACCAAAAAATCCAGATCCTTCTCTACTACGGATCCCCCCAGTTGTATTCACCTTAGTATGTATGTTGCACACATATTCTTAGCCCCCAAGTGCATAACTTTACATTTAATAACATTAAACCTCATCTGCCACATAGTCACCCAATTAGACAGAGCTTTGAGGTCAGCTTCTAAATTGGAGACATCCTGTAAGGACGTTATTCCACTGCATAGCTTAGTGTCATCTGCAAAGACAGAAATGTCGACAAATACCAAGCTACATTTCTAAATGAAACTCTGTTTATGGCCCGTAAGGGCATAGCCAAGGTATGGATGCAGGCTCAGCCTCCCTCCATATGCCAATGGAAGAGGGACGTTAATGATGCACTACCATTTAAAAAATGAATCTATGCCCATAGAAAGTGCGTGCATAAGTACTCAAAGGTGTGGGATAGATGGTTAGAGGATTTAGAAACATGTGCCTAAAATAATCCAAGCCCAGCAGACAGGCATACTTAGATGAACATAGAAAGTGACTGTCATATGAAGGTGTTAACCATGAAAATCGTAATCAGTAGCTGAATGACATGAAGTTTCTTATATACTGGTTGTCTATACCCTCATAAACCTGTGCCTTAACATCTATGTTAAAAGAATCTCACACAAAATGACTGTTATAATGTACTGTTGTATTATTCTACATAAGCAACTACTTTGTAAAATGACTTTTATCCAAATAAGGTTGGCTTTTTCCAATAATAAAAAAAAAGGACAGAAATGTTACTGTTGATCCCAGACCCAATATAATTTATAAAGATATTAAAAAGTAAGGGTCCCAACACTAAACCTTGGGGTACACCACTGATAACCTAAGACCAGGTGGTATGGTCTGTGGTTGGTTTAAAGTGCCACTGATCTCCTATGATTGTGGGTTGGTTTTTAAATGTATAGGAATTGAATATAAATGTAAATCCATTTTTTATTTTTCCTCTTCATATAGTAAAACAAAAATGAAAACCCCCAGTGTTTAATACATACCACCAAAAGAGCCCTATCTGTCTCAAAAATTATAAACATTTATTTTGATACAGTGTCTGATTGACTTGCACTGACATCACAGCATCACCATATAGCACAATATCCCACACGCCACCCGCCATTTTCCTTAGATAACCATAAACATCACTCTACAGCACACCAGAAAAAAAAAACATAAAAACAAACCTGTTACATAACTTTTGGAAAAAGCAACATAAAACACTGGGGTGTCCGGGCAGGTAGTCCACCATATAACAGCGTAGCGAAACCCACCAGGGAAACCAGACTTGTGCAAGGAAACAAACGTTACAGGTAATAATGGAAACAGCAGGGTCCACAGGGACACCCGTGGCTAAGGGGACGATTATCCGCTGTAAAAACCAGCAGCAGTGCAAGGAGTGAGGCCCTTGGTCTTGGAACTCCAGGATAACATCCATAGGGGGAGTGTAAGGCCGCGTACACACGAGGGGATATGTCCGCTGAAAACGGTCCGATGGACCGTTTCAGCAGACATCTCCGCTCGTGTGTATGGGCTAGCGGACAGATTTCTCCACCCGACAGATTTCAAAGCATGCTTTGAAATCTATCCGGTGGGAATCTGTCCGCCCGACATGTCTGCTGGTTAGTACACTTACCAGCAGACATGTCGGCCCCCACCGCCGCCGCGCCGCTGCCGAATGGATTCGGCGCATGCGCGGAAGTGTTTTACTTCCTGGTGCGGTGACGCGGCGGCGTCAACGTCACCGCCGCGTCACCACTACGTCACCGCGCCGTCCGGCGGCGGGGAATTTGATCCGATGGTGTGTACACGTCATCGGATCAAACTCCCGATCGGACATATCCGATGGAAATGGTCCGCGGACCGTTTTCATCGGATATATCCGATCGTGTGTACGCCGCCTTAGTATATGGAAATGTGAGTCCTTGTCCCAGGCGCCAGTACAGGGGGCAAATCGCCATCAGAAAACAATAGAACAGGGCTACGGTGCGTCTTCCTCATCGTAAAACCCAAGGGGAGCAGAGGGAGAGAATCATATAGGAAGTCTGTAAGGATATCACCGGGACGGGATTAACAAGAAAAAAGGTGGAGGGGAGGGGAAGGGGAGGATAAAAAAAGTTCAGTACGGGCAGCACAGGGGGATCCCAGCTAGGGACAAACAACGGGTGAAAGGTCTCGGACAAAGGATAACAAGAACAGTACCTGTGGGCGAAGCAAATCCGAGATCCACAGAAGTTCAGGAAAAGAGTCTCGTCCCACCACGCCCGCCAGCCGTACTCCAGATATCAACAGCAAAAGTCATACTGGGGCCGTCTGGGTGTCAGGACCTGGGCTTGAACCTGGGACATCTTCTGTGTCTGGCATTGTCTCTCCCCACTGAGCTATCTGGGATGCTGGACAGTTCCCTGCCTGATCTGCTGGATAAACCTATATGATACATTAGACTACTCTGCTTGGTGTCTTGATTGCAGCTGAACCTTGAACCCCTTGCTCCTCCAATGAACTTCCTATAAAAGCCTTGTCTCAGCACGTCCTCTTTGCCAGGTTATTGTGCCTTCCCAGCCAGTGCCTTGCTATTTTTCTGCTCTGCTGCCATTTGTACCTGCAACCACCCATGTTTGACCCTCAGCCTGTTCCTGGACCACTCAACTTCCTGATCCCAATCTGCAACCACCTGTGTTTAACCCTTGGCCTATCTCTGGACTACTCATCTGCCTGATCCCAATCTGCACCCCCCCCCCCCCGTGTTTGACCCTTGGCCTGTTCTTTGACTACTCTTCTGTATGATACCAACCTGCAGCCACTTGTGATTGATCCCTTGGCTTATTTACTGACCGCGCTGCTTTTTTATCCTTGTCTGCTTATCCGCTACTGGACCCTGGCTTGCTCACCTCCTGGTGGGGGGATCCTGAGGATTATGACCTGGTGCTAACACGCAGCAAAATCCATCTCCACCATCAGGAACTCTGGTGAACACCGTTTAGCGCTTAGACTCCGCATCTCAGGTGAGCCTGTATCATCTGCCAGAAGTGACTGTCTGTATACCTGTCTTCACCTGCTATAGCTATTGGCCTCTGAGCCTGACTCCTGACCGTGACAGAATAACCTGGCCCTTAACATGAAGGCCGCTATAGCAGATGCTCTGGCTCCTTTCAGACAGCAAATCTCGGACCTGCAGCAAGAAGTTTTGTTACTGAGAGGTACAGTACGCCCAGCCCCCGATCCAGCATGTCCTGAGCCATTTGTGGTGATGCCAGAGAGGTTTGATGGTAGCCGGGCATCATTCTTGTGCTTCAAGATGGCTTGTGAGCTGTTGTTTGCTCTTAAGCCTAGGACCTATGCCACCGATTATATAAAGGTTTGCGCTACTATCAACCTGCTCACTGGATCAATTAAAACATGGGCTCATCAGGTATTATTGGACAGCTGGGAAGCATTTATGTTAGCCCTGGACTCTCACTGTACAGTTGCCAAGAAAACCAGGATTCCCAAGTCTGCTCCTAGCTCATGTGGCCTACAGGTACCCAGGCACAGGAATACCCTGTACAGAGACGACTCTGAGCCATCCCAGTATGTGCCAAGCCGTGAAGCCCTAACACCACAAAGCCATGGCGTTCCTGTGGATTAACACACAACTACCCTGGAAGATGTGGAACCTATGGAGATCAGATCTCTGCCCAACTCGTCCACCTCGGCCAAAGGTTCTTCAAGTGTATACTATTGGGACTCATCCTGCTATCCCTGCTGTTCGGCCTGTGAACTGCTAAGGTTGCTGTAAGGCCTGTCCATGTTCAATGACACAAGTGGGTTCCCAGACTACAGTGGTCAACGATACCAGTGCCCCTCTTGAACCCGCAACCAATACCCCTGTGAAACCCCTACCATCTGGCCTAGTGGGAACTATGCAACCTCCCGACCACAGACCAGTTCAAGTAGTCATTCCACGCTCCACAGTGGTAAATGCAGTAACATCACCCTGTCCTGCCAAAGAAACACCTCCTGCTCCAGAGACCCCTTCGCTACCTTCTGAGAAAACACCTGTCCCTAATACCAGCAATACTTCCTGTCCTGCCAAGGAAGTTCTACCACCTGTCTGTACATACGCCTCAAATGGCACCATAGTCCGTAAGCAGAATCTGGTGGTATTTGAAAAAGCCTTGCAAGTGAGGAGAATCTCCCCGGCAGGAACTTCTAAAGCAAAAATAAGGTTCACTCCCCTAGATTAGCAAGAGTATTCCACTAGAGGTTTCCTCACAAGCCAAACCCTAGGACATCCGGTGGGGAGTACTGTCAGGAGTACTGTGTCTGGCATTGTCTCTTCCCACTGAGCTATCTGGGATGCTGGACAGTTCCCTGCCTGATCTGCTGGATAAACCTATATGATCCATTAGACTACTCTGCTTAGTGTCTTGATTGCAGCTGAACTTTAAACCCCTTGCTCCTCCCATGAACTTCCTATAAAAGCCTTGTCTCAGCACTTCCTCTTTGCTGTTTTATCCTTGTCTGCTTATGCGCTACTGGACCCTGGCTTGCTCACCTCCTGATGGGGCGATCCTGAGGACCGCGACCTGGTGCTAACACGCAGCAAAATCCTTGTCTCCTTGTCTGGATGCCGGTATGCCGGTATTTAGCGAGTTTATCGATTGCGTCTGACGATTTCTTTGGCGGTGACATGTTCCCCACGATTGAGGGTGTAGTGCACCCGGTAATAAGTGGTTTAGTAGGCAGTATAAGCCCCAGGATAGTCAGCTTCGGATTCTCGGCGAGCAGAGCTACCGCGAAACACTCCTCACACCATGCCGTCCAGGCCACGCCCCAGACTATAACAGCATAGAAAATTTGGAGAAATTAGGACTTTAAATATAACCTTCAGAAGACCATAACACTAAATGCACAAATGTATAGAAATACAAGTGTTTATTATACCAATTTAATATACTGTATGTATAATATACAAATCTAAAAGTGACATAAATCACCACAAAAAACTTAAAGGGGTTGTAAAGGTTTGTTTTTTATTTTCTAAATAGGTTCCTTTAAGCTAGTGCATTGTTGGTTCACCTACCTTTTCCTTTGATTTTCCTTCTAAAAAAATGTTTTCTTTGTTTTTTTGTCTGAAGTTCTCACTTCCTGTTCCTCCTCCGTAAGATGTTCTGGCTGACTAACCACCGCTCTGATGATGGTGGCAAGTTTACTGAGGAGAAACAGGAAGTGAGAAATTCAAACAAAGAAAAAAAATATTTAGAATGGAAATCGAAGGAAAAGGTAAGTGAATGCACTAGCTTAAAGGAACCCATTTAGAAAATAAAAAACCTTTACAACCCCTTTAAATAATAATAATGCATAAAAGTAATACAGCAAAAATGCATATGCATAACATACTAAATCTAGAGATTAAGAAGACATATACTGTTGATACCATTAAGAACACAAAATATATATATATATATATATATATATATATATATATATATATACTGTGTATATGTAAATATGTATATATATATATATATATATATATATATACAGTGATACCTCGGTTCACAAACTTAATTCGTGAACTGACTCTGGTCGCGAACCGAATTGGTCGCGAACCGAGGCACATTTTCCCATAGGGTTCAATGTAAATCCGGTTAATCCGTGCTGACCTTTTTTTGGTTTTTTTTGAAGCACAAAAATATGAAACAAATTACAATACACATTAGTACAGTATAGTAATGTATAAAGAGAGGACACTAACCTTGCTTGAGATGACTTCTGGCATGGAGGAAGGCAGGTGGAAGGCAGTTATTGTTTGGAGGGAGAGTCCCCCTCCATAAGGACATCAGGGGGGTCTCCTTCAGGGCTTTCCTCTCTCCTTTGTCTCCTAGCTGCAGGCTCAGTTTTTCTGAAAAATCTGTCCAATGTCACTTGTCTCTTCCTGCTCTGCATAACCCTCCAGAAATGAGAGACCACATTATCATTCATGAGATTTAACACTCTGTTCATGACAGTTATGTTGGGGTGGTGCTTTTCAAAAAAATCATGGCACTCATTCCATTTTTGCATAATGGATTTTATGGCATCACTGCTAACCTCCTCCCTTTCTTCCTCTTCCTCAGTGGAATGCTCCTCAAGAAGTGCCTTCTGCTGCTCACTGTGGAGTTCAGAAAGTTCTTCCGTGGTCAGCTCCTCCCTATGTTCCTCAACAAGCTCTTCCACATCAGCACCATCAACGTCCAGACCCATACTCTTGCCCACGGACACAATTTCCTCCACTACCTCTGCATCAGACCCTTCAAAGTCATGTTCACGTTCAGCGACACATTCTGGCCACAGTTTCCTCCAGGCTGAATTTAGGGTTCGGGGAGTGACCTCTTCCCAGGCTTTGTCAATGAGGTTAATGCAGTGGACAACATTGAAATGTTTCTTCCAGAAGTCTTTCAAAGTCAAGGACGTCTCTTCAGTGACATTAAAACACCTAGTGAAGAGCGCCTTTGTGTACAGCTTCTTGAAGTTGCAGATGACTTGCTGGTCCATGGGCTGCAGAAGTGGTGTTGTGTTGGGGGGGAGGAACTTTACCTTGATGAAGTCATACTCAGCATCCATATCATCCACCAAGGCTGGAGGGTGTGCAGGGGCATTGTCCACCAGAAGAAGGCACCTTTCAGGCAGCTGGTTATCAGAAAGATATTTTCTGACGGTGGGTGCAAACACCTCGTGCAGCCATTCCATAAACAATTGCCTTGTGACCCAAGCTTTGGCATTGGCTCTCCACATGACGGGCAGTCTGGCCTTGTTCACATTTTGTTACCTAAATGCACGAGGGGTCTGAGAATGGTACACCAGTAGTGGTTTAATTTTCAGATCTGCGCTTGCGTTGGCACACAGCAAAAGGGTCAATCTGTCCTTCATGGGCTTGTGCCCTGGTAGTGTCTTTTCCTCCTGCGTGATATAGGTTCTGTTCGGCATTTTTTTCCAGAAGAGCCCTGTTTCATCACAGTTGAACACTTGTTGAGGGACGTATCCTTCTGTCTTCATGAATTCCGCAAAGTCTAACTTGTAGTCTTCTGCTGCGGCCTTGTCAGAACTGGAAGCCTCACCATGTCTAATCACACTGTGGATGCCACTTCTCCTGCGGCTTTAAATTTGTCACTTGCTGCACTTGTAGAGGGGCTTCTTTGCAGTAAATCACTGTGCAATTTCCTGGCTTTCTCACAGATCATAGCTTCACTAACGCTATCACCTGCCAGCTGTTTCTCATTCAACCACACCAACAAAAGTTTTTCCACCTCTTCCAGCACTTGTGTCCTCTGCTTGGTTAACATTGTTACTCCTTTTGCAACATCAGCTCCTTTGATGGCGGCTTTGTTTTTCAGAATAGTCGAGATTGTTGACTTTGCCATCTTGTACTCCGAGGCCAGATCAGTCACACGAATACCACGGTCATGCTTTTCTATAATTTCCTTCTTCAGCTCAATGGTTATTATATTCACAACCTTGCTGTCACCTTTACTACTGCTCTGCACTTTCTTTTTGCCACCATGCTGGTCACAAATAACTAGGGAGCTGTGAAAATTATTTATGGTGATGCAGTTGCGAACCTCGATGTACCATCCTCAAACGGATTGGCTTGGTGAAACGCTTCAATAAGACATTAAAGAGCTTGTTAAAAAATGTTGTTGACAAGGATGAAAAACGGACTTCCTGATGCCATACTTGTTCCTCAGTCCTCTACGGGGTACTCTCCATTTGAGTTGCTTCATGGGAGACACCCTTGGGGACTCTTAGGCCGCGAACACACAATCAAATCTGTCTGCTGGAAACGGTAGGCCCGACCGTCCCAGCAGACAGATTCGATCGCGTGTACAGGCGAGCCGACGGATTTGGCCACCCGACAGATTTCAAAGCATGAATAAATCTATTTGCTCGTGTGTATGCGGCCTTAGACATAGCCAAAGAAACTTGGGATGGGGAACAGACACCCCATAAAAGTGTAATTGAGCATATCGCTTAAATGTGCAGGACAGGATTGCAGCAATCATGCCGATGGTAAAATAACACTTACTCCCTGCCACTTAGCCAGGAACTTGCTCTCAACAGTGGGAACTAACACCAAATAGTTGTGGAGATCAATTACAAGGTGTATCAACCAGGAAAAAGAAAGCCCGAACAGATTTACCACATAAACCTGTTAAAGTCTTGGAAGGATAGGTACTGAGGGTACTGGGTACTGAGTCCCCTCTGATCCCTGAGGTCACGATTCCAAACACCCTATCATATTCCCAAAAACAGGAAGCTAGAGAGTTCCTGATAAGGAATAGAGAGAAATTTTCAGAGTTACCTGGCAGGACTTCAGCAGTTCAGCATGACATTGTTACGGAACTTTGGGTCCATGTCACTGTATGTGTATATATATATATATATATATATATATATATATATATACATACAGTGGCGGCTGGTAAAGTTTTAGGATGGGGGGCACAAGACTCCACCCCTCCATGTTTGGCACTTGCTTCCATGCACTCATAGTGTCATGAGTATATAGCGCCAGCATCACAGGACAGTGTATACAGCCCCAGCATCACAAATCATGGTATATAGCGCAGCCTTACAGATCAGCGCAAACAAACTGAAAAATTACACTATTAGGCCGCGTACACACGAGGGGATATGTCCGCTGAAAACGGTCCGATGGACCGTTTCAGCAGACATCTCCGCTCGTGTGTATGGGGTAGCGGACAGATTTCTCCACCCGACAGATTTCAAAGCATGCTTTGAAATCTATCCGGTGGGAATCTGTCCGCCCGACATGTCTGCTGGTTAGTACACTTACCAGCAGACATGTCGGCTCCCACCGCCGCCGCGCCGCTGCCGAATGGATCGGCGCATGCGCGGAAGGTTTATACTTCCTGGTGCGGTGACGTGGCGGTGACGTGGCGGCGTCAACGTCACCGCCGCGTCACCACTACGTCACCGCGCCGTCCGGCGGCGGGGAATTTGATCCGATGGTGTGTACACGCCATCGGATCAAACTCCCGATCGGACATATCCGATGGAAATGGTCCGCGGACCGTTTTCATCGGATATATCCGATCGTGTGTACGCCGCCTTAGTGTTAAATTAAACTGAAAAATTACACTGTTACACCAGGCTCTGCACATCATATACCAGGCTGCACATTATACACAGAGCTCTGCACATTATACACCAGGCTGCACATTATACACTGGGCTCTCCACATCATATACCAGGCAGCACATTATACACCAGGCTCTGCACATCATATATCAGGCTGCACATTATACACAGGGCTCTACACATCATATACCAGGGTGCACATTATACACAGGGCTCTGCACATCATATACCAGGCTGCACATTATACACCAGGCCGCACATTATACATCGGGCTGCACATTTTACACCAGCTGCACAGGGGGATGATGAGCATGGAGATGATGATGGCAGGCAGTGGGGTGGTGGGATGCCAGGCACAGGGGGATGATGAGCATGGAGTTGATGGTGGCAGGCGGTGGGGTGGTGGGATGCCAGGCACAGGGGAATGATGAGAATGGAGGTGATGGTGGCAGGCAGTGGGGTGCCAGGCACAGAGGGATGATGAGCATGGAGGTGATGGTGGCAGGTGGTGGGATGCCAGGCACAGGGGGATGATGAGCATAGAGGTGATGGTGACATCATATGCCATATGGCATAAATATCGTCAGTTCTCTGTGTGAGGGGGGGGGGAGGGCTGCTTCTGCTGCTGCTGCTGCCGAACACCTATTGTTAAGATAAAACTCATAAGCTGCTGCCACTGAACCTTGTGATAAACAAGGTTGATCACCGGGGGGGGAGGCATGATGAGCTTCAGCTAACCTGATCCACTCAGGTGTGGTGCATTCCAGCATTCTACAGAGCTGCCGAGTGCCGACTTCCTGTCCTTCGAGTGACGTCGGAACTAGCACCACCTAACTCTAGGTGGACGGGCCGCCACTGTATATATATATATCTATATATTTACATTTGTGCATTTGGTGTAATAGTCTCCTGATGGTTATATTTAAAATCCAAATTTTTCCACGATTTGCTATGTTATTCCTTACAGGATGATTCCCTCGCCTGATCAAGCCTATTGAAATGTATACATTGCACCACTGTCTCTATGATGCAGAATATCACAACACTGAAAAAAAATGCTTGGAAATTAATGGGCATAATACAGGCTAGTACTCAAGTGGTTAAATTTACATTTGAAAGTCAAGAGTATTACCGCACACTGGTAATAGTAACATATAGTGACATTATGACACATTAGTGAAATTGATTTATATTGCACATTAGTGTTTTGCCAGTGGTCACAGTTCCTAGTACACAATATTGACAATGACTGTGACATTAATTAAACAAACAAACAAAAAATATTGATTAATTTCTGATTTTACATTGCAATGGTTATGTCTTTGCCCTAAGACCCAGAAGATACATAAATCGTTTAGAAAACTAGAGCATGTGAGTGTCACTTGCATAGTTTATACCTGCTGTTAATTTTCAAGGACAACTGCTACAAAAATCCATGTTTTCCTAGATTAATCTGCTGTACTATTCTTTAAATTCAGTTACTATCTATGATTGATAATTACTGCTTTTTAATTTGGTCTGTTCCCCCAGCCCCTGGTCCATACTGAGGTATCAACCTACTGTTAGGGCCTGGTTTCACTTGCTTAAAAAAATTGGCCATTGGCACATTTTTGTTAACCGCTCTGAATGCCAATCAAAGCACTTGTTACTAAATAAAATGTTAAGCTTACAGTGCTGTTCACATGTTGCATTTGCTTCAAAAATTATACCCCTCAGTGCTTCTATAGAAGTCTACTGTATGACAACCCTCACTAACAGCACCTTCAGCCTTTAAAAAGGCTTTTATTCAGAGTTTAATTTACTTAGTTTTGGAGGTATTGTAGTTATGAAATATCCCAGGATGCACTGGGAAAACAATAAGCGAAGCGGAAAGACATTATCAGCATTCACGTGTGGTTCATATGTATATGTTCTAGGAATGTCTGGTGCAGATGTCACATCCAGTGTGCAGCGTTGAGCGACAGGAATGTGAACAGGGTCTGGACCAGAGGGGAACAACTAGCAGATGGAACACATTGTGTGCACCATGGGAACGCTATAGTGGAAGGTGAATAGGACTGAAGAGTGAGGACTGAGCAGTGGAGGATCAGCAAAGCTGGGGAACCAGAGCAGGAGAAACTAGCACATGTGGTGCACAGCATGGGAGTAATATAGCAGGAGGTGAGCGGGAACTGGAGAGAGAGAAGGATCAGAAAACCAGAGGATCATTAGAGCTGGGGGTGTGTAATAGGAAACAGTGTATCAAAGGGGGAATACGCCTTTACAGTAAATTTACATGTCTGTGTTCATTCCCTGGTACTGCTTTTTGTTCCAGCCAATTGAGAGATTGCCTGAGCACAGCTTCACTGGCAAACAGCAAATCAATAATCAGAACTCACACTGAGATCAAAGGAGCTGCTACCAAGAGTGTGTTAGGCTCCTTTCATCACTACATCACTACAGAGTCCGTCTGCTCCTGCCAGCTAAGCAGGAGATCTGTCTGCAGATCTCCGCTTAACAGGCAGATGACTCTGCTCCTCTCTGCTCACTGAGCATGGAGGGGCTTGTCGGGCGCCGCTGTCTCCTATGGAGCGATCTGATAAAAACGGACAGCATCTTATCCGATCCGCCATGGATGGATGGGGACGTATCCTCATACGTCTGTATTTATCGGGTCGGATGTCAGCATACATGTCTCCGCTGACATCTGATGCTCCATAGAGATGCATGGAGCGGCCGTTCAGGTCCGCCATCAAAACTGACAGGCAGACCTGAACGGTCCGTCCGTGTGAAAGGGGCCTTACACTGCAGCATGCCTGCTATTGAAAAACATTCCAAAAAGCGTGCCACCAGGATCTAAACTTCCCTGTCTTGTGCCAGCTTTGCAGAGCTTACTTTCTGGTCTTGCAGTGTGCAGAATTACTTTGACCTCCTTCTGTATCTCTCTATTCCTCCAGTGGCACATTCTGTGGAGGCTGGGTGCTGGGGGTAGAATGAAAACTGTTTGCATGGCAGAATCTATGCTGTAGATTTTTTATTTTATTTATTTAATTAGTAAGAATTCTGCATAACAAAAATGCAAAGCATTAGGAACTACTGTGTTTTACAGACTTTTTTTTTATTGTTTAAAGAAACCCTAGAGACGATTCAGTTCGCATGCGTTGCACTATACAAGTCATTCATTCATTCATTCAAAAAAAAAATACAAATATAGGTTCCCTTGCAACAGAAGAGTTATTATATTCACCTCTCCAACACCCTGTGTCTCATACCTTCTCTCCATTCCACCCTGGATCAAAAGATGTAATCACAGCACAGAGCGGGGGTTGCAGGCACCCAACACTTCTGGAAATGATGAGCGCTAAGGAGACTGACGGAGGCTCCATCACTAAAAAGAGTAATAAAAGGAGACACAGGCTCCTTGTAACAAGTTAAATATCTCTCGTGTAGTGGACCTCTATTTTGGATTTTTTTAAATCAACCTACAGGCAACTTTGGTACCCTTGCATTGAGTATTACTAACAAATTTCATTATAATAGCAAATTATTATTCTCTTTTTTTTCTTTTTCTAGCAATATGATGTTGTCCATGACCTCCTTTTGGATGTGATTACCTGGGTTGGAATTCTACTTTCCCTTGTTTGCTTATTGATATGTATTTTTACATTTTGCTTTTTTCGGGGCCTGCAAAGTGACCGTAACACAATTCATAAAAATCTATGCATAAGTTTATTTGTTGCTGAGTTACTTTTTCTAATTGGGATCAACAGAACTGACCAACCGGTAAGTTTTCAAATGTATACTGTAGCATACTGTATTTTTCTATTGTATTTTGTCAACAGAAAGTCCATACCAGTGTGACTTGTCATTCAATTAGACAGGTCCAAATTGAGTGACAAGTCGCACACTATTGTCTGCAATGGAACTGTAACTGCACTGTTTCTGCCGATTTCAGGTGTGACTTGCATAGACATCTGTGCATGAAGTCCCACAAATGTAAGCCGCAACTGAAGTTGCATCAACATGCAGCCTTGAAATTGTGCGATTTTTGTGAATTTCAAAGTTGGATTCAGTGTGAACCAAGGCTAAATGTTGTGGAGATTTAAAATGACCGCCTTGATTAGACTTTACATCAACCCATTTTTTTTTTCAGGCAACTCCCAAAATTTATTGTTTTAAAGTTTGGGTGGACACATCCTCACAATATTCCCCAACTATTACAGTATGGTCTAATTTTGCTGGTATTCTGTTTGTATAGCCTTTTAGAAATGTTAGTTGTGGCATATAGAGATTTCTTAAAGATATGAGTTAGATTTGCATGAGACAAAAATAGCCTCTGTCTATGCAATTACTTTGTGTGTCTGTGTGTCTTTCTCTGGTTAAGACACACAAAGTGGGTGCATTTTTGGCGGGTCCATAGACTTGCATTGTGAAAAGTAGCAGTGAATCACAAAAACTTTGCAGCATTGAAATTATTAAAGTAAGGTTGGTATATATAACAAGCAAATATGGTTGTCCTATATACATTTATAAATAAAAATAAACATGAGAACAAGGCTTTTAAAGCATCTAAGCTAAGGCTTTATGTACACAGGACTTTTTCTACAACTGCTCCTGAACGATTTAACTTGACAGATAGTAACCCACATTTAAAATGTCCGTTACACACACTGACAAGATTGTTAAACTTTGAATAAACTAATTGTTCCCTTTATGTACTCAGAGTTACTATAGTAACCAATGAATTATCTTAAATTAGGATGAGAATTTGGTCAAATCATCATGTTTGGCTGCCCAAATCCCTGGCTGTTAAAATGTAAACAGCTGTGGAACCTGTGTGTCATTGACTATATTTGGTCAGTGACGTCACCCATGTTTCCTTGTGCTGTTTACTGCAGCCTGGAATTTTGCCATTCGTGTCCAAAGTCGGGGAAGTCATTGTAGGGGTGAGGGACAAGGGCTTCTTCCCCACATCCCTGTCCCTCCAACCAAAAAATAGATCTGGAGGTTTGTTGGGGGGGACAAAGTTATCTGAAAGCCTCCTTTTATAATAATGGGGGTTCTTAGATATCCACCTTCTCCCCGGGAAATGAGTACAGTGATACATTAGTACTCCTTATTGCATATTTCCACAAAAAGTGAAAATATACACATAACTAAACTGTGTTTAGCTGCGTTTCGCTTACAGGCGGTTTTAATGGAGATATCATTTTGACTATTAAAAAAAAAAAAAGTTTCTAAAAACAAACGCAGCTAAACACGCGTTTCAGCAGATACATTTGATCGTGTGTACGGGCGAGCAGACAGGTTTTTCCAGCAGACAAATTTTAAAGCATGCCTTAAAATCTGTCTGCTGGGAGCCCGTCCATCCGACATGTCCACTGGTTAGTACACTAACCAGCAGACATATCTGCCCGCACATGCGCCAAATGGATTAGATGCATGCGTGGAAGTTTTTCACTTCCTGGTTCGGTGACGTGGCGGCGTCAATGTCACCGCCATGTCACCGCGCTGCCGGCGGGGATTTTGGTTTAATCGTGTGTACACAATCAAACCAATATATCCCAGCAGACAAATCCGATCAAACCGGTCTGTCAGACCGATTTGATCGCATTTATTTAGCGGTGTGTACGCGGCCTAAGCCTAAAACTCTTAGGCCGCGTACACACGATCAGTCCATCCGATGAGAACGGTCAGAAGGACCGTTTTCATCGGTTAACCGAAGAAGCTGACTGATGGTCTGATGTGCCTACACACCATCGGTTAAAAAGCCGATCGTGTCAGAATGAGGTGACATAAAACACAACGACGTACCGATGCTTTTGCATACTAACGATCGTTTTTGACCTATCGGTTAGGCGTCCACCGGTTAAATTTTAAAGCAAGTTCTCTTTTTTTTTGACCGAAGGATAACTGACCGATGGGGCCCACACACGATCGTTTTGGACCGATGAAAACTGACCTTCAGTCCGTTTTCATCAGTTTTGAAAGATCGTGTGTACGCGGCCTAACTATACCCACAACAGTAAAACCAGTATGTAAATGCAGTAAAGCAAAGTTATACTCACTGTGGAACCTAAGGGGTTAATGATTGTGTAAAAAGGCTGTTTGATCCGGTCTTCTCTGATCCTTTCCATCTTCCACTTTCCGCAATCCATCTCCTGATAGTGGAGAGCCTTGGAGGCACATGCTCAGTTTGATGTGTATTGAGGTTTTTTTTGCGGAAGGGTGCATGTGATCAGCACAGGGCCAATCAGCACTGTCCAAACAGAGGGTCAGGAGTCATGCAGCCTCATTAGACAATCAGAAGAAAAGGAAAACTCCTTCTACAAGCTTTAGCCAGTGTTCGGCCGGACACATGACTGCTTTATACTGCTGATGAGAAAGGGTATTTAGCAGTTCATATTTACAAAAATAATTGCATTTCCATGTTCTGTGCACTGTGGGAGACCAGATATGGTGAATACAGGGCCTTGGGTTTAGTAACACTTTAAATGTCTCTTCTCTGGGAAAAATAAGTCCAATGTTTGTAGTTGTTCCTCTTAACTGAGACCCTTCAACTTATTTATTAGCTAGCTTTGTTGCCCTTTTCTGGACTCTCTTCGGCTCAAGCACATGCTTCCTAAGCACTAGTGACAAAAACTAGACAGCATACTCAAGATGTGGCAGAAATAGAGTTTTGTAAAGTGATAGCATTATAGTTTTTTCTCTTGATAAAAATATTTTTTTTAATGCTTGATATTAATCTGCTAGCCTTGTTTGTTGCATCTTGTAATAGCATGCTGTTGCTGATTCTTTGCTGTCCTTGGACCCCAGATCCTCTTCCATCCTCGAGTCCCCTAGAGGTTCTACTCCTAGCGAGTAACTTGTTTTCCTGCTTAATGTATCATCAGCAAACACGTTGAACCATTTATTCCAGCCTCTATATAATTTATGAACAAATTAAACATAATTGGTTTCAGGACAGAGTCCTGGGGCACCCCACTTAAAACTCTAGACCATTAAAAAAATATTTCATTAATTAACGTATTTATCGCCCTATAGCGTGCACCGGCGTATAGCGCGCACCCCCAACCTAGAAGGGAAAATTCAGGAAAAAAAAGAAAATACTTAGGCCTCGTACACACGATCAAATCTGTCCGCTGGAAACGGTCTGCTGGACCGTTTCAGCAGACAGATTCGATCGTGTGTACGGCTGAGCCGACGGATTTGGCCACCCGACAGATTTCAAAGCATGCTTTGAAATCTATCGGGTGGGAATCCGTCCGCCCGACATGTCTGCTGGTTAGTACACTTACCAGCAGACATGTCGTCCCCCACCGCCGCCGAATGGATTCGGCGCATGCGCGGAAGTGTTTTACTTTCTGGTGCGGTGACGTGGCGGCGTCAACGTCACCGCCACGTCACCGACACGTCAGCGCGCCGTCTGCTGGCGGGGATTTTGGTTTGCTCGTGTGTACACGCGAGCAAACCAAAATCCCAGCAGACAGATTTGTTCAAATCTGTCGGACAGACAGATTTGAACAAATCTGTCTGCTCGTGTGTACGAGGCCTTACAGTTTGAATGCCTCTCGTCGGTGTCTTGCTCGGCGTCCATCGGTGGCCTTGTCCGGTCCGGTGTCCATCTGCGGCCTTGGTGGTGTCCTCCCCGCTTCTCCCACGCTGTTTTTGAGCCGATCCCGCTTTCCGCGCTGTGTTTGAACGACGCCGCCGACATATACCGAACGCAGTACACTCGGGCATGCTCGGCCACGCTCGGCTCCTTTCGCATAAAGGCTAGGAGGTGGCACAGGGCGTGACCGCGAGCGGAGTCGAGCCTGGTCTGGGGATCGACGTATATCGCGCTCCCACGATTTTACCCTGATTTTAAGGGGAAAAAAGTGCGCGGTATATGCCGATAAATACGGTACTATTCTCTGGACCCTGCAGGCAATTTTTCTCTTCATGAAAATACAATCTCATTTGTGCCAAACAGACCCTAATTTGTAAATTAGGAATTTATGGGGTACAGTATCAAATGCCTTAGTGAATTTTAGATATGCTACATCCACTGGACATTCGCTTACAAACTACAGCTCTCCTCCTCATATCTGGCAAGAATTGTCCTTCATAAATCCATGTTGGTTACTGCTGTCGATACAATTTTCATCAGCAAATTCTTGGATTTGGTCTCATCATTCATTCTAATAGTTTTCATACTATTGATGTTAGGAAAACCGGGTTTGTATTTCCCAGGTATAAGTCTTGGCCCTGAAAATTGGTACCACATTTGTTTTTCGCCAATCAGCCCTGTCATAGCCAGGCCATTGTTCCTAATTTTTAAGAACAGCTTGCTGACCGGAGTGGTACCAGCTAAGTTAATTTTTATTGCCCGCCTTTTGATTTGTGTAAACTGAGGATAAGAATATATTCAATACAGTTGCATTCTCCTGGTCACTTGTGACCAACTTTCCTTATTTCTTATTGGACCAAAATGTTCTGACCTAGTGTTCTTGCTATTAATATATTTTAATATTGCTATTAATATTTTTGAAAAAATGTTGGGATTTTCTTACTTTCCGCCACAATGTGTCATTCATAATCTATTTTAGCTGTGCTGATCGCACTCTTAAATGTCTTATTTCACTTTTTGTAGTTTTGGAATGCCAATGTTGGCCCTTTAACCTTATATGTTTTTTAAAGGAAAGTTTTTTTTTTTCCCCATTAAAATGCCTTTTTACGTTAGTATTTAGCCACTCAGAAATGTATAGAGAAAAACCGGGACGACATGAACATATCACAGCAAAAAATCAGGAGAAAAGCTGACGCCCATGACATTGTATTGTAGGGTCCATTGGTGTGCAGCCTTGGGTTTGCTTTTTATTGGTAATTTAACCCTCTTTGTCCTGCATGTGGATAGTGTAACCTTATCCATTAGAGCACTCAGGACCTGCACCTGCGATTGTGTCTTACATGTTCATGACACGTACCAATACTTATAATCCATTGCTAGGAAAATGGGCTCATTAATTACACACGCAGTTAATTCATTTATTAAAGTCTCATTAGTTAAAGACTCATTAGTCAGCTAACCTCTAGTTAGTTTCTAACAAAAATTAGAAAACACACAAAAAAAAAAAAATTTAATACACGTAGTTATTATTTTGAGTATATAGTTTAAAATAGTCCAACACTGGACGGCAACATTTTCATCAAGTGAATGTCCAAGATACTTTTACACATTCACTTTTTTAATTTCAATCTTAATTTCACTTGAATTTAAACTACTTTTGTACCATTCACGGGCCATTTCCACATAGGTTTCTCACACACATTTTAATTTTATATGTTTTGCACCCCATTATCACCACACATATCCTGTCCACACACCATTTTTTTTTCGGTTTAATACACGCAATACACCTCACACTCGGCTATACTTCATATTATCTTTATCTTTACACTTGCACACTTACACCTCACTCTGTCCTTGTCCCTCTCTTTTTCCCCTCCCCCTCCCCCCTTCTCTTGCCCTTGTTCCCTTAGTAGTATTAGTATTAGTATTCCATTAGTAGTAAAAAAAATAATAATAATTCTGTCCCCTATTTTGTAAGCGCAATAACTTTTGCGCAAACCAGACGCTTATTGCGATTTTTTTTTTTTTACCAAAAATATGTAGAAGAATACGTATCGCCTAGACTGAGAAAAAAAAATATTTTTTTAAAAAATTGGGCTATTTATTACAGCAACAAGTAAAAAATATATATTTTTTTCAAAATGGTCGCTCTATTTTTGTTTACAGCGCAAAAAATAAAAACCGCAGAGGCGATCAAATACCACCAAAAGAAAGCTCTATTTGTGGGGAAAAAAGGACGCCAATTTTGTTTGGGAGCCACGTCGCACGACCGCGCAATTGTCAGTTAAAGTGATGCAGTGCCACAAGCTGAAATTTCACCTGGTCAGGAAGGGGTATATGTGCCCAGTAAGGAAGTGGTTAAACAACAATTTGCCTGTAATTAATTTTCTTAAACAATTTCACACTTATTTGTTAAAACATGATTGCTCATCTGTAAAGAGGTAAATTCCAAATGAACACTTATTTCCTGACATAAGAAATTCAATTGGCTATGGCTACTTGCCAAATTAACCACTTAACCTTAGGTGGATGTCATATGACGTCTTATGCCATGTACACACGATCGGTCCATCCGATGAGAACGGTCTGATGGACTGTTTTCATCGGTTAACCGATGAAGCTGACTGATGGTCCGTCGCGCCTACACACCATTGGTTAGAAAAACAATTGTGTCAGAACGCGGTGACGTAAAACACAATGATGTGCTGAAAAAAATAAAGTTCAATGCTTCCAAGCATGGGTCGACTTGATTCTGAGCATGCATGGATTTTTAACGGTCGTGCCTACAAACAATCGGTTAGGTATCCATCGGGTATCCATCGGTTAAATTTAAACAAGTTGGCTTTTTTTTAACTGATGGTTAAATAACCGATGGCGCCCACACACGATCGGTTTGGACCGATGAAAACAGTCCATCAGACCGTCCTCATCGGTTAAACCGATCGTGTGTACGCGGCATCAGTATGAAGTAGAGATATCTGAATGATGCCTGCAGCTACAGGCATCATTTAGATACTTTGGGCCAGATTCAGATACAATTACATTGGCGCAGAGTATCAGAGATAGTGTATTTCTCGCCGCGTAATCGAAATACGCGTTTAGGGGGCGTGAAGCATTTAAATTAGGCGCGTCCCCGCGGTGATCAAACTGCGCATGCTTCGTTCAGAAATTTTCCGCCGTGCATTGCGCGAAATAACGTCGATACGTCATTCGTTGTTTGAGTAGCGTCGTTTACGGACATTCCTATTCCCAGACGTTTTGCGTCAAAAATAAAAAAAGACGTCGGAAAATGTTGATATTCGACGCGGGAACGACGGCCATACTTAACATGGGCTGTCTAATATTAGACCAGCAAAAAGCTGGTATAGTTTTACGCAGCAAAAAGATGACTAAAGATGCCGTAAAAGATTGCGATAGACGTTCGTAATTTCGTGGATAGTCGGCAAAAGCTCATTTGCATACCCCGACGTGGAAAACGACGGGAACTCCACCCAGCGGCCGCAATTTTATTGCAGCGTAGATCCGAAGGCGTACGAACGCGTAAACCAGTCGGATTGAAGCCCGCAGCCGTAATTTTATGGTTTGAGGTTTCAGAGTAGTGAAAACACGTGCGTAATTCGAAAGTACTCCAGTCTAACGCGAGATAGACAGGAGTAATCGCTCTGTGAATCTGGCCCTTTGTTTTTCAGCAGGCGATTCCTTGCATTGCAAAAGAAATCATACCAGCTGTTCAGCTGCTTGATTTCAATCACTCTGTATTTGTTGGTGTAGTGGAAATCTAATTTGGGGGTATTTTAGGGTTAGACTGCACCTCCGTTTAAAGTGATTTATTATTTTTTCTAATAAACCCCTGCTACATATTTTGAAGAAAAAATTGGATTTTTATAACAGCTTACCTGTAAAAATCCTTTTCTTGGAGTACATCACGGGACACAGAGCAGCCATAGTAATTACTATGTGGGTTATAGGCCACCTTCAGGTGATTGGACACTGGCATAATCAAAAACAGGAAGTTCCCCTCTATATAACCCTTCCCAAACAGGAAGTACCTCAGTTTTGTAGCAAAGCAATATGTGTATATCCCTCTGTGTCCCATGATGCACTCCAACAAAAGGATTTTACAGGTAAGCTGTTATAAAAATCCTATTTTCTTTATCGTACATCACGGGACACAGAGCAGCCATAGTAATTATCATGTGGAATGTCTCAGAGCAATGCCCTTTGAGGGGAGGGAGACACAAATCAAAGCAGGCCGTCATCAGACTCAAGGACCTATACTGCTGCCTGCAGTACACTGCCAAAAGGCGGCATCCTCTTGCCGTCTTACATCCACTTGATAGAATCGAGTGAATGTATGCACTGATGACCAAGTTGTGGCCTTACAAATCTGAGTCATAGGGGCTTGGTGATGCACTATCCATGAAGCACTTACTTCCCTGGTAGAGTGCGCTCTAACTTGAAAAGGCAAAACCTTTCCTTTTAAACCACAAGCCTAAATAATAACCTGACAAATCTACTTTGAAATAGTTGATTTTGAGGCTGCCTGCCCCTTCCTAGGGCCATCCATTTTGTATCTGAGCTGTCGCTCTTAGATCTTAACTGCTCTTACTAGATCTAGAGAGTGCAATAATTCCTCCTCTGCAGAATGTGGTTCTGGAAAAAAGGAAGGTAGGGAAACATCTTGACTCAGGTGAAAACTTGAAACTACCTTAGGCAAAAGGTTGTGTGGGGCTGCAAGACCACCCTATCATTATGAATAATGAAATATGGCTCTATACAAGAGAAAGCTGCCAACTCTGAAACTCTTCTTGCGCTTACCGCAACCAAGAACACCAATTTCCTTGTCAAAAAGGATCAAGGGAATATCTGACTCTTGATTGTACTCAAGGCTAGCTTCATTTAATTTCACTTACGCTGGAATATCAGGAGCTGCGCCTGCACAATTGGAAATATGCGCCTTCGTATCTATGCGCCGTATCCACAAAACGATATGCGCCAGAAATCTATTTTTTTTACGAACAGCGTAATTTCGATAGACCGGCGCATCGTACGCGCAAAAAATGCGATAGACACACCATTGATTTGCTAGGCAAATATGCAAATGAGGGAGTTACCGTGATCCACAAAAGTAAGTTTGTGCAGGGCAGGCTACGTGCTGTGCGCATCAGCTGCACGTCCTGTCTAAAATTAGGCAATATAAAAGCATGCTTAAAATTAGACAATCCGTCTACTTGTCAGCTAAAGCAACACTGTTAGGGACGAGCTGAGCAGCCACACTTGCAGGACAACAATCTGTATGCCAACATGCCCGGGGCATCCTTGCTCATAGCTATACTATTGACTTTAGATGAGCGCAGAAGGAGGAGGGCACAGAAGAGGGCACGGGAGAGGATATACCGCACACGCATAGACATCTTTGGCATGAGTGATTCTGAGGTGTCTCGCATCTTCAGATTCACCCCTGCTGCCATCCTGGAATTAACCACAACCCTGCAGGAGGACATCACCAGCCCAACACACCGCTCACATGCAGTGCAGCCACTGGTCAAGGTCCTGGCAACTCTCCATTTCCTTGCCACTGGCTCTTTTCAAAGAACAAGTGGAGTGGTGGCTGGGATGTCACAATCCTCCATGAGCAGATGTGTGCACCAGGTTATCCCTGCAATTCTCAGACGCATGGCCAAACCAAACCCACCCAGGAGGACCTGCGGCAGAAGGCAATGACAAATTTCTACAGAATTGACAGATTCCAACGCACCGTGGGGGCCATTGTTTGCACACATGTGGCACTCCAGCCCCCTCGTGAGACAGAGCACATATACCGCAATCGGAAGCATTAGCATTCCATCAACGTACAGGTGATAGTCGATGCCAAATGCCTCATATGTCACGTCCGTGCCAAACACCCCGGATCCAGCCATGACAGCTACATATACAATCAGAGCCCCATCCCAATGGAATTCGAACAGAACGTGTATTGGGACAGCTGGCTGGTTGGTGAGTGACATGGGTGGCAGGCATGACTGTCCCCCCCCCCCATGATCCACACATCACAAGGGGCACATGCACTATTAACATCCTTCTGACTTTTCACTTCCAGGTGACTCTGCATATGCACTGGGATCCCATCTCATGACTCCTATCCGGAACCCCCAAACCCCAGGAGAGGAAAGATACAATGAAGCACACGCCAAAACTTGTGCAGTCGTGGAGCGCACCTTTGGCCTCCTGAAGTCACGTTTTTTCGATGCCTGGATAAGTCTGGGGGTACCCTGTTGTATTCCCCCAACTTTGTATGTCAGATCATTGGTGCATGTTGCATGCTGCACAACTTTGCAGTGAGAAAGGGCCTGGGGATTGACATACGTGATGACCTGACCCCCGAACCAGACAATCTCCCCCTAACCGTGGCTACCCCGTCTTCTGAGGGAAGAGCAGCCAGGAGACAGCTCACATTAGGCATCTTTGCACGTTAAACACACACATTAATCATGGCACAATGAGAATGCATGCATGCACACCACTGTGGTCCCTAGCACACACACCCCACATCCTCATCAAATTGGATTAGCACAAGCCCACCATGCAGCAACGCCACGCCACGGCTCCAATTATGTCACTGTACATTCATACACCATTCACACGGACCTGGGGATCACTTCTCCCTGGTCCTGGGGATCCCTTCTCCACCACAAATGAGGGTGACACCCCTTTTCCGGTAGGAATGTCACCCCCACAATCATAAATTATTCACAACCCAAAAAAAAATTGTCCAGCACCCAAATAAATGACCAGCAAAAAAAAAATTGGCCTGGATAGCCTGGGTGAGGGCCCTCACATCCTGACCGAGGGCCTGCACATCCTGACCAACGCCTGCTGTGGTAGCCTGCTGTTCATTTAGGCAATTGATCAGGGCCAGGGAGTTGCAGGCCATGTCCCCAAGTGTATCCTTTATGGAGGACAGGCTCTCCTCCATCCGCCCCAAAGTCTGGCTGACCTGTCCCAGATGGCGGGTCTGAAGGGCCTGGTCCCTTCTTAGGTTGGCGGGCAGAAACTCGGCCACCCCCCTAGTTTTGTGGGTTGCCATCCTGCCTCCAGATGAGGCTTGTGGCCGGGGAGAAGGGGAGCCCCTAGGGAGGGGAGCCCTGTTGGGGGAGGAGTGGGAGGGGCTACCCCTGATGGTGGCCTGGCTGCTGCCAGCCAAAGGGGAAGACTCCTCCAAAACAAACAAGCCATTCCCTGACAAGCCCTCCTCCAACTCAAACTCCTCCTCCGAGGACTACGGCCTTGTCTGGTGGTCTTCATTAGGCTGTTGTCCCGGGGATGGTGTGGTCAGGCCAGATGGCCCAGCACCCTCCTGCACATCTGTGGATGACACAAAACATTCACAGGTTGGAGGATCCCTCCCCCCCCACACATGCTAAACACCAGATATAAAAAAAAAAAAACGTACCTGTCCTCACGGCCTCCTGACTGGACTTAAAGCCAGGCTGCCCCTCCACTTGCTGCCTGTTGAAGGTCTGGGCCACCGCACGCTCCTCCTCAGTCAGGCTAACAGGGCATGGTGGGCCCCCTCCAGTGCCCCTGGCATGGGCGGCAATCTTGCCCAGCTTCCCACGGACCACACGCCGGAGATCATTGATCTTCTTGGCGATCCCCTGGTGTGTCCGGGTCTCCCCCCCAAACGAGTTGACCTCATCAGTGATGGCCTTCAATATCTCAGCCTTCCTGGACGGGGTGGTGTTGGCACTATCCGGGCCGTGCAGGAAACGGCTATATTGTGTAATGGCCCTGGCAAGAATGCCCTTCTCCCGCAAAGAAAAATTCAACTTTCGCTTCCTTTCACGCATGTTCTCACAAACTGAAACCAAAACAATCACCAAAAATCAGTCACCAAAAATCAGACAGCAAAAATCAGACAGCAAAAAAGTATCAAAAACAGTCACCAAACAACACTCTGAAAACCACTATATCAAAAACACTATACTAAACAGTCAAGAAATATATCAAACACAAGTCACAAACCGACAAACGTGAATAACACAAAACAGAACAAAAGCACCTTGCTGTATAGGAAGGGATACAAAGGGATGTACTTTTGCAAAGGAAGGGCGTTTGTCTCTGTCTATTTAAGCTCTCTGCGTAGCTCACTAAGTTGACCGGGCCAAGTTCCAATCTCACTGATTGCGCCGTGCCGAGTTGTGAGCATGCGCAGAGAGGTGCTGACCATGGTCTGCTTCATGTGTGCATGCGCAATCCGGGCGGCCCTTCATTTGCATGGGGTCACGGCTCATTTCAATGGAACACGCCCACGTTCTTCCCAATTTGAATTACTCCGCCTTACGCCTCGGAAATTATGTTGCACCGGCGCAAATTTCTGCGCAAATACTACGAGGATACGGTACTTGTGCCTCTACATTGCGCCGGTCTAACGTAAAGGAGGTGCGCTACTCCGGTCAAAATATGCGCCACTGTATGTAAATCTGACCCAGAATTCTTCCTATGGCATACTTCTGCCATCTTTTGTCTTCACACCTGGAAACATTGGCCTTACAGACCCTATAATTTAATGATCCTAGAGGCCGGCCTTCTTGCATTAACCAGGGTAGTTAACACTGAACCTGAATGCCTCCAACTCCTTATGCCGCGTATACACGATCACTTTTTGTGATGAAAAAAAACGTCATTTTATCTCACGAAACAAAACTAAGTTTTTCAAACTTAATTTTAAAAAACGACAGTGCATACACACCATCGTTTTTCCAAAAAGCTCTAGCAAAGCACGGTGACGTACACCACGTTCGACGGCACTCTGTTTCATTGAAGCTCCCTCTCATAACTTGCTTCTGAGCATGCGCGGGTTTAAAACGTTGTTTTAAATGTCGTTTTGCCCACACACGATCACTTTTTATGACACAAAAAACGACATTTTGAAAAACAACACAAAAAATTCAAGCATGTTCAAATTTTTTTTTGTCGTTTTTCAGAAGACATAAAACAACGTTTTGCCCACACACATTCATTTTAAATGTTTTTTCCTCACAAAAAGTGATTGTGTGTACACAGCATTAGAATGTGGACTTCAATAACCAAACCGTTAAATTTAGCATTTGTAAGGCAGGCTGGAATACCGGCCCCTGCACAAGCAGGTCTGCATGAGGTGGAAGCGTCCATGGAACCCCTACTGCCATCCTTATAATCTATCTGCATACCAGGATCCTCTGGGCCACACCGGGGCTACTAAGATCACTGGCTTTCGTTCCCCCTTGATCCTGCATAGGAGCCGCGGTAGTAGCTGCACTGGGGGAAATGCATAAATCAGTGAAAACTGATCCCACAGGGTCACTCACTAACGCATCTGTTTAATCTGTGAGTAGATCCCTTGTCCTTGACACAAAGCTGTCCAACTTCTTGTTGAACCTAGACACCAATGGATCTATGTTTGGGGTGCCCTATCTCAGGCTGATGGCCTGAAAAATGTCGGGATGCAGAGACCATTCTCCTGAGAGCAATTGTTGATGGCTCAAGAAATCCGCCTGCCAATTCTCCCGAAATGAAGACTGCTGATAGGCAAGGAACATGCTCTTCTGCCCAGGCCAGAATGGTTCACCTCTACCCGAGCTGCACAACTTCTGGTGCCGTCCTGGTGATTGATGTAGGCCACTGCTGTGGCATTTTCGGATTGGATCCTGACAGGACAATTTGGTAATCTGAATGTCCAGGCCCTAAGAGCCACACGTGCTGCCTGAATCCCTAGAATGTTGATGGGCAAGCTCTTCTCAGATTCTAACCACTTTCCCTGGATAGTGGTTGTTTCTAGGACTGCTCCCCAGCTCAAGAGGCTGGCATTCATCGTCACTAACTTCCAGGTGACCGTCTAAAGCTCTGGCATACCCTTGGAACCAGGTTCATAGGGTAATCCAAGGCTGGGTCTTTTTGTTCCAGGCAGACAGGATACTGTTTTGTAACAGTCTTGAACGGCACTGTGCACAGGGAACGGCTTCGAATGCTCTTCTGAGGGGATCAATATGATTACACCCAGAGACATCAATCGGTCCAGTGCCGGAATTAAAGATACTCTTTTCACTGGGTCCTTGGGGAAGTTCGATCTCAGGAATCAAAATGGTGGAAACTCTCTCGCAACTCTAGTTTTGTACCCCAGATACTGTGGAGATGACCCAATTGTCCTGGACCTCTCCCTGCCAAACCCCTGCATCTTGCAGGAACCCCCCCCCCCACTTAATCGAGCAAGGCGCCCCTTCACAGGGAGGCCTTGGGATTCTGCTTTGCAGACTTCTGCCCCCAGAACCTCTTCTGGCCCTGGGCTTGGCTTTGAGGCTTAGCTCTTGAGCCTGATGGTAGAGGCTGTCACGAATGCCTAGAGGCTGTTGGCTCTGACGTTGGAGAGGCATAACGTTTGCTCCTTTTCTACTCCTTTTCTTAACCGTGACCAACACCATAGACACTGGTGAAAAAACTGAGGTACTTCACGTATGGGAGGAGTTATATAGAGGGGAACTCTATATCTATTACGCCAGTGTCCAATCACCTGAAGGTGGCCTATAATCCACATAGTAATTACTATGGCTGCTCTGTGTCCCGTGATGTACGATAAAGAAATGTGCATAAGTGCAAACTTGCAAATACATCTCTCCATAACCTCTGACTACAAGGGTTGTCAAGATGTTCAATTGTGGGGCAATCCAGAGCAGGGTGTCTATTGCAGGGTGTCTATTGCTATAGGGACAGTGTGAAGTGGCTTAATACTGATTTGTGTGTTACAGTTCACATGATACACTGACAATTGTGAGATCTTGGCTGTCTTATAATGTGTGGAACAGTTAAACAGAATTATTTACGAAACGTTCAGATTGGAGACTCTCCATATCATTATTTTTTTATATAGTTTGTAGAAGGAGTCTGAGGATATGTAAGGGTAGTAGGAGCACCCTGAACAGCACTCTACACGTAGGACCACAAATCACTGCACTGGGACAAAGAGAAGTGATGTGCCTTTCAGGAATCTAGTATCAGTTTGATGTTTTATGTACACAGCATACAGTGTGTCATAGGAAGCTGTAAAGTTAATTCCAATGAGAGGAGGCGAGATAGAGCCAATTGGAAGGAAAAGTTACTGTACCTCGTAATAGGAAGACTTCTTTGTGCAATAAGTTATTGTTGAGTTTCTTATTTAGTGTTATTGACTTGTAGGCCTAAGATGATTGAGAAATAAGTAGGGTACAACAATCTTAATATTGTCATCTGCTAAGTGGTCTCATTTACGCTTACAGTATATCTTGCCTTTGATACTGCAAAATTCTTAAGTTTGTTTCACAGAGAGTGCCAGTGGCTTAATGGCTAGGACAATTAGAAACATAGGCCCAGATTCACAGAGCGATTACGCCTGCGCAACAGGAGATGCGCGTGCGTAAGTCTAAATGTGCGCGTGCGTTTCGTTGCGCGGCATCCCCAGAACGAGATACGCAAAAAATTTAGACTGGGGCATCCTTCCGCGCAAAAGTGCGCTAGACAGACCATTGATTTGCTAGTCAAATATGCTAATGAGGGACTTACGGGGATCCACAAAACAATGTTGGGGCAGCGCAGGCGACGCAGTGTGCGCAACAGCAAAATGTCCTGTCTAAAATTAGAGCATATAAAAGCTGGTCTAAAAAGAGAAAAAAAGTCTACTTGTCAGATAAAGCAACACTGTTAGTGAGGAGTTCAGCAGTCACACGTGTTGCACAACAATCTGTATGCCAACATGCCAGGGGCATCGTCGCGCATAGCTATACTACTGACTTTAGATGAACAAAGAAGGATGAGGGCACTGAGGAGGGCACTGAGGAGGGCACTAAGGAGGGCACGGGAGATGTTTTTTATTTTTTATTTGCTTATATAAAATTTACAATTTAATCTAATCTAATACAATATTATTATCTGATACAAGCCCCTCACTCTTCACTTGATATATCACACACGCATAGACATCTTTGGCATGAGTGATTCTGAGGTGTCTCGCATCTTCAGATTCACCCCTCATGTCATCCTGGAATGACCACAACCTTGCAGGAGGACATCAGCAGCCCAACACATGGCACCACCCATGACACCCATGACAGCTACATATCCAATCAGAGCCCCATCCCCACAGATTTCGAACAGAACATGTATGGGGACAGCTGGCTGGTTTGTGAGTGACATGGGAGTCAGGCATGACTATCCCCTCCCGTGATGCACACCTCACAAGTGGCACATGCATGACTAACATCCTCCTGTCTTTTCCCTTCAAGGTGACTCTGCATATGCACTGGTACCCCATCTCATGACCCCATCTCATGCCAGCTCACATTATACATCTTTGCACGTTAAACACACACATTAATCATGGCACAGTGAGAATGCATGCATGCACACCACTGTGGTCCCTAGCACATACACATCACATCCTCATCAAATTGGATTGGCACCAGTCCACCATGCTGGACTTGTGAGCAGCAACGCCACGCCAAGGCTCCAATTATGTCACTGTACATTCATACACCATTCACACGGACCTGGGGATCACTTCTCCCTGGTCCTGGGGAACCCTTCTCCACCAAAATAGAGGGTGACACCCCTTTTCCGGCAGGAATGTCACCCCCACATTCACACAGCATTCACAACACAAAAAAAAAATAACCAAAAAAAATGACCTGCCAAAGCAACAAATTTCCAGCAAAAAAAAATCTATTTAAAAAAAAAATGGGGAAAAACAAATTAGTGCCCTCTGCGCGAGCCACGCCTGGGGCGCCCCCGGCCACGGCCCCGGCTTCTCAGGGGAGACTCATGGGGGAGGGGTAAAACCAGGGAAGGAGGAGCAGCCCCTGATCTCTGCCCACCTGGCGGCCTGCCCTCCAAGGCCACGGCTATTCTGTCCAGGGCAGCACCAAGTGTTGCCGTGTTGGCCTGGATAGCCAGGGTAAGGGCCCTCACATCCTGCCCAACGCCTGCTGATGTCGTCTGCAGTTCGTTTAGGCAGGTTGTGAAAGCCCGGGAGTGGGAGTCCAGGTTCCCCAGCGTATCCTTGATGGAGGACAGGCTCTCCTCCATCCGCACCAATGTCTGGCTGACCTGTCCCAGATGGCGGGTCTGGAGGAACTGGTCCCTTCTCAGGGTGGCGGGCAGGAGATCGGCCAACCCCCTGGTGGTCTGGGATGACATCCTGCCTCCAGCTGATGCTTGTGGCCGGGGAGAAGGGGAGGCCCTTGTGAGGGGAGCCATGTTGGGGGAGGAGGGGGGGGCTCCCCCTTAGGGAGGCCTGCCTGCTGCCAGGCAGAGGGAAAGAGTCCTCAAATCCCAAACGTCCAGTGCCTGACATGGACTCCTCCTCCTCATGATTCTCCTCCTCCTCATGATTCTCCTCCTCCTCATGATTCTCCTGCTCCTCTTGAACCTCCTCCGCGGACTCCGGCCTTGTTGGGGGGGCCTCATTAGGCTGCTGTCCTGGGGTTGGTGCGGTCAGGCCAGATGGCCCTGCACCCTCCTGCACATCTGTGGATGACACAAAACATTCACACGTTGGAGGATCCACACACTTGCCACATATTCCCTTTCACCCCCTCCCCCACACATGCTACACACCTGATATTAAAAAAAAATAAAACTTACCTTGCACCACGGGCTCCGGACTTGAGTCAAAGCCGGGCAGGCCCGCAACTTCATGCCGATGAAAGGTCAGGGCCACCGCACGCTCCTCCGCTGTCAGGCTAATACGGCATGGTGGGCCCCCTCCTGTGCCCCTGGCATGGGCATGCATTCTGGCCAGCTTCTTTTTGACCAGACGCCGGAGGTCATTGATTTTTTTGTCAATCCCAGACCTGGTCCGTGTCTCCCCCTGCCCTGCTGAATTCACCTGGTCAGTGATCCTATCCAAAATCTCCCTCCTCCTGGCCGGGGTGGTGTTGGCACTCTGTGGGCCGTGGAGGAAACGCCCATACTCGCTAATGGCCCGGGCAAGAATCTGTTTTTCCACAAGTGTAAAATTCAGCTTGCGTTTTCTCTCACTCATTCCTTCCAAAAAAAATCAGTCCCAGTCAACAAAATTCACGCACACAAACAAGCACAACCAATCCAAAAAAAACACACACACACAGAGAGAAAACTACTGAGCAAGAAACAGTCACCAAAAAACAAAACAAAAATACAGCAGGAAAAGAAACAAAACCAAATATATCAATCAAACAAACAGTCTCTCAAACACTTATCAAAAACCACTTTCAAAAATATACTAACAAACACTTGATCACACAGAACACTCATCTGACAACTACAAAACACACTGCAACGAACAACAGGACAAAAGCACTTTGTTAAATGGGAAGGGACAAAGGGATGTGCTTTTGCAAAGGAAGTGTGTTTGTGTGTGTCTATTTATGCTGTCTGCGTAGTTCACAACGTTGCCCTAGTCCATTTCCAATTTCACTGATTGCGCCCCTCCCGAGTTGTGAGCATGCGCACAGCAGAGCTGACATGGTCTCCTTCAAGCACGCATGCGCGAGCCGGCCGACCCTTCATTTGCATGGGGTCACGGCTCATTTCAATGTAACACGCCCACGTCCTTCCCAATTTGTATTACTCCTCCTTACGCCTCTGAAAAAACGTTACGTATGCGCAATTTCCTGCGCAAAAGCTACGAGAATAGGGTGATTACGCGGCAAAATTGCGCAAGTCTAACGTAAAGGCGGTGCGCTACGCGGTCCAATAATGCCATAGATTTTGCATCCCTGTCTTGTACGCTACATGACGGGGAAGAATAGAGACTGGAACCAAGAATATTGGATTAGCGCCTTAGGGTTAGCACATAGTGCTGTTATCCATTGCTATAAATTCATTTTATTCTTTGCCTATAAGGGTCAGAATGTCTTTTGCCGCGTACACACGGTCGTTTTTTGTGATGAAAAAAAAACGACGTTTTCTGTGAAGTAAAAAACGACGTTTTTGAAGCGTCACTTTTCAAAGACAATTTTGCATACACACCATCGTTTTTTCACAAAAAGCGAGGTTACGTTCACCACTCTTTTCCATTGAAGCTCGCTTCATAACTAGCTTCTGGGCATGCGCGGGTTGAAAAACTTCGTTTTGAACGACGTTTTTGCTACACACGGTGACTTTTTGTGAAACAAAAAACAACGTTTTGAAAAACGACACAAAAAATTCAAGCATGTTGGAATTTTTTTTTGGTCGTTTTTTTTAAGACAAAAAACGACGTTTTGCCCACACACGATCAATTTAAATGACGTTTTAAAAAACGTCGTTTTTTTTCATCGCAAAAAACGACCGTGTGTACGCGGCATTTGAGTCTGGGGGTAGAATTTGACATTTAAATCCAAGAGGCAAATGATCTACCATGTAAATCATGTTCTCAGCTCGGAGACCATGCAGATCATGACATTTATTGTGTTAAGACTAAAGATATAAGGCCAGATTCACGTACATCGGCACATTTTTGGACCGGCGTAGTGCAACTCCTTTAAGTTAGACCGGCTTAATTTCGAGGAGCAAGTACCGTATCCTTGTAGTATTTTCAGCCAAATTTGTACTGGTGCAATGTAAATTCCGAGGCGTAAGGCGGTGTAATTCAAAGTGGGAAGGACGTGGGTGTGTTCCATTGAAATGAGCCGTGACCCCATGCAAATGAAGGGTCGGCCAGACTGGGCATGTGCACATGAAGCAGACTATGGTCAGCACCTCTCTGAGCATGCTCAGAACTCGGCACGGCGCAATCAGTTAGATAGGAACTAGGCCCGTCAGACTTAGTGAGCTATGCACAGTGCTTAAATAGACCGAGAGAAATGTCCTTCCATTGCAAAAGTACATCCAATTTTTTCCCCTTCCTGAAGCAAGGTGCTTTTATTCCGTTGTCTGTTGCTGTTTGGAGGTTTGTGTCGTGTCGGTGTGTGTATATATATATATATATATATATATATATATATATACAGTATATATAATATTAAATAAGATAATTATAATAATATTAAAATTAGTAAATTTATATTAGTTAAAAAAAAAATATATATATATATATTTATTATATTAATTATTATAAAATATATACTAAACAGAAAGAAATGTATATAAAATATATATTTACCCATTAGGGTGAAAAGAGCCACTGGCAAGGAAATAGAGTGTTGCCAGTACCTTGCCCAGTGGCGGTCGGCAGATCCTCTCCCGTGTAAGAACAGGGGAGTCTGCGCTATGGTGAATAAAGTAGCTGCTGCCTCCCAGTAGGATCCCTATGTGGGGAGCTAATATAAATATGGATAGTAGAAAGGGAAATGGCGCTGCTAAATTAATACCTTTGTCGGGTATATCCGTGGGGTGAGCCCAATGGTAATAGGCCCCCCTTTTGGCTGGAATTAGGGTGCAATTGGAGAGATACCCTGTGTTAATAGGAGGGTAGATGTTGGTTAATTAGGTCAGGAGCCTGTGCAGGCCAGCAGGCCCAAAGATTGCTAAAGTAAAATGATCCTATGCTGCTATAAGGATGCCAGTTGTGACCGATGCACCCTAAACCATATAAAACAAAGAAAAAAATGTGTCTCTAGAGTCTAATAGGTAGGAATCCCTACTAGTGTGGTTACTAGTGTAATCAACCACACTAGTAGGGATTCCTACCTATTAGACTCTTTGGGGCAGATTCACGTAGATCGGCGCATTATCATTCCGGCGTAGCGCACCACTTTTCCGTTAGACTTGCGCAATCTAGCCGCGTAATCCGGCGATTCACGTAGCTTTTACGCAAGAGCTTGCGCAAACGTAAGGTTTTTTCCGTAGGCGTAAGGAGGAGTAATACAAATTGGGAGGGACGTGGGCGTGTTACATTGAAATGAGCCGTGACCCCATGCAAATGAAGGGCCGGCCGACTCGCGCATGCGCGCGTGAAGGAAACCATGTCAGCTCCGTTGTGCGCATGCTCACAACTCGGGAGCGGCGCAATCATTGAAATTGGAAATGGACTAGGGCAATGTTGTGAACTACGCAGACAGCATAAATAGACACACACAAACGCCCTTCCATTGCAAAAGTACATCCCTTTGTGTCCCTTCCCATTGAATCAAGTGCTTTTGCTCTGTTGTTCGTTAGAGTGTGTTTTGTAGTTGTGAGATTAGTGTTCTGTGTGATCTTGTGCTTGTTGGTAGTTTTGTGAAAGTGTATTTTGATAAGTGTTTGAGACTGTTTGTTTGATTGATAGATTTCTGAGCGTTTGTTTTCTTGCTTTTTTTTTTCATCTGATTTTTTTGTGTGTGTTTCTTGCTGAGTGCTAGTGTGATTTTTGGCTGTTCTTTTTCTCTTTGTGTGTGTTCTTGTCTGATTGGTTGTGCTTGTATTTGTGACAGATTTTTGGTGACTGCTAGTGAGTTTGTTTGGAAGTATGACTGAGAGAAAAAGAAAGCTCAATTTTACTGTGGGGGAAAAAAGAATTCTTGCCCGGGCCATTACCGACTATGGGCGTTTTCTCCACGGCCCGCAGAGTGCCACCACCACCCCGGCCAGGAGGAGGGAGATCTTGGATATGATCACAGAGCAGGTCAATTCATCGGGGGAGGGGGAGACACGGACCCGCTCTGGGATAGAAAAGAAAATAAATGACCTCCGGCGTGAGGTGAAAAAAAAACTGGCCGCAATAAATGCCCATGCCAGGGGCACAGGAGGGGGCCCACCATGCCGGGTTAGATTTTCAGAGACGGAGCGTGTGGTGGCCCTGACCTTTCACCGGCATGAAGTGGAGGGCCTGCCAGGCTTTGACACAAGTCCGGTCCCCGCGGTGCCAGGTAAGGTTTTTATTTCTCTCAGGTGTGTAGCATGTGTGGGGGAGGGGGTGAAAGGGAATATGTGGCAAGTGTGTGGATCCTCCAACCTGTGAATGGTTTGTGTCATCCACAGATGTGCAGGAGGGTGCAGGGCCATCTGGACTGACCGCTCCAACCCCAGGACAGCAGCCTAATGAGGCCCCCCCAACAAGGCCAGAGTCCGCAGAGGAGGAACAAGAGGAGGGGGAGGATCATGCGGAGGACGATCATGAGGAGGAGCAGAATCATGAGGAGGAGGAGTCCATGGAAGGCACTGGCCCTTTGGTTTCTGCGGACTCTTCCCCTCTGGCTGCAAGAAGCCTGCCCTCCCTAAGGGTCAGCCCCCCCCCCTCCTCCCCCAACATGGCTCCCCTCACAAGGGCCTCCCCTTCTCCCCGGCCACAACCATCAGCTGGAGCCAGGAGGTCATCCCCAAGCACCAGGGGGGCGCCCAATCTCATGCCCGCCTGTCTGAGAAGGAACCTGGCCACCCAGACCCGCCTTCTGAGACAGCTCTGCCAGACTATGGGGCGGGTGGATCAGAGCCTGTCCTCCATTAATGATAGCCTGGGTAACCTGGACTCCCACTCCCGGGCCTCCACAACCTGCCTTAATGACCTGCAAACTACAGCAGCAGGCGTTGGGCAGGATGTGAGGGCCCTTACCCAGGCTATCCAGGGCAACACGGCAACACTTGGTGCTGCCCTGGACAGAATAGCCGTGGCCTTGGAGGGCAGGCCGCCAGGTGGGCAGATCTCAGGGGCTGCTCCTCCTTCCCCGGCTTTTCCCCTCCCCCATGCGTCTCCCCTGAGGGTCCGGGGCCGTGGCCGGGGGCGCCCCAGGCGTGGCTCAGGCAGAGGGCAATAATTTTTTTTTCCACCTTTTGTTTGTTTTGAAAGCTTTTTTATTTTTGCTCTCTGCTTGTTTTTGTTTTTTCTAAGCATTTTTTTTTTACTATGCATTTTTTGTTTCTATGCATTTTTGTTTGTTTGACTTTTTTGGCATATTTTGGGTTGTGAATGATGTTTGAATGTGGGGGTGACATTCCTGCTGGAAAAGGGGTGTCACCCTCAATTTTGGTGGAGAAGGGTTCCCCAGGACCAGGGAGAAGTGATTCCCAGGTCCGTGTGAATGGTGTATGAATGTACAGTGACATAATTGGAGCCTTGACGTGGCGTTACTGCTCACCAGTCTTGCATGGTGGACTGGTGCCAATCCAATTTGATGAGGATGTGGGGTGTGTGTGCTAGGGACCATAGTGGTGTGCATGCATGCATTCTCATTGTGCCATGATTAATGTGTGTGTTTAACGTGCAAAGATGCCCAATATGAGCTGCCTCCTGACTGCTCTTCCCTCAGAAGACGGGGTATCCTCGGTTAGGGGTTGATTTTCTGGTTGGGGGGTCAGATCATCACGTAGCTCAACCTGCAGGCCCTTCCTCACTGCGAGATTGTGTAGCATGCAACATGCAGCGATGATATGGCACACGAAGTTTGGGGAATACAACAGTGTACCCCCAGACTTATCCAGGCATCGGAAACGTGACTTCAGGAGGCCAAAGGTGCGCTCCACCACTGCACGGGTTTTGATGTGTGCTTCATTGTATCGTTCCTCTCCTGGGGTTTGGGGGTTCCGGATAGGAGTCATGAGATGGGGTCCCAGTGCATATGCAGAGTCACCTGTAAAGGAAAAGACAGGAGAATGTTAGTCATGCATGTGCCACTTCTGTTGTGCATCACGGGAGGGGATAGTCATGCCTGACTCCCATGTCACTCACCAACCAGCCAGGTGTTCCCATACACGTTCTGTTCGAATTCTGTTCGGATGTGGCTTTGATTGTAGATGTAGCTGTCATGGCTGGACCCTGGGTGTTTGGCACGGACGTGCCATATGAGGCCTTGGGCATCAACTATCACCTGTACGTTGATGGAGTGCCAATTCTTCCGATTGCGGTATATGTGCTCGGTCTCATGGGGGGGCTGGAGTGCCACATGTGTGCAATCAATGGCCCCGATGGTGCGTGGGAATCTGGCAATTCGGTAGAAATCTGCCATTGCCTTGATTCGAAGCTCCTCAGTGGTGGGTTTGATGATTTGGTTGGCCAAGCGTGTGAGGATTGCAGGGACAACCTGGTGCACACATCTGCTCATGGAGGATTGTGACATCCCAGCCACCACTCCACTTGTACGCTGAAAAGAGCCACTGGCAAGGACATGGAGTGTTGCCAGGACCTTCACCAGTGGCTGCACTGCATGTGAGCGTTGTGTTGGGCTGGTGATGTCCTCCTGCAAGGTTGTGGTTAATTCCAGGATGGCATGAGGGGGGAATCTGAAGATGCGAAAGACCTCTGAATCATTCATGCCAAACAGGTGTATGCGGGTGCGGTATACCCTCTCCCGTGCCATCCTCCGTGCCCTCCTCCTTCTTTGGTCATCTATATTCACTAGTGCAGCTATGAGCGACGATGCCCCTAGCATGTTGGCAGTCAAATTGTAGTGCAACACGTGTGTGTGGTCTGCTCCTCAGTAACGGTGTTGCTTTATCTGACAATTAGACTTTTTTTCAAAAGTTAGATCAGCTTTTATGGGCTCTAACTTTAGACAGGACATTTTGCAGTTGCGCACATCGCGTAGCCTGCGCAGCAACTGCGTTTTTTTGTGGATCCCCGTAACTCCCTCATTAGCATATTTGACTAGCAAATCAATGGTGTGTCTAGCGCAGTTTTGCGCGAAGGGAAGCGAATGTCTAACTCAATTACGCCGGACCAAAAAACGTAGATTTCTGGCGTATATTGTTTTGTGAATCGCGTCCAACTATACGCACGCGCACATTTAGACTTACGCACGCGCAACAGCAGTTGCGCACGCGTAATCGCTCTGTGAATCTGGGCCTTTGAGTGCACGCTGTACCGGTCTATCCAAATTACGTCGGTCTAAAAAATGTGGATTTCAGGCGTATATCGTTTTGGGGATACGGTGCATAGATAAGCGTGTGCATTTTTAGACTTACGCGTGCCTAACTCGTGATACTCTGGAGTAAGTGCTTTGTAAATCTGGCCCATAGTTTTCAATTGGTTTATTAAAAAGCTGGGCGTATTGGGAAGTCACTGTATTTTTGGAACAATTTTTGGTATATAGGGCTGTGAAGCCATCTGGGCCCAGGCATTCGCTAGATTTTACGCTTTTAATAGCGCAATGGATTTTGTTGGATGTTATGGAGGACTCAAGTTACTTTAACCCCTTCCATACAGGGCATTTTCACCCCCTTCCTGCCCAGACCAATTTTTAGTTTTCAGCGCTGTTGCACTTTGAATGACAATTGCGCGGTCGTGCAACACTGTACCCAAATTAAATCATTATGTTTTTTTTCCCCACACAAATAGAGCTTTCGTTTGGTGGTATTTGATCATCTCTGCGGTTTTAATTTTTTGCGCTATAAACAAAAGAAGAGCGACAATTTAAAAAAAAACACAATATTTTTTCCTTTTTATTTAATACATCTCACAATATTTTTTAAAAAAAAAACTTTTTTCCCCTCAGTTTAGACCGATACGTATTCTACGTATTTTTGGTAAAAAAAAACAAAACGCAATAATCGTATATTGATTGGTTTGCGCAAAAGTTATAGCGTCTACAAAATAGGTGATAGATTTATGGCATTTTTATTTTAGTTTTTTTACTAGTAATGGCGGGGATCTGCGTATTTTTTTTGGGACCGTGACGTTGCGGCGGACATATCGGACACTTTTGACACGTTTTTGGGACCGTTCACATTTACACAGCGATTAGTGCTATAAAACTGCACTAATTACTGTGTAAATGTGACTGGCAGGGAAGGGGTAAACACTAGGGGGCGCTGAAGGGGTTAAAATGTGTCCTAAAGTATGTTCTAACTGTAGGGGGAGGGGGACTCACAGGGGGAGGAGATCGATGTGTGTTCCTCTGTACTGGGAACACACATCAGTCTCCTCACCGCTGACAGGAGGTGGATCTGTGTGTTTACACACACAGATCCACACTCCTGCCGTGATTTCCGGAAATCGCGGGTGCCCGGCGGCAATCACGGCCGTCGGGCACGCGCGCGGGATCGCGGGTGTTGCCGCGGGCGCGCTAGCGCGCCGCCGGCGGCGCGCGCGCCCTAGAACGCCGTGAAGACAGGACGTTGTGCAACGTCCTGTCTCATCGGCGAGGGGATCACCATGACGTGATTCCCCTATGGGCTGGTAGGGAAGGGGTTAATGCCTTTGGTAATTTTTTTTGTTTGATAATCTCATCCTGGTGTACCAGGCATAAATTGAGTTGGTGCATCACAGACTTAAAATTTTGTTTGTTCTCTGAGGTTGTGGACTTTTTAATAAGGGAAAGGAGAGAGTGTGGCATTTGTTTTGGAGATCGATTATTTGGACCATATGTGTGATTTTATTTTTTTGGTGCAATACCATTTGGATAATTTTACCTCTGTATGATCATTAGATTGGGAGTATATCTCATTTAACATTTCTATAATTAGCTGGGTTGGGGTAAATATGTGGTCTATCCTGAAGTAACATTTGTGCAGTGGGAATAGTAGGTGTAGTTATATTGGATGGATTGGAGTTCCCTTCAACAGTCTATTGAGGTATACTGATTAATTTGAGTATACAGAGACTTGAAATATGGGTCATCAGTAGTGATAGGATTGTGGGAATTGGTACCATGGTTGTCATATGTAGGAAGAATATGGAAAATATGTTGGAGTCACCACATAAGAGTAATGTCCATGTTGCATGTTTAAGGATTATTTTTTTTTTAAAAGTAAGGGAGGGTATCTGTTTAATGTCCAGGACATCATATCATACATCAAACATACACTTTTTAAACCAATTAGGACTTGGCTGTATTTTGTTGAATATTTCAATCCTAAGATTTGAGGACAGACGTTCTTGGAGAAATGTTTCTCTTGGCAGCAAATTGTATTGGCCTTACAGATGCAGAAATATTTGAATGCTTTGGTACATTTATTAGAAAAATTCAGTTTATGTACATTTTAAAATATTAAGAGTAATAGAGCTTTGGAAGTCCTAGTTGGATAATAGGGCTAGGTTCTCCCTGGGTAGGAAGATGGAAGGGTTTTGGGAAAAAGGTGCAAGAAAGGACATAACCCTAATGCTCAGTATGAGAGAATATTATAGTAAGTGAGTTGAGAAGCAACCTGTAGGTTTTCTAAAACAGTAAGGACAATATTTGGTGTCATTTGTCTGCGGCAGCAGTCTGTAAGTGACTTGTGGCTTGGCAGTGTGTGTTAGCCATCCATTAGCAGACCTGAGTGGTTAAAGTGGAAGGGTTAGATAGCTGTAAAATGTATTAGTGTGGAGTACTGGAGAGGTAGGATTGTTAGGAATGTACCAATTAGATTGAGCATTGAGATCGGCTTGTAAATTGGCGACATCCTGTAAAGACGTTATTCCACTGCATAGCTTGGTGTCATCTGCAAAGACAGAAATGTTACCTTTTGATCTCAGACCCAATATCATTTATAAAGATATTAAAAAGTAAGGGTGCCAACACTGAACCTTTGGGTACACCACTGATAACCTTAGACCATTCAGAGTAAGAATCATTAACCATTACTCCCTGAATTCTGTCTTTTAGACAGTTTTCTATCCATTTACAGACTAATATTTCCAATCCTGTAGACTTGACCTTACACATGAGCCGTGTGTGAGGAACTGTATAGAACACTTTTGCAAAATCCATCTATACCATGTATACCATGTCCACTGCCACACCTCTGTCCAAGGTTATACTTACCTCTTCGTAAAAACAAATCAGGTTTGTCTGACAACTTCTGTCTTTCATGAATTCATGCTGTTTGTTGCTTAGATGAGTTCTTGCTGGAAAAAAACTATTCATGTGGTCTTTTAATAAATGTTCCAGTATCTTCCCAAACTAAACTAACAGCTCTATAATTACTTGGTAAAGACTTTGTTCCCTTTTTATCAATCCAGTTGTACTATTCCCGTCATTAATGAGTCTCTAAAAATTTGATACAATGGCTTTGAAATTACAGAGCTCAGTTCTTTTAGGATCCGTGGGTGTATGTCATCTGATCCAGGTGCTTTATGCACCTTTATTCTGTCTAAATATTTCTGGACTATATCACTTTTGAGCCATTGTAGATTTGGGGCGGTCACTACCACCCCCATTATGGACATGAACTCCCCTGTGCTCCATTGTACTGTATACACAGAGCTGAAGAAAGTATTTAATAAATTAGCCTTCTCTTTGTCCCCAGTCACCCACTCTAGATTATGAACTATGGACATTTTCTTTGAAGTACACTGGGCATATGTAGCACACCCTGTCCTTTTAGAGTAAGGAAAGGGATGGTCAGCACTCAGGATGACATCCAAAAAATTGTATGGCCCTGACTAAGGATTTAAGGTCTGAAACGTGTCTGCTATTTGTTACAGCATTGTACATGTTTACTTAATAAAAAAAAAAAAATTTTGAATGTCATTTTGAGTGCCGGCCATCCCTTTCCTTACTGGTACATTGGAGGTGTCAGCAGACTCGAGGTCAGAGCACTGGGCCAAGCTGTTATGTGCCTATACACCTGTTTTTTTCCACCCTGTCCTTCTGCCCTGCTGCTGCGTCTATTGACACATTTGCTGGCTATTCCCAGCTGTCAAATAGGCAGTTGGGAATTACTACATTATAAAGCAGCTTTTATGTATTCCTATTTTACCCCATATTAACCCTTAGTTTAGCCTACCCAGTCCTAAAAAAAATGTTATGCCGCGTACACATGATCATTTTTCAGCATGAAAAAACGTTATTTTTAAAAAATGTCATTTAAAATGATCGTGTGTGGGCTTCACATCATTTTTCAGCTTCTGAAAAATGACAAAAAAAAATTTGAACATGTTGTTTTAACCACTTAACCCCCGGACCATATTGCTGCCCAATGACCAGAGCACTTTTTGTGATTCGGCACTGCGTCGCTTTAACTGGGAATTGCGCGGTCGTGCAACGTGGCTCCCAAACAAAGTTGGCTTCCTTTTTTTCCCACAAATAGAGCTTTCTTTTTGTGGTATTTGATCATCTCTGCGGTTTTTATTTTTTGCGCTATAAACAAAAATAGAGCGACAATTTTGAAAAAATTCAATATTTTTTACTTTTTGCTATAATAAATATCCCCCAAAGATATATAAAAAAACGTTTTTTTTCCTCAGTTTAGGCCGATACGTATTCTTCTACATATTTTTTGTAAAAAAAAAGAAAAGCGCAAAAGTTATAGCGTTTACAAAATAGGGGGTCGTTTTATGGCATTTTTATTAATATTTTTTTCTTACTAGTAATGGCGGCAATCAGCATTTTTTTTCAGTACTGCGACTCTATGGCAGGCACTTCGGACACTTTTGACACATTTTTGGGACCATTGGCATTTTTTTAGCGATCAATGCTATAAAAATGCATTGGATTACTATAAAAATGCCATTGGCAGTGAAGGGGTTAACTCTAGGGGGCAGGGAAGGGGTTAAGTGTGTTCCTGGGTGTGTTCTAACTGTATGGGGGGGGAGTGGCCTCACTAGGGGAAATCACTGATCTTCTGTTCATGCATTGTATGAACAGAAGATCAGCGTTTCACCCGCTGACAGGTCCGGGAGCTTTGTGTTTACACACATAGCTCCTGGTCCTTGCTCTGTAACGAGCGATTGCGCGTGCCCGGTGGCGATCGTGCCCGCCGGGCACGCACACGGGACTCGGGGGCGAGCGGGGGGCGCGCGCTGGCCGCTGGCGGCACGCACGTGGCCCCTAGTGGGCACTTTAGAGCGGACGTATAGCTACGGACTCTCGCCCAGGAGAGCCAACCTGCTGCAGTAAAGTGACGGCGGCAGGTCGGCAAGCCGTTAAACAATGTCGTTTTTGAGTGGTAAAAAATTATTGTGTGTGGGCTAAAGCGACGTTATAAACCTGTGCATGCTCCGAAGCAAGTAATGAGACGGGAGCGCCCGTTCTTGTAAAACTAGCGTTCATAATGGAGTAAGCTCATTCATCACGCTGTAACAGACAAAAAAGCGTGAATCGTCTTTTACTAACAGGAATTCAGATAAAGCAGCCCCAAGGCGAATGGAACTTCCCCTTTATAGTGCCGTTGTAGATACCGTGCTTTGCTAAATCATTTTTTTTAAACGATGGTTTGTGGGCAACGTCGTTTTAATGATTGTAACGGTCAACACCGTTTACGACCTTCCATCCAACCACGACAAGCTTATCTGACACACTCCGACTATACTGCATACACGATCCATATCATTTCCCATAATGAAGACGAGACTCTGCTCTGCACTAGGTTTCAAAGATATGAACCCTTTAATGGTTTTCTTCTCAGCTTCTTATACAGTTTCAAGCATAATACAGGACATTACAATCTCCACCCCCCTTCACACCATGGGGGGGCTTCAATCACATTCTAAAAGTCATTCAGGTAAGCTAATTATGTAGACACGTCGGCACCGCATCATTAATAGGGTTAACTCAGAGAGCATGACATTCCTGTAGACAATGACGTGTTAATTCAGTACATCTGAATGGAGAATTTAACACATTGTTTTAGACACAATGAATCACACAATCAAAAGGTCTTTCAGGCCCTGATGCAATTAACACCTTTCAAAAGCATGTGTGCCCATATCGAATAGGCAACAGCTTGTGATATCTCAAGACATCCACTTTGTAATATTCCAGTCCTGCAATATGAATTATTATTAATGCCCCATCTCATGTAATATATGAATTATGATTCTTTGTCACCCTATGGCTCTAGTCGACATAAGGTGACCCTAAACATAGGAGAATCTCAGTCTGTCACGGTTCAATCCGTTACATCTCTCCCCTTTCGGTGGGAGACTGACACAGGTGGGAACCCCAAACGGGTTGACTCCGAAGTCAGTCAGTAGTTCCAGTCCTCCGATGCTGGTATCCATACTGTACCCCAAATAAATTGCTCCAAACTGAGCATTACTCACCCCGCCAACCTCTGCATCTCTCAGAGGAAATGTCTGCCGTGGGGAAGAGGCCTGGACTCGCCCTTCTCCCTGGAGTCCTTTCAGCCACTGGAGAGAAGGCAGGGTGGCTGGGCTCAGTCCATCATGCTGTTGGGGGTCTGGGCCAACTGCCCCCCCCTTCCTGGGGTATACCAGTGGAGACTGCAGTCCCATCCACTGGTGCCAGGTGAAAACCCCCCGGTGCTTGCAAAGCAAAGCCGACATCCTCCTGTTTCAGTCCTGTACCATTTTCTGGGGTTGTGCCAGTGGAGACTGAAGTCCCATCCACTACCCCAGGAACCCCCTCTTCTGTTAGTGGGGAGCAGAAGCCCGTGACACTCTGCTCTGTTGCCAGCTCTTCCGCTGGGTTGCTGTGAGTGGAGACCACAGTCCCATCCACTACCACAGGGTCCCCCTCTTCCGTTAGTAGAGAGCAGAGGTCCGTGACCCTCTGTTCTGTTGCCAGCTCTTCCGCTGGGTTGCTGTGAGTGGAGACCACAGTCCCATCCACTACCACAGGGTCCCCCTCTTCCGTTAGTGGAGAGCAGAGGTCCGTGACCCTCTGTTCTGTTGCCAGTGATTCAGCTAGGGGTACAAGCTTTACCACCTCAGCTTGTTTCTGGAGAGAGGGGCCAACCGCCCCGGCTCCCTGGAACTCCACACCATCCGCTTTGGCTTTAGGGATGGCAATCTCCATATTTTCCACTGCCGATTCATCAGCCAGAAGATCACAGTTGTCATATGAACTTTCCTCATAGTCCCAGGCAACGGGAGCCCCACCCTGCTGCTGGGCCGAGTCTAGCAGCTGTTTGTAGGCGACCTCCCGCTCCCATTTCTGAATGGCCAGAAATTCTAAATCTTCCTGTGACCAGTGGCCTCCCGAGATATTCAATTTGTCCTCTCTGTGCTCAATTATGTCCTCCAAGCGCCACTCCCGATCATCCCCGAAGTCTGAATCACTGGACATCCTCCAATACAACAATCCCCGGCCCTCATAGTCATAGCCTTCTGTGGGGCTGTCATCCGCTGACCACGGGCACTCTTGGGCTACATACCACCGGAGGGCTCTGTAGCTCTCGTCCAGCTGCATCTCTGCCCGGATCAGCCTGCTTAACTCTGCTATCCACTCCTGCTTCGGTTGTTACCCCAACAACAGCATTCGTACATCATACTGCGGCCAGTACCTTGCATAGATGGAGGGCAGGACCTTTCCTTGGTGTTGCTGCTCCAGAGCTAGCGCTTCCTTCCAGAGTTGGCACCGAATCACATCCGACCATCCCAACAGGACCTCCTCTGATACTGGTCCTCTATGCTGTATCCGCATCTCTTGTAACCTCCTTTGGAATTCCTCTTCCATGGAGACTGGTATCTGCACCTCTCCTCTCTATTTAGTTGGTGCTGCTGTGACTTCAGCTGCTGCAGCACTTCTTCGCTGTAGCAAGGTGGCATTCAGAGCCGCTATAACTCGGTCCCTGATCTCCGGTGGAGGGTTAGGACCATAATGTGTCAGTCTTATGTTAACCGCCCGATCAAAACTTGCTTCTTCGGGTGTCCTGTCTGTTACGGCGGGCCTTTTAGCTCTATCCATTTCGACAAGTTCTGCGATAATGTCCCTTTTCTTAGGGTTGCTGGCCGGTCTGCCCCGGCTCTCCAGTAAGTCCATGAGGGAAGAGAGCTTCATCCGTTCATACACCGTCTCCATTGTCATGTGTCCTTGTAGCCGTCCTTCTGGTGATGGAATCATCCCACTGCTGCCACCAAATGTAACGGTCAACACCGTTTACGACCTTCCATCCAACCTCGACAAGCTTATCTGACACACTCCGACAATACTGCATACACGATCCATATCATTTCCCATAATCAAGACGAGACTCTGCTCTGCACTTGGTTTCAAAGATATGAACCCTTTAATGGTTTTCTTCTCAGCTTCTTATTTAGTTTCAAGCATAATACAGTTAATCACAGGACAATACAATCTCCACCCCCCTTCACACCATGGGGGGGATTCAATCACATTCTAAAAGGCATTCAGGTAAGCTAATTATGTAGACACGTTGGCACCGCAACATTAATAGGGTTAACTCAGAGAGCATGACATTCCTGTAGACAATGACGTGCTAATTCAGTACATCTGAATGGAGAATTTAACACATTGTTTTAGACACAATGAATCACACAATCAAAAGGTCTTTCAGGCCCTAATGCAATTAACACCTTTCAAAAGCATGTGTGCCCATATTGAATAGGCAACAGCTTGTGATATTGCAAGACATCCACTTTGTAATATTCCAGTCCTGCAATATGAATTATTATTAATGTCCCATCTCATGTAATATATGAATTATGATTCTTTATCACCCTATGGCCCTAGTGGACATAAGGTGACCCTAGACATAGGAGAATCTCAGTCTGTCACGGTTCAATCTCGTTACAATGATGAAGTTGGAAAAACCATTGTTTTTTCTACATGCTGAAAAACAACGTTTTTTTTTCATGCTGAAAAATGATCGTGTGTACGCGGCATAATTCCCTTCTTTATAGCTTTATTTTGTGTATTTATATGTTTAATCATTAGTATATAATTGTTTTTATTCATGGATTTAAAAAAAGTTTTACTTTATTTGTAAATACCATTGTCAGTCAACAGTAAGGCTGCATTCACACTACGTCGTTTTTAATCGTGGGCAGATTTGCTGCGAATTTGCCCACGATTTGATATCGCTGATGTGTGAATGACAAATCGTGTTACTCACATTTGAAATGGCATTCATTCAATGACACCTCAAATCACGGTGGGGGTCTGCTGCGTTTGTCATGTGATAATTCACTCTGCAATCACGGCAATCCACATCGCGGGAAGCAAGTCACCCCAAAAAAGTTCAGGAGCTACTTTGGGGTGACTTACTTCCTGCAATTTGAGGTGTCATTCACATGAATGGCATCTCAAATGCGAGTCCCGCAATTTGTCAGTCACACATCGCCGCTGTCAAATATTAGGCTGCATCAACACTACAGCGTTTTGAATCACAGGCAGATTTGCCGCGAACCTGTCTGCGATTCAAAACGCTGTAATGTGAATGCAGCATGTGGATTCGAACATGCTTGGGACAAACATTCTATACTCAACAAATAACAAAATTCATGTATACATATAAAAAAAACGGAGCAGATGCAACAAACCACTTTTTTCTTAGTTCATTCAAAAGTGTGAAAAAAACGTGCACATTTTTTACGGCTTGCATTAAAAATATTTTTGCAAGACGAAATCACCAAAAGACACTTAGTGCCGGTTCACACAGGGGCGACAGGCACTCCATTCAGTAAAATGGAACCATTCTAATAGGTGCAACTCAAGTCTCTCCCACTTACAGAAAGGTTCCTGTACTATTTGGGGGCGACTTTGAAGCGGCTTCTACACAGAAGTCATTTTGCAAGCTGCGCCCAAGTCGTGGTTTACGGGGCGGCTTCAGAGTCAGACGGGAGTTGGGCGACTTTGAAGCCCACCCTGTGTGAACCACACTTAAGGTATTACAAAGGTCTATAGCAGAAATGTCTTAATTACTCTAGTCCTCAGGGTGTGTACAGGTGCAATAGCTGAAGTGGTTAAAAAATGTAACATATTTTAAAATAAAGGTGTTTGTGTATGTGATTTGTTTTTTGTTTTTTATCATATTTACCTAGCTAGATGTCCCCCACTGGCTCTAACACTGAGAACCAAGTGATCAAACACTGCCGATCATGCATCAGTCACCGGCTCTCTGCTTTGCCCCCTCCCCCCCACGATTACTGGAGCGCTGGTCTGCATAGGGGGCGCGAGTGACGGCTCAGTCTCTCAGCGGCTTGCTAAAAAGCTGAACAGGTTGCCAGTCCAGGCATGTGGGCGGATCCTGACCATATGGTCGTGATGTTTCCATAGCCTGGACCGACTCTGTAACGTCAGCCGACAAACTGACTTCATCCCGCTGTCTGCTGAAAATGGGTCACAGGATTGCAAAATGAACTGCACTCCTGTAATCCACAGCAGAAGTACAGCCACGTGAGAATTGGCTGTACCTTTCCTTCAATGAATGTTCTTGTCTAACGCACATCTCCCCTTTTGTTTGAGATCTGTCTCTCTTTTTGTTTCTTTTTCCCTAATTTATTTTTATTTTTCTGTGTCTCTTATTACTGTCTGGCATTACTTCTGCTCCTCTTGTCTGTCATCTGTTTCATTTTGTGTCTCTCACCATTAGTTTGTTTTATGCCTTTTGCTTTGTGTCTCTCACTACACGTCACTGCTGCTTTGTGTCTCTGTTATGACTTCCACTGCAGGAATCGTGTGTTAGAGGTGCGATGTAGTAACTATTATTATCACTATTTTCTATTTCAGCCTATGTAGCCATGCACACACGTGCATTTGCAGGTGTAATTGAAGAACAGCATTTACAGGCAGAAAAAAAACCCCACCAAAGATGCATTTAGTGAGAAACTTATGAGCATAATTTTTCTGGCCAGTACAGTTCATTTTATGCTCATAAGTGTTCATAAGGCATAACAGTTTTTTTTAAATGAGAGATAAATCCTTTATTTTTGAATTAATAATCACAACAAATAGTGAAGCAACTCAACACCCACGTAACAAACAACTGATAACATAACCAGATATACAACAGGGGCTAAGGCACCACTACCATCACATATACAACTATTTTCCAGCATGGCTAGGGTAGGTCATGATTGGGAAATAGCAGAGTAGGATATTAGGAATGAGGAAGCAGGTGGCAATACCAAAGGAATTTACCAGGGAACAGCCAGGCGTCATGTTGTTTGAGAGGCAGAAACATGCTGGGAATGAAAATATATCGCACATGTACAAATGTGTCAAGTTTTGATAGTCATAATTATGTAATGAATTTTACCAGGAACCCCTACGATGAAAAAACGGAGTGGGGTCCCCCCAAAATACATACCAGACCCTTTTCCGAGCACGCAGCTCGGCCTGTCAGGAAAGGGGGTGGGAACAAGTGAGTGCCCCCCCTCCTGAATCGTACCAGGCTGCATACCCTCAACATGGGGGGGTGGGCGCCCCCCCACCCCAAAGCACCCTGTCCCCACGTTGATGAGGACAGGGCCTCTTCCCGACAACCCTGGCCGTTGGTTGTCGGGGTCTGTGGGCGGGGGGCTTATTGGAATCTGGGAGCCCCCTTTAATGAGAGGGCCCCCAGATCCCGGCCCACCCAACCTATGTGAATGAGTATGGGGTACATCGTACCCCTACCCATTCACCTGGTGGAAGAAAAATGTCAATAAAAAAACACACTACACAGGTTTTTAAAGTAATTTATTAGGCAGCTCTGGGGGTCTTCTTCCGACTCCATACATTCAATGTAAAACTGCTGTTTAAGGCCCCATTCACATTTGTGTGACTTGTCATGTGTCTTTGCACCCCAAAGTCGGATGACAAGTTGCACCCCATGTTTACCAATGAATACCTGTGCAACTTAGTCGCAGCGACTATAAAGTAGTTCATACACTACTTTGGTCTGACTTTCATGTGACTTGAGGGCCACAGAGTTCAATGTAAAGCCTCAAAAGTCCCATGAAAGTTGCACCTGCATGATATACATGCAATTTGTTTGCCACTTGTGAAAAGAATACCGCCAATGAAAAATAAATAAAAACAGTGTGGTGTTCCTCTCCCTATACATACTAAGCCCTTCAGGTCTGGTATGGTTTTTAAGGGGAACTTCATGGCAAAAAAAAAACGTCTTGGGTTCCCCCAATTACATACCAGACCCTTTTCTGAGCATGCAGGTCATAGGTTCGCCCCGCCCCCCCTCCTGAACCATACCAGGCCACATGTTCTGAACATGGTGGGGGTGCTTTTGGGCAGGCTTGCCCAAAGCGCCTTGTCCCCTGGTTGTTGGAGACAATGGACTCTTCCCTACAAACCTGGCCAGTGGTTACATCATTCACTTTCAGAAGCTACTCTTGGACATCCTAGACATGTGCACACTGAAATATTTTGTTTCGGGATTTCGTTTTCGTCCAAAAAATACATTTATTTAGTTACTCCAGAAATTCGTTTTTATTTTATTTTTATTTTTTTTAAATGCATTAGTCTGAAAATCAGAATTACGCCTGGTTCACACTGGTGCGTTTTGACATGCAATTTGGCATGTCAAATCGCATGTCAAAACGGTGGTATTTGCCGCAAATCTCACCGTCCTAATCAGTGTGACGCCGCATCTGCACAGATGTCTCTATAATCGCGGCCGAATTCGGGACAGCCAGCGGGAGTGAAATCGTGCAAGTTCAGCTGAACTCTCACGGCTTCACTCCCGCAGCCCAGTGTGAACCTGGGCTATAGGTCGAATCTGTCATTAAAGGCTTTTGGTGTCCGTCGAATGTTCTAAGAAATTCGACAAAGCAGCTAAACTGTACAACGCCACATGTTGTCGAATGCTCCGCCCACAAGCTATAGTAGAATTTGAATGTTGTATAACTAGTAATAATTATATTTATTTATTATTATTACTAGTCAAACAACATTAGAATTCTTCTATAGCCCATGGGCCGTGCATTTCACCATAAATGTCCGTTTGTGGTGATCGTATGTTTTTAGCTGCTTCGTCAAATCTTCATGTCTCTATAATGTTAAATCTTTTCTCTCTATATTGAATAATCTTGGACTAATAGAGTTAGGTTAGGCACATTCGACCGCAAGTTAGATAGACACAGATCGCTATTGTCACCGTCATGTTGAATCTTCTATCTATATCGAACTGTTGTGGCAACGAAACGAAAATAAAGCATTTTTTATGTCGGATCTTACTGATTTCGGAATCTGCACGTTCGTTATCGTTTGTTAAAAGGAATGCGAAAATCCCAGAAATTCTGGCGAAAATGCATTCGGATGAAAACAAATGCACATGTCTTATCTCTATTACAGTACCTTGCGAAAGTATTCGGCCCCCTTGAACTTTGCGACCTTTTGCCACATTTCAGGCTTCAAACATAAAGATATAAAACTGTAATTTTTTGTGAAGAATCAACAACAAGTGGGACACAATCATGAAGTGGAACGAAATTTATTGGATATTTCACACTTTTTTAACAAATAAAAAACTGAAAAATTGGGCGTGCAAAATTATTCAGCCCCCTTAAGTTAATACTTTGTAGCGCCACCCTTTGCTGCCATTACAGCTGTAAGTCGCTTGGGGTATGCCTCTATCAGTTTTGCACATCAAAGAGACTGAAATTTTTGCCCATTCCTCCTTGCAAAACAGCTCGAGCTCAGTGAGGTTGGATGGAGAGCGTTTATGAACAGCAGTTTTCAGTTCTTTCCACAGATTCTCGATTGGATTCAGGTCTGGACTTTGACTTGGCCATTCTAACACCTGGATATGTTTATTTGTGAACCATTCTATTGTAGATTTTGCTTTATGTTTTGGATCATTGTCTTGTTGGAAGACAAATCTCCGTCCCAGTCTCAGGTCTTTTGCAGACTCCATCAGGTTTTCTTCCAGAATGGTCCTGTATTTGGCTCCATCCATCTTCCCATCAATTTTAACCATCTTCCCTGTCCCTGCTGAAGAAAATCAGGCCCAAACCATGATGCTGCCACCACCATGCTTCACAGTGGGAATGGTGTGTTCAGGGTGATGAGCTGTGTTGCTTTTACGCCAAACATAACATTTTGCATTGTTGCCAAAAAGTTTGATTTTGGTTTCATCTAACCAGAGCACCTTCTTCCACATGTTTGCTGTGTCTCCCAGGTGGCTTGTGGCAAACTTTAAACGACACTTTTTATGGATATCTTTAAGAAATGGCTTTCTTCTTGCCACTCTTCCATAAAGGCCAGATTTGTGCAGTATACGACTGATTGTTGTCCTATGGACAGAGTCTTCCACCTCAGCTGTAGATCTCTGCAGTTTATCCAGAGTGATCATGGGCCTCTTGGCTGCATCTTCTCCTTGTATGAGCTGAAAGTTTAGAGGGACGGCCAGGTCTTCTTAGATTTGCAGTGGTCTGATACTCCTGCTATTTTAATATTATCACTTGCACAGTGCTCCTTGGGATGTTTAAAGCTTTGGAAATCTGTTTGTATCCAAATCTGGTTTTAAACTTCTCCACAGCAGTATCTCGGACCTGCCTGGTGTGTTCCTTGTTCTTCATGATGCTCTCTGCGCTTTAAACGGACCTCTGAGACTATCACAGTGCATGTGCATTTATATGGAGACTTGATTACACACAGGTGGATTCTATTTATCATCATTAGTCATTTAGGTCAACATTGGATCATTCAGAGATCGTCACTGAACTTCTGGAGAGAGTTTGCTGCACTGAAAGTTAAGGGGCTGAATAATTTTGCACGCCCAATTTTTCAGTTTTTTATTTGTTAAAAAAGTTTGAAATATCCAATAAATTTTGTTCCACTTCATGATTGTGTCCCACTTGTTGATTCTTCACCAAAAAAATACAGTTTTATATCTTTATGTTTGAAGCCTGAAATGTGGCAAAAGGTCACAAAGTTCAAGGGGGCAGAATACTTTCGCAAGGCACTGTATATAAGTATTACTTCATGAAGACTTCATATGTACAATACATATTTTGCCTGAATTTTTTGTCTGAGAATTCAAGTCAGTTGAATTCTCAGGAAGTCAGGAAGTCCCACTCCTACTGAAGCCCCCACTCTCCCCCCAAAAAAATTACATGCCAAATGTGCAGCAATACAGCATCCCGGAGCTCGAATGTGGCGGCTACCAGGTTTTTGCTTTCATTGGCTGGGCTAAAATGATGTTACTCCCACACAAACCTGGGAGTTCAGCTGGCTTCTGCATTGCAGAATTTCTGTAGTGAGCTTACTGCACAGGGGGGATAGATGGGTAGGGAACTTTAATGCATGTCTCTTCTGCAATAAAAATGCTAACTGCCCTTTTTTAGTTTATACTTAGGCCTCGTACACACGAGGCAATTCATTTGTTCAAATCGGTCGGACCGACCGATTTGAACAAATCTGTCTCTTTGGATTTTGGTTTGCTCACGTGTACACATGAGCAAACCAAAATCCCCGCCAGCAGACGGCGCGCTGACGTGTCGGTGACGTGGCGGTGGCGTTGACGCCGCCACGTCACCGCACCAGGAAGTAAAACACTTCCGCGCATGCGCCGAATCCATTCGGCAACGGTGCGAGACGACATGTCTGCTGCTAACTGTACTAACCAGCAGACATGTCGGGCGGACGGGTTCCCACCCGATAGATTTCAAAGCATGCTTTGAAATCTGTCGGGTGGCCAAATCCGTCGGCTCGCCCGTACACACGATCGAATCTGTCTGCTGGGACGGTCTAGCAGACCGTTTCCAGCAGACAGATTTGATCGTGTGTACGCGGCCTTAAAGTTCCACTTCAAAATTATTTGCTCTAGTACTTGCAGTTTATAACATTAGTTTGGGTGTTGTGAATAGGCATCCTCGTAGGGTATCCATTTGTCTATACAGTGTCCTAGGTGCACCTAAACTGCTGTTTACTGTAAAGAGCTACACTGCAAATAATAGGTGTCATTTAATCAATTCTATGTTTTTCTCACCTGGAAATGTTAAGGTGTAATTTAGCCCTGCAAAGGCACGGTGCCTGCCTTTACTACCTCAATTATAAGTAATGACTATAACAGCTGGTTGGTGATCTGGAGTTCCCATTGTATACAGTACATGTATAGATTTTATTTAAAATTGAACTGTTTATTTAACCTGTAAGAATGCTATCTGTAAGTGCAAGATGTTTTACTAACATTCTCTCTCTCTCTTTTCATAACTTTTAATCTAGATTGCATGTGCTGTGTTTGCTGCTCTTCTTCATTTTTTCTTCCTGGCGGCTTTTACCTGGATGTTCCTTGAAGGAGTTCAACTATACATCATGCTGGTTGAAGTCTTTGAAAGTGAAAATTCAAAAAGGAAATACTTCTATTTAATGGGCTATGGCATGCCTGCTCTTATTGTATCTGTATCTGCAGCAGTAGATTATAAAAGTTATGGAACAGATAAAGTGTAAGTGCTTAATAGAAACATGCAATACATTTTGATTTCTTAGTTGTTCACCTTGAACTTTAAATATTGACAACATATCTTAATCATTTGTGTGACTATTCTGTTTTCTGGACTGTAGGGATTATAACAGATCATAGGTTCCTACCATTTAAGAAACCTGTAATAGGAGGCTGCTTTTGCTGACCTTCACCTGAAAATATTGGTTGTGTGGCTGCCTGAGTACCAGACAGCTTGCATTTTTTTGGAGGAGTTGTCAACAGAAGCTAGTATCTATAGTATCAGTACAAGCTTTCTTTAAAACTGAATTCCATCTAAAACATATGTTTTGATATTGGTTAGAGAAGTGAAAGGTGTTATCCTTTTTATCATGTTTTTATTGCTGCGTGTGCCTATTAGACACATTTTTATGATGAGGATATTTTCCCAACTGGAGTCAGCAATAAAAACACGGCAGAGCTTTTAATTCTTTGCTTTGTAAAAAATGTTTTATTATTAAAGGTGAGATATATGGAGAGATTTTGGTCACGTTCTGTCTTGGTGACTAAAGAAAGTAGTCTACCTAATGGATTACAGATACAGCTATGGAGTTGCACTTTAAAACTTACAGGCACGAAAACTTCCAAAACTTAGGAGTGCTAGCTGTCACTTTAGCATCCACATTTATTGTTCCACATCACAAGTACTGAAAACTTGATGAATGAATGACAGGCCAGTTTTAATGGATAAGCAATTCTAATGGTACCCGCAAATATAGAAACATTACTAGTCTAAACTTTTGGGGTTGATTTTCTAAAGAAAAAAATACTGTTCATTATGAAAGGGAAATTGCACTTTTCCAGGGAATTTACCCCAGAGTGAATGTAGTGTAGTTTCACTTTGCAAAGAACACCCAATAACAAAATGTGTGTCCTTTTCTTCCCACAAATAGAGCTTTCTTTTGGTGGTATTTGATCGCCTCTGCGATTTTTATTTTTTGCTCTATATACAAAAATAGAGCGACATTTTTGAAAAAAAATCTATATTTTTTACTTTTTGTTATAAGAAAAATCAAATAAACTAAATTTTTAGTCAAACATTTAGGCCAAAATTTATTTAGCCACATGTCTTTAGTAAAAAAAAATCGCAATAAAAAAAAAAATGGCTACCTAGCGGGAACAGCGACACTAATACAGCGATCAGAAAAATGATCGCTTAGTGACGCTGGCAATAGGGAGTGAAAGGGTTAACTAGGGCGGTGATCAAGGGGTTAAAACTTTATTAGGGGGGGGGTACGGGGGCTACCCTGAACCTAACACTAACTGCCTGTCACACTGACACTAACTACAGTGATCATACATATAATCACTGCATTCAGTGACACTGTGACAGGGGGGAGGGGGTGGGGGGGGGGGCGATCGGGGGGGTTAAATGTGCCTATGTGTACTGGTGTCAGTGTAGTGTTAGTGCAGACTTACTGTGCATGTGATCTCTCCTCAGCGGTGGTCTAAAAAAATGCAGAGGGAGCGATCACATCACTTCCTCCTTCCTGTGTTTACACAGGAGGAGGAAGTGCAGAGCGGGAGGAGCGCGCGCATTGGCTGAGAGCGATCCGGAGGGGGCGGACAAAAACGAACCGCCGCCCCCTCTGCACGGATCGCTCGGCCAGGTAACCGGACCGCCGCATGTACAGGGGGGGGGGGGTCCCGATCGGACCCCCGAACCCCCTCAAGGCACCAACGTATATATCCGTTGATGTGCCTGTCGGTGCCATTCTGCCGACGTAAATGTACATGCGGCGGTCCGCAAGCAGTTAAATAATACATATTCAGTAATAAATAAATCAACCCATATAAGTACCAGCAGACTGCCATGGTGGACCAAGGGATTTTAAAATACAACTGGTGTTTTGTCAGCTGAGCTAAAACTTAGGATATATGTTATATACTGGCCCAACTACTAAAAATGAAAGGTAATGTAATATAGGCACCTATGTTGATGGAACAGTCTTTTTACAAAACAAGTCATTCAGTTATCATAAAATTCTTGAATGTCTACAGATTGTCTTTTGCCTATAAGCTGGTTTATTTATATCCTGCAAATTACATGAAATTAAGTATTCATTTTAGGTTAAATACTTACAGAGCAACACACAAATGCTTTTGTCAGACACTTTTTTTTTTTTTTTTACCGGGTTGTTAAAATAACAAATGCAATAATTTTGAGGTTGGGTGAAATATTTATATTTATAGCTTGTTAATTTTAATTATGGTTTAAGGAAATCATATATATTTTTGAGATTGTGTACAGTTCAGGTTACTCTCTTCCTCGTTCTGTATATAACCTTCTTAAATAAAAATACTCTATTAACAATTTTTTTCCCCCAGCAAGATCGAAGTTTGCAGGTGGCAAAATTACTTCTTCTTATTTATTAATTTATCTACTATTATGTTCTTTTCTTCCATGCTCAGAGTCAGAGTGTTTTACTGTAAGCATCTGACTGGGACTAGTTCATATTTGTATCGTATTGCCGTCCAGGATGAGGGCATTTTTTTCCCACACTGAAAATGGAGAAGATTAGCACTAGGCAGCAAACACATCCCCTTGGGCGGGACATTGGGCCATCTGACAGGCTAACATAGGTGGGTGTATGAAATGACGTTCACAGGGCGGGACTGCAGTGTGGAACTTGTGTCATCAGTACCAGACGCGCGTGTCATTCACAGCGCGCCTGGTGGCTGTAATGGCAAAGTTGCCCACAACCTCGTTGTGCACCTCTATTGGCTGGCAGAACAGTACATGTGACCAACACTGCGGTCATGTGACAAGGAAACAAAAACTAAACAGTACACATGGCGCCCCAGTAAGATATTTTTAACTATTTATATAGTGCAGTAACCCCTTGATTCGGTGACTGAGGTGTTCCACAAGGCAATTTAGTTCTTAGTAATAGTCTGATCCCTGTTCTGCTGGTTGCGACTGGAGATTCATTCCAGACTGCTTGCAACTGTAAGTTGTCAATTATATCATATTTTTGTTACTACTAATATATTTGTTACCTTCCTTTTTGTTGTTTTAGTACCTAAATGTTAATTGAGCAACAATAAGGATGCAGTATATAGGTATTTGGTACATACTTAACTTATCCCTTATCCAAGATGGCGTTTTTGCTTCAGGGATGCTGGGAGTTCAGATGGGGGTGGTACCATCTGTATGTATTTGATTTAAATAGCAGTGAGTCAAGCATGCCGCTCGTGCCCCAGGACGAAGTCTACCGAAGACGAAACGGCGTAGGGTAGTGGCGTGCTGACGTCTTCACCGCATACTGAAAGTCCCTGAGTGAACGGGCTGTGCTAGCCGGCCGGCTACATTTATTCACTAAGCAAATTTTTACCCATACATTGTAAGTGTGATTTTAACCTTTTATTAACCACTTAAGGACCGCCTACTGCACATTTACGTCGGCAGAATGGCACGGCTGGGCACATCAACGTATATATACGTTGATTTTAGTACCCAGCCGTGGGTCGCGGGCGCGCGCCCGCGGGCGCGCTCCCGCGACCCGGTCCGAAGCTCCAGGACCGGGACTGCGGGATTCGCGGACCCGATCGCCGCTGCAGTGCGGCGATCCGTCCCTGGAGCGGAAGAACGGGGAGAGCCGTGTGTACACACGGCTTCCCCGTGCTTCTCTGTGGCTGCAGCATCGATCGCGTCATCCCTGTGATAGGGGGACGCGATCGATGACGTCACACCTACAGCCACACCCCCCTACAGTAGTAAACAACACACATAGCCACACATCCCCTACAGCGCCACCTGTGGTTAACTCCCAAACTGCAACTGTCATTTCCACAGTAAACAATGCAAATTTAAATGCATTTTTTTCTGTGAAAATGACAATTGTCCCAAAAATGTGTCAAAATTGTCCGAAGTGTCCGCCATAATGTCGCAGTCACGAAAAAAATCGCTGATCGCCGCTATTAGTAGTAAAAAAAAAAATAATAATAAAAATGCAATAAAACTATTCCTTATTTTGTAAACGCTATAAATTTTGCGAAAACCAACCGATAAATGCTTATTGTGATTTTTTTTACCAAAAATAGGTAGAAGAATACGTATCGGCCTAAACTGAGGAAAAAAAATGTTTTTTATATATTTTTGGGGGATTTTTATTATAGCAAAAAGTAAAAAATATTGAATTTTTTTTAAAATTGTCGCTCTATTTTTGTTTATAGCGCAAAAAATAAAAACCGCAGAGGTGATCAAATACCACCAAAAGAAAGCTCTATTTGTGGGGAAAAAAGGACGCCAATTTTGTTTGGGAGCCACGTCGCACGACCGCGCAATTGTCAGTTAAAGCGACGCAGTGCCGAATCGCAAAAAGGGGCAAGGTCCTTTGCCTGCATTTTGGTCCGGGTCTTAAGTGGTTAAACGTTTTTTTTGGGTTCACACTATGTCAGTTTTCTTCTTCCACTTCGGTTTTAATTGATATTGATTATCAGTGAACGGTGGGAGACCTACTGGACATTGGACCATTTGCCATACAGACCCCCTGGCTGGGTATTAAGCCATATGCTATAGAAGGTCTCGGGCTTGGACCTTCCCCTCTGGTAAGAGGCTGCTTTTTCAAAGGGTTTTCTTTTCTATTCATGCACTTTTCTGAGGTTTTTCGTTTGATGTCACCGCTCATTTTAAGAACACGAGTTTAATACATCATTCAACTATAAAAAAAGGTGCAAGGGACAAGTTGGGAGCTAAGGGTATCTCTTTTCAACCTGGCTAGCTTAAAGCCTGCCTGTCTTGTGGTCAGGGAAAGTTTCACTGTTAGGCCGCGTACACACGATGGAATTTTTCCGCTGGAAATGGTCCGACGGACCATTTCAGCCGAAAAATCCGCTCGTCTGTAGGGGCAAGCGGACGGATTTGGACGGATTTCTCCAGCGGAAAATTTCCAAAGCATGCTTTGAAACTTTTCCGCCGGAGACATGTCCGTCGGATATGTCCACTGGTTAGTACACTAACCAGCGGACATATCTGCCCGCACAAGCGTCGTATGAAATGCGACGCATGCGTGGAAGTTGTTTACTTCCTGGTGCGGTGACGTGGCGGCATCAACGTCACCGCCACGTCACCGCGCTGTCTGCCGGCGGGGATTTTGATCCGATGGTGTGTACACGCCATCGGACCAAAATAGTCCGGCGGACATATCCGATGAAGACGGTCCGAGGACCGTTTCCATCGGATATGTCCCTTCGTGTGTACGCGGCCTAAATGTAAAAGGAATATAATTCACTAGAAATAATGCATAAAGATTGGTGTTTACTTGAGTTTGAATTGTTGGATCTGTTGATTGGTAGAAACATAATGATCTGATTTTAGGTTTCTGTAATTCCACAGACATTTATGCAGGATTACAGACGGCGTGATCCTGTGTGAGTTTACCGTCTACCTTGTATGTTGTAGAAAAAAGTATCACCTCACTAGCATCTATACAAAATGATGTTCGGTATATCTTTTGGGTAATTAAAAGTGCTGAAGTTTCAAAAAGGGAAATAAATAATAATAATAAAAATTAAAAAATTAAAACGTCCCTGTCCCGTTCGCTCGCGTGCAGAAGCGAACACACATGCAAGTCCCACCCACATATGTAAACACCGTTCAAACCCCACATGTGAGGTATCATTGCATGTGTTAGGCCTCGTACACACGATCAAATCTGTCTGCTGGAAACGGTCTGCTAGACCGTTTCAGCAGACAGATTCGATCGTGTGTACGGGCAAACAGACGGATTTGGCCACCCGACAGATTTCAAAGCATGCTTTGAAATCTGTCGGCTGGGAACCCGTCCGCCGGACATGTCTGCTGGTTAGTATGCTAACCAGCAGACATGTCTTTTCGCACACGTGCCGAATGATTTCGACGCATGCGCGAAAGTGTTTTACTTCCTGGTGCGGTGACGTGGCGGCGTCAACGTCACCGCCACGTCACCGACACGTCAGCGCGCTGTCTGCTGGCGGGGATTTTGGTTTGCTCGTGTGTACACGCGAGCAAACCAAAATCCCAGCAGACAGATCTGTTCAAATCGGTTCAGACAGATTTGATAGTGTGTACGAGGCCTTAGGCCTCGTACACACGAGGCAATTCATTTGTTCAGATCGGTCGGACCGACCGATTTGAACAAATCTGTCTCTTTGGATTTTGGTTGACGTTGACGTTGACGCCGCCACGTTGACGTTGACGCTGACGCCGCCACGTTACCGCACCAGGAAGTAAAACACTTCCGCGCATGCGCCGAATCCATTCGGCGCCGGTGCGAGACGACATGTCTGCTGGTAAGTGTACTAACCAGCAGACATGTCGGGCGGACGGGTTCCCACCCGATAGATTTCAAAGCATGCTTTGAAATCTGTCGGGTGGCCAAATCCGTCGGCTCCCCTGTACACACGATCGAATCTGTCTGCTGGGACGGTCTAGCAGACCGTTTCCAGCAGACAGATTTGATCGTGTGTACGAGGCCTTAGAGTGTGTGCAACAATTCTAGCACTAGACCTCCTCTGTAACTCAAAAATAGTAACCTGTAAAAAAAAATAAAGCGTCGCCTATGGAGATTTTTAAGTACCGAATTTTGTTGCCATTCCATGAGTGTGTGCAATTTTAAAGCGTGACATGTTAGGTATCTATTTACTCGGCGTAACATCGTCTTTCACATTATACAAAAAAATTGGGCTAACTTTACTGTTTTGTTATTTTTTTAATTCATAAAAACTGTTTTTTTTTCCCCTAAAAATTATTGCGCAAATACCGTGCAAGAAAAAAAGTTGCAATGACCGCCATTATATTCCCTAGGGTGTCTGATAAAAAATATATATATGGGGGCAGATTCACGTAGATCGGCGCATTATCATTCCGGCGTAGCGCACCACTTTTCCGTTAGACTTGCGCAATCTAGCCGCGTAATCCGGCGATTCACGTAGCTTTTACGCAAGAGCTTGCGCAAACGTAAGGTTTTTTCCTGAGGCGTAAGGAGGAGTAATACAAATTGGGAAGGACGTGGGCGTGTTACATTGAAATGAGCCGTGACCCCATGCAAATGAAGGGCCGGCCGACTCGCGCATGCGCGCGTGAAGGAAACCATGTCAGCTCCGTTGTGCGCATGCTCACAACTCGGGAGCGGCGCAATCAGTGAAATTGGAAATGGACTAGGGCAACTTTATGAACTACGCAGACAGCATAAATAGACAGACACAAATGCACTTCCTTTGCAAAAGTACATCCCTTTGTATCCCTCCCTATACAGCAAGGTGCTTTTGTTTGTTTGTGACGTGTCTTTGAGATATTTGGGGACTGTTTTGCAGAGTGATTTTTGTCTTTTATGTCTTTGTTGTTATTTTGTTTAAATTATATTTTTGCTGGGCATTTTTTATTTTTGCTCGTCATTTATTTAATTTTTTTGGTTCTGTTTGTGTATGATTTTGGAATGTGGGGGTGATATTCCTGCGGGAAAAGGGGTGTCACCCTCATTTGTGGTGGAGAAGTGATCGCCAGGTCTGTGTGAATGGTGTATGAATGTACAGTGACATAATTGGAGCCGTGGCATGGCGTTGCAGCTCACAAGTCCTGCATGGTGGACTGGTGCCAATCCAATGTGATGAGGATGTGGGGTGTGTGTGCTAGGGACCACAGTGGTGTGCATGCATGCATTCTCATTGTGCCATGATTAATGTGTGTGTTTAACGTGCAAAGATGCATAATGTGAGCTGGCATGAGATGGGGTCATGAGATGGGGTACCAGTGCATATGCAGAGTCACCTTGAAGGGAAAAGACAGGAGGATGTTAGTCATGCATGTGCCACTTGTGAGGTGTGCATCACGGGAGGGGATAGTCATGCCTGCCACCCATGTCACTCACCAACCAGCCAGCTGTCCCCATACATGTTCTGTTGGAAATCTGTGGGGATGGGGCTCTGATTGTATATGTAGCTGTCATGGGTGTCATGGGTGGTGCCATGTGTTGGGCTGGTGATGTCCTCCTGCAGGGTTGTGGTAATTCCATGATGGCATGAGGGGTGAATCTGAAGATGCGAGACACCTCAGAATCACTCATGCCATAGATGTCTATGCGTGTGTGATATATCAAGTGAAGAGTGAGGGGCTTGTATCAGATAAGAATATTGTATTAGATTAATTTAAATTGTAAATTTTATATAAGCAAATAAAAAAATTAAAAAAAACATCTCCCGTGCCCTCCTTAGTGCCATCCTCCGTGCCCTCCTCCTTCTTTGTTCATCTAAAGTCAGTAGTATAGCTATGCGCGACGATGCCCCTGGCATGTTGGCATACAGATTGTTGGGCAACACGTGTGACTGCTGAACTCCTCACTAACAGTGTTGCTTTATCTGACAATTAGACTTTTTTTCAAAATTTAGACCAGCTTTTAGGTCCTCTAACTTTAGACAGAACATTTTGCTGTTGCGCACATCGCGTAGCCTGCGCAGCAACTGCGTTTTTTTGTGGATCCCCGTAACTCCCTCATTAGCATATTTGACTAGCAAATCAATGGTGTGTCTAGCGCAGTTTTGCACGAAGGGAAGCGAATGTCTAATTCAATTACGCCGGACCAAAAAACGTAGATTTCTGGCGTATATTGTTTTGTGAATCGCGTCCAACTATACGCACGCGCACATTTAGACTTACGCACGCGCAACAGCAGTTGCGCAGGCGTAATCGCTCTGTGAATCTGGGCCATAATGTTTGGGGGTTCTGATTAATTTTCTAGCAAAAATATTTAGATTTTTACATGAAGGAGAGAAGTGCCAAAATAGGCCTGGTGATTAAGTGGTTAAAGCCAAATTATGGTCAGTGTTCAATACTTTTTCTCTGCCCTTTAACTGCTACATCTGCAGGACAACTAGTTATGTTAAAAAATACCAGACTTACTGGCTGGATGACCAGGTAAAAATAAAAGAAAGAGAGCCTAAATAAAATAAAATAAAAAAAGCCCTCACATCTTTGCCTAATATATCTTTGCCTTTGGATTTAATACTGCTTTGTTCCTGTGAGATTCCAGTGTAAACCATCATTGGCTCCTCTTTCTATGGAGTGGCAACAGAGTCACCCTTGGACAGCAGCACTGTCTAGAGAGCGTAGCGTAAAGCCTTGTACACACGGTCGGACATCAAATAAACTTTCCCTTGGATTTTTGTCCGAAAGGAGTTTTTTCCGGTCACACCCATAGCATACACACGCTCGGACTTTTTCGACTACAAACACGAACATAGTTACGTTTCAACTCACTGACGAGAGTTTAAAAGAGGAAGTTCAATTCTCCGGCATCACCCTTTGTGCTCCTTCTGCTAATCGAGAGTTAGTAGAGGTTACGTCTGTGTGCATTCGCGATTTTCAGTTTTGTGCAATTTTGTAGACATGTTACGCAATGGGGTTGTGCTAACTTGACCCACAAAAAAATATAGAAATATGTTTGATTCATATAACCAAAATGCATTAATCCAAAGTAAATACATTTGTTTTTACTCCGCCAGTATCACCAGCAAAGCAGCTTTTAGTATTATCACATTATAAATGTGCTCTTTCAAATACGAACGCTAGTTTTACTAGACAGAATGCTTCCGGCTGGTCTTTGCTTCTGAGCATGCGCGTTTGTCCAAAAGTCTGATTGCTTGCTGTACACACTGTCAGACTAGAAACCATCGGACTCTTATTGACGTAAAGTTTGTCCGTTTGCAGACCGAAATTTTTGTCCGATGAAACCCGAAAAATGTTGTCCAATGGAGTGTACACACGGTCGGGCTATTTTGAAAACTTTGAAAAGTCCGGCCGTGTGTACGGGCCTTTAGATGGAGTAGTAGATTTATGCCTCATGTACACAGGGCGTTTGAATTTCTCCACTGAGTACCTTTTACTCCTGGCAGGAAAAATCTGCTTAAAACATTGACCAGAATATAATTTTTTTCTTGCAATTGGAATAAATGAACACTCAATTGCTATACGTGGCTAGCATTTGAGGTGATATTAAAGTCAGTTAAAAAAAAAAAAAAAAGATAAAACATGATATACTTACTAATTTTGCAATGGTTTTGCCCCTCTTCTCCTGGCGCTCCTGGCCTCTCCTTCCTGCCCTCAGGGCAAGCAGCTTGCAATTTGGTCACCCAAACTGGCTTGCTTCCTAGCCGCTGCGCTACATGTCTATTCAGACACAAAGCTGCATGAAGGTAAAAAAAAACATTGAGCCTTTAGAACCAATTTAAGCTCATTTAGACATGTTTATGTGCTTCAAGGTTGTTTTTCTGCCCAGAAGCTCCTCTTCTGAGTGTGCTGGTGATAGGGTTTTTTTCAGCCTGTAAATGCTCCTCTTCTAAAATGCCTGTAAATTCCTGTGTGTGCAAGAATACATAGGCTAACATGGAGGTGTGTTTAATCACTTCCATACCAGGCTACAATGTACCCAAACACATTTTTTATCATTTTCTTTCCACAAATAGCGCTTTCTTTTGGTGGTATTTGATCACCTCTGCAGTTTTTAGTTTTTGTGCTATAAATGAAAAAACGCCGACAGTTTAAAGAAAATAATCTGATGGGCACTGATTGGCGGGACTTACAGGCAGCACTGGGAAAAAAACAAGTTGCGCTAAACATATTCAGCATATATGTCTATAACAAAATCGCATGAGAATTAGTGATTTGACATTAATTGATATAACATTCAGAGAAAACTATTCAAAGTCCTTGAGAGATGAATAAAGTGGTATTCTTTCACCCGTGGGAAGAAAAAAGAGTCCACATTTTAAAACACCAATTCGGAGTGACAGTCCAATGAAAGAAATCCTCCACCATTAGAGTAAGTGAATCTGCTTACCAGATTCCCAGCGGTCCCTTAATCAAAGGGTACCCTAGGTAGCATGTAGATTTTAAGCTTTAGGAGCTGTAGGCTGGATGGACACAGTTTGATGACATTCACGCCTCATTCCAATGGATAGAAAACCTTAGATGCCATATACCATAGACCATGGATACATTTTATTTAAAATAAGACAAAAAAAACACTCACATTTTAGCAGTGCTTAATAGCTTTTCAGTCTGGTGCTCCGGCCAGAAGCAAAACCAAACAACCCGTCCAAAAAAGGATAGAACTGGTGTAGTCAAAGGGGGGTACTGTAATACCGATGTGCCACACGTTATAGGCAGCACTGACAGCACTGATAGGCGACACTGAAAGGCGGCGCTAATGGGCACTGAAAGGCGGCATTTATCAGTGGAACTGGATAGGCAGCATTGATGAGGAGCTACTGACAAGCATTACTGAGTGGTACTGATTGGCACTTTGATGGGGCACTGACAGGCATTACTGATAGGGCACTGATTGGCATTTTTTTGGGCACTGATTGGCACGGTTGTGGACACTGACATGCATTTATTAGGGGAAAGGCTGGCAGGTGTTGGGCACTGATTGGCACCTTTTAATGGGGGCTGTGCTGATAATGTGCTGATTATCAGCACAGACCCCCCCCTCTGACAGGGAGAGCTGCCGATCGGCTCTCCCTGTCAGCGTGAACTGAGGAAAGCCATTTACCGGCACTTTCTGGTTCATGTGATGATCAGCTGTGATTGGTCACATCTGATCATGTGGTAAGAAGCCTTTGTCATAGGCTTCATACTATGATCGGAGATGCTGTGTGTCAGACTGTGCACTGGCTGTGATATCCTGATCTCGTCATATGACGTCCGGTCAGGATATCACAACCACTTTGCCACCGTCATTCTGCTATATGGCAGGCGGCAAGTGGTTAAGCTCTGTGTGAATTAGCCCTTAGTTGAACTTTACTTAAGCTATCACTTTTGTGAGCAGTTACAGAAGCAGTTATCTTTCTCCTTTTGGGATATAGGTTTTAAATAAATAAAATAAAAGCTGACTACTGTAAGCACCCTTCAGTATTAAATCGGGTTGTCTCAACTCTGTAACTTCCACTTTTGCTGCACAACTTGGCCTATTGATGAAAGTTGAAAAATAACAGCAGGATCAACAGGTTCATTTTTTTTTTTATAAAATACAGGAGGCACTCAGTAAAACAAAGCCTGCTCCTCTCCCCTCCTCTCCTCGCCGCCTCCATTGGAATTGTTGGCACACGGCCGTGACAGCTTGTGGCTTCACGGCTGGGCGCGCACTGCACATGCACAAGTCGCGCTGTGCTCTCGTGTCCCTAGGAGGAAGGAGGAAGTGGGACAGGAAGTCCCCTTCAAAATGAAGAACCCACTCCCCCCCAAAAAAATGACATGCCAAATTTTGCATGTAAGGGGGCGAGGAGTACTTAAAACGGAAGTTCCACTTTTGGGTGGAACTCCGCTTTAATAGTAGTGACAGACTGCATCACATTTTCATGTTTTACTTTGCCTTTAGTACCACAATTAAAATGGATCATAAAACCTGGAAAACTTTTTAACTTGCCCTATCCAAGATCATTGTGAAGTATGATTCCAAAGTTTAATTTAACCCCCAAAAAAGATTATTAAATTAATATATATATATTGTTCCCTCTTCTCAGTAGGGGAAAAACTAATTTGGATATGTGGGGACATGACATCTTCCCATTGCTAGACTTGCTAGTACCAGGTTACAGCAAAGAGAAAATGTTACAGTATGCTATGTTCTATTATGATATGAGAAAATCAAAAATCAAATGGACAGATGTCTAATATTTCCCTTCATTTAGTAAACTGTATTTCTCTTCCTGAATAGCCATTGACATGGGTTTCATAAATTCAGACTCGCCACAGTATCAAAAATATTTCTAGAGCCTTCATCCCACACAGAGGACTTAAAGGAACACTAAAGGCAGAATTAAAAATAAAATAAAATAACAAACATGTTATACTTACCTACACTGTGCAGCTCGTTTTGCACAGAGTGTCCCCAAACGCTGTCTTCTGGGGTCCCTCGGCGGCTGTCTTGGCTCCTCCTCACAAAAGCTTTCTACCTTCATGCGAGCGAGCTCGCATGGTGGAAAGCTTTTGCGAGCGCGCTCCCGTGATATAGCGGCGGCCATAGCCGCCTACTGTATCACTTGACCCCGCCCCCCAGCACGCCACATCATCCGCTGTGATTGACAGCAGCGCCAGCCAATGGCTGGGCTGCTATCAATCCGCCCAGCCTAGCCAATCAACGGCCAGGCTGGGAACCGAACAGGATGACATGGACGCGCCCGGGAATTTCAAACGGTCAGGTAAGTAAAACAGGGGCTCGGGGGACCGGTGCTGTCAGGTGTTTTTTTTTACCTTAATACATAGGATGCATTAAGGTAAAAAAACTTTTACCTTTACAACCCCTTTAACCACTTCAATACCGGGCTTTTATACCACCTCCATACCGAGCCTATTCTGACACTTCTCTCCTACATGTAATAATCATCATTCTTTTGCTAGAAAATTACACAGTACCCCCAAACATTATATATGTTTATTTAGCAGACACCCTAGGGAATAAAACGACGGTCATTGCAACGTTTTATCTCGCACGGTATTTACGCAATCATTTTTCAAACGCCTTTTTTTTGTAAAAAAAATTGTTTCATGAATTTAAAAAATAACAAAACAGTACAGTTAGCCCAATTTTTTTGTATTATGTGAAAGATTATGTTACACCGAGTAAATAGATACCCAACATGTCACGCTTTAATTATGCGCGTACTCATGGAATGGCGCCAAACTTCGGTACTTAAAAATCTCCATAGGCAACGCTTTATTTATTTTTTACAGGTTACCAGTTTAGATTTACAGAGGATATCTAGTGCTAGATTCGTTGCTGGCACTCTAACGCACGCGGCGATACCTCACTTATGTGGTTTAAACAGCGTTTACATATGTCGGCGGGACTTACGTGTGCGTTTGCTTCTGCACGCGAGCTATCGGGGACAGGGGCGTTTTAATTTTTTTTTATCTTTTATTTATTTTTTTGACTTATTTTTTATTTATTTTTTACACTTTTTTTCAATTTTTTTTACACTTTTATTCCTATTACAAGGAATGTAAACATCCCTTGTAATAGGAAATGTGTGTGACAGGTCCTCTTTAAGGAGAGATGCGGGGTCAATAAGACCTCACATCTCTCCTCCAGGCTGAAAACCATGAGATCGGTGAAAAAAAATTCACTGATCTCATAAATTGTTGCTTAGCAGCCGCAATCGCGGCTTTGAGTACTTACAGGGACCCGGGCGTGAAGTCATCACATCGCGCCCGGGTCCTCTGACGGTCAAAGAGACGACTGGTGACCATCTGGTCACCAGTCATCTCTATGCTTCCTGCCGACGCCGACGATTCGTTCTCCGGGCCCCCGAAGGCACGGGAGAGCCCGGAGAAACACCGGATGGTGGCAGGAGGGGGGGGATGTCCCCTCCCGCGGCCTGTAAGAACAATCAAGATCAATTGACGGCCACTTAGGATGGTAGATCCCATCTCTGGCCGTCAATTGTATATGGGCGGGTATTGAAGTGGTTAAGGATGTGTAAAACATCAATCTGCTACATATGATGCTTTAATAAAAAATTATACCTTTCCAATATATGTTGATTTAAATCTTCACTCTCCTGAAGATCTGCAAAGGGCGTTGCTGTCTTACATTGCAGGTTGTGTTGATTAGCACAGTTGCTCCAGTCAGATGTTACATCAGTATAGTAGTTTGTAAGACCTCTTTCACACTGGGTCGCTTTGCAGGCACTATAACGCAAAAAATAGCGCCTGCAAAGGGACCTGAAACAACCGCTGCTGTCTCTCCAGTGTGAAAGCCCCCAGGGCGCTAGCAGGATGGTAAAAAAAAGTCCTGCTAGCAGCATCTTTAGAGCGGTGTGTATACCGCTCCTCCACCGCTCCTGCCTATTGAAATCAATGGGGCACCGTGGCTATACCCTTTCTCGGCCGCTAGCAGGGGGGTAAAAGCGCCACCTTTTTCTTGACAATTTAAGGGCTAGACACTTCTCCCTGATCCCTCTGTATTTTTCAACCTGTCCCTCCTCTCTGCTGCTTAGGTACTCCATCTTAGGCCTCGTACACACTATCGGACATATCCGATGAAAACGGTCCGCGGACCATTTCCATCGGATATGTCCGATCGGGAGTTTGATCCGATGGCGTGTACACACCATCGGATCAAATTCCCCGCCGCCGGACGGCGCGGTGACGTGGCGGTGACGCGGCGGTGACGTTGACGCCGCCACGTCACCGCACCAGGAAGTTAAACACTTCCGCGCATGCGCCGAATCCATTCGGCGGCGGCGCGGCGGCGGTGGGGGACGACATGTCTGCTGGTAAGTGTACTAACCAGCAGACATGTCGGGCGGACAGATTCCCACTGGATAGATTTCAAAGCATGCTTTGAAATCTGTCGGGTGGACAAATCTGTCCGCTAGCCCATACACACGAGCGGAGATGTCTGCTGAAACGGTCCATCGGACCGTTTTCAGCGGACATATCCCCTCGTGTGTACGAGGCCTTACAAGTATAGCCTACTCTTTACAGCCACTCTTTTTATGCTTGGTTTTTCTTCATGTAGCCATTTTTTTGGTATTATGCCACGTACATACGATAATTTTTCGGGTTGTAAAAAACAAAGTTTTTTATAAATGTCATTTAAAATGATCGTGTGTGGGCTTCAGAGCACTTTTTTCGGGATCTGAAAAACGGCCAATTTTTTTTTCGAACATGCTCTATTTTTTCACAACGTTTTAAACAATGTCGCTTTTAACTTGCTCAGAAGCAAGTTATGAGACGGGAGCGCTCGTTCTGGTAAAACTAGCGTTTGTAATGGAGTAAGCACATTCATCACGCTATAACAGACAGAAAAGCGCGAATCGTCTTCTACTAACACAAAATCAGCTAAAGCAGCCCTAAGGGTGGCGTCATCCGAATGGAACTTCCCCTTTATAGTGCCATCGTACGCGTTGTACATCACCCCGCTTTGCTAGAGCATATTTCTTTAACGATCGTGTGTAGGCAAGGCAGTTTTAATGATGAAGTTGAAAAAAAGTTGTTTTTTCTAGAGCCTGAAAAACATTGGGTCAGATTCACGTACATCGGCGCATTTTTTGACTGGCGTAGCGCACCTCCTTTACGTTAGACTGCCGCAATGTAGCGGTGCAATCACCGTATTCTCGTTTGATCTGCGCAGAAATTAGCGCCGGTGCAACGTAATTTCAGAGGCGTAAGGCGGAGTAATTCAAATTGGGAAGGACGTGGGCGTGTTACATTGAAATGAGCCGTGACCCCATGCAAATGAAGGGCCGGCCGGCTCGCGCATGCGCGCATGAAGCAGACCATGGTCAGCACCTCTGTGCGCATGCTCACAACTCGGGAACGGCGCAATCAGTGAAATTGGAAGTAGACCCGGGCAACTTTGTGAACTACGCAGACAGCATAAATAGACAAACACAAACTCCCTTCCTTTGCAAAAGTACATCCCTTTGTATCCCTTCCTATACAGCAAGGTGCTTTTGTTCTGTTGTTTGTTGCGTTGTGACTTGTCTTTGTGATATTTGTTGACTGTTTGATCTAGTGTTTGGTAGAATATATTTGAAAGTGTTTTTTGGTGACTGCTTGTGAGACTTTTTGGTTGATAGATTTTGGTTTGTTTGTTTTGTTGCTTGATTTTTCCTGCTTGTTTTTGTGAGTGATTTTTGTTGATTGTTTGGGAGAGAGTTGTTGTATGAGTATGACTGAGAAGAAGAGGAAGTTGAATTTTACTTTGGGGGAGAAACAAATAATTGCCCGGGCCATTACTCAATATGGGCGTTTCCTCCACGGCCCGGAGAGTGCCAACACCACCCCAGCCAGGAGGAGGGAGATCTTGCAGCACATTACTGACCAGGTGAATTCAGCGGGGGGGGGGGAGACCCAGACACGCGCGGGGATCGAAAAGAAAATCAATGACCTCCGGCGTTTGGTCCGAAAGAAGCTGGCCAAAATGGCAGCCCATGCCAGGGGCACAGGAGGGGGCCCACCATGCCCTGTTAGGCTGACAGCGAAGGAGCGTGCGGTGGCCCAGACCTTCAGGTGTGTAGCATGTGGGGGGGGGAGGGAATATGTGGCAAGTGTGTGGATCCTCCAACCTGTGAATGTTTTGTGTCATCCACATATGTGTAGGAGGGTGCTGGGCCATCTGGCCTGACCGCACCATCCCCAGGACAGCAGCCTGATGAGGACCCCCCAACAAGGCCGGAGTCCTCGGAGGAGGTTGAAGAGGAGGAGGTTGAGGAGGAGGAGTTTGAGGAGGAGGAGGATGTAATGTCAGCCAGTGGATTGTTGTTTTTGGAGGAGTCTTCCTCTCTGGCTGGCAGCAGCCAGCCCTCCATAAGGGGTAGCCCCTCCCACTCCTCACTCAACAGGGCTCCCCTCCCAAGGGGCTCCCCTTCTCCCCAGCCACAAGCCTCAGCTGGAGGCAGGAAGTCGTCCCAGAAGACCAGGGGGTGGCCGAGGTTCTGCCCGCCAATTTGAGAAGGGACCAGGCCCTTCAGACCCGCCATCTAGGACAGGTCAGCCAGACTTTGGTGCGGATGGAGGAGAGCCTGTCCTCCATAAAGGATACGCTTGGGGACCTGGACTGCCACTCCCGGGCTCTTACAAACTGCCTAAACGTACTGCAGACTACAACAGCAGACGTTGGGCAGGATGTGAGGGCCCTCACCCAGGCTATCCAGGCCAATACGGCATTACTAAGTGCTGGCCTGACCAGAATTGCCGTGGCCTTGGAGGGCAGGCCGCCAGGTGGGCAGAGACCAGGGGCTGCTCCTCCTTCCCCGGATTATCCCCCCATGAGTTTCCCTTGAGGAGCCGTGGCCGTGGGCGCCCCAGGCGTGGCTCACGCCAGCGGCATTAATTTGTTTTCCCCCTTTTTTTTTCAGGTTTTTTTTTTTTTTTTGCTGTAATTTTTTTTATGTGAATGTTTTTGGAATGTGGGGGTGATATTCCTGCTGGAAAAGGGGTGTCACTCTCAGTTTTGGTGGAGAAGGGTTCCTCAGGACCAGGGAGAAGTGATCCCCAGGTCCTTGTGAATGGTGTATGAATGTACAGTGACATAATTGGAGCCGTGGCGTGGTGTTGCTGCTCACAAGTCCAGCATGGTGGGCTTGTGCTAATCCAATTAGATGAGGATGTGATGTGTCTGTGCTAGGGACCACAGTGGTGTGCATGCATGCATTCTCATTTTGCCATGATTATTGTGTGTGTTTAACGTGCAAAGATGCCTGATGTGGAGGTGTCTCCTGGCTGCTCTTCCCTCAGAAGACGGGGTAGCCTCGGTTAGGGGGGATTGTCTGGTTCAGGGGTCAGGTCATCACATATGTCAATCTGCAGGCCCTTGCTCACTGCGAAGTTGTGCAGGAGGCAACATGCACCGATGATCTGACACACAAAGTTTGGGGAATACAACAGGGTACCCCCAGACTTATCCAGGCATCGGAAATGTGACTTCAGGAGGTCAAAGGTGCGCTCCACCACTGCACGTGTTTGGGCGTGGGCTTCATTGTATCTTTCCTCTCCTGGTGTTTGGGGGTTCCGGATGGGAGTCATGAGATGGGGTCCCAGTGCATATGCAGAGTCACCTGTAAGGGAAAAGACAGGAGGATGTTAGTCATGCATGTGCCCCTTGTGATGTGTGCATCATGGGGGGGGGGCAGTCATGCCTGCCACCCATGTCACTCACCAACCAGCCAGGTGTCCATACACGTTCTGTTCGAATTCCATTCGGATGGGGCTCTGATTGTAGATGTAGCTGTCATGGCTGGATCCGGGGTGTTTGGCACGGACGTGCCATATGAGGCCTTGGGCATCGACTATCACCTGTACGTTGATGGAATTCCAATGCTTCCGATTACGGTATATGTGCTCTGTCTCATGGGGGGGCTGGAGTGCCACATGTGTGCAATCAATGGCCCCCACGGTGCGTGGGAATCTGGCAATTCCGTAGAAATCTGTCATTGCCTTCAGCCGAAGGTCCTCAGTGGTGGGTTTGATGATTTGGTTGGCCAATGCGTCTAAGGATTGCAGGGACAACCTGGTGCACACATCTGCCCATGGAGGATTGTGACATCCCAGCCACCACTCCACTTGTTCTTTCAAAAGAGCCACTGGCAAGGAAATGGAGTGTTGCCATGACCTTGACCAGTGGCTGCACTGCATGTGAGCAGTGTGTTGGGCTGGTGATGTCCTCCTGCAAGGTTGTGGTTAATTCCAGGATGGCATGAGGGGTGAATCTGAAGATGCGATACACCTCAGAATCACTCATGCCAAAGAGGTCTATGCGGGTGCGGTATTTTCTCTCCCGTGCCCTCCTCCGTGCCCTTCTCCATGCCCTCCTCCTTCTTTGCTCCTCTAAAGTCAGTAGTATAGCTATGAGCAAGGATGTCCCTGGCATGTTGGCATACAGATTGTTGTGCAACAAGTGTGACTGCTCAGCTCCTCACTAACAGTGTTGCTTTCTCTGACATGTAGACGGATTGTCTAATTTTATACCACCTTTTATATGGTTACATTTTAGACAGGACGTGCAGTTGCTGCGCTGCAACAGCGTTCTTTTGTGGACCCCCGTAACTCCCTCATTAGCATATTTGTATAGCAAATCAATGGTGTGTCTAGCACAGTTTTGCGCGGACGTATGCGCCTGTCTAACGAAATTACGCCGGTCAAAAAAAAGTAGATTTCTTGCGTATCTCGTTTTGGGGATGCGGCGCATTTAGACTTACGTTGCGCATCTCCTGTAACGTCGGCGTACATCGCTCTGTGAATCTGGCCCATTGTTTTTTACAACCCAAATAATGATCGTGTGTACACGGCATTAGTCCCTTTGTGGCGTGGAGTAGGGGTGGGATTAATGTTTTATTATGTTTTTTTTTTTAATATTATTTATACCATGAAACAAACAAGTCCAAGGGCTATTTAAGATCCTCTCCCCCGTTATCTCTTCTAAATATTCTAAAATTTCCTGCCAGTATTCTTTTATTTTTGGACAATCCCAATGCATCATTGTGCCGATTTTGTTTACAATTCCTCCAGCACTGTGAGGATTTGTTTGGTTGAAATTTATGGATCTTCTCTGGTGTCAGGTACCATCGTACCAAACACTTATAATTCGCTTCAATCGGCTTTATATCTGTTGTTATGCACTGCTCCAATCATTTGTGTTGACTCCAGTTTTATACCCATTTCTTGTTCCCATTTTTGACCGCTTTGTTATATATATTTATATTTTTATAATATTATTTATATAAATATATATACCGTATTTATCAGGGTTTACCGTGCCCCGGCGTATAACGCGCACTTCAAGCTTAGCAAGGTAAAAAAGAAAAAAAAAGAAAACTTACATTTTTGCCCTGCGTCCATCGGCAGCCTTGTCCGGCGTCCGTCTGCGGTCTTGTGGGTGTCCGTCTGTGGCTTCCTTGCACGGGGTCCGTCTGCAGCTTTGGAGGTGTACAGCTGCGGCCTCCATCCAGGTGTCCATCTCCGTCCAGCGTGTCTGTCTGCGGCCTCCATCCAGGTGTCCGTCTCCGTCCAGCATGTCTGTCTGCGGCCTCCATCCAGGTGAGTGTGTCCGGTGTTCGTTTTTGGATTTGGGCGCGAGCCGGATTTCCTTTGTGTTCGGCTCCTCTCGGCTTGTCTTGGCTCCTCTCGCGTGGCTGCGGGCGGAGCGGAGCCTAGCCGAGTGTGCAGTACACTCAGCTCAGCTCTAGGCTGCGGCAGGCGGAGCCGAGCATGACCGAGCCTAGCCGAGTGCGCAGTACACTCGGCTCGGCTCTCGGAGAGACATCGGGGATTGGCTTATATCGCGCACGCGCGATTTTCCCCTGATTTTAAGGGGGAAAAATGAGCGGTATACGCAGATAAATACGGTATATATATATATAGGGCTGTTACTGATCAAAATTTTTGTGTTCGATTAATCGTTTTTTTTTTTTTTTTTTATCGATTAATCAACTAATTTCGATTAATTATAACGCACATACAGATCCAACTACTTTTAGCTGATCTCCTTGCGGACTGATTCCCAGTGCAGCTACCAACAACTGGAAAAATGGATAGCAGGATACAAAAAACACACAAAGGCAGCGCTCGATGGGAATAGCATTAAAACTTTTATAGTCTTCAAGTAGGTAACCAAATAAATATTGCACTGGAGATAAAATCGATGTGGCTACATAAACTGTAAAAATGGTGCGAAATCGACGGTACCAAAAGCAGTCATAAAAACATGGCAAGTATGATACTGGTATAAAAATGTGTACAACAATACCACTGCTGAACAGATGAGGAGAGGTGTAAGGGAGCTGTGGTGGCTCAACGTGATTGGCACTGTGCTGACAAGCCATACCGAACGGTCACCTCTGCAGCCAAGTTAATCCCGGTCTACTACATGTGAATTGAGTTTGGTGGTCTCAGCCCGGCTCCCGGTGGGTGTGCTATGCAAGGTACGCCTGTGCTTAGTACGCCCACCCCCCCCCCACAAAAAACCAACACTTGCACGCACAGTCATAATTGGTTTAAAAACACATGCACTTTGGCCATGCGGTCTCTTAAAATGTAAAGAGAGGCGAAGCCCGGCTCCCGGTGGGTGTGCCACGGGGCTGGCTGGGTGGGCTAGGCCCCCTACTTCCTCATAGGGGGAGTCCCTCTGCCCCATTGGGGTCCCGTTGGGCCCCTGGTAGTTGGGCTCCCAAGAGGAGCAGGTAGGGCGGGGTGATGTGGGAGGCCCCCCTTCACACCCGCCATTGCCACCAGGGGCATGGAGAAGGATGGCATTGCCTCCGGGGGGAGGGTCTGCCTACTCCCACTCCTGCAGTCCGGCTCCTCTCTCTGCGAGTTCACGCACAAAAATACACTTAAAAAAAAAAAAAAAAAAAAATAGATGAGGAGAGGTTAACATCAGTCCGTCGGCATGTAGATGTCCCATTAAGGGAACTATCACAACTCCCAGTTGATGGCTGTAGAATCCCAGGTTGATAAAGGGAAGTATAATAGCCCTTCCGTGTGGCAGATAGTAAGGTCCCGCCGGCATGCAGATATGAAGCACAGCAAAGGAGCCCTTCATATGGACACGGCAAGCCCCGCCGGTGTCCGTGACGTCACCGGATCGCCAACGGAGCTCCCTGAAGGCCCAGAAGCTGGTGGAGTACCAATTTAAAAGAATTTTAATCGATCAAAAAGATTTTGATCGATCAAAAAAATTAAAGATTAATCGATCAATTAAAAGTTAATTTGCACAGCCCTAATATATATATATATATTTATTTTAGTTCTCTCATTACATTGTATGGTAATGTCAGCCTTGGTTTGGTTATGTACAATACTATTTAGTATTAAGATGCAGGTTAACTGTTGTTAAGTTTTAGGGCTATTTTGGAGGTTAACCACTTAAGACCCGGACCTTTAGGCAGCTAAAGGACCCGGCCAGGTTTTGCGATTCGGCACTGCATCGCTTTAACAGACAATTGCGCGGTCGTGCGACGTGGCTCCCAAACAAAATTGGCGTCCTTTTTTTTCCCTACAAATAGAGCTTTCTTTTGGTGGTATTTGATCACCTCTGCGGTTTTAAATTTTTGCGCTATAAACAAAAATAGAGCGACAATTTTGAAAAAAAGGCAATATTTTATTTTATAAATATATCCTTATAATATATAAAAAAATATATTTTTTCCTCAGTTTAGGCCAATACGTATTCTTCTACCTATTTTTGTTAAAAAACATCGCAATAAGCATTTATCGGTTGGTTTGCACACAATTTATAGCATTTACAAAATAGGGGATAGTTTTATTGCATTTTTATTATTTTTTTTTTTTACTACTAATGGCGGCGATCATCGATTTTATGGCGGACACTTCGGACAATTTTGACACATTTTTGGGACCATTGTCATTTTCACAGCAAAAAATCCATTCAAAATGCATTGTTTATTGTGAAAATGACAATTGCAGTTTGGGGTTATGTGTGACCTAATGTGTGTTTAACTGTAGGGGGGTGTGGCTGTAGGTGTGATGTCATCGATTGTGTATCTCTATAAAAGGGATCACACGATCGATGACACTGCCACAGTGAACAACAGGGAAGCCAAGTTTACACCTGGCTCTCCCCATTCTTCAGCTCCGAGGACTGATCGCGGGACTCCAGCTGTGATCGGGTCCGCGAGTCCTGCTGGCCCAGAGCTTTGGACCGGGTCACGCGCGACCCACGGCTGGGCACTAGCACAGCACGTACCTGTACGTGCAAGTGCCCAACCGTGCCATTCTGCCGACGTAAATGTGCAGGAGGCGGTCCTTAAGTGGTTAAGGTGTTACTAAACCCACAACAGTAAAATCTGTCTGTATGTGCAAAATAGCATGCTTGTTATACTTACTGTGTAACTTAATGGGTTAAACCTCTGCATTGTGTAAAAAGGCTCTTTGATCCTGTATGCACAGATCCTCCCCCTCCTGCAGGGTCTCTCTTGGCAAGGCCAGATAAGACACAGTGAGGGTAGTACTGCTGCACACGTACAGTTTGGTCTCTATTGCTAGAGAGAACATGTCCTTGTTGATCAGAGCTAGCCAGGTCACATGATATTGACACCACACCTGTGGGGTGTATACAGATCCTAAATGATAGTCCAGTCTCTCCCTCCTCCATGCCCAGTAACTAAAAAAGAACACAGTGGATGGGCTGTCACATCTTGATTGATGGATGATCCGCCTTCCATATCTGCATGAGGACACAGGCTATAGTAGAAATCTCCTCCTACCTGAACACTCAGGACATGAAAAAGGTATATAGGGCCAGATTCAGGTAGATGAGAGCATCTTTGCTCCAGAGTAACGCTTCTCATTTACGTTACTCTGATGACCCTTTCAGCGCAAGTACTGTTATTCACATAGCAGTTGCGCGTAAACTTGCGCCAGAGTAACGATAATGCGCTGGCGTAACCCGACGCAAGGGGAAGTGGGTGTGATCATATGTAAATGATGGGCGGAGTCCAGCGCAGAGGCTTACGTTCAGCGCATCAACCACGGAGCATGCGCAGTGAGTGAGGCTCCACTCGCCCCCTTTGTGCGCATGCTCACAACTTCCGTCGGCACCACTTCACGGGAAACGTCAGCGCAATGCCTTCCATTGGGCGTTTAAATGCGCCCGTAGAAGCGCCATTCCGGCACTAAAGTATATCCTGCTCCCCCTCCCCGCAGTGATGTTACTTTTGTTCTGAGATGGCTGCTCCCGTTCCCCGCAAACACACAGGAGAAAGCTGAACTCTAAAGGCCAGGAGCTGTCAGCCGTCATCTCGGCTATGGAGACCTATGATGTCTTCCTCCATGGCTGTAAAATTTGACAGACAAGCATGGACAGAGGTGTTGTCCTGCAAGTGGGGGTGCTCAGCAAGCTCTTATCGTCGGTAACGCTGCTGTAGCTGCTCTCCTGCTGACCTGTGACCGTCTGGAGTAAAGATAAAGCAGCCTTTTGTAGAAATAACTTTGCGCCGGACGGACGAGATACGCGCGGCGCATGTAGCCAGCGTATGGTGCTAATCCGTTCGTGAATTGGGAAAAATCCCTCATTTGCATATTTGCAGGGGAAATCAATGGGCGCGACTGATGCGCCCAGCGAAAATAAGCGCTGACGATACTCTGGCGTCGGAACGTTCCGCCGGCCGCAAATGACCCGTTATTGGGCGCATCTAGTTTGGTGGGTACGGGCACATAGAAACGACGGCGCATCATCACAGTTACGCGGCGCATATTGAAATACTCCAGCGCAAGTGTTCCTGAATCTGGCCCAGATAGTGGCAGTATTTTAATGTAAAAAGAAGATTTATAATCTGTGGGCACTGGGGGGTGGGGCAAATAAACTATTTTAAGATTACTGGGTTTAGTAACACTTTAAGGAGTAATATGAGCTTTATGATTACGGTAAAGTAAGAGATGTGGTTTGTTTAAACTTTTTTTTGTGGTTCCAAAAAAGGTATTATGTGAATTATCAGCGTTGCGTTTCTAGCACCAGTTACTAAAGCATTTGAAATGACATTTTGTGCATGTAAATTCTTTACCTTCTTGTAACTTCTAACACATTTACTAATTTCAGGGTTAAAGAAGCCCATTGTATTTTTCAGTTAACTCACTTTAATAATTTGAGTTTAGATTCCTTCTGTTTTCCAATCATATGTAAAGGTTTTCCTTTTCCTAAACGGTACCACTCTGTTGCAGGTTGAACTTTCCAAATGTAATAATTGGTTACTATTTACAGGTATTGAAACTCTCTCTCTATACTGCACTATATTTCAGTAGACAAAGAGGCATTTCACGGCATAACTTGAAAGATTACTTTATATGAACATTTCTGAAAATGTTTACTGTGGCTAAAGGTAAAAAGTCTGGAGACCAAATTCACTTGTGACTTCTACCGTCTCCATTCAGCAATCACAGTAGTTTTGCCAGATGTAAAAGAAACCAAACTTGACAAACTCATTTTAATTGGTGACATAGTTAACTAGTTTAAAACATTTGTCCATCAGGTTTAATTCCTACAAGTCCCTTACTGTAATCAAATCAGTGCTTTAAGTGGACCAAAAGAGGTGCCGGTACTCTATTAGGCGCCGGTTCCCCCCCCCCCCCCCCGCGGGGCAGAACGTTTTTTTTGCCCCCCCCCCCCCCCCGGCTTAACGCATGAACACATATGCCCAATTACAGGGCGCCATGCCATCAAATGCAGCCACTGTGTCATCAATTGTCACCACTGTGCCATGCCAACAAACGCAACCACTGTGCCATGCCTTTAAATGCAGTCACTGTACCATGCCAATTGTCACCACTGTGCCACCAATTGTCACCACTGTGTCACCAATTGTCACTGTCCAGACATCTATCCACCTCAGAGCCTGTCATTTTAGTAAACTGCTGGGACTTGTAGTTCTCAATCTTCTCCTGGGGCTCATGGAGATTGGAGAACTACAAGTCCCAGCAGGTTATACATACAATAAGGCTCTGAGGTGGATGGGTGCTGATGGCGGACACTCTGATGTAAGGAGGTGCTGATGGGGGACACTCTGATGTAAGGAGGTGCTGATGGGGACACTCTGATGTAAGGAGGTGCTGATGGGGGACACTCTGATGTAAGGAGGTGCTGATGGCGGACACTCTGATGTAAGGAGGTGCTGATGGGGGACACTCTGATGTAAGGAGGTGCTGATGGGGACACTCTGATGTAAGGAGGTGCTGATGGCAGACACTCTGATGTAAGGAGGTGCTGATGGCGGACACTCTGATGTAAGGAGGTGCTGATGGGGGACACTCTGATGTAAGGAGGTGCTGATGGGGACACTCTGATGTAAGGAGGTGCTGATGGCGGACACTCTGATGTAAGGAGGTGCTGATGGGGGACACTCTGATGTAAGGAGGTGCTGATGGGGACACTCTGATGTAAGGAGGTGCTGATGGCAGACACTCTGATGTAAGGAGGTGCTGATGGCGGACACTCTGATCATCAGAGTGTCCGCCATCAGCACCTCCTTACATCAGAGTGTCCGCCATCAGCACCTCCTTACATCAGAGTGTCCGCCATCAGCACCTCCTTACATCAGAGTGTCCGCCATCAGCACCTCCTTACATCAGAGTGTCCCCCATCAGCACCTCCTTACATCAGAGTGTCCCCATCAGCACCTCCTTACATCAGAGTGTCCCCCATCAGCACCTCCTTACATCAGAGTGTCCCCCATCAGCACCTCCTTACATCAGAGTGTCCGCCATCAGCACCTCCTTACATCAGAGTGTCCCCCATCAGCACCTCCTTACACCAGAGTGTCCCCATCAGCACCTCCTTACATCAGAGTGTCCCCCATCAGCACCTCCTTACATCAGAGTGTCCCCCATCAGCACCTCCTTACATCAGAGTGTCCCCCATCAGCACCTCCTTACATCAGAGTGTCCCCCATCAGCACCTCCTTACATCAGAGTGTCCGCCATCAGCACCTCCTTACATCAGAGTGTCCGCCATCAGCACCTCCTTACATCAGAGTGTCCGCTATCAGCACCTACTTATATCAGAGTGTCCCCCCCATCAGCACCTCCTTACATCAGAGTGTCCGCCATCAGCACCTCCTTACATCAGAGTGTCCCCATCAGCACCTCCTTACATCAGAGTGTCCCCATCAGCACCTCCTTACATCAGAGTGTCCCCATCAGCACCTCCTTACATCAGAGTGTCCCCATCAGCACCTCCTTACATCAGAGTGTCCGCCATCAGCACCTCCTTACATCAGAGTGTCCCCCATCAGCACCTCCTTACATCAGTGTCCCCATCAGCACCTCCTTACATCAGAGTGTCCCCATCAGCACCTCCTTACATCAGAGTGTCCCCCATCAGCACCTCCTTACATCAGACCAGAGTGTGTGTCCCCATCAGCAGCCCTCTTCCCTGTCTTCCCTCTCCTCCCCCTCACACGTGTACAGTGTAGTGTGTACTCATTGCAGTAGTACTCACAGTTCTGAAGGCAGTTCTGATTCTGAAGGCAGTTCTTCCTCTCCTCTCCTCTCTCCACGGTAACAGTTCTGGCGCGCGCGCTGATACATGTCCCGCCCCCCTCCTCTAGTCCAGCTTGTGTGACAGACAGCACACTGGCTCTATCACACGAGCTAGGAGGAGGAGGAGGGCGGGACATGTATCACAGCGCGGCGTGCCCTTTTTTTTCCATGGCCGCGGGCTGCCGCTCCCCTGAAAGTGCCGCCTGGTGCTGCGTTCCGGTACGGGAAACGCACGTACTGGGGGCACTGAGAGGTGCTGGTACTCTCCAGGGCCATTTTTGGAAGTGGCGGTACTGAGTACCGCCGCGTTCCGGCCCAGTTAAAGCACTGAATCAAATCAAATCTTAAACAATTTGGTAAATGTAAATGTTCATTTGCAATTGTTTTTCATTTGTATTGAAGATTATTTTAATGGTTGCCTGTTGTCTTAAAACATAATATATCTGAGGTGGAGAGGGATAAACACAGCTTTAATAAATGAAACCAAACCTGTCTTGTTATGTTTTTAAAGTGGTAATCTCAAAACCAAAAATCAAATATATTGAAGCTTATCAATAATAAATAAGTGATCTTGCACAGTAATTGTCGCAAATTTGTGTAATATAAATATGTAAGAAATAGTGTATTAACCACCTAAGGACCTTGCCTGTTTTTAAGAATCAGTGTTTACACGTTAACCACTTAAGACCCGGACCAATATGCAGGTTAAGGACCTGGCCCCTTTTTGCGATTCGGCACTGTGTCGATTTAACTGACAATTGCGTGGTCGTGTGACGTGGCTCCCAAACAAAATTGGCGTCCTTTTTTCCCCACAAATAGTGCTTTCTTTTGGTGGTATTTCATCACCTCTGCGTTTTTTATTTGTTGTGCTATAAACAAAAATAGAGCGACAATTTAAAAAAAAAAACTTTAACTTTTTGCTAATAATAAATATCCCCAAAAAAGATATAATTTTTTTTCCCTCAGTTTAGGCCGATAAGTATTCTTCTACTTATTTTTGGTAAAAAAAATTGCAATAAGCGTCTATTGATTGGTTTTCGCAAAAGTTTTAGCGTCTACAAAATAAGGGATAGTTTTATGGCATTTTTATTAATAATTGTTTTTTACTAGTAATGGCAGCAAACAGCATTTTTTTTTCATGATTGCGACATTATGACGGACACATCGGACACTTTTGACAAATTTTTGGGACCATTGTAATTTTCACAGCGAAAAGTGCTATAAAAATGCACTGTTTACTGTGAAAATGACAATAGCAGTGAAGGGGTTAACCACTAGGGGGCGCTAAGGGGTTAAGTGTGTCCTAAGGGAGTGATTGTTACTGTAGGGGGGTGTGGCTGGACGTGTGACATCACTGATTGTCATTTCCTAGAACAGGGAAAAGACGATCAGTGACACTGCCACAGAGAAGTACAGGGAAGGTGTGTTTACACTCACCTCTCCCTGTTCTTCAGCTCCTGTGACCGAACGTGGGACACCGGCGGTGAACGGGTCCACGGGCGCGGTCACGGAGCTTCGGATCGGTTGGGCTCTTAAAGGCCTGTACGTGCCTGTGCCCAGCCGTGCCATTCTGCCAACGTATATCGCTGTTAGGCGGTCCTTAAGTGGTTAAAAACTATTTTTTTGCTAGAAAATTACTTAGAACCCCCAAACATTATAAAAAACATTTCTAACACCCTAGAGAATAAAATGGCGGTCATTGCAATACTTTTTGTCACACCGTTATTTGCGCAGCGGTCACTTTTTTTAATAAAAAAATAAGAAAACAGTTAGCCCAATTTTTGTTATATTGTGAAAGATAATGTTACGCCGAATAAATTGATACCCAACATGTTACACTTCAAAATTCCACCCGCTCGTGGAATGGCATCAAACTTATACTCTTAAAAATCTGCATAGGCGACATTTAAAAAATTCTACAGGTTGCATGTTTTGAGTTAGAGGAGGCTCTAACAATCACGGCGATACCTCACAAGTGGTTTTAACACCGTTTTCATATGTGGGCAGGACTTATGTATGTGTTCGCTTCTGCGTGCGAGCTCGTCGGGACGGGGCGCTTTAAAAAAAGAAAATCTTATTTATTTTACTTCATTTTATTTATTTTTATACAGTTAAAAACAAAAACATTATCACTTTTATTCCTATTACAAGGAATGTAAACATCACTTTATAATAGAAAAAAGCATGACAGGTCCTCTTAAATATGAGATCTGGGGTCAAAAATACCTCACATCTCATATTTGGGCTAAAATACAATAAAAAAATTCATTGTCTTTAAGACATATGGGCGGAAGTGACGTTTTGACGCCGCTTCCGCCCTGCTATGTTCTGGAGACGGGTGGGGCCATCTTGCCTTCACTCGTGTAGATAAAAGAGAGGGAAAAAAAACAAGGGACAGGCAAGGAGGGACCTGCCACAAGAATAAACTAAGAAGAACAGTAGAGATTGAGGCCAAGAGAAGTTGACCAGAGAGTAGGGAGGTGGAGGGGGGGGGTTCCCACGAGCATGGAGTGTTGGGGAGGGGGGGTTGCCAGAGGTAAGTTTATACTAGAACGTTTTATTTTTATTTTTTATTTCTTCCACTTTTGAGATCCAAAGAGCAATTGACGGTGGGAGTGAGGCTTTCCAGAGCAGCGGGCCTTGGCCGCATCCAGCAAGTGTCTAATCACAGACTTTTTGTATACCCTCTCAGGGATGTCCGATGAATGCAGGAGGAAGAAAGCCGGATTGTTGGTGATGGTACGTTCCGTAAATTTCTGAACGACCTCCCACACGGTTTTCCAGAAGTGGGCGAGGATGGGGCAGGCCCAGAAAATGTGCACCAATGTTCCCCTGTCTGCCAGGCAGCGCCGGGAAGTACTTGTGGAGCGCCACCAGTGTCCTGTACCAATGTGACAAAAGCTTGTTGGTTAAAGATTTTATATAAATTAGTAAAAGCTGGCCATTGTGAGCACACCTGTCAGTGTAAAACAAGTCATACATTATACAATTTTTTTTTTCCGTTCAACCATTGGTTGAAGGAATGAAAATGATTTGATTTCCCCATCAACACAGTCAATGGGGGAATCTTTCCCACTGCCAGAATACAATGATCTTCTGCATGAAGTGCCAGAAAAAAACTGGCAGGCTGGTTGTACTGAAACTTCAGTACAACCAGCCTGCCCATATGGCCGGCCTTAAATGGTTTTCACATCCTGTCCCAGAGATACAGCAATAAGTTAAAGGAAATCTCTCAAAGTGAGAGGAATTAACCCTCTTAGATAGTTGTGCCAGGAACAAGTGTGTCTAATGGTATTGTTAACAAAACCTCTTTTATTGGGGATAACCCTAACATCTTGTTTTTCCAATAACCACTTGCTTACTGGGCACATATACCCCCCCTCCTGCCCAGGTGAAATTTCAGCTTCCGGCACTTTAACTAACAATTGCGCGGTCGTGCGATGTGGCTCCCAAACAAAATTGACGTCCTTTTTTCCCCACAAGTAGAGCTTTCTTTTGGTGGTATTTGATCACCTCTGCGGTTTTTAGTTTTTTGCGCTATAAACAAAAAAGAGCGACAATTTTGAAAAAAAATACAATATTTTTTACTTGTTGCTATAATAAATAGCCCAATTTTATGTTATTTTTTTACTTTTTTTTCTCAGTTGAGGCTGATACGTATTCTTCTACATATTTTCGGTAAAAAAAAAAAAATCGCAATAAGCGACTGGTTTGCACAAAAGTTATAGCGCCTACAAAATAGGGAACAGAATTATTATTTTTTATTATTATTTTTTTTACTAGAAATGGCAGCGATCTGTGATTTTTATTGGGACTGTGACATTATGGCGGACACATCGGACACTTTTGACACATTTTTGGCGCCATTCACATTTATACTGCGATCAGTGCTATAAATATGCACTAATTACTGTATAAATGTGACTGGCATTGAAGGGGCTAACACTAGGGGATGAGGAAGGGTTTAAATGTGTACCCTGCATAGTGTTCTAACTGTGGGGGAGAGGACTGCCTGGAGAGGTGACCGATCTGTGTCCCTATGTACAAGGGACACAGATCGGTCTCCTCTCTCCATGACAGGACGCTGTCTCTGTGTGAGCCGGCAATGAGAGATGATCTCATATGTTTACATTTGAGATCATCTCTCATTGGCCGCACAGATCGCATCGCAAACGGCCACTCTGATTGGCCGTTTGCGGCGAACTGTAATTGGCTGTGTCCAAGGGACACGGACAACACAGAATTTCCGAGCAAAGGGGAGGACGTCAATTGACTGGATTTTCAGGTCCGCGCTGTAGCCGTCATTCGGCAATAGCGCGGGACTCAAGTAGATAATTTTTGTTTCAATGACTATGGTCACCATTTCAAATTTGATAGATGAATAAAACTCCCCTTCAGGGATACAGACAACAATAACATTTGACAAAGTGTCTAACCATAGGCGTGCACACAGGGTGTGCCAGGTGTGCCCAGGCACACCCTAATCCCTCTGTGCAGCACAGATTCCCCTTATTGCACTGTCCCCCCTGTAATTTACTGACCCCTTCCTTTTCTAAATGAACACAGTGAGTGATCATTAGCGTGTGTTTGAGCTTTGGGGTGCACACCCTAATGCAATAGGCTGCGCACACCTATGGGTCTAACCCACCATTTTATCCATTGCTAAATAGTGGCTTTACATACTACAAAAAATGGGAAGATAGGGAATGGGAATTATAACGGTGCCTAAGAAGTTGAAAAGTATAGACAATATTAAAAGATTTACATTTTTTTAATACAAAAAAGTTTATAAGATAAACATACAATACATATACTGGTGCATCAAAATAAAGAGCAATGTAATACAAATAATACTGGCCAAGGTATTGATGGCCTATTAAGGTTACAAACTGATAGGTCCCTACATGTTTTGCCAAACATTGGCTTCTTTAGGGGAAATAGTAGTAACCAATATATATATATAATGGCTCTGAAAAAACAAACAAAAAATACAACTTAATAGATAATCATAGAAAGTCATACATTGGAACTTAAATCAACAACGTGATTCCATAGGTAAGCTAGGAACATGACAGGGCTCAAAAATGTTCCTAGCTTACCTGTGGAATCATGTTGTTGATTTAAAGGGGTTGTAAAGGACATTTTTTTTCCCTAAATAGCTTCCTTTACCTTAGTGCAGTCCTCCTTCACTTACCTCATCCTTCGATTTTGCTTTTAAATGTCCTTATTTATTCTGAGAAATGCTCACTTCCTGTTCTTCTGTCTGTACACACAGTAATGCAAGGCTTTCTCCCTGGTGTGGAGAAAGGCTCTTTAGGGGGAGGGGGCGAGCAGGCAAGTCAGGACACTCTCTACTTTGCAGATAGAGAAAGAAGCTGTGTGTTAGTGGGTGTCCTGACACTCCTGTTCGCCCCCTCCCCCCTCAAGAGGCTTTCTCCACACCAGGGAGAAAGCCTTGCATTACGGTGTTGAGTTAAAGACAGAATAACAGGAAGTGAGGATTTCTCAGAATAAATAAGGACATTTAACAGCAAAATCGAAGGATGAGGTAAGTGAAGGAGGACTGCACTAAGGTAAAGGACGCTATTTAGGGAAAACATGTATTTCCTTTACAATCCCTTTAAGTTCCAATGTAGGGACCTGTTAGTTTGTAACCTTAATAGGCCATCAATACCTTGGCCAGTATTATTTGTATTACATTGCTCTTTATTTTGACGCACCAGTATATGTATTGTATGTTTATCTTATAAACTTTTTTTGTATGAAATAAAATTTTAATCTTTTAATATTGTCTATACTTTTCACTTCTTAGGCACCATTATAATCCCCATTGCCTATCTTCCCATTTTTTGTAACCTATTATCTGGGGTGAGGTGCCAAACACTTTGCGAACACTCGGGCCACACCCTACCTTCTTGACTTGGCATACTGTTTAATGCTATCAATAGTAACATTTGAGAAACTTTGGGCCAGATTCACAGAGCGATTACGCCGGCGTAACAGGAGATGCGCGGCGGAAGTCTAATTGTGCGCGTGCGTTTCGATGCACGGCATCCCCAAAACGAGATACGCAAGAAATCTACTTTTTTTTGACCGGCGTAATTTCGTTAGACAGGCGCATCCGTCCGCGCAAAACTGTGCTAGACACACCATTGATTTGCTATACAAATATGCTAATGAGGGAGTTACGGGGGTCCACAAAAGAACGCTGTTGCAGCACAGCAGCTGCACGTCCTGTCTAAAATTTAACCATATAAAAGGTGGTATAAAATTAGACAATCCGTCTACATGTCAGATAAAGCAACACTGTTAGTGAGGAGCTGAGCAGTCACACATGTTGCCCAACAAACTGTATGCCCACATGCCAGTGGCATCCATGCTCATAGCTATACTACTGACTTTAGATGAGCAAAGAAGGAGGAGGGCACTGAGGAGGGCACTGAGGAGGGCACAGGTTTTTTTTTGTTGAAAAACTTTTTTTTTGCTTATATAAACTTTACTATTTAATCTAATCTAATACAATATTCTTAGCTGATACAAACCCCTCACTTTTCATTCTTCACGGGAGAGGATATATCACACACGCATAGACATCTATGGCATGAGCGATTCTGAGGTGTCTCGCATCTTCAGATTCACCCCTCATGCCATCATGGAATTAACCACAACCCTGCAGGAGGACATTACCAGCCCAACACATCACACTACCCATGACACCCATGACAGCTACATATACAATCAGAGCCCCATCCCCACAGATTTCGAACAGAAAATGTATGGGGACAGCTGGCTGGTTGGTGAGTGACATGGGTGGCAGGCATGACTGCCCCCCCCCATGATGCACACATCACAAGGGGCACATGCACTACTAACATCCTCCTGTCTTTTCCCTTCCAGGTGACTCTGCATATGCACTGGGACCCCATCTCATGACCCCATCTCATGGCAGCTCACTTTATGCATCTTTGCACGTTAAACACACACATTAATCATGGCACAATGAGAATGCATGCATGCACACCACTGTGGTCCCTAGCACACACACCCCACATCCTCATCAAATTGGATTGGCACCAGTCCACCATGCAGGACTTGTGAGCAGCAATGCCACGCCAAGGCTCCAATTATGTCACTGTACATTCATACACCATTCACACGGACCTGGGGATCACTTCTCCCTGGTCCTGGGGAACCCTTCTCCACCAAAATTGAGGGTGACACCCCTTTTCCGGCAGGAATGTCACCCCCACATTCAAACAGCATTCACAACCCAAAAAAATAAAATAAAATGCCCAGCAAAAGTAAAAATTTTCCAGCACCAAAAAAAAAACCAGGCCAAAAAAAAGGGGGATAAACAAATTAATGCCGTTTACGTGTGCCACGCCTGGGGCGCCCACGGCCCGGCTCCTCAGGGGAGACTCATGGGGGAGGGGGTAAACTGGGGGAGGAGGAGCAGCCCCTGGTCTCTGCCCACCTGGCGGCCTGCCCTCCAAGGCCACGGCAATTCTTTCTAGGCCAGCACTTAATGATGCCGTATTGGCCTGGATAGCCTGGGTGAGGGCCCTCACATCCTGCCCAATGCCTGCTGTTGTAGTCTGCAGGTCGTTTAGGCAGTTTGTAAGAGCCCGGGAGTGGCAGTCCAGGTCCCCAAGCGTATCCTTTATGGAGGACAGGCTCTCCTCCATCCGCCCCAAGGTCTGGCTGACCTCTCCCAGATGGCGGGTCTGAAGGAACTGGTCCTTTCTCAGAGTGGCGGGCAGGAGATCGGCCAGCCCCCTGATCTTCTGGGTCACCTTCCTGCCTCCAGCTGAGGCTTGTGGCCCGGGGAGAAGGGGAGGCCCTTGGGAGAGGAGCCCTGTTGGGGGAGGAGTGGGGGGGGCTACCCCTTATGGAGGGATGGCTGCTGCCAGCCAGAGGGGAAGAGTCCTCCAAAAACAAAAGTCCAGTGCCTGACAGGGACTCCTCCTCAAACTCCTCCTCCTCAACCTCCTCCCCTTCAACCTCCTCCGAGGACTCCGGCCTTGTCGGGGGGGTCCTCATCAGGCTGGGATGGTGCGGTCAGCCCAGATGGCCCAGCACCCTCCTGCTCATCTGTGGATGACACAAAACATTCAGAGGTTGGAGGATCCACACACTTGCCACATATTCCCTTTCACCCCCTCCCCCACACATGCTACCCACCTTCATGACTTGAGTCATAGCCGGGCAGGCCCTCCACTTCTTGCCTATGAAAGGTCTGGGCCACCGCACGCTCCTCCGCTGTCAGCCTAACAGGGCATGGTGGGCCCCCTCCTGTGCCCCTGGCATGGGCTAGCATTTTGGCCAGCTTCTTTTTGACCAGACGCCGGAGGTCATTGATTTTCTTTTCAATACCTGACCGTGTCCGGGTCTCCCCCCCCCCGATGCATTCACCTGGTCAGTAATCCTGTCCAAAATCTCTCTCCTCCTGGCCGGGGTGGTGTTGGCACTGTCCGGGCCGTGGAGGTAACGCCCATAATCGGAAATGGCCCGGGCAAGAATTCGTTTCTCCCCCAAAGTGAAATTTAGCTTCCTCTTTCTCTCCGTCATACTCAGACAAAAACTCACTCCCAAACAGTGAGCAAAAATCACGCACAAAAACAAGCAGGAAAAATCACTCACAAAAACAAGCAGCAAAAATCAAGCAAGAAAACAAGCAAGAAAAATCAAGCAAGAAAACAAGCAGGAAAAATCAAGCAAGAAAACAAACGAACAAAAAACTAACAACCAAAAACTCTCACAAGCAGTCACCAAAAATCACTTACAAATATCTTCTAACAAACACAAGATCACACAGTCCACAAATATCACAAAGACAAACCACAACGCAACTAACAACAGAACAAAAGCACCTTGCTGTATAGGGAGGGATACAAAGGGATGTACTTTTGCAGAGGAAGTGCGTTTGTGTCTATCTATTTATGCTGTCTGCGTAGTTCATGATTTTGCCCTAGTCCACTTCCAATTTCACTGATGGCGCTGTTCCCGAGTTGTGAGCATGCGCACAGAGGTGCTGACATGGTCTGCTTCAAGCGCGCATGCGCGAGCCGGCCGGCCCTTCAATTTGCATGGGGTACGGCTCATTTCAATGTAACACGCCCACGTCCTTCCCAATTTGGATTACTCCGCCTTGCGCCTCAGAAATAACGTTGCGCAGGCGCTAATTTCTGCGTAAAAGCGACGAGAATAGGGTGATTGCGCCGCTACATTGCGCCAGTCTAACGTAAAGGCGGTGTGCTACGCCGTTCCAATAATGCGCAGATGTACCTGAATCTGGCCCTTTGAATTTTAGCAGGACTAATATTACAAGATTTTGCAACCTTGGATATTTTATTAGTACAGACTTTAGGTGCTCAGTTGCATTCCAATTTTGAGAAACTCCTTAACATAATTCTTACTAAAAAAATGTGTGTTTCCTAAATTGAGTTAAAAGCTACTGCTGCACATGTATTTCCTATTCTATATTTTATTATTTTAAATTATTACAATCATGCATGTTGTTCAAACCCCTGCATGGGTAAATATCTTGTTCTATAATTTTGTTTTAAAGTTAAATATTTGATGTAGATGTTGGTTTGATGGCAAACATGCAGTTAACACATCTTTCATGTTTTTATGCTATATGTTAAAATTAAAACAATTCAACCATTTCGAACAGCCTCAGATACACTGGATGCCATAAATGCGGCCCTACTACAGTCAGCAGACTTAGTAGCGCCGAAACGCAAAGCCCTTATCCAGAAAAACAAGGCCGGCTGGTTCAACAACCAGCTGTCGCTACTGAAGCAAGAGCGTAGAAGGGCAGAAGCCGTCTGGAAAAGAAGCGCTTCTGAGGAGAACCTTTCCATCTACAAAGTAGCAACAAGAAAATACCACAAAGAAATCTTCAAAGCCAAGAAAAATAATTTTTCCGAGGCTATCAACAGCGCCCTAAACCGCCCTCATGAACTCTTCAAGCTGGTCACGCAGACCATGAATCCAGGCTGTCTTGAAGCCCCCAACTCAGATACCCAAGAATTTTGCAATGAATTGTCGGATTTCTTCATCAATAAAATTGAGAGAATCCGGGAAAGCATTCAGCAGAACAATACCTCCCTCTTCTCCCCCCCCCCCCTGAACAACCACACAACACCCATAGAAACTATCTACAACCAACAAAGTTCACCCTGGAACCCATCTCCATCGATGCCACAGAAAATATCATCGGCGTTTTGCGTAACAGCACATCGCCTAATGATATCATCCCCACTAAACTGCTGAAGGAATGTGCCGATATCCTGGCACCTCCCATCACACAGCTTATAAACCAGTCATTTAAGGAAGGCATAGTGCCCTCCCTACTGAAAGAGGGCACAATCCAGCCCATCTTGAAGAAACCCACCCTCGACCCCAGGGACCCAACTCACCGCCTGCCCATAACAATGCTAAACGTTTTCTCCAAGGTAATGGAGAAAGTAGTGGTACAACAGCTGCAACAGCATCTAGATACCCATAATCTACTTGATCCATACCAATCGGGCTTCCGTCCCGGACACGGGACAGAAACAGCATTGCTCAAAATATGGGACGACGCTCTTGAGGCCGCAGACTGAGGGGAATCTTGTCTTCTGGTTCTGCTGGACCTAAGAGCAGCCTTTGACACGGTAGACCACAAACTTTTACTGACTCGGCTGGATGAGGTAGCCAGAGTCACAGAAGGTGATTTACCATGGTTTTCCTCTTTTTTGGAAAACCGATCACAAACAGTGAAATTGGGACCTTTCACTTCTGAAAAATGCACAGTGTCATGTGGAGTCCCTCAAGGATCACCCCTGTCACCAGTGCTCTTCAACATCTATCTTCGCCCACTTTTTGAAATCATCAGTAGTCAACAACTACTTTATCACTCATATGCAGATGACACGCAACTATATTTTCGCATCTGCAATAAAAAGGATCATCATCTCAGTTTAGAGAATTGTCTCTCTTTGATAGAAAACTGGATGACTAAGAGTTATCTCAAACTCAACAATTCCAAAACAGAACTTCTTCTGTTTCATGCCAGTCGCAAGAGTCAACTGGCAACAACCTGGACACCTCCGCCCATTTTTGGCCAGATCATCACCCCTAGCTCCAAAGTCAAAAGTCTCGGGGTCATCTTTGACACCTACATGACAATGGACGCACAAATAGGGCCAGTAGTCAGCAGATCTCACCATCTGCTGCGCCTACTACGCAGACGTATTCCATTTATTCCCTAAAGAAGACTTAGCAGTCGTGGTGGGAACAATTGTGAACTCCAGACTGGACTATGCAAATGCCGTTTACCTTGGACTCCCCAAGTACCAAATTGCTCGTCTGCAAGTTGTTCAAAACACGGCCGCCAGACTTGTGACTGGGAAAAAACCCTGGGAATCAATCTCACCTTCACTAAGATCCCTTCATTGGTTGCCAGTAAAAGACAGAATTGCTTTTAAAGCACTCTGTCTGATTCATAAGTGCATCCATGGGAATGCCCCGCAATATCTTTGCGAAAAAATAGAAGCCCACAATCCCAATCGCGTTTTGCGATCCACCGACCAAAATTTGGTCAAGGTACCCAAAGCCAGATACAAGTCCAAAGGAGAAAGAAGGTTTGCTTTCCAAGGTCCCAGACTATGGAACGCTTTACCAACCAGCATTCGGTTGGAGGAAAACCACCTGACCTTCAGAAGACGGATTAAAACTCTGCTCTTTTGATGTCAAGAGAGACAGGAACAACGAGTGCCCAGAAGCGATTCAGTTCGCATGTGTCGCGCTATATACGTTTTTCATTCATTCATTCATTCATGTTACATGAAATAGTAAGATACCCATTTAATCCATTTGTAAAATTGGATTAAACAGGATTAAAAATCTTTAATATCTGCCTCTTGTTTTAAAAGTCTTTGATAAATTGTATAATGGTATGTAAAAAAAAGAATGCATAGTTTTATTGGTATGGCTATAAATAAGGGCCTTATGATGTGGTAAAGTGGTTAACAGCAGGCATGATCAGTAGGATGTCCCCTGATTTCAGTTTGAAAACCTGGTAACTTTACACTGGGTGCAGGTGCTGATGTAATTCTAATTACCTGCAACAGTAGTGAGTGCAACAGAAGTGGTAGGTAGCAGCAAGTGTGCTGTAATTGGCAACCTTACCAACTACATTTGGAATTTCTTGCTGCCGTCCTGCTTGTGCACCACCTACCCACTGTGTTGCAGATGACTGGAAATGTCCATAAAAGTTGCTGTCTTGTCTGAGGACATTTGTAATGTCCTTGCTGAAGGGCATAGGTCAGCAACCCTTCTGTTGGAGGGGCTGATACTGGGTGACACACTAATAGAGAGGAAGGAAGGAGGAAAAAACACCTTTCAAATGCGAACTGGCTGCTTATTGACAGGAACTGGGTAAAGGTTTACATAAGTGTGTCATCCCCTATTGCTGGGATAAGGGTTAATAGAACTGCAAGGAATATAAACTTGCGGCATACGCCAATGATATTCTGTTTTTATATAATGAATCCAAATATAAGTCTCCCTAATCTCCTAAAAACCCTCAAACTTTATGGGGAAATATCAAATTTTGAAATTAATCCTTTAAAATCTGAAATTCTGAATATCAGCGTGAAAGCACAGGATGTCAATAGATATAAACATAACTTCCCCTTTATTTGGAAAGATACCGAATTAAAATATCTAGGAATTCATTTAACCCCATCCCTTGATTTAATTTATGACCATAATTTTATCCCTTTACTGAACGATATTAAACTAGACCTAAATAAAATAATACTTATGACAGAGGTTTATGTTAGGGAGAATAAACAGTTTTAAAATGTTGACCCTTCCCAAGATTCTTTATAAACTACAAATGTTACCTATCCCAATACCAGAAGTTTATTTTAAAACACTAAAAAAGTTATTAAGGGGTTTATATGGAAAAAAAAAAAAACACGTATTAGTATGTCCATACTTACTAAAGACAAGACACACAGAGGTTTAGGATTACCAGATATTAAGACATATTACACTGCCATTCACATAGCACGGGTGATTGACTGGGTTCAAGGCAATAAAGAAAAAATGTGGGTAAAGTTAGAATGTAGTTTAAATAAAGCTAGATTGGGAAAGGAGATCTGGATCCCGGCACAATACTGACAGGCTAAAGAAAATCTGCATGGGATCACACAGATATCTATGTCAATTTGGGACAGTTTACACATCAGGGAAAAATGGGGCTATGATTCCCCATTTACCCCACTTTATGACACCAATTACTTTGCACCGGGGAAAATAGGTTTGTGCGGGGGTTGGATAAAAGACACAGACTTGAAATTAAAGGATATACTGATAGATGGGGAAATAGGTACTTACTCAGATCTTAGGGAGCGTTTTGAAATGTTCGAGTTGAATTGGTGGAGATACCTACAACTGAAGCATTTCGTCGACTCCCTCCCCCGACCGATCAGGGCGGAGGGGAACTTGCTCCCTTTGGAGAGAGTGTGTTCAGTGCCCGGTAGTGGGGGAGGGATCTCTAAGATCCACAAAATCTTGATAGGCTTAAATTTTAAGACACCGCCATCATATATTAAAAAATGGGAAGATGAATTGGCAATTGGGAATACCAGACCTAAAGGGAATACCGCAAGAACAGACCTAGGGAAAATATTAAATGATGGACACATAGCGTTAACATTACAAAGTTGAATGTCTGTTGACAAACATGAGTGTGTCATAGTCAAAATTCAACTTTAAAGATGGATATTGTTTGAGATATCCATCTTTTCCACAGTGCTGGATAATGGCGGTATTCGCCGTTATCCGGGAGACATTGCGGAGGCGACTGGCACTATCACAGCTCTGCTGGGCGGAAGTGACGTCAAAACGTCAGTTCGTCTTAAAGAAACATTTTTTTTTTTCTGAAATTTGAAAAATGACATTTTTTTTTTTTTTCTTTTTTTGCATTTAAGCCTAAATATGAGATCTGAGGTCTTTTTGACCCCCAGATCTCATATTTAAGAGGAACCAAGGGATGTTTACATTCCAGTGTCACACATGTAAAACGCCCCGTCCCGACGGTGGAACGCATGTTTGAAAATTAAAACTTATTGGATAAATGTCGTAGCGAATTTTTTAATCCAAGAGATTACAGGAATCTTGATTCCAAATTTAGTTGACCCGTAAGACCGCTGGTATGTCTGTTCCACGGGACAAACATGCCCATTAAACAATATCTAGGTACCTTACTCCCGTATATTTTAAACTCTGCCAAGAGTCTGATCCCTAAACAATGGAAAGACCCCCGAGAGTCCAACTATGAGGAGTTGTCTACACAAATTAAATGATACCTATTATCACGAACAGCTTAGGTTCATGGGGGAGGAAGGAGAAAGGGGTTTTAAGCTGAAATGGCAGGATTGGATAAACTATAAGATATCACAGAACTATTTACACAAGATGCTTTAGAGCAGGTAACGCAACAGCTATAAAGAAAAGAGATTGAAAAGACGTTGTTCGAAGAATGGGGGGGGGTGAGGTTAGACGGGGGAGGGGTTTTGGGTGGGGGGCCGGGCAAGGGGAAATTTTCTACCACCAAGTAATTTTTGTATTGGGGTGTTCTATTTTTAACGGCTGGAACTTGTTTCCTTTACTTATGCATTCACTCTTTATATTTACAATTATTAACTATATTTATTTTGAAGATAATTAAGCATAGTAGTTTTCTCACCTATGATGCGAACCAAGAAGGAGACAGCGTATGAACGCACAATTGATTAAGTCTCCAAATAGAGTTCTCTAAGGTGGAGAAAAAAAAATAGAACTCCAAGGGAATTAAATGCATAGGGGGCATCTCCTATATTCAGTTGTTTGCAGCTCAGTAGTCAGCATCTATCAGAAATATGATGTTCTTGCATGCAACTGTACAGGTGCCCCAACGCTTACTGCTGAGCCCTAGCCCCCACCAGTGTACCCTCCATGGATTTTGTGCTGTTCAATCCCCTTTAACACTGCCTTGTTCTACACTGTATAATAAATTCAACTCTATTTAATCACACTACTTTAAGACATGCCCAATATTCAGTGCAATGAAAATCACACCCACTTTTTGCTGCAGCATGCTTTTTTCAATGAAAGAGGCCCAGCTTAGAATCTTATATATAGGACCAGTGCTTTTAGAAAACACCCCTGGTCAGAGTCAGAGTAGTGATCTCTGACATTATTCAAATAAATAGTTAGAAGAAACGTTAACTGAATAAATATTCTTTAGTGCATCTGAATAGAGGTAGGAAACTGGTCATTCCCTGTTAGAAGCACAAATCAGAAACAGAGTGATCCCAACCTTCCACAACCACAGTAATGATATGTTACTAAATGTATGCTGTGTTATTAGAGCCAATGTATTGCAACTTTAATAAGCAGAGCACAGTTAAACTTCTAACGATGCTGCTGTGCTGATGTGTAAGCGGAGCAATTCTAAAGCTCTGCAGATTGTTTACTGTCTAATGGTATATGAAACATTATGCCTCAAAGAGAGAAGACAATACAAGGGCTTCTGCAGTATTATAAATGTGCATTAATTATTTCTAATAAAGATTGGAATCTCAGCTAGCCATCCTACCAATCTTCTAGATTATAAAATGGGAAATAAATACAAATAAGATACAGATGTGCTCAAAAGTTTGCATACCTTTTGGTGATTTGGTAATATACAGTGTGTACCATTTATAAAGAAAACCTGAGTGAGCAGGCCAAACATTTTTTTTATTTCTTTTGGGATTCATATTAAACTGTAGGTCATAACAGAATAGCACACTCATAAAAAAACATGGCAACAAGCAAACAAATAAAATTACCCTTGTTTAACCACTTTAGCCCCACACCATATTGCTGTCCAAAGACCAGAGCACTTTTTGTGATTCGGCACTGCGTTGCTTTAACTGACAATTGCGTGGTCGTGCGACATGGCTCCCAAACAAAATTGGCGTCCTTTTTTTCCCACAAATAGAGCTTTCTTTTGGTGTTTTTTGATCATCTCTGTGGTTTTTATTTTTTGCGCTATAAACAAAAATACAGCGACTATTTTGAAAAAAAGGCAATATTTTTTACATTTTGCTATAATAAATATCCCAAGGAAATTTTTTTTTTCCTCAGATTAGGCCGATATGTATTCTTCTACATATTTTTCGTAAAAAAAATCCCAATTAGCGTTTATTGATTGGTTTGCGCAAAATTTATAGCATTTACAAAAAAGAGGGTAGTTTTATGGCATTTTTATTAATATTTTTTTTTTACTAGTAATGGCGGCGATCAGCGTTTTTTTCGGTACTGCGATATTATGGCGGACACATCGGACACTTTTGACACATTTTTGGGTCCATTGGCATTTTTAAAGCGATCAATGCTATAAAAATGCATTATATATGAGCTCAGCGTTTCCCCCGCTGACAGGAACGAAAAATGCCTTATTGACCCAAGGGCAGTGAAGGGGTTAACACTAGGGGGCAGCGACAATTTTGACTAGGGGTTAAGTAAAAAAAAAAAATGTGTTCTTGTTTGTGTTCTAACTGTATGGGGGGGGTGGACTCACTAGGAGAAATCACTGATCTTCTGTTCATACATTGTACTGTATGAGCAGAAAATCAGCGTTTCCCCCGCTGACAGGAACGAGAGCTTTGTGTTTAAGAATAAAAGTGATACATTTTTTTTTTATTTATTTCAGTGTAAAAAAATTAAAAACTAAATTAAAATAAATAAGAAAACAAAAACATTTTTTTTAAAACGCCCCGTCCCGACGAGCGAACGCACAGAAGTGAACGCATACGCGAGTAGCGCCTGCATATGAAAAGCTGTGTTTAAACCACACAAGTGAGGTATTGCCGCGTTTGTTAGAGCGAGAGCAATAATTCTAGCCCTAGACCTCCTCTGTATCTCAAAAAATTAAACCTGTAGAATTTTTTAAATGGCGCCTATCGAGATTTATAAGGGTAAAAGTTTGACGCCATGCCACGAGCGGGTGCAAGTTTTAAGCGTGACATGTTGGGTATCATTTTACTCGGTGTAACATTATCTTTCACAATATATAAAAAATTGGGCCAAATTTATTGTTGTCTTATTTTTTAATTCAATTTTTTCCAAAAAAAAGCTTGTAAGACCGCTGCGCAAATACGGTGTGAGAAAAAGTATTGCAATGACTGCCATTTTATTCTCTAGGGTGTTAGAAAAAATATATATATAATGTTTGGGGGTTTTAAGTAATTTTCTAGCAAAAAAACTGTTTTAGTCTCGTAAACACCGAATCTGAAAAACAGGCTTGGGGCTCAAGTGGTTAAAAGTCTGCATACCCTTAAATTTTAATACTGTGTATTGCCCCTTTAGCATTAGTAACATAGTGCAGTCTTTTCTAATTGTCTGTAAGGGCCCCAAATTCTTGCAGGTGGTATAGCTGCCCATTTGTCTTGGCAAAATGCCTCCGGGTTATGCAAAGTTTTGACCGTCTTGCATGAATTGCACGTTTGAGATCTCCCCAGAGTGGCTCGATGATATTAAAGCACACCGCATACTAGCTCATTATGAAATACTTACCTTAAAACGAGGTGTAGAGAACTTACCTGGTCCACGCCGTGTGAGATGTGATCTTGCCTCGGCGTGTCTTCCGGGTATCGAGGCTCCAGCACTGTGATTGGCTGGAGCGGCGATGTCGTCACTCCTGCGCATGCGTGCGGGAGATTTTATTCCGGCAAGGTCCGGTGGCTGCCGGCCCTTTAGCCGAGGATCCCTGCTGTGCATGCACCGCTACAATCAGCGGCGCATTGCGAGGGGAATATCTCCTAAACCATACAGGTAAAAGTGGTAGTAAAGACTTTACTACCACTTTAAGATCAGGAGACCACAATCTTCACCTTTTTCTGCTGTAATCACTAGCGGTTCAACTTGGCCTAAATTAACATTTATTTTTTGAACCTGCGATCTTGCGGTGGTCACGATCTTGTACACCTCTACCAAGGACACTTGTCACACTTTCCAGGAACGAGTGACACTATGTAAACTTTCGATCAGGTGCCTAAAAATTATGCACTGTCATCGTACTATTATGACACTGGCTGGGAAGGGGTTAAACATATAGGGAGCCAAAAAACGATTCAGGTACATCTGCGCATTATTACATGGACCTTGCATAGCGCATCGCAAACTATCTCTCTAACCCGGAACTTGACTTGACAATGTGCGTAGCCGGTCATGCAACGCTGTACCCAAATTTTAAAATATTATGTCATGTCTTTGACCATTTGCTCAAGTGCATAGAACTTTCTTTTGGTGATATTAAAACCTGACGATTTTACCACTATGCACTTTTTTTTTTTGTTTGCGCTATAAACAAAGAAAACTTTGACGCATACCGACGATACCGAGGATATATATATATACGTTGGAGGTATATCATGTGTGACTTCTGGGTATGACATAGGCTTACTTTATATAAGAGGCCATTCATATATGGTGGAGGTGTTTTTTTTTTTCGACTATAAAACATATCCGATCAAATCCAATACATATCCAATACATATTCTGCTACAATCCCAATAAGTGCATATTGATTGGTTTAAGCGAATGTTACAGCGTATATAAACTATGGGATATATACTGGAATTTGTATTAAATCGTTTGTCATACTAGTAATTGGGGGCATCAACAACTTATTGTATAGTAGGACTGCGATCTTGCGGTGGACGATCTGACACTAACAGACACTTGTCACACTTTGCAGGAACGAGTGACACTAATGAAGTGATCAGTGCTAAAAATATGCACTGTCATCGTACTAATGACACTGGCTGGGAAGGGGTTAAACATATAGGGCCAGATTCAGGTACATCTGCGCATTATTGGACCTGCATAGCGCACCGTGCTGACCATGGTCTGGAAGCAGACCATGGTCAGCACCTCTGTGCGCATGCTTACAACTCGGGAACGGCGCAATCAGTGAAATTGTAAGTGGACTAGGGCAAAATCGTGAACTAGCCAGACAGCATAAATAGACAGACAGAAACGCACTTCCTTTGCAAAAGTACATCTCTTTGTATCCCTCCCTATACAGCAAGGTGCTTTTGTTCTGTTGTTAGTTGCGTTGTGGTTTGTCTTTGTGATATTTGTGGACTGTGTGATCTAGTGTTTGTTAGAAGATATTTGTAAGTGATTTTTGGTGACTGCTTGTGAGAGTTTTTGGTTGATAGTTTTTTGTTCGTTTGTTTTCTTGCTTGATTTTTCCTGCTTGTTTTTGTGAGTGACTTTTGCTGCTTGTTTTTGTGAGTGATTTTTGCTGATTGTTTGGGAGAGAGTTTTTGTATGAGTATGACGGAGAGAAAGAGGAAGTTAAATTTTACTTTGGGGGAGAAACAAATTCTTGCCCGGGCCATTTCCCAATATGGGCGTTTCCTCCACGGCCCGGAGAGTGCCAACACCACCCCGGCCAGGAGGCGTGATATCTTGCAGAACATTACTGACAAGGTGAATGCATCGGGGGGGGGGGGGGACCCGGACACGGTCGGGGATTGAAAAGAAGATCAATGACCTCCGGCGTCTGGTCAGAAAGAAGCTGGCCAAAATGTTAGCCCATGCCAGGGGCACAGAAGGGGGCCCACCATGCCCTGTAAGGCTGACAGCGGAGGAGCGTGCGGTGGCCCAGACCTTTCATAGACAACAGGTGGAGGGCCTGCCCGGCTATGACTCAAGTCATGAAGGCGTGATGCAAGGTAAGGTTTTTTTTTCCCTATCAGGTGTGTAGCATGTGTGGGGGAGGGGTGAAAGGGAATATGTGGCAAGTGTGTGGATCCTCCAACCTGTGAATGTTTTGTGTCATCCACAGATGAGCAGGAGGGTGCTGGGCCATCTGGGCTGACCGCACCATCCCAGCCTGATGAGGACCCCCCACAAGGCCGGAGTCCTCTGGGGAGGTTGAAGTGGAAGAGGTTGAGGAGGAGGAGTTTGAGGAGGAGGAGGATGTCATGTCAGCCAGTGGATTGCTGTTTTTGGAGGAGTCTTCCTCTCTGGCTGGCAGCAGCCAGCCCTCCATAAGGGCTAGCCCCTCCCACTCCTCCCCCAACAGGGCTCCTCTCCAAGGGCCTCCCCTTCTCCCCGGCCACAAGCCTCAGCTGGAAGCAGGAAGTCGTCCCAGAAGACCAGGGGGGTGGCCGAGCTTCTGCCCGCCAATCTGAGAAGGGACCAGGCCCTTCAGACCCGCCATCTGGGACAGGTCAGCCAGACCTTGGGGCGGATGGAGGAGAGCCTGTCCTCCATAAAGTATACGCATGGGGACCTGGACTGCCACTCCCGGGCTCTTACAAACTGCCTAAACGCACTGCAGACTACAACAGCAGACGTTGGGCAAGATGTGAGGGCCCTCACCCAGGCTATCCAGGACAACACGGCAACACTAGGTGCTGGCCTGAACAGAATTGCCGTGGCCTTGGAGGGCAGGCCGCCAGGTGGGCAGAGACCAGGGGCTGCTCCTCCTTCCCCGGATTACCCCCCCTCCCCATGAGTCTCCCCTGAGGAGCCGTGGCCGTGGGCGCCCCAGGCGTGGCTCATGCCAACGGCATTAATTTGTTTTTCCCCTTTTTTTTTTGTTGCTGGAAATTGTTTTTTTTTGCTGGACATTTTCTTTATTTTTTTTTTGTGATGTGAATGTTTTTGGAATGTGGGGGTGATATTCCTGCCGGCAAAGGGGTGTCACCCTTAGTTTTGGTGAAGAAGGGTTCCCCAGGACCAGGGAGAAGTGATTCCCAGGTCTGTGTGAATGGTGTATGAATGTACAGTGACATAATTGGAGCCATGGCGTGGCGTTGCTGCTCACAAGCCCAGCATGGTGGGCTTGTGCTAATCCAATTAGGTGAGGATGTGATGTGTCTGTGCTAGGGACCACAGTGGTGTGCATGCATGCATTCTCATTGTGCCATGATTAATGTGTGTGTTTAATGTGCAAAGATGCCTAATGTGAGCTGTCTCCTGGCTGCTCTTCCCTCAGAAGACGGGGTAACCTCGGTTAGGGGGGGATTGTCTGGTTCAGGAGTCAGGTCATCACGTAGGTCAATCTGCAGGCCCTTTCTAACTGCGAAGTTGTGCAGAATGCAACATGCACCGATGATCTGGCACACAAAGTTGGGGGAATACAACAGGGTCCCCCCAGACTTATCCAGGCATCGGAAACGTGACTTCAGGAGGCCAAAGGTGCGCTCCACCACTGCACGTGTTTGGGCGTGGGCTTCATTGTATCTTTCCTCTCCTGGGGTTTGGGGGTTCCGGATAGGAGTCATGAGATGGGGTCCCAGTGCATATGCAGAGTCACCTGGAAGGAAAAAGACAGTAGGTTAGTCATGCATGTGCCCCTTGTGATGTGTGCATTATGGGGGGGGCAGTCATGCCTGCCACCCATGTCACTCACCAACCAGCCAGCTGTCCCCATACACGTTCTGTTCGAATTCCATTCGGATGGGGCTCTGATTGTAGATGTAGCTGTCATGGCTGGATCCGGGGTGTTTGGCACGGACGTGCCATATGAGGCCTTGGGCATCGACTATCACCTGTACGTTGATGGAATGCCAATGCTTCCGATTGCGGTATATGTGCTCTGTCTCATGGGGGGGCTGGAGTGCCACATGTGTGCAATCAATGGCCCCCACGGTGCGTGGGAATCTGGCAATTCTGTAGAAATATGTCATTGCCTTCAGCCGCAGGTCCTCAGTGGTGGGTTTGATGATTTGGTTGGCCATGCGTCTGAGGATTGCAGGGACAACCTGGTGCACACATCTGCTCATGGAGGATTGTGACATCCTAGCCACCACTCCACTTGTTCTTTGAAAAGAGCCACTGGCAAGGAAATGGAGTGTTGCCATGACCTTGACCAGTGGCTGCACTGCATGTGAGCGGTGTGTTGGGCTGGTGATGTCATCCTGCAGGGTTATGGTTAATTCCAGGATGGCATGAGGGGTGAATCTGAAGATGCGATACACCTCAGAATCACTCATGCCAAAGAGGTCTCTGCGGGTGCGGTATATCCTCTCCCGTGCCCTCCTCTGTGCCCTCCTCCTTCTTTGCTCGTCTAAAGTCAGTAGTATAGCTATGAGCGAGGATGTCCCTGGCATGTTGGCATACAGATTGTTGGGCAACACATGTGACTGCTCTTCTCACTAACGGTGTTGCTTTCTCTGACATGTAGACGAATTATCTAATTTTAGACCACCTTTTATATGGTCTAATTTTAGACAGGCCGTTCAGCTGTTGCGCTGCACCAACGCTCTTTTGTGGATCCCCGTAACTCCCTCATTAGCATGTGTGAATAGCAAATCAATGGTGTGTCTAGCGCAGTTTTGCTTGTCTAACAAAATTACGCTAGACAAAAAAAAGTAGATTTCTTGCGTATCTCGTTTTGGGGATGCGGAGTATCGAAACGCAATGCGCAAATTTAGACTTATGCCGCGCATCTCCTGTTACGCCGGCGTAATCGCTCTGTGAATCTGGCCCATTTTTTTTTTGTATATATTTCATGAGATTGAAATGTTTGTGCTCCTGAGGAAGCGCTGTGATTAGCGCGCAACATGTAGAGCAATTCCTCCTACCCCTCTGGATTGCCACCTGGTTATGCAATATTCAAGCTAAACTTTACAATTATGCTTTGTATTTGAGCTGTCTTTATGCTAGAATTGTAATACTATTGTAATAGCCTATGTGGACCAGTTATTGACCTGATCTTGGTTCAATTTTATGTTTATAACTGCTTTTTATGAAATTTTTCTAATAAATTTATTTAGGTTTTCTACTACATTATCGTGTGTCCTTAAAGTCCAATCCATTAGCCTTTAATTCAATCTCTTTGAATTACCTGTTAACATTTAATGCAAGTGTTTGAGCAGTCTGAGGAGCAGCTTGAGCTGGACTGAATACCCTAAATACGCTAGACTTTTCCGCACGTACTATATATTATAATAGCTGCCTCATTTTACAGTAATGTTCTCTTTTATTTGACAATTTGCTGTGGCTAGCTATAGTGGTTCTTCTCCTTCTTTCGAAAATAATAACCACTATTTTATTAGTGATAGACCACCACACTAAAATTACGCACTTTAGTAGTGGGTGGTTCCCATTACTGTAATCGTAGATTCAATAGTAAATCGTAGCGACCATAACAATTATTTATTTATTACAAGTATTTATTTAGTGCCGTCAATTTATACAGTGCTTTACACACATATATTGTACATTCATAATATAAGGTCCCTTATATTATATTCATACATACACATACTATGGTCAATTTAGACAGGCATGGACCTATTAGCATGTCTTTGGAATGTGGGAAGAAAAACAATTGTAATAAACTGTGTGCTGGCAGTCATTTGGGTATAATGGACAGCTTCTTCTTCTCCATTTTAATCCTAAACTGGCATGTAGTCCTGTCAACGAATGCGCTGCTGTAGGTTTCATTGGATTCTGTGTGTTGTTTACAAATATGCTTCCACCGCTTGGCGATTGAGGGCAATATTTAATTAAATGCTCCCGTCTTGCCAGAACAGTCTGTATGTCAATTGATATTTATTCTGGAAACATGGCCCGACCATATGGAACACCTTGAGCTTATCCATGTTAGGTTTGAGTCATGTTTTTTATCTGTACAGGAAAATTGTCAGGATCACTTTTTATAAGAGGCACATTTTGGTATTGGAGATGTTTGGCTTTCTTCCAGAGGCACCATTTGAGCAAGGTGAATGCTACTATTGCCTTTCCAAGCCTGCTAGTGATTTGGGTGGTGGACACCAACCTTTGTTCCTGTACCAATGATTATATGTATTTGACTTCTTGGATCTGCTTGATTTAAATTTCTACGGACATGAACATTGGCCTGGGATCACTTTGGTATTTGATACTTAGTTCTTATGATTGGGCATAGGTGTGCATAGCCTTTGGAATTAGGGTGTGCACCCCAAAGCTCAAACACACTCTGCCAATCACTCACGATGTTCATTCAGAAAGGGAAGGGGCCGGTAAATGGCATATTTACTGGCCCCTTCCCCCACTCATTCTAAAACATCCACAGCAACAACCGGTGGGAGAGGGGGGAGGTGGAAGTGCTGTGGGGGGAAGGAGGGGGTGCCAGGTCAGTAGGTGGAATCTGTTCTGCACAGGGTGATTAGGGTGTGCCTGGGCACACCTGGCACACCCTGTGCGCACACCTATGAACACGGGCATTGTAGTTAAGGATGACGGCAGCCTCTACATTCATGTCAGCAAATATGGCACTGTCGTATACGAACATTAAGTTAATCTTGGTCAGGAAGTTATTAATGTCCTGGGCCCTGTGTCTGTCATTGAATGCTTTTTCTCATGATGGAATTGATCACAGTATTGAAAAGCAGTGGTGAAGCACCCCATGTATGATGCTTGGAGAAGTTGGATAATCTTCAGTAACACATACTCATTATCCAATGCCCTCCACAGAGTAAGCCAGTGAGCATAGTCAAATGGAGATTTGAAATCCTGGAAAAATTATGATGGTTTACTTCTATACCTAATACATTCTCTTGTCAGTTGACCAACAGTGAATCTATTCTAAATCCTGTTTGCTCTTCTCTGGTGGTGGTCTATTCAGGATGTTTCTACAGCCTTGATTGTGTGAACTTCTATTCTTACTCTGATGTAACCCATCTTTCTCTCTGCCACTATACACAGTGTCTGCTCCCATCTTGCCAAATTAGATACCTTTCATTTTTTTCCTGCACATACTATATAATATAGTTGCCTCATTTTACAGTAATGTCCCTCTTTTTCTCCCTGCTGCTGTATGTAAATAAATAATCAAAGAAAGTGTATTTGTATAAACGGTGGGCCAGATTCTTAAAGCTGTTTCAAAATCTGCGCCGGCGTATATTTACGCCGATTCTCAAATGCAGATACGTTAAAAAAAATAGGCTTCTTCCGCCGATTTAACTAGCCTACGCCGGCGTATAATTGTGTGCAATTATACGCTGCCTGCTAGGTGGCGCTTCCGTCGATTAGCTGCGTTGAATATGCAAATGAGCTATATACGACGATTCCCGAACGTAATTGCGCCGGTCGTCGTATTTTACGTAGTTTGCGTAAGCGTAAAGTTACCCCTGCTATATGAGGGGTAACTTTGCGTAGGTGAGGCGTACGCAATGTTAAGTATGGACGTTGATTTTTCCATCGTTTGCGTAAATCGTTCGCAAATAGGGCTTTGCGTAAGTTACGTTCACGTCGAAATGTATTTGCGGCGTAATTTAGAGCATGCGCACTGGGATACGTCCACGGACGGCGCATGCGCAGTTAAAAAAAAATTCAAAAACGTGGGGTCAAGATTCATTTCCATAAAACATGCCCACCTCATCCACATTTGAATTACGCGCACTTACGCCGGCCCATTTACGCTACGCCGCTGTAACTCTGGACGCAAGTGCTTTGAGAATATGGCACTTGCGTCCAAAGTTGCGGCGGCGTAGCGTAAATAGGATACGCTACGCCCCGCTCGAAGATACGCCGGCATAAGAGAATCTGGGCCGATGTGTGTAATGTAATGTTTGTTACTTGTATATCAAATCATGAAGTGTTTATGAGGTAAAAATAGATATTCTTTTGGTTTATTAGAAATAAATTATATAGTCTATATTAGGGTTGTCCCGATACCGATACTAGTATCGGTATCGGGACCGATACCAAGCATTTGCCTGAGTACTTGCACTCGGGCAAATGCTCCACCCGATACTTGTCCTGTGTCCTCCTCCAGCCCCCCTCCGTTTTGCTGCAGTCTCTCTCCCTCTGTGCCCTCCCCGCCGTGTTTTCCTTCTCCTCCATGTCACTTGCTGTTTCCTTCTCCCTCCGTGTCCCCCACCAGTGTTTTCCTTCTCCTCCATGTCCCCCGCCAGTGTTTCTTTCTCTCCTCCGAGTCCCCCTCGCTGTTTTCTTCTCTCCTCCGTGTCCCCCGCTGTTTCCTTCTCTCCCCCCGTGTCCCCGGCTTTTTGCTTCTCTCCCCCGTGCCCCCCTGCTGTTTCCTTCTCTCCCCCGTGCCCCCCCCCGCTGTTTCCTTCTCTCCTCTGTGTTCCCCGCTGTTTCCTTCTCTCCCCCTGTGCCCCCCATTGTTTTCTTCTCTCCCCGTGTCCCCCTGGAACTGTCAGGATGGAGAGCGGTGATAGGAGTCGGTAAATCCATCGTGATTACAATGTTTCAGTTTATGAATGAAGAGAAGACGCTGTCTTCTCTCCATTCATTTTCAGCGCAGCTTAGGCTGCTGAGAAAGGGACAGGGGAATCTGTTTCCCCAGTACCTTTCTCTGTCTCAAAGGGGAGATGTCAGAGGTCTGTTAAGACCCCTGATATCTCACCAAAGCCCCCCCAACAGGGCTGATTAAAAAATAAATAAAAATTGCAATAAATAATTAAAAAAATAAAATGTAAATAGTAATAAAAAAAATTAAAAACACACTGATAATCCACTACCCCCCCTCTAAAAAAAAAAAAAAAAAACACGCCACTGTAAAAAAAAAAAAAGTAAAAAAAAAAAACAAAAACAAAAAAAAACGCCACTGTCACATGACATTAAAAAAAAAAAAGTATCGGTATTCGGTATCGGTGAGTACTTGAAAGAAAGTAGCGGTACTTGTACTCGGTCTTAAAAAAGTGGTATCGGGACAACCCTAGTCTATATGGTTTCATTTAGTCTATCTGGGATTAAATTGTTGAGTTGAGTTGAAAAATCGAAATAGTCTCTCTATGAGCCTATTGTATTTTATGTATCAAGCTGCTTTAAGTAGACTGAAGTTTATCTCATAGATAGTGTTGAAGTGGTGGGAAACAATTTGATCCCTAAAGCATTATTTTAACTTTTAACAATGTTTATTTAGTCTGTTCATGAAAGTTTTGAATGTTTTGCACATGTATTTCAGTTTACATGGGCAAGTACTCACGTAGATAATGTGATATTAAGTACAGTACACAAAGGTTTGTATAGGCTAGGACTTGCTGTAGCTTATTAAAATGAATGCATGTGTTTTGTCAATATTGGTCATACAACAAAGACATTTTTTATTGCCACATTTAAAACATTCTGTTTCTTGAGTACTAATGGCTTTTGTGTTGTTTTAAGTGGATGCGGTCAGGAACCACTAGATTTCTGAGTGCCTTAGTCTTGCAAAATATTAGTTGTGGCCTAGTTTTAATATAGTTAATCAAAAAGGGATTTGTGGTCAAAATGTGTCATTGTTTTACCAACTTGTTATAATGGGTAATCAAAGCTAAGGTATGATTTTGTGTATCTGGCTGTTTTTTCAGAGCGGGCTTTAGACAGTTGGCTTGAGCTACTGCCAGACACAGTGGGCCAGATTCAGGTACATCTGCGCATTATTGGACCGGCGTAGCGCACCGCCTTTACGTTAGACTGGTGCTATTCTCGTCGGTTTTACGCAGAAATTTGCACCTGCGCAACGTTATTTCAGAGGCGCAAGGCGGAGTAATACAAATTGGGAAGGACGTGGGCGTGTTACATTGAAATGAGCCGTGACCCCATGCAAATGAAGGGCCGGCTGGCTCGCGCATGCACGCTTGAAGCAGACCATGGTCAGCACCTCTGTGCGCATGCTCACAACCCAGGAGCGACGCAATCAGTGAAATTGGAAGTGGACTAGGGCAAATTAGTGAACTACGCAAACAGCATAAATAGACAGAGACAAACGCACTTCCTTTGCAAAAGTACATCCCTTTGTATCCCTCCCTATAGAGCAAGGTGCTTTTGTTCTGTTGTTTATTAGCGTTTGTTTGTTTGTTTGTGACGTGTCTTTGAGATATTTGGGGACTGTTTTGCAGAGTGATTTTTGTCTTTTATGTGTTTTCTTTGTTGTTATTTTGTTTAAATTATATTTTTGCTGGGCATTTTTTATTTTTGCTGGTCAATTATTATTTTTTTGGTTCTGTTTGTGTATGATTTGGGAATGTGGGGGTGACATTCCTGCCGGAAAAGGGGTGTCACCCTCATTTGTGGTGGAGAAGTAATCCCCAGGTCCGTGTGAATGGTGTATGAATGTACAGTGACATAATTGGAGCCGTGGCATGGCGTTGCAGCTCACAAGTCCTGCACGGTGGGCTTGTGCCAATCCAATGTGATGAGGATGTGATGTGTCTGTGCTAGGGACCACAGTGGTGTGCAATCATGCATTCTCATTGTGCCATGATTAATGTGTGTGTTTAACGTGCAAAGATGCCTAATGTGAGCTGTCTCCTGGCTGCTCTTCCCTCAGAAGACGGGGTAGCCTTGGTTAGGAGGGTTCCGTATAGGAGTCATGAGATGGGGTCCCAGTGCATATGCAGAGTCACCCTGAAGGGATAAGACAGGAGGATGTTAGTAGTGCATGTGCCCCTTGTGATTTCAGCATCATGGGGGGGACAGTCATGCCTGTCACCCATGTCACTCACCAACCAGCCAGCTGGCCCCATACATGTTCTGTTCGAAATCTGTGGGGATGGGGCTATGATTGTATATGTAGCTGTCATGGGTGTCATGGGTAGTGTCATATGTTGGGCTGGTGTTGGGCTCCTGCAGGGTTGTGGTTAATTCCAGGATGGCATGAGGGGTGAATCTGAAGATGCGAGACACCTCAGAATCACTCATGCCAAAGATGTCTATGCGTGTGTGATATATCAAGTGAAGAGTGAGGGGCTTGTATCAGATTAGATTATTATATCCATCAAGGTTTAAAAGGGCTATTGAAAGATAGTGAGACCGTGTTTGTAATTTGTATGTATGTTATGTATTGATGTATATATGTATGTATATTTTTTGTAAAAATGTTTCTTAAAGCAAAGAATTTTTTTTGTAAAAAAAAAAACAAAAAAACCTCTCCCGTGTCCTCCTCCGTGCCATCCTCCGTGCCCTCCTCCGTGCCCTCCTCCTTCTTTGCTCATCTAAAGTCAGTAGTATAGCTATGAGCATGGTTGTCCCTGGCATGTTGATTGTTGGGCAACACGTGTGACTGCTCTGCTCCTCACTAACGGTGTTGCTTTCTCTGACATGTAGACGAATTGTCTAATTTTATACCACCTTTTATATGGTCTAATTTTAGACAGGCCGTGCAGCTGTTGCGCACAGCGCGTAGCCTGCGTTGCACCAACGTTCTTTTGTGGATCCCCGTAACTCCCTCATTAGCATATTTGAATAGCAAATCAATGGTGTGTCTAGCGCAGTTTTGCGCGGACGGATGTGCCTGTCTAACGAAATTACGCTAGACAAAAAAAAGTAGATTTCTTGCGTATCTCGTTTTGGGGATGCAGAGTATCGAAACGCATGCACAAATTTAGACTTATGCCGCGCATCTCCTGTTACGCCGGCGTAATCGCTCTGTGAATCTGGCCCAGTGTATGCTGTCAGACCAGCAACCTGTGATCTTCTATGTAAGACACATTCCTCATTTACTGTTACTTTATTTTGGCACCATTCCAACTAACAGATCACTCACCACTCACTGCTGTAATGTTATACACTATTACATTGTATGTTACCCCTCAGGCAATATTATATTTTGCTTTAACTCTTCAACAAAGTGATACATTTCTGCCTCTGCCCCATCCACATCCCTCCCCGCATCCTGTCAAATGCAATACTACACATTTTTGTCACATGTACTATCTTACTATTTCCCACCCTGCCAAACCAGATGTCTCTTTTCTGCCACTTTTCTCAGTATAATTACTGTTTCCCAGAAATGTCACTCTTTTCTCCATGCTACTACCCTAATGTTTTTTTGTTCCTTTATTCTCCACTAACCCCTTACTATTTGGCTATTGGTTATTTTTCGGTTATTTTTCTTTTTTCTTAGGTATCATCTTTTCCTTACCTATTATTGATTTTCAACAATGTAAGGCGGAGGGCAGCAACCCGTCGATCCTGAGATAACATGGGAACACGTCCCAGTGTGGCCGACCCAGTCTTCTCCTTTAGAGCTTCGGTGTACGCACACCTAATGCTAGGCTGTCGAGAAAACCCGCCCCTGTATACTGTATGTGTGGCTGCGGCGTGGGGAAAGCCTCCAGAATTGCTTGGGCGAGTTCGGGCTCTTCTCCGAACATGCCTGAGCTTGTGCTCTTCCGCAGTCATCCCTACCGGTGCCAGCACATGTAGGTTTGCAATTGCACATTCCCTGCACTACTCTCCATTGAAAACAACTTCTGACCTGCTTTTTTGGCCCATTGGTGTTGAATTCCCTGGGGTGGGGCTTCTTTCCTCTTTCATGATTCTTCTTCTTGGTTTTCTACTACTCTTCTTTTCCTTCCTTTTTTACATCTTGTTTTTGTTTCTTTATAGCCAGAAGCCTGTGTGTGGAGTTTGTTGTTTTCTGGCCACACTTTTTCTCCCCTTTTTCTCCAATTATTTTTTTTAGAGATATATATTTTTCTGGTCGTTTTTCAAATACGAACATAGGTCAATCTCAGTCAGGTATTGTATGATATTTGCTATATGATGATTCATTAAATAGTGTTTGCCTAGCAAAGATTTTGATCATTTAGAACGATATGATTTGTTATTACCTCATGGGGCCAGATTCAGGAACAGTTACGCTGGCGGATCGAGTGATCCGCCAGCCTAACTGTGACTTTGAGCCGGCGTTTCTGTTTTCTGTAACCAGAAAACAAAAAAACGCCGGGTTGAAGTTCCGATGCGAGCAGCGTAACTGAGTTTCGCCATCGCATCGTTACTTCAACTTAAAAATGGCGCCGGGGGCGTTCCCGCCGATTTACGCTCAAAAAATATGTTAATGAGCGGAAATCGGCAATTCACGATCGAAATCCGGCGCGACGCAATGACGATACGACGTTTCCGGACGGGATACGCGGCGCATAGATATACCTACATGGGGTTGGAGTATCCTATGTTAGGTATAGGCGTCGTCATTGCGTCGGGAAAAAAAAAAAAAAACGTTGCTTGCGTAAAACGGTCATGAATGGGAATGTGACGTCATTGACGTTCATTCACAGATTTTGGAGCATGCGCACGGGGATGTTTTGACACTCGACGCATGCGCAGTACGTTGGCGGCGGGATCGCGCGTAGTTAGCATACTACACGCCCCGTACCCGCTAAATTTGAATTCCGCCGGCTCATTTGTGATGCGCTGCCGCAACTTTAGGAGCAAGTGCTTCGTGAATGACAGCACTTGCTCCTAAGATTTCGGCAGCGCAACGCAAATGAGAAGCGTTACTCCAGAGCAAAGATGCTCTGGACTACCTGAATCTGGCCCATAGAGTGTAAAGGTGCTGAGACATTCTCACCTGGTTACCCTTTGTAATCAGAGTCTTCGAGTAAGGAATGCGATAACCCTAATAATCAAGGCCTGGAGTGTGCCTTTGGCCGGCTGGTAGGTACGCCTGAAAGAGGGCATTCCCTGAATAAGAAAAAGTACAATGAGAATGTATGAAAGCTGGGGAAATGGGTGGGTGGGAACCCAGAATCCAACGCCGAACCCAGCCCTGACATGGAGGGAGTCTTAAGTACTCTTAGACTCCTCCCACAAATTCAGGCTGGCCTGCGGCCAGCCTTCCAACTTGTAATCAGAGTCTTCGAGTAAGGAATGCGATAACCCTAATAACCAAGGCCTGGAGTGTGCCTTTGGCCGGCTGGTAGGTACGCCTGAAAGAGGACAAAAGACACATATTTAGGTGAAGAGGGGTAGATAAGCGACCAAGAAGTAAAGCAGCACGCAGCAACTTAATTGGTAATGAAAGCATGACTGTCAGCTGAACCCACAACACTATGAAAAAACCTGATGATGTAGCGATGAGCCCCGTAAGCAGGTCTGAAAGTACCCACAGTAGGGATGTCAGAGAATCAGGGATGGGTGATTCCACCACCTCTGACAAGGAACACCCATGGCTCAGTCATAACCAGAAGGCCTGATAGACCGGACCCAAAGAGATGATGACATGGCCGGCAGAAATTAAAAAAGAGCAAGAAATGGGGGTGCGCTGACACAACCTAGACAAGACAGAAAACAAACATGAAACAACAACGCCCTCTGTGCCTACCTATGTATAAGAATATGATCAGAACATCAAGACCGCTGCGCATGCATGAACCCGATGACACCCCCACCCAGTGTGACTGGCACGTGAGCCTGAGTAACCTGCAGCGCAGAGACAGGCAATTTAACCGAACACTCAGGGCTAATGTACCCAAGGACTGTGGTGGGTAATCGTAAAGGTGTAATGAATGAACGTGCAACGTATGACGTATGTAAACAGGCGAGAAGATTGTGGTCAACAATCAATTAAAAAACGAAACCTCAGCCCGTATGAATCTGTAGACGTGACAGATCCTGAGATGTGAGCACTAGCTAATCAACCCAGATGTAACGTGGACAAAGCACAATGAGACATGGTAACCACGAAGATGACAACGCCAAGACAAACAAACACAGACAGGAATCGTGGGGGCAGCAAATCTATGACAGAAATCGTGGGGGCAGCAAAGCTATGACAGAAATCGTGGGGGCAGCAAAGCTATGACAGAAATCGTGGGGGCAGCAAAGCTATGACAGAAATCGTGGGGGCAGCAAAGCTATGACAGAAATCGTGGGGGCAGAAATGCTATGACAGAAATTGCAGGGGGACAGAAATCGTGGGGGCAGCAGAACTGCTGAGACTGAAAACTTATGGCAAAACCCGGGGTATAAATGGTATAGGAGACTCGCTGAGCCTGAATGCTGAGGCAAAAAATAATAGGACAAAAAACCTGAGGCATAAATGGTATGAGAGCAACACTGAGCCTGAAATGCAAAAGCAATGACAGACAGAAATATGACAAAACGTGGGGGCCGTAGTGCCCAGACAGAAAACGTGGGGGCCGTAGTGCCCAGACAGAAAACGTGGGGGCCGTAGTGCCCAGACAGAAAACGTGTGGGCCGTAGTGCCCAGACAGAAAACGTGGGGGCCGTAGTGCCCAGACAGAAAACGCGGGCAGAAAAGCTATGGAAGAAACGCTCTGACAGAAAACCAGGGGCAGAAATGCTATGACAGAAAACCTGGGGCAGCACCTGCCAGTATGAGAGAAACGCTGAGGCAAACGTAATGACGGAAACCTGAGGCAAAATCTGGCAAAAACCTGGGGAAGAAAAGGTATGAGAGAAACGCTGAACCTGAAACGCTGAGGCAGATATGTAATGACAAAACAGTTATGACGGAAATTGTGAGGGCTGAAACGCCATGACGGAAACCCTGGGGCAGAAACGCATTATACTGAAAGCTTATGGCAAAATGCAATGACGGAAAACCTGGGACAGAAATGGTATGCGGAAAACGCTGCGCCTAACACGCTGAGGCAGAAAATAAGACAGGAAACGAGGGCGCGAAACACCATGACAGAACCCCCATGGGGCAGAAACGCTATAAGAGAAAGCCTGGGGGTAGAACCACCATGACAGAAACCCTGGGGGTAGAACACCATGACAGAAACCCTGGGGACAGAAACACTACGACAAAAAAAATATGGGGCAGAAAAGGTATGAAAGTCACGCCAAGCCTGAAACGCTGAGGCAGAAACGTCATGACAGAAACCCTGGGGCTGCGATGGCATGAGAGAAACACTGAGGCAGAACCGCTATGACAGAAAGCTGAGCCTAAAACATGGGGCAGAATGCTGACACTAAACTACTAAGACAACAATGCCATGACAGAAACCTGGGGCCGCAACGCTATGAGATAAATGCCGCGCCAAACGCAGAGGCAGAAATGCAAAGACAGAATTCTTGGCAGACAGAAACGCCATGACAAGCGCTGAGACTGAACCGCTGGGGCAGACTGCAAATGCACGACAGAAACCTGGGGCAGAAACGCTATGACAGAACGCTGAGACTGAAAGACTATGGCAGAAATGAATGACAGAAACGTGGGGCAGCACACCTGGGGCAGAAACGCAGAGACTGAAGAGCTATGGCAGAAATGCAACAACAGAAACCCCGGGCAGAAACGCAGAGGCAAAAGTAATGACAGCAAACCTGGGGCAGACATAAATGTAATGACAGAATACCGGGACAGAAACCCCTTGAGCATGAACGCTAAGACTACACAGACTGAAGCTGACGCGATGACAGATGCAAGGAAATACTGCCAGAGAGACCCCCCCCCTTAGCCTGACCGCAGACAAGGCCACTGCCCCCCACGCTGCCAGCATCAGCCCTGGAGATGCGGGTGGACAGCCCCCCCTCATGCAGCCTGTGAGTGACCCCAGGAGCAGAAAGGTGAACGACCCCCCCTCTCTCCACCAGTAAGGCCCGAGATGTGAGCCCCCCCCAAGACCCTAAACATGGCCAAGATACGTGCTGGACGCCCCTGTGCTACTGGTGAGAGCCCCTGCATGGACCAGGGGAGCAGCGGCAGCTCCCTCCGTGCTGGAGGGAGAAATACAGCGGGCGGAGGTCCCCCTCCCCCCGGCGTGAACACCGGGGGAAGCGGCAGTCGGCTCCCTCCATGCTGGAGGGAGAAATACAGCGGCGGAGCTCCCCCTCCCCCGGTGTGAACACCGGAGGAAGCGGCAGGCGGCTACCTCCATGCTGAAGGGAGTAATACAGCAAGGGAGGTCCCCCATCCCCCCGGCGTGAACACCGGGGGAAGCGGCAGTCAGCTCCCTCCATGAAGGGAGAAATACAGCGGGCGGAGGTCCCCCCCTCAACCCGGCGTGAACCGAGAGAAGCGGCAGGTGGAGGTGAGGATGGAAGGATGGGGGGAAAGTTCCCTCTCCCCCCGGCGTGAACACCGGGAGAAGCGAGTGGGCGGCTCCCCTTGCCAGATGAAGCCCCAGAAACGTAGCAGGCGGATGGACACCCCCCCGGCGGGCGGCTCCCTCCTTGCCGGATGAAGCCCTAGCCACGTGGGTGAATGGATGCAAGAAGGAAGGAAGGAAAACCTGAAGCAGCAGCCGCTGCTGCTGCTGCTGCTCCTCTGCCGGACGTGACGTGTACGGAACCCAGAGTCCAACGCCGAACCCAGCCCTGACAGGGATGGAGTCTTAAGTACTCTTAGACTCCTCCCACAACTTGTCTTTTTTTTGAAGCTACTAGCTACACTCTTTAGGAGACCTACTTGTCTGTGGTATGTATGTTATCCTCCTCAAATCACTGTTCGCCCCTGGCTTTGGCTTCTGTTCACTGTTTTTGTGAGTTTGTTTTTACTTTTTTACTTTTACTTGTGAAATAAAACAACTTCTGTGCCCTCCTGATACCCAGACCTCCTAAAGCCCTTCTGACACCCAGGACTCCTGATGCCCTCCTGACACCCAGAACTTCTAATGCCCTCCTGACACCAAGACCTCCTGATACCCTCTTTACTCCCAGACCTCCTGAAGCCCTCCTGACATCCAGACCTCATGAAGCCCTCCTGACATCCAGCCTCCCTGATGCCCTCCTGACTCTCAGCCCCCCTGATGCCCTCCTGACACCCAGACCTTCTAATGCCCTCCTGACACCCAGACCTCATAATTCCCTCCTGACACCCAGACCTGCTAATGCCCTCCGGACACCCAGACCTCCTGATACCTTCCATACACCCAGCCCTCCTAATGTACTCCTGACTCCCAGCCCTCCTGACACCCAGACCTCCTAATGCCCTCCTGACAACCCAGACCTTCTGATGCCCTCCTGACACCCAGACCTCCTGATGCCCTCCTGACACCCAGACCTCCTAATGTCACAGCCCCTGACCTTTGTACACTGCCCTACTTACTAATGACCTCTGTGCGCTGCCCTACGTCCTACTGAGCTCTGTACGCTGCCCTAAATCCTACTGACCTCTGTACGCTGCTCTACATCCTACTGACCTCCATATGCTGCTAAACCTACTACTTACACTGGCCAAAAATTAGAGCAGATAGCAAGGCCTAAAACTAGTCAAGAAAATCAGCCTGCATTACCAGATGTTCTGTTTTGTGGAGGTTTCTCACTGGGGATTTGTGGGGGTCTCTCATGGAAGTTATCTTTTAAGGAAGGCTAAGTTTACATTTTCACAGTGACATTAGTTTTAATAGATTTTCTTAGGATTTCTTCATGATGTCTTTTCTTTCTATTGGGGGGGGGGGGTGCTTGCTATGGCTTCAGTATTGTCCAGGTAGATCTTCATCTCTTAAAGGTTGCCAATAGGCTGCACTACAAGGAATCAGGAATCAGACCAAGTATGATTTAAAAAAAATTTTTTTATGGAAATAATACTATTTCAATACCAACAAACCATAACTAATAAATGCTGTGTACATAAATGAAGGGAGCTCACATAAACAGGGCAGAATCAGTACTGGGACTGGGACTGGGAACAAGGAGTGGAGCAGGATACAGGGTACTGGAAGCAGGTCATAGGATACAACAGCCCTCAGATGTTCTTTTTCATATTTTGAAAATGATGGCTGCTTTGAAGGGGGGGGGGGGGGGCGAGCACCGCCAGAGATTGGGGTTGAATGTGAGCCATTCTTCCAGCCATGACCAGAGAGGAAGAGTTGAGCTGGCCGATCATCAGAGAGTGGAAATTGCCCTGCTGTAACAGCTTTCATTTGTATTGTTGGGTTCCTGGCACTGTTCACCATCACACAGTCCCGCCTCCTCACCTGGCGCCACTCCAGCACACAGTCCCGCCTCCTCGCCCAATTCATTTGTTAGACAGAACATCGGTCCAATGCTAGGAGTTTCCAGACGAGGAGGCGGACTGTGTGGCATGAACGGCATCGAGCGTTGAGCAAGGAGGCGGGAGTGTTATGTGAGCAGTGGCGGGAACCCAGCAATTCAAATGAAAGCTGTTACAGTGGGCAATCCCCGCTCTCTGATAAACGGCCAGCTCAACTCTTCCTCTGCACAGATGAGGCTGTACTGATGGGCACAGGTGAGGCTGTACTGATGGGCACAGGTGAGGCTGTACTGATGGCACAGATTAGACTGTATTGACAGGCACAGATTAGACTGTATTGACAGGAACAGGTGAGACTGTATTGACGGGCACAGGTGAGACTGTATTGATGGCCACAGGTAAGACTGTATTGACGGGCACAGGTGAAACTGTAATAACAGGCACAGGTGAGACTATGACGGGCACAGGTGAGAATGTATTGACGGGCACAGGTGAGACTGTATTGACGGGCACAGGTGAGACTGTATTGATGGGGACAGGTGAGACTGTATTGATGGGCACAGGTGAAACTGTAATAACAGGCACAGGTGAGACTATGCCGGGCACAGCTGAGAATGTATTGATGGGCACAGGTGAAACTGTACTGATGGGCACAGGTGAGACTGTACTGATGGGCACACGTGAGGCTGTACTGATGGGCACAGGTGGCACTGTATTGACGGGCACAGGTGAGACTGTATTGACGGGCACAGGTGAGACTGTATTGACGGGCACAGGTGAGACTGTATTGATGGGCACAGGTGAGACTGTATTGATGGGCATAGGTTAGACTGTATTGACAGGCACAGATGAGACTATGACGGCCACAGGTGAGAATTTATTGATGGGCACAGGTGAAACTGTACTGACAGGCACAGGTTAGACTGTACTGATGGGCACAGGTGAGGCTGGTTACGCTGTGGCAGGCACTGGTCACGCTGTATTGATGGGCACTGGTGAGGCTGTGCTTAGGGGCACTGATAAAGTTGTTGTTAAAATTAATTTTTGTAACTTAATTTTGCATAAAACATTTAAGTACCATTTTATGAGATCATTTATGAGAGTGTGTTTAGGGGCGGTATTAGGGGTGGGGCGTGGTTGGGTGGGGCAACTGGTGGCGAGTAACCCTTAAGTCCTGGCTAGTAGCTCAGGACTTGAAAGTTTGAGCCCTGGGATACAAGGCACAGGATACAGGATCAGGCAGGGACATGTATATATATGTATATATATATATATATATATATATATATATACTGCATGTACAGTGCTTAGCATAAACAAGTACACTCTTTTTGAAAAGTAAGATTTTAATCAATGAACACAAAAACATATTCCAAAATGTTGGCAAAACTGTTTTTATAGAACATTTTGTTTAATTTATTACATGAAAGTAAGGTTAATATAACTTGGATTACAAAATATTCAGTTTTATTCAAATTAGTTGATGCAAAAATGAATAAACCCCACAACAAAAACTACTATATCTAGTATTTTGTATGACATTGGTTGGTGACATATTGCAACATCTATCTTTTTCCATTCTTGAAGAACGACCTCTTTTAGATGGATGCTGGATGGAGAGTGATGCTCAACTTGTCTCTTCAGAATTCCCCATAGGTGATCTATTGGGTTCAGTTCAGGAGACATACTTGGCCACTGAATCACTTTCACCCTGTTTTTCTTCAGAAATGCAACAGTGGCTTAGATGTGTGTTTTGGATCATTGTCATGTTGGAAAAGTGCATGACGACCAAGGGCACGGAGTGATGGTAGTATCTGCTCTTTCAATATAGAGCAGTACACCTGTGAATTCATGATACCATCAATGAAATGCAGCTCCCTGACACCAGCAGTACCCATGCAAGCCCCAAAGAAGGACACTGCCACCACCGTGTTTCAGTGTAGGCACCATGCATTTTCTTTGTTCTCACCTATGCAACACCATACAGTTTTGAAGCCATCAGTTCCAAAAACGTTTATCTTGGTCTCATTACTCCAGAGTACGGATTCCCAGTAGTCTCCTTTTCTTTCAGCATGGGCCCTGGCAAATTCTAGGTGGGCTTTTTTGTGCATGGGCTTTAGTAGAGGCTTCATTCGTGGGTGACACCCATGCGTGCCATTCCTCTGCAGTGTACGCCGTATTATGTCACAGGAAACAATCACCCCAGTTCGGCTTTCTACTTCTTTAGCTAACTGCAGTAAACTTGCATGGCGATTTTCTTCAACCCTTCTCATCAGAAGACGCTCCTGTCAAGGTGTTAAATTCCGTGGATGGCCTAGACATCTCTGTGAGATGGTTGAAGTTCCATCTTTGTTAACTTTTTGTATTGCTTTAAATACAATATTCCAACTGATGACTAAAGCTGCTGATCTTCTTGTAGCCGTCAGCTATCTTGTGTAAAGGAATTATTTTCTTTCTCAGGCCTTATGACATTGCTGACAGCATGAAATGGGAAGGGGTTTCTTTGTTAAGTAATGCCCTTTTATAATCAACTGTCTGCTGGACACCAGTTTAACCACTTGCCGACCGTCTTCTGCATATATACGGCAAGGCTGCACAAACCAACGTACCTGTGCTTGAGATACAGTGGGCATGCCCGCATGTCCGCCAGCCACCTGCGATTATGGTACAGAGAGGCAGAACGGGGATTTGCCTATGTAAACAAGGTGGATCTCAATTCTGACAGGGAACAACATTAAGATCTGCTGTTCTCAGTTATTAGGAACAGTGATCTGTATTGTCCCAGTAAGCCCATCCCACACAGTTAGAACATACCCAGGGAATACAGTTAACCTAGCGTTAACACCTTCCCTGTCAGTGTCATTTATACTGTACATTGACTAGTGTATTGTTTTAGCACTGATCACTGTAATAATGTCACTGGTCCCCAAAAAGTGTCACTTGGGGTCATATTTGTCCGCCGCAATGTCGCAGTCCCGCTAAAAATCAGATCACTGCCTTTACCATTAAAAACAATTAATAAAACAAAAAATATATATATCCCATAGTTTGTAAACTCCATAACTTTTGCACAAGCAAATCAACATATTTGACCTTAACTGAGGAATACATTATTATTTTTTATACATATATTTTTGTTGGGATATGTATTATAGCAGAAAGTAAAACATATTGTTTATTTTTCAAAATTCTCATTTTTTTTTTTTTTTAAACGCAAAACATAAAAATCGAAGAGGTGATTAAATACCACCAAAAGAAAGCTCTATTTGTGGGGGAAAAAGGACATAAATGTTGTTTGGGTACAACATCTCACAATCGTGCAATTGTCAGTTAAATCGACGCAGTGCCATATCTCAAAAAAAGGTCTGGTCATTAAGGGGGTAAATCCTTCTGGGCCTGAAGTGGTTAATGAATAATTAGATTCACCTGTAGTTGAATTCTTGTTAATTTTGTTGTCTAAAATTTAGCTTTGTTTTTAAGATTTCATTGGGGTGTATTCATTTTTTGCATTATGGTCTTGAATGAATTTGTTAGGAAACATACTTTTTTGTGTGTGCAAATTACCAAATCTTGGTTCAAATCAATGGCCACATTTGTGGGAGTATTTTGTAGTATAGTGTCCCATAGAAAATGTTGGTTCTGAAAGGAAAGTAAAGGTTTTGTGACAAATCTTTTGGGGTGGGGTGTACTAATTTATGCTGAGCACTGTAAGGTTGTAAATCTGGAGATCTATCATTTACCTACACTAGAAGACATAATTAGCAAGTTGGCTATTGCAAGATACTTCAGTGTTCTATAAGCCAAGTCAGGATATTGTACCATAAAGCACAAAGCAGAATCTGTATTATCCTCCATTACTGTACTATATCAACTACATCCCATCCCAGTGCTTTGGTCAGTAACAATATTGTAAAAAAAAAATGCAAAAAATCATGGCTTTTATCAACTGGAGACCAGCTAAAACTACATTTTAAATCACTATAAAAAGAAGCAAGAGGGCTGCATGTGGCCAAAAAAAAAAAAACACCAGTTTGATAAGGCTGGCATACAGATAATATACCATATGAGGGGCAAATAGTTACATTGAGCTAATGCAGTTTTTATTTTAGGGCATATCGCAGCATGCCACAGCATCAAACTCATTATTTTATGTAGAAGTAATCAGGGTGCCTGTAAAGCCACCAGAGCACTTCTACAGACTGAGAAAGTACTGGCTTTTCTCTTTCCTAGTGGTTCCTGAGCTTTCTTGCTCCTTAAAGCAAAACTATACTCTCCTCGGCACCAACGATGTAGCGTCCCCGATCTCCTTGCCCGGCTACTGACATCTTTGGGTGGCTGGCTTCAGGGACGTGATAGTCTAATTTCTCAAGACTCATGTTTCTTATTTTTATCGAGTCCCTCTTCTGTGCTCCTTGCCCTTCTTGTTGGGTGCACCCACAGCAAGCAAACAGCTTGCTATGGGGGAAACTGAGCCATGTCCACTCACAGCTAGAAATACTAGGGGCACGGAGACATGCATGGACGAGTTTGCTTCAAATATAAAACATTTATGAAATGGCGTTCCTAGTTTGCGGTGCTCAAATGCAGTGTATTTCCACTTTAAGGCCCCGTACACACGGCCGAGGTTCTCGCCAGAAACCAGCGAGAACCTCGCTGGGAGCTGCATTCCAGCGAGAACCTCGGCCGTGTGTACGCTCTCTGCCCGCCCCGCCCGTCGGGAAACTCGTCGAGCAAATAGACGGCTCGACGGCCCGTCGGGATGAATGGCTGGTTGCCATTCCCGACGGGCGGGTCGCAGATTCTGACGGCCGGCAGAGAACCTCGATGGGCGGAATGATGTGTTCCGCCCGTCGAGTTTCTCTGTCGTGTGTACGGGGCTTAAGAGCTTCTATAACTATGCATGAAAAATACATCAGATATATACATCTGCTCCTTAATCTCTCTTCCTTCCCGTGAACTTTTAATAGACACCTGGTGTCACCAAAAAGAGGACCTGCTATCTGCACAATGCTATCATATAAGGAGCATGACAGTCCCTTGCAATAGCAATTATGTATTATGTGTTAATTAGAAACTTGTGGTAATTAAAGCAGCCTGGTTTTTATATCTCGTACATAGCCTGGCATACACAGTTTTTTTGGCATGCAACTTCTCTGTTGATACACTATATTACCAAAAGTATTGGGACGCCTACCTTTACACACACATGAACTTTAATGACATCCCAGTCTTAGTCTGTAGGGTTCAATATTGAGTTGCCCCTCCCTTTGCAGCTATAACAGTTTCAACTATTCTGGGAAGGCTGTCCACAAGGTTTAGGAGTGTGTCGTGGGAATGTTTGACTATTCTTCCAGAAGAGCATTTGTGAGGTCAGGCACTGATGTTGGATGAGAAAGCCTGGCTCGCAGTCTCCTCTCTAATTCATCCCAATGGTTTTCTATGGGGTTAAGGTCAGGATGTGCAGGCCAGTTAAAGGAGTTGTAAGGGAAAAAAAATATTTTCTTTTAAATAACAAACATGTTATACTAACTTCCACTTTTCAGTTAATTTTGCACAGAGTGGCCCCGATCCTGGTCTTCTGGGGTCCCTCGGCGGCTGTCGTGGCTCCTCCCCGCAACAACTACACACAGACATGGGAGCGAGCTCACATGGTGTGTAGCTATTGCGGGCGCGCTCCCGTGATACAGCGGTAGAGCATAGCTGATGACGGAGGCATGCGTGGGACTTTCGTAGGGTCAGGTAAGTAAAACGGGGGCTTGGGGGGGGGGGGGCGCATCAGCTGAATTTTTTTCACCTTAATGCATAGAATGCATTAAGGTGAATTTTTTTTTACCTTTACAACCCCTTTAAGTTCTTCCACCCAAACTCGCTCATTCATATCTTTATGGGGCTTGCTTTGTGCACTGGTCCAAATCATTTAGTGAAGGGGGGATTATGTTGTGGGGTTGTTTTTGAGGGATTGGGCTTGGCACCCTAGTTCCAATGAAGGGAACTCTTAAAGTGGAAGTAAACCCATCGATTTAACAGTTTCAAAAAGCAGTTAAATTTCCGGCATGCCGGGATTGCCAACTGTCACATTGGTTGTGCTCTCAACCAAACTGTCAAACCATCCAATGGCTGGTGTCATAACTGATCACATGTGCAGCACCACGGCAGTTGAGGATTAAACATAGGCCAAGATGGCAGCTTCCTTGGCTGAAAATGATAGAAGGGTTTACTTCCACTTTAAGGCGTCAGCATACCAAGACATTTTGGACAATTTCATGCTCCCAACTTTGTGGGAACAGTTTGGGGATGGCCCCTTCCTGTTCCAATATGACTGCCCACCAGTGCACAAAAAAAGATCCTGACCTCAACCCGATAAAAGACTTTTGGGATGAATTAAAGCGTAGACTGTGAACCAGGCCTGACCTCACAAATGTGCTTCTGAAAGAATGGTCAAACATTCCCATAGACACACTCCTAAACCTTGTGAACAGCCTTCCCAGAAGAGTTAAAGCTGTTATAGCAGCAAAGGTAGGGGCAACTCAAAATTTAACCCTATGAACTAAGACTTGGATTAAAGTTCATGTTCGTGTAAAAGGCAAGTGTCCCAATACTTTTGGTAATATAGTGTATATGTAGCCTTTGTGTTATACAGCTTTGACCTCTACTTGGACCTGAACATGTTTGATGGTATATAGTGCATATGTGTAAAAAAAAAAGTTAACCCATCAATATATGACATGATATATGGTGATAGGGCCAGATTCAGAGAGCCATTACGCCTGTCTAACTGGTGTTAGACTGGAGTAATTTCAAATTACGCACGTTTTTTAGCTAGTCGAAAACCTCAAACCATGAATAAACAGCTGGGGGCTTCAATTCGACTGGATTACGTGTTCGTAAAGCCTTCGGGTCTACACTGCAATAAAATTGCGGCCACTGGGTGGACTTCCCGTCGTTTTCCGCATCGGGGTATGCAAATGAGCTTTTGCCGGCGATCCCCGAAATTACGATCTTCAATCGCAATCTCTTACGGCACCTTTAGTCATCTTTTATTTGCGTAACACTATACCAGCTTTTTGCTGCTCTAATATTAGACAGCCCATGTTAAGTATGGCCGTCGTTCCCGCGTCGAATTTTTACGTTTTCCGACGTCTTTTATTATTTTTTACGTAAGTCGTCCGGGAATAGGAATGTTCGTAAACGACGCTACTCAAACAACGAATGACGTAACGACGTGATTTCGCGCAATGCACGGCGGGAAATTTCTGAACGGAGCATGCGCAGTTCGATCGCCGCGGGGACGCGCTTAATTTAAATGCTTCACGCCCCCTAATCGCGTATTTCGATTACGCGGCGAGAAATAGACTACGCCGCCGTAGCGTACGGGCAAAAATCTACCAGGATTCGGTGTAGAGCCTGGTAAAATACGGCAGCGTAGAGTATTTCGATTACGCAGCGCAATATTAAGTGTATGTGAATCTGGCCCATAGTCTTTAGATTTTGGTGGATGCTATATATAGGATTAAAATAAGATGTAATGTGATTTTAATAATTCAAATCATTCACTTCTTGAACATCTTTTTTTCAGTTAACCTTTAGCTATATAGCCATAATAGTACATTACTGTTAATAATGTTTAACATGTTTTTCTCTGTTTACAGTTGCTGGCTACGACATGATACGTATTTTATTTGGAGCTTTATAGGACCAGCTACATTAATAATCATGGTGAGTTTTTTTGTTTTGCCTTTTCCATATTTGTTACACATCTCTTAATTGTCTCAATTACGTTATTGTGAAATTCAGACTATAAGAGATTTGTCAATTCTAGTAGTAAATTAATGTGTCTACCTACAGTTTTCTTTACACATCTACCGTGAGAGTGCAGGTTTGCCAGGCCTTTTTGTGGGGTCTGGGGAAACAGTCTGTAAACACTATGAATTAATTGGCAAATTATGTAATATTAGGGCATGCTGCTGGTGCATTTGCCAAACTACCAGGAGAGGACAGGTTGCCTTTATTTCGTCCATGGCCAAATATTGACACTTTTTAAAAAATTCCAGTGGCACTGATATTAATGCTAGGCAACTCTGTTTCCTGAATTTTGCAAGAAAGCACACCACTAGTTTACCTGTTTGTGTTTGCCAGATAAGTTGTTAAACTGAGAAAAAAATGCACATGGCAATCAGTAATAATATTTAACACTCTCACTAGGCCATGCACTCAGTGTAGGTGGCAGATTGCCAACAGAATAGACTGCCAGGCATTCTGCCATCCAGTGGTATATACTGTTCTAGCAAAGGTGAGTATTTCTCTATCACTTAAACTTCTTTAACTTTTGTGTTGGAAATGTTTATACCTCACTTAAATAGATAGGCCCCTTTCACACTGGAGCGTTATTCGAGCGTTATTCGAGCAAAGTCTCATCTGCAATCCCAATTTGCTAGTAAAGCACTGCTAAGACCCTAACATTTTAGGGTGTTTTTGCAGTGCCTCGGTGTGAAAGGGTAAGGTGTTTTTACAGCACTTTCAACTCAATGGAGAGGGGCGTTTTTGGAGCTTTTTTTTTCAGCGCCCAAAAGCTGCTCCAAAGATGCTGCTTGCAGGACTTTTCTCAATGCCCCGCCAGTGCAACGCCTCAGTGTGAATAGGCAAGGCGTTTTTACAGTGCTTTCAATTCATTTCAATGGAGAGGGGCGTTTTTGGAGCGTTTTTTTCAGTGCCCAAAAGCTTCTCCAAAGATGCTGCTTGCAGGACTCAGTGTGAAAGCGTCCATTGAGATGCATGGAGAGTGTTTTAATAGCGCTATTTATAACGCTAAAACGCTGTAAAAACGCTTCAGTGTGAAATGGGTCTTAATGATACATCAAATAAGTGAATACAACCTTGTCTATATAAGAACCAACCCATGCGGTTGCAGCTATAACCAATAAAATTAAGAATGAACGATAACTGTGCGAAAAGGATAACAATCTAATTTATTCAAACTTACTATTGTACAGAAAAGAAACTTGTATTAATCCGATATTAGCAACTATAACATAAATGATATCACCTTAAAACGAAGATGTTATCAATGATACACAGTAATACGTTATAATGGACATACAAGAGCTATCCGTATATCAGGACAAATTGTGGGATAGGAAAAGTTACAGAAAAGAAAAAGAGAAGCAAGATTAATCTTAAGCAACATCTTGAGATAGAAGAAAGTTAGTGGAAAAGTACAGAGAGAGACAAGGGAATACATTACACAGAGATCTTACGTGACCATGTTTCGTCTCGATGGTCTGGAGCCAAAACTGACCTAACTCCTGCTTTCCCACCTATTTTATATTCTTTCTCCACCAATCAACAAATTAAACAACTCTATTGGTCTAGAGTTGCATCAAATTCTGATTGGCTGCATATCAAGCCTCTTTGCCTACCATGTCCAGGTCTAAAACTTGCGGTGCCTTTCTGTCTATTATACGTTTATGATGTGTTAAGCAACCCCTTTTGATCCTCAGCCCAATCAGTTCTGACATTAGCATGCTAAGGACCCCTGCTGTGATGGAGCCTTTACGTCTGACCAGGCTCACTTAAAAACAAAAGAATAATTTAACTCATTTAATTATCACCTGAAGACATTTAACCATTCCATGAGACAGGAAACCAGTCCTTTTAAATATAAGCAGGACCTTATTTCATCATATCACAAAATATATAATGTCCTGTAAAAACATATACATACATCCTTGCAATGGTTCCCTTGAAGCTCCATGATATAAATATGAATTTTAAAATATCCACGACAGTCTCCCCTGAAGTTCATTCTTGAACTTATGTCCTCCTTCAATGATTTTGTACCCGTCCACAACAGCCCAGAAGCCCCGACCCTTCCCACACTACCCCTGCCTCTTCCTTTCTTGAACGCGCTGGAACCCATTAAGGTAGACTTGAGACAGTAAAGAAATCCTGGTGCCTTTGAGATTTCACATCCAAAGCATGAGTGTCTGTCTGTACTGCAGTGTTTCATCACCCCTCTGCTTTGGAAGAGCGGAACTCCAACATTGATGGCTGGATCCTGGCATATCTAGTCCTGTAACTTGGGAATATGGTGTTATGATTGTAATGATTGGATCGTACCACAAGACAGCACTTTTCAGCATGGTGAAGGAAAGTTCAGGAGAGTCTTATTCGTGGCACATTTGTGCCAATAAATGACTTGGTTGTTGTTGCTTCTTCAGGTGGTGGGCCTCCGGACAGTCGTGAATGAATACAAAAAAGAGAAAGGAGAACATCAGTGTACAGTTATTGGAGGAATGTCAGACAGGAGCAGTGGCATGGACATTAAGACTATAAAACAGTAGGTAGACTAGGGGAGGTATAATTACATTTGGTGGGGGGGGGGGGGGTAGAATTACATTTAGGGGGTAGAATTACATTAAGACATAAAAACCTGGATGTCCAGGGATACTTTGGTTTCACTGGGTGTTAAATATGGTACTGGCAGGCAGGAATGCTCACGCGTCTTAAAAAAAACAAAAAACAAAAAAAATATGACTGATGTCTTAGTTACATTATCTCTAGTTTATATTCCACTTTAGATTGTTAAAGAGCGTTGAATCGGTATTCAAAAAACAAATACCTAGTTGCCCTGACAACTTTTGCTGAAAGCGAGAAAAAAATATAGTTCCTTAACAAAAAGGGCAAGTCCTCTCTCATAATAGTAATTGGCAGTATTTATGTAGGTCAGGTACACAGATAGAGAGAGAGAAAGAAAAAATGATTACAATTTTTAGAATTTGGGTAAATCTGACCTCCCTTTATTATTACAAATTTAAGAGGCTTATCCCTAGAACAAAAAAAAAAGAAAAATATAGATCTAGGGTCCTCTCTTAAATGCACAAAATACTCTATATCGGTCTCCTAATAGTGACCCGCATTGGGACTGCAACAGGGTGGCGTTTACTAAAGTTTTGGCCCTAAAACATCCTAATTTCCATCACCCTTGTTACCTCCTGCCATGCTCAACCTCAGGACTTCTCCAGAACCTCTGGCACTCACCACCCCCATATGTCCAGCCAGGCCCTAACCTTTCCACACCTAGGTGTCCCTAGGAACTCTTTTATTCCGGGAAGCCTACCTCACCTCCACTTAAAATGTTACCTCAGCCAGCTCCATATCAGATATATCCCAGCAGCTTTTATTTTTGTTCCACCCTCTCCCCTTAGATTATAAACCCCTAGAGCAGGGCCTTTCTATTCCCGCCTTGCACAAACTGTTGGCACCATTTAAATCCTGTTGCCCAAAGTTTAACTACCCAACTTTTAACTCCCTCCGAATCCCAAGGAAGTTTCAATAAGTGTAAGGGGATGTCCAGTTTACTATGAAACCTTTCCTCAGGGGTTAACGGGGTGCACCCGGGGCTTTCTTCTATACCCATCCCAAGGACAAGAGAATGGGTACAATGGACTCCCCTGAGGTAGTGTACCCTGCTGAGTACAATTTAACCCGATGCTGGAAACCGTGCATCATTAGACATGCGATACCAGCACTAGTACCCTGGCCTCAGGTATTTTCAACTTTGGGTGTAACCCAGTAGAGTCTGATAGAATAGTACACAAATTGACCGTGATATATGCACAATGTTCCGTCCCTGCCATTAGGGATGAGAATAGTTATATTTTGACAACCCTGAAACTGACTCATTCACCAATCCATAGGACTCATAGTCAATTTGTATACTACCACACCTGCCTGTCTTTGCAAAGTGGAAATAGTCCCACTGAGAAATAGTCAGTCACCTCTCCAAGGTTTTGGATACTGGCCAGAGCAAGTTAAATTTCCTAACTCTTCCGTGATATGTAGCCCAAAATTTTGGAAGTGAAGTGCCCCAGGGATTTTATGGGCAAGGAAGATGAGCCAGAATGAAAGGGAGTAATATTGTAAAAAAGTAAACATTTATTGAATATACATACAGTGGGGCAAAAAAAGTATTTAGTCAGCCACCAATTGTGTAAGTTCTCCCACTTAAAAAGATGAGAGAGGCCTGTAATTGTCATCATAGGTATACCTCAACTATGAGAGACAAAATGTGGAAAAAAATCCAGACAATCACATTGTCTGATTTGTAAAGATTGTTTTTGCAATTTGCATTATGGTGGAAAATAAGTATTTGGTCAATAACAAAAGTTCATCTCAATACTTTGTTATATATCCTTTGTTGGCGATTGCAGAGGTCAAACGTTTTCTGTAAGTCTTCACAAGGTTGTCACACACTATTGCTGGTATGTTGGCCCATTCCTCCATGCAGATCTCCTCTAGAGCAGTGATGTTTTTGGGTTGTCGCTGGGCAACACAGACTTTCAACTCCCTCCAAAGGTTTTCTATGAGGTTGAGATCTGGAGACTGGCTAGGCCACTCCAGGACCTTGAAATGCTTCTTACGAAGCCACTCCTTCGTTGCCTGGGCGGTGTGTTTGGGATCATTGTCATGCTGAAAGACTTTCATGTACATGGATCAGTCGTCCTGTTGCCTTTGCAGAGAAACAGCCCCAAAGCATGATGTTGCCACCCACATGCTTCACAGTAGGTATGGTGTTCTTTGGTTGCAACTCAGCATTCTCTCTCCTCGAAACACGACGAGTTGTGTTTCTACCAAACAGTTCTACTTTGGTTTCATCTGACCATATGACATTTTCCCAATCCTCTTCTGAATCAACCAAATGCTCTCTAGCAAACCTCAGATGGGCCCGGACATGTACTGGCTTAAGCAGGGGGACACGTCTGGCACTGCAGAATCTGAGTCCCTGGCAGTGTAGTGTGTTACTGATGGTAGCCTTTGTTACATAGGTCCCAACTCTCTGCAGGTCATTCACTAGGTCACCCCCGTGTGGTTCTGGGATTTTTGCTTCATTTTGACCCCACAGGGTGAGATCTTGCGTGGAGCCCCAGATCAAGGGAGATTATCAGTGGTCTTGTATGTCTTCCATTTTCGAATTATTGCGCCCACAGTTAATTTCCTTACACCAAACTGCTTGCCTATTGCAGATTCAGTCTTCCCAGCCTGGTGCAGGTCTACAATTTTGTTTCTGGTGTCTTTCGACAGCTATTTGGACTTCACCATAGTGGAGTTTAGAGTATGATTGTTTGAGGTTGTGGACAGGTGTCTTTTATACTGATAACAAGTTCAAACAGGTGCCATTAATACAGGTAATTAGTGGAGGACAGAGGAGCCTCCAAGGGTCCTTTCACACTAGCGGACCGTTCGTCCGCTCATTACAAGTCCGTTTAGGGACTTGTAATGGGCCCCTATGGGAGTGGATCCGTTAGCGGATGATGCATCCGCTAACGTCCGCCAGATCCGCATCCGTTTTTTCGGACTGAAGAATGTCCTATTTTTCTTCCGTCTGGCCAAACGGATCGGATGCAAACGGACAGACGGTCCGTTTCCATCCGACTCCCCATAGGGGAGAGCGGAGGAGAGACGGGGCGGTCCCTGCACAGTGTGCGGGGACCGCCCTGTCCGCCGACAGCTGAGCGGAGACCCCCCGCTGAGCTGACGGACACACGGAGCGGACCGAAAAACGGTCCGCTCCGTGTGAAAGGACCCTTAAGGAAGAAGATACAGGTCCATGAGAGACAGAAATCTTGCTTGTTTGTAGGGGACCAAATACTTATTTTCCACCATAATTTGCAAATAAATTCTTTCCAAATCAGACAATGTGATTGTCTGGATTTGTTTCCACATTTTGTCTCTCATAACTGAGGTATACCTATGATGACAATTTCAGGCCTCTCTCATCTTTTTAAGTGGGAGAACTTGCACAATTGGTGGCTGACTAAAGACTTTTTTGCCCTACTGTATATATTAAAAATGCACAAGTAGGTACACCTAAAAACAATGCATTTGAACACAATCAAATAGAACAGCAACTGAATGCTGTAACACACTAGCTTCAAAATTGGAGGTTACAGTAAATGTGATGATCCCAACATGTTTCAGAGATGTAGGTATTCAATTCCTTCTTCAGGGAATTTTTACAGGCTGTTTGTTCTATTCAAAAAGATGTACATAGAGAAAAACACATAAATATATATAAATGCTATAAATTAAATATGGATGTATACAAGTACAGCAGGCAAGCAGGCAGCAAAACATCTATTAGTGGGACATGGGAATTCATCATACTCACAGAGGATTATGTTCTTAGAAATACAGTACACATCAGAAGTTCACAAATAGGAGGGGCTTGCATCTCTGCATTCACTCAGTTGCATTAGGGACTCGTGAGTGAGTCTGCACTAATACATCTGACATTCACCAGGGATGATGGGTGGAAAGTAGTACATGCTGAGGAGCCTTGCAGCTTCACCTTGGCCGGATATCTTGCTATAGAGAGGATCTGATTCCTAATCTGGTTGTACTGAGAAGAGGAGCTCAGGTGTCAGCTAATTACTGTGTACAGACAGACAGGTTATATACATTGATGTGTATGGATTGCCTTTCCAACCGTACAAATCATCGCTTATAGCCCATCATCGCTTGTAGCTGATTGAGAAGCATTCTATCATTCAGTAAGGACATCATTATTCTGCTAAGCCTTGTTTGACTTCCCCTTACAAGGGTGGTTGCAGGCTTTTCAGTAAACCTTAATTTTTACCTGAGGTGGCGGGCTGCACAGGATTTGATTGACATCACCTTTATTTCCACATTGTTTGATTTCATTGGATATTCACGTTAATGAACTGTTAATGCATGTTTTACAAAGAACGTTGCATGATCTATGGACATTGCACTGATTATTTCATATAGTTTTATTCCTTTATGTCACTTATTCACTTATTATGCAGCGCTACACTTTTTTTGTAAAGATTCTAGTTGTGCCCCATATCAGGGTTATTGTGTCTAGCTGCAGGACAACTATCACAGATTTGTTTTCACTTTGTTCATATAATAATTATTTTACACCTAGCGCAAATTTATTTTTTATAACTATACTATTGTGCTTGATTGCAGTCCCTGAGACTGTCACAGAGTGGGTCAGCATGGTGTCAGAAGCTGGCGTTTCTTCCCCAGACATTCATGTGGTAGCAACCGGTGCCTCTGCACCTGCGGTTCCTGTGGACGCTTTGTTGGCGGTCCTGGAATCATTTGTTGCCAGGGTGGAAGCTGGGTGTGGGCGCAAGGGGGTAAAAAAAACCCCTCCCCACCTTCTTCTGGAGATAGCTCTGACTCAGACCCGGGCCTGGATGTGCCCCATGGCCCTGGTTCTGAGGTATCAAAGGATGCGGACCGGGACCATTCTGAGGGTGACTCCACTTCCGGGTCAGTGCAGGACAAGGCACTTGTTGGAGCATTTATCACCGCAGTGCAGGACACTCTTAAACTGGAGGGTGTGGCTGGGGCATCTGCTGAGATTCTGGCCTTGCTGAGACAGCGAGGAATCGCCATCATGGGCTACATGGACAATCTGCTTCTGAGAGCTGCTTCAAGCGCAGAATCAGAGGAGGATGTGGCGATTGCCAGTCAGACCCTCCGAGGATTTGGCTGGGTGCTGACCTTCCAGAAGTTGTTACAGGTTCTGACTCAGCGCCTACAATATCTGAATTTGACTCTAGATTTCTCAAAGGCGAGGGTTTTTCTCCCTTTAGAAAAGTTGCAGACTCTTCCGACTGTGGTGAAGCTGTTGACATCCCGCAAATGGTCGTTGCTCCGCTTTTGCATATGAGTCTTGGGTCTGATGGTAGCCTCCTTCGAGGCAGTACCATATGCTCAATTCCACACTTGAGCTTTGCAGAGGTAGATTCTGTCCAAATGGGACAGATCCCCATTGTCCCTGGATTGTCAAATCCAGGTGAGCTAACAAGTCAGTGCTTCCCTGGTCTGGTGGTTGAGCTCTCCGGCTCTTCAGTGCAGAAAGTCATTCCTTCCCTTTCACTGGACAGTGATCACGACGGACGCCAGCCTGACCAGTTGGGGGGAGTTTGGGGTGTTCAGTTGACACAGGGTCGGTGGACACAAGAAGAATCTCGCCTGCCGATCAATGTACTGGAACTCCGAGCGATCAGGCAGTGCCTCTCCACATGGTCACAGAGGCTAAAGGGGCGTCTGATCAGGATCCAGTCGGACAACGCCATGGCGGTGGCCTATGTCAACCATCAAGGAGGAACAAGAAGCGCGGTGGCAGCTTCAGATGTCGCTCACATCTTGCAGTGGGCAAAAAGGAGTGTACCGGCTCTATCGTCTGTATACATTCTGGGGGTAGACAACTGGCAAGCGGACTACCTCAGTCGCCAGATACTGGACCTAGGAGAATGGTCACTACACCCGGTTGTTTTTGACCTCCTTTGCCTGAGATGGGGTGAGCCAGACGTATATCCCCTGGCTTCTCGGCTCAATCAAAATGTGTTGAGGTTCGTGGCCAGGTCAAAAGATCCTTGGGCGGACTCGACAGATGCATTGGTAGCCCCGTGGGGACAGTATCGACTGATTTTTGCCTTTCCCCCGCTGAAACTGCTTTGTCGTCTGCTTCACAGAGCGGAGGCTGAAGGGATCCCGATGATCCTAATTGCCCCAGATTGGCCTTGGCGTCCCTGTTACACCGACCTGGTAAGACTAGTGGCGGTTGCTCCTTGGCAACTGCCGCTGTGAGAAGACCTTCTGTCACAAGGTCCCAATCTCCATCCTGCTTTACAGTCGCTGGATTTAATGGCGTGGCTGTTGAAAGCCAGGTGCTGAAGGAACAAGGCCTGTTGGATTTGGTACCATGCTGAGGGCACGGAAGTCTTCTTCCCGGAAGCCTTACCCACGCACGTGGAAGGCTTTACATCTCTATGTGTGAAGAGATAGGGTGGCATCCACGTACATATTCAGTTTCTATGATCCTGCTGTTTTTGCAGCGTAGCGTGGATCAAAAACCTGCCTTAGGCACTATTAAGGGGCAGATTTCAGCTTTGGCTGATTTTCTTTTAACGACCCTTGGCAACTCACTCACTAGTGAGCACTTTTGTTCAAGGGGTTCGACATGTGGCTCCTCCGGTTCATCCACCACTACCTCTGTGGGATTTGAACCTGGTACTCTCGACACTTCAGGAACCCCCTTCTTTGAGAACATCAGAGATGGTTTCGGCTTTTCATCTAAATGAGGACAATGTACCTCCATTTTTGTGTCCTCGGCCGTCGCATCCCAAGGAGGCTGCGTTTCATTCCCTAGATGTGGTACGTGCTCTGCGGGTCTATCTGTCTGCTACAGCTAAGTTTCGGAGGTCAGACCTACTGTTTGTATCGGTGTCTGGTCCAAAGAAAGCCCTGGCAGTCTCGTCGGCCACCATTTCTCCGTGGATCAGACAGATCGTGATTCAGGCTTACGCCCTGAAAGGGGGGGTGCTTCCCTTTCCTGTCATGACGCATTCAACCAGGGCAATTGGTGCTTTCTGGGCTTTCTGACGTCTGTCTCACAGGTGTGCAAAGCGGTGACCTGGTCATCCGTTCACACCTTTACTAAGTTTTACAAGGTAGATGTAAGTTCATCTTTGGTTGCTTGCTTCGGCTGCACGGTTTTGCAGGCGGCAGTTTAAAGGTTGCAACTCCTCCGTTGAGGAGCACTGGTGTGTTGGGGTGAAGTTTGGTTTTGATTGCTGTTCCCACCCGTCGTTTTTTGTACACTGCTTGGGGACATCCCTACAGTCAAGAATATAAGGAAGCTGTGTCCGTCCATGGACAAAAAAGAAAATAGGATTTTTGTACTCACCATAAATTCCTTTTCTCTGAAGTCCATGGACGGACACAGCACCCACCCCTCCTTTTTAGGTTTGTACTGCTTTTTGATGAACTGAGCTGCTCACTGCAGTGAGAGGGGTTATGACAAGAGGGACCGCCCCCTGGGCAGGGCTGTTCAGCTTTGCTAAAGATTACATGTTTTAACCATTAACATGTTTGCCTAGTTCTCTCCTGATAGACGGAACATAACCCTACAGTCAAGAATATAATGTAGCTGTGTCCGTCCATAGACTTCAGAGAATAGGATTTTACGGTGAGTATAAAAATCCTATTTTTTTTTTTACATTTTCAAAACTTTGTGACAAAAAACGAGATCTGCAAAATACTCACCGTAGCTTGGGGTGTCTACTTTACAAAATGGGGTCATTTGGGGGGGGGGGGGTTTGTGCCATCTGGGCATTCCATGGCCTCCGAAACTTTGAGAGGCAGTGAGGAGTGAAATCAAAAATTTACACCCTTAGAAAGCCTGAAGGCGGTGCTTGGTTTTTGGGGTCCCGTACGCAGCTAGGCTCCTACCACACATGTGGTATCCCCGTACTCAGGAGAAGTCACAGAATGTATTTTGGGGTGTAATTCCACATATGCCCATGGCATGTTTGAGCAATATATAATTTAGTGACAACTTTGTGCAAAGAAAAAAATTTTTCTTTTTCCCGCAACTTGTGTCTAAATATAAAATATTCCATGAACTTGACATGCCTCTCAGCAAATAGCTTGGGGTGTCTACTTTCCAAAACGGGGTCATTTGGGGGGGGTTTTGAACTGTCCTAGCATTTTATGCACAACATTTAGAAGCTCATGTCACACATCACCCACTCTTATAACCACTTGAAGACAAAGCCCTTTCTGACACTTTTTTTCAAACCAAATTGTTATGGGGAAAAAACACCCTTTTTTTATTTTGAATGCACTAAAACACACTATATTGCCCAAATGTTTGAAATAAAAAAGATGATCGAGTACATGGATATCAAACACGACATGCTTTAAAATTGCGCACAAACGTGCAGTGGCGACAAACTACATACATTTTTAAAAGCCTTTAAAAGCCTTTACAGGTTACCACTTTAGATTTACAGAGGAGGTCTTCTGCCCTCGATCTGACCTTCGCGGTGATACCTCACATGCATGGTGCAATTGCTGTTTACATATGACGTCAGACTGATGCTTGCGTACACCTTTGCGCGAGAGCAGGGGTGCTTTTTATTAATATTTATTTATTATTATTTATTTTGCTGTTTTATTTTATTTTTAAACAGTTTCATTTTTTTAATCATTTTTATTGTTATCTCAGGGAATGTAAATATCCCCTATGATAGCAATAGGTAGTGACAGGTACTCTTTTTTGAAAAAATTGGGGTCTATTAGACCCTAGATCTCTCCTCTGCCCTCAAAGCATCTGACCAAATCAAGATCGGTGTGATAAAATGCTTTCCCAATAGCGCTCTTTATATCCGGCGAAATCTAAGTCATGAAATGCTCGTAGCTTCCGGTTTCTTAGGCCATAGAGATGATTTGAGCCATTCTGGTCTCTTATTAGCTTTATGGTCAGCTGGCGGAACTACTGGCTGCATTCTCAGGTTCTCTGTTGGGACAGGAGAGCCAGAGAAAACCATGGAAGACGGTGGGAGGAGTCTAGAGGCTAATTAGGCGCTAGAATTGCTTTTACATGAAAGCCGACTGCTGGCTGAAAAGAATGAAACCAAGATGATACCTAAACACACAGGCATCATTCTGGTATAACCATTCAAAGTCCAGCAAGAGATTGATCGGTGGGTATGCCCACCATTAGAATACCTCCCTTCATCCACCCACTTCTAATGATGGGCATACATGCACCAATTATATATGCCGAAGCATGGAGGCATCCTCCCGCAAAAGTTATGCCACGTACACACGGTCTGACTTTTCAACGGTCAAACCTCTGTCTGAATTTCAACTGTGTGTACGTGACATTAGAAGCAAATCGCTTTTCCGCCCCTGCTGCCCCCATGCTTCGGCATATATGCTCTTCTTTTTAACTGTGGTGGTGAAATCACCTCCTACATTGCTGGAGTCACGGCTTTATGTATTGTGGGAGAAAACGCTGTTGCTGTCAAGATAGATAAATCTGCGCTCCAACTGAATAGTGTACCTGCTAAGCATATGATGGTTAACATTAAAACAAAGTAATATTACAGTATAACAGTAATGCCGCGTACACACGATCATTTTTCGGCATTAAAAAAAATGTCATTTAAAATTTTCGTGTGACATCATTTTTTGGGTTCTAAATAAATGACAAAAAAATTATTCGAACATGCTGCATTTTTTAACGTTGTTTTAAACAATGTCAATTTTCGGGTTGTAAAAAATGATCGTGTGTGGGTTAAAACTACGTTAAAAACCTGCACATGCTCATAAGCAAGTTATGAGATGGGATCGCTCGTTCTGGTAAAACTACAGTTCATAATGGAGTAAGCACATTCATCACGCTGTAACAGACAGAAAAGCGCGAATCGTCTTTTACTAACTCGGAATTAGCTAAAGCAGCCCAAAGGCGAATGAAACTTCCCCTTTATAGTGCCGTCATACGTGTTGTACATCACCGCGCTTTGCTAGATGATTTTTTTTAAACGATGGTGTGTGGGAAACGTCGTTTTTATGATGACGTTTTTAATAATGCCGCGTACACACGATCATTTTTTGTGATGAAAAAAAACAACGTTTTCAAAAACGTCATTTAAAATCACTGTGTGTGGGCAAAACGTTGTTTTATGTCTTCAAAAAAACGACCAAAAAAAATTCGAACATGCTTGAATTTTTTGTGTCGTTTTTCAAAACGTCGTTTTTTGTGTCATAAAAAGTGATGGTGTGTGGGCAAAACGTTTTTAAAGCCGCGCATGCTCAGAGGCAAGTTATGAGACGGAGCTTCAATGGAACAGAGTGCCGTCGAACGTGGTGTACGTCATACGCTTTGCTAGAGCATTTTGGAAAAACGATGGTGTGTATGCAACGTCGTTTTGGAAAATGAAGTTTGAAAAACGTCGTTTTGTTTCATCACTTGAAACGTCGTTTTTTTCATCACAAAAAGTGATCGTGTGTACGCTGCATTAGACCTTACCATACCATACTTGCTAAGCAAATACAAAAAAAACATAGTAAAAAATAAAATATTTTTTAACGCAACCTGTGCCTAAAATCTATATGCCGAAGCATGGGGGCATCCTGCCGCAAAAGTTATGCCACGTACACGTGGTCTGACTTTTCCACGGGCAGGCCTCCGTTGGAATTTCAAGGGTATGTATGCAGCATTAGGAGCAAATTGCTCCCGCGCCCCTGCTGCCCCCATGCTTCAGCATATATGCTCTTTTTTTAACTGTGGTGGTGAAATCACCTCCTACAGCACTGGAGTTACGGCTTTATGTATCGTGGGAGCAAACGCTGTTGCTGTCAAGATAAATAAATCTGCGAAACAAAAAATGGTTAACAGTAAAGTATAAAAAAAATTACATACCTGAAAAGCAAGCATGATAAAACATAACAATAAAACATTGCATAATAGAATACAGTAAAAAACAGCAGAACAATAGAGAGAGAGAGAGAGAGAGAGAATAGAGAAAGGGAGAGAACAATAAAACAACTATTTTTCTTTTTTATTATTTTTACATGTTTTAGTGTTTTTTTATTTTTAACTTTTTTTTTAAACACTTTTTTTGCAACTGTAACTGTTCGGTTCCAGGTTTAGGTCTCTCAAATGCGATGACATCTTGGGAGACCCTGTGTAAGTGTGTCCTAGTCTGTGAAATGCTGTACCCTATGCTAAAACTGCACTAGTGTGTGGTAGCGTTCAAAACATTCACCAATGCAAAGACCAGGATTGTCAGGACAGCGTGGAGAATAATAACGAGTGTCATGCCTAAATCCGCGCTTTCTACAGACACAACATTTTCTTTGGGGGGCTCGTTGAATAGAGGTACTAGGGAGGACATACAGAAAATGCCTCTCATGCAGCTGGCTTACTGCATTTGGTTGGGGATGGTGAGGTGCAGCACCACCTGGTTACAGGAGGGCTTGGACAATATCTCCCTGGATTTACAGAAAGATCCACTCTGTCCTGAAGCTCTGTATAGCACACAAGCATTCAGCAAAGCCAATGGAAATAAATATACAGACACTTTTTTGTACCAGCGTCTGACCTTACGGGCAACTAGATACACTGAAACACTGATTGTTGAGGTCCACCCCTCCCATATATTGGTTATATATCTCCACAACACCAGTTGCCGTATGAATTTGGACAGTCGTGTCTGCATGAAGGGAGGACAGAACGAAAACATTCTTCTTAACCCTTCACTTCACAGCAAGCAAATTATTACACCTTGAGCAGGCTCTCTCCCCCAGCCTAAGACGGGAATCTACAAGCCACTGGGATAACCCCCGGTGATTAGATCGCACAGTGCCACATGCGCCAATCTGATGATCAAAGTGACTAAAATGTGGCACGCTTGTGTAATAATTGTCTGCATACAAATGGTACCTCTTTCTGAATAAGGGTGATACCAAGTTCCACACTATCTTGCCAGCGCTCCCTATGTAATCTGGGCAGTTCTCAGGCTCTAAGTGTTTGTCTTTTCCCTCATAAAACATAAAACTACATGTATAGCCCGTGGCCCTGTCACAGAGCTTATACATCTTGACCCCGTATCTGGCACTCTTGCTGGGAAGGTACTGTTTGAAAGACAAGCAGCCAGAAAATGTAATCAGGGACTCATCAACGCAGACAACTTAATGGGGAGTATTCAAGGCTGCAAAACGTTAGTTGAAGTGGTTTATGAGGGGCCAAATTTTGTAGAGCCGATCGAATTTAGGGTCTCCACGAGGACGACAAAGTTCATTGTTGTTGAAATGCATGAAGCCAAAGTTTTGAATTGACCAGCATACAAATTAGTTTGGTCCACAATAGATGTCTTCCGTGAAAAACAGCGAATAAATATCAAGTGATAAAATCAACTGTTTCCACCTGAATTCCGGGTTGGCCAGTGAATGGGGGAAGTACGGGTTCTGCAGAAGTGGTGGCCACCCAATCAGGATTGGCGAATTCTGCAGAAAGGACACTATAGGCATGATGGGCCTGTCTTCGTCTTCTTCTTGGTGGCAGTGGGACACTACTTGTGCTTGCCACCTCGCCAGCTTGATTTGCACTTATGGGACTCGCCACGTCACCAAGTGTTACTGCAGTGCTGGATGTACGACCAGGGTGTACTAGGCCGTTCGTGCTTGCCAGTTCACCAGAAGGATGAGTGGCACTAGTACTTTTTTGCTCCATATGAAAGCCCTGCGGTTCTTGCACCTCATCAACAGCAGAAGAATAGGGTCAGGTACGCCTGACCTTGGCAGGGTCCACAACTTCGTTGTCAGAGCTATCTGTCATGGATCTGCTGTCGTCTACAGGATCATATTCTGAGCCTGAACCTGACAGATAAGTGACCTCCTTTTCACTATCTGCCAAGCTCAGAAATGTGTAGGCCTCTTCACTAGTGTATCTTCGATTTGCCATTTTGGGCTCTAAATTTACTGGTACAACTAATACGATTCCCAGGTAAAAAACCACCTGGCTGTCAGCGACTAAGTGAAACGCTACCAAAAAAAACTGTTAGCTATCACAGGGATCAGGCCTGACTCTGCAAATGCTGCAGTTATGTGTTTAGTGTTTTGTAAGTGACAGTGATCAATCGATACTACGAAGGGGAAAAATGCAGGTGTTAGCAGGTATCTGGACTGAACCCGCTAAGACTGCGTTTTTGGGAACCCTAAACTGCTGGGGATGCTAGTATAGATATGATCAGATATTGATCTGTTCAGATACTATACCACTAAAGTGAGGTGTATGCTGCGTGCGTAGGTGTTAGTGCTACTGGCACTAATCTGTAGACCTGTGCATTCGTTTTCGTTTGAATGCATTTTCGTCTGAATTTTACACAGAGTTAATCCAGCTCTGAGCAATCCTCTTTTATTGCTCAGTGAAATAAAACAGACTTCCAGATAAAAACCTGTCTAATTTAAAAGTCCTTACCAACCCCCTTGCTTCGAGTAACAGGTTATTTACATATCTCTCCTGGATGTTGTCATAATATGAGGTGATCCACAGTTCATAGACAAGTGACCAGGATGTGTTATGTGGGGGGAGGGGTGGATTTCTCTCTTTCTCTCTCTCTCTCCCCATATAACACGTCCTGGTCACTTGTCTATGAACTGTGGATCACCTCATATTATAACATCCAGGAGAGATATGTAAATAACCTGGCCAACCCGGAATTCAGGTGGAAACAGTTGATTTTATCACTTGATATTTATTCGCTGTTTTTCACGGAAGACATCTATTGTGGACCAAACTAATTTGTATGCTGGTCAATTCAAAACTTTGGCTTCATGCATTTCAACAACAATGAACTTTGTCGTCCTCGTGGAGACCCTAAATTCGATCGGCTCTACAAAATTTGGCCCCTCATAAACCACTTCAACTAACGTTTTGCAGCCTTGAATACTCCCCAAGTTGTCTGCGTTGATGAGTCCCTGATTACATTTTCTGGCTGCTTGTCTTTCAAACAGTACCTTCCCAGCAAGAGTGCCAGATACGGGGTCAAGATGTATAAGCTCTGTGACAGGGCCACGGGCTATACATGTAGTTTTATGTTTTATGAGGGAAAAGACAAACACTTAGAGCCTGAGAACTGCCCAGATTACATAGGGAGCGCTGGCAAGATAGTGTGGAACTTGGTATCACCCTTATTCAGAAAGAGGTACCATTTGTATGCAGACAATTATTACACAAGCGTGCCACATTTTAGTCACTTTGATCATCAGATTGGCGCATGTGGCACTGTGCGATCTAATCACCGGGGGTTATCCCAGTGGCTTGTAGATTCCCGTCTTAGGCTGGGGGAGAGAGCCTGCTCAAGGTGTAATAATTTGCTTGCTGTGAAGTGAAGGGTTAAGAAGAATGTTTTCATTCTGTCCTCCCTTCATGCAGACACGACTGTCCAAATTCATACGGCAACTGGTGTTGTGGAGATATATAACCAATATATGGGAGGGGTGGACCTCAACAATCAGTGTTTCAGTGTATCTAGTTGCCCGTAAGGTCAGACGCTGGTACAAAAAAGTGTCTGTATATTTATTTCCATTGGCTTTGCTGAATGCTTGTGTGCTATACAGAGCTTCAGGACAGAGTGGATCTTTCTGTAAATCCAGGGAGATATTGTCCAAGCCCTCCTGTAACCAGGTGGTGCTGCACCTCACCATCCCCAACCAAATGCAGTAAGCCAGCTGCATTAAAGGCATTTTCTGTATGTCCTCCCTAGTACCTCTATTCAACGAGCCCCCCAAAGAAAATGTTGTGTCTGTAGAAAGCGCGGATTTAGGCATGACACTCGTTATTATTCTCCACGCTGTCCTGACAATCCTGGTCTTTGCATTGGTGAATGTTTTGAACGCTACCACACACTAGTGCAGTTTTAGCATAGGGTACAGCATTTCACAGACTAGGACACACTTACACAGGGTCTCCCAAGATGTCATCGCATTTGAGAGACCTAAACCTGGAACCGAACAGTTACAGTTGCAGGCCTGACTCTGCAAATGCTGCAGTTATGTGTTTAGTGTTTTGTAAGTGACAGTGATCAATCGATACTACGAAGGGGAAAAATGCAGGTGTTAGCAGGTATCTGGACTGAACCCGCTAAGACTGCGTTTTTGGGAACCCTAAACTGCTGGGGATGCTAGTATAGATATGATCAGATATTGATCTGTTCAGATACTATACCACTAAAGTGAGGTGTATGCTGCATGCGTAGGTGTTAGTGCTACTGGCACTAATCTGTAGACCTGTGCATTCGTTTTCGTTTGAATGCATTTTCGTCTGAATTTTACACAGAGTTAATCCAGCTCTGAGCAATCCTCTTTTATTGCTCAGTGAAATAAAACAGACTTCCAGATAAAAACCTGTCTAATTTAAAAGTCCTTACCAACCCCCTTGCTTCGAGTAACAGGTTATTTACATATCTCTCCTGGATGTTGTCATAATATGAGGTGATCCACAGTTCATAGACAAGTGACCAGGATGTGTTATGTGGGGGGAGGGGTGGATTTCTCTCTTTCTCTCTCTCTCTCCCCATATAACACGTCCTGGTCACTTGTCTATGAACTGTGGATCACCTCATATTATAACATCCAGGAGAGATATGTAAATAACCTGTCACTCGAAGCAAGGGGGCGGTAAGGACTTTTTAATTAGACAGGTTTTTATCTGGAAGTCTGTTTTATTTCACTGAACAATAAAAGAGGATTGCTCAGAGCTGGATTAACTCTGTGTGGCAAGACTTGGCACAGATGATAGGAAATCTTATACTCTACATTGTGACAGGAAAGAAAAAAAGATTTTTTGGGTTTACATCCACTTTAACTCTATTAGTCCAAGATTATTCTACATAGAGAGGAAAGATTTGACATAGAGAGAAAAGATTCAACATTATAGAGAGAAAAGATTCAACATTATAGAGAGAAAAGATTTGACATTATAGAGAGAAAAGATTTCAACATAGAGAGAAAAGATCGCTGCTGGAATTGGGTAGGGGAAGTAAAATAAAAATAATGATGAGGATGAATGTTATTGGCTATTGTAACCAAAGAGGAGGAGCAGTAAAATAGCTAGAACTAAGCATCAAAAAACATACAAACGTTGAATCTGTCATTGAAGGCTTATGGTGTCTGTTGAAAGTTCTAAAAAGATTAGACGGAGCAGCTAAACTGTACGACGCCTCAATCATACATTTCCAGTCAAATGCTCGGCCCATAGGCTATAGAAAAATTCTAATGTTGGTTGACTAGTAATAATTATTAATAAATATAATTATTACTAGTCAATCGTAGAACATTAGAATTCTAGTATAGCTAGCTTGTAGGTGAAACATTCGACCGGAAATGTATGATTGACTTTCAGTCCTGAAAAATTGGCGAAAACATTTAAAATATTTAATACCGCCTATGTAAATTAATATCCATGGCCTTCTGGTCAGGGGAAATAATATGTTGCAAGACCGACAGAAGCCTGATAGCTAACAATTTAGTTAGTATTTTGAAATCCATATTTAATAGCGATATAGGTCTATATGAAGAGCACTGCAGGGGATCCTTATTAGTGATGAGCGGAATACGCCATATTCGATTTCGCGATATTTCGCGAATATTTCAAAGAATATTTGTGAATATTCGTTAATATCGAATATTCGTGATATTTTATAAAAAAAAAAATTGCGAAATTTCGCTATTTTTTTTTGGATAAAATATCACGAATATTCGATATTTACGAATATTCGCTATATTTCATAAAAAAATCAATTTCGCAATCAATTTCGCATTTGCATTAGCGAAATTTCGCATTAGCGAAATTTCGCTAATGCAAATGCGAAATTGATTGCGAAATTGATTGCGAAATTTGAAAAAATACGAATATTCGAAATAGCGAATATTCGCCGCGATATTTAAGTTATTCGCGAATACTCGAATATGCAATATTCGTAGCGAATATTCGCAATGCGAATATTCGTGAGCAACACTAATCCTTATCTGGCTTGGCCAACAACACTAATCATAACATTTTTGACAGCAAGGCCAAGTCTTGCTTTCATCAAGAGTACCTCTATAGGGTTACGGTGTGATGTTGTCACCGACACCCAAAGAACATTTTTTCTGCACCCAATACAGAAGTGGAAGTCCAAAGTCTTTGTTAGAGACACCGTTCTGTTTCTAATTGTATGCTTAGGTTTAATAGTTCTGTTACATCAAGCTTTATGCAATGTGTTATTGTTTTGTGTTGTTTCTCACATGTGGACTGTCCCCCTCCAATATTCCAGTCCAAAGACTGGCATTCAATGATAATCTACTGCTGCTGCCATCTGAGTGTCGAGGTAACGCTCGCAGGCCATGGTATACTGTTGCCTGAACACGTGTTACGGGGCCACAGTGTCTGCTTTGCCTGGCATATTAGCCATTCATATATGTTTTTTTGCTGATTGTTTTTTGTGGTTCAGGCCAGGATAGGGAGCCTCTGACCCCTGCTGTGTACAACTACTTCCCCCACATAGGGTTGCACCCCGACAGTGGTTTATTTTGTGAGACTAGGTCTCCACTACGCCTTTAGTGTATTAGCTTTCTGTGACTTATTTTCCCTCTGTCATTTTCCACTATTCCTCTAGCCCTCCTCCTCCTTCCCCCTTTTTTTTTTATTTCCCAATTCCCTCCGCCAGTCCCGATATGACCGTGGGTAAAACAGAGCCTCTTCATCTCATTTCTATAAGGGCTCTTTCACACGGATCGGTCCGTTTTTCGGTCCGCTCCGTGTGTCCGCCGGCTCAGCGGGGGGTCTCCGCTGAGCTGTCGGGCGGACAGGGCCCGCCCTGTCTATCCTCTGCTATCCCCTATGGGGAATCGGATGGAAACGGACCGTCTGTCCGTTTGCATCCGATCCGTTCGGCCGGACGGAAGAAAAATAGGATATTCTTCCGTCCGAAAAAACGGATGCGGATCTGGCGGACGTTAGCGGATGCATCATCCGCTAACGGATCCGCTCCCATAGGGAAGCATTGAGGTCCGTTAACGGACGTCCAAAAAACGGACGACCAGAACGGACATGTGAAAGAGCCCTATATGTGAAGGGGTTGAACACCCCGGAGAAACGATTCATGGTGCTATCCAACCTGAAATATATGAAAACTTACATATGCTTCCTCCAGGAGACACAATTCCATGCCAAAACTTCATGATCGCTTTTTCTTGACGTCCTACCACGGCTGCTCTTCTGATTCTAAGTCTAAGGGTGTTAGTATCTTTTCCTGTAGCACAACTTCATAGTTGGTGTGGGATCGATGGAGTGATGAGGAGGGACGTGCTCTATTAGTGAAGGGGACCTTGGGTAGGGCCTGATCACCCTGGTAAACTTCTACCCCCCTTACTCGAAATTAGATTGACTTCCTGGAATCGATTTTGGCCAAGCTAGGTGACTTTTCAGAGGCTGCGGTGATCCTGGGGGGGGGGGGGGGGCGACATGAATTTTACCATAGAGTTAACCCTGGACGCATCCAGGCATACGTCTCAGATTTCCTATGCAGTGCTGAAACGCCTAAAAAAATTACTTCCATGCTTTCCATCTTGTGGGTGTATGGCGAATATTGAACCTGAATAAAGGGGATTACACATTCTACTCACACCCTCATGACTCCTACACCAGAATTGATCTCCTTATGATGCCCCAATCACTCTTGTCCATCTCGATTGGCTCCATCACTTTTTCAGACCATTTTCTGGACCATGCCCCAGTAAGGGTAGATTTAGGGCCAGATTCAGGTAGATGGGAGCATCTTTGCTCCAGAGTAACGCTTCTCATTTACGTTACTCTGCCGAATTTTTAGCAGCAAGTGCTGTCATTCACGAAGCACTTGCTCCTAAAGTTGCGGCAGCGTAACGAAAATGAGCCGGCGGAATTCAAATTGGGCGGGTACGGGGCGTGTAGTATTTAAACTAAGTGCGATCCCGCCGCGAACGTACTGCGCATGCGTCGAGTGTCAAAGCATCCCCGTGCGCATGCTCCAAATTCTGTGAATGAACGTCAATGACGTCACATTCCCATTCATGACCTTTTTACGCAAGCGACGTGTTTTTTTTTTTCCCCGACGCGATGACGGCGCCTATACCTAACATAGGATACTCCAACCCCATGTAGGTATATCTTTGCGCCGGAAACGTCGTACCGTCATTGCGTCGCGCCGGAATTCGCTCGTGAATTGCCGATTTCCGCTCATTAACATATTTTTTGAGCGGAAATCGGCGGGAACGCCCCCCGGCGCCATTTTTAAGTTGAAGTAACGATGCGATGGCGAAACTCAGTTACGCTGATCGCATCGGAGCTTCAACCCGGCGTTTCTTGTTTTCTGGTTACAGAAAACAAAAACGCCAGCTCAAAGTGACAGTTAGGCTGGCGGATCACTGGATCCGCCAGCCTAACTGTTCCTGAATCTGGCCCATAGACTTTCTGCCTCCCATTCCCAAACAGTGGGTGTGGAAGCTTAACGATTCCTGAATCCAAACCTCCGAGGTTACAGAAGAAGGGCCAGATTCAGCAAGACTTGCGCTGGAGTATATCGATATGCGCCGCGTAACTGTCAAGATGCGCCGTAGTATCTATGCGGCCGTACCCACCAAACTAGATGCGACAGAAAACTGGCTTTTTCCGATCGGCTTAACTTTCCCTCGCCAGAGTATCGTAAGCGCATATTTTCGCTTGTCGCATCCGTCGTGCCTATTGATTTCCCATGCAAATATGCAAATGAGGGAGATTTCCCGATTCGCGAACGGATTAGCACCAGACGCTGGCTACATGCGCCGCGCGTATGTCGTCCGTCTGTCGCAAAGTTATTCCTACAAATAGCTGCTTTATCTTTACTCCTGATGGTCACAGGTCAGCAGGAGAGCAGCTACAGCAGCATTACCGACGAAACTAGCAAGCTGAACAACCACACTTGCAAGGACAACACCTCTGTGTGCCAACATACCAGGGGCAGCCATGGTCCTAGCACTACTAATGGGTCCCCCGGAATGGAGGAGGCGGGCATGTGAGAGGATATACCGCACGCGCATGAGCCTCTTTGGCATGGGGGATGAGGAGGTGTATCGCCTCTTCAGATTCAGCCCAGATGCAATACTTGAACTAACCACAACCCTGCAGGATGACATCACCAGCCCAACACACCGCTCACAAGCAGTGCAGCCAATGGTAAAGGTACTGGCAACACTTCATTTCCTTGCAAGTGGATCATTCCAGCGTACAAGTGGAGTGGTGGCTGGGATGTCACAGTCCTCCATGAGCAGATGTGTGCACCAGGTTGTCCCCGCAATCCTCAGACGCATGTCCCACCACTTCATCAGACCCACCACTGAGGAGCTGCAGCTGAAGGCAATGACAGTGCAGTGGTGGAGCAAACATTTGGGCTCCTGAAGTCCCGTTTCCGCTGCCTGGATAAGTCTGGGGGGCCCTATTGTATTCCCCTACCTTCGTGTGTCAGATCATCGGTGCATGTTGCATTCTGCACAACTTTGCCATGAGAAAGGGCCTGCAGATTGACATACGTGATGACCTGACCCCCCCAACTAGACAGCCCCCCCTGCCAGAGGAGACCCATTCAGCTGATGGAAGAGCAGTCAGGAGGGTCCTCGCCGTAGGCATCTTTGGACACTAAACCAAAACATTGATCACACGGACAATGCACGCATGCACACCACTGAGGTCCCTAGATCACACACACCACATCCACACCGCATTGGATTAGCCCAAGTCCAACAGGCAGGACTTGGGAGCAGCAACGCCGGCGTCAAGGCCCCAATGATGTCGCTGTCCATTCATACACCATTCACACGTCATTCACACAGCCGTCGGGATAACTTCTCCCCAACGGCCGAGGGTGACACCCCTTACTGGCAGGAGTGCCACCCCCTCACATTCACACACCATTCACACTGTACCCTGCACTCCTGACCGTGTGCAGTTAAACTCAAAATAAAAAGCTCATAACCTGAGCAAATTTCAAATCAAGAATAAATACTCATAACCTGAGCAAAGTTCAAATCAAGAATAAATACTCATAACCTGAGCCAAAAAAATAAAATAAACCAAAAAAAATGCCCTCATCTGGGCTGACGGGGGCTCTTTCTTGTGGGCCCTCTCTGGCTCCTCAGCTGCCTGGAGGGAGTGGGTGGGGGGGCATCTGGAGGTGGCTGATCCCCGGGTGGGCCACTCCTGGCAGGTGTTGGCTGCATGCCCTCCAAGGCCACGGCAATCCGGCTCAGATAGTGGTTGGTCTGGGCCTGCATCCTCAGCTGGCGGGTGACATTATGCCGCTGGTCACACTGCCTCTGCCTCCCCTGTTCCCGGATGGCAGCAGTGTTGGCATGGACGGCTGCAGTGAGGTGCCGAACATCAGCCTGCACCTCCCCCAGGCTGGTCACCACTGCAGCGCAGTTGCAGCTGACATCCTGCACAGCGTTGGTCAGCTGGGACACAGAGCCCAGGCTGTCAGCCACTGGGTCTAAATGCCCAGCAATCTCCCCCATCTGCTGGGTCTGCCTGGCCTAGTCCTGGGCCATTTGGTCATGGACCAAATCAGACACCCCCCTGGTCTTCCGGGTCGCCTTCCTGGGGCCAGGAGATGGTTGTCCCCGGGGGGATGGAGTCGCCCTTGAGGGGCTTCCTAGAATGGGGGAGGGGATTACAGAGGGCCCTGCAGAAGGGGAGGACTCCTCCAAAATTAAAACAAAGTCCTGATCTGTAAAGCCAGGCTCCTCCTCAATCACCTCAGCAGGTGAGGTGTGGGCACTCTCCTCCATCTCATGGTGTTCACCACCCAGGGGGTCGGGCTCAGGATGCCGTTGGGGGGTTGGGGTGGACTGGCCGCCTGCAGATGATGGCCCAGCTCCGTCATCTGTGGATGACACAAAGCAGACACATGTTGGTGGTCCCACACACTTGGCACATGTACCCTCCCCCCCCACATGCAACACACCAAATAGGGGATAAAAAACACTTACCTGTCCTGGAGCCTTCCTCCACGGAATCATATCCCGGTACCCCCTCCAACTGCTCCCTCTTCAGGCAGCGGGCGACCACCTCCTCCTCCGTGGTCAGGCTGACCGCACATAGGGGTCCACCACCCGTGCCCCTCTCATGCCTCCTGATGGTGGCCACCTTGCCACGGACTTTGCGCCTCAAGTCGTTTATTCTCTTGCCGATATCGGCAGCAGTCCGGGTGGAGTAGCCCAAAGCATTGACCCTGCCAGCAATGCTCTCCAGGATGCCCTGCTTCCTATCCCGGCTGGTCTTCCGACTTTTCCTGCCGTGGAGGAAGTCGTTGTAGGTCTCCATAGCGGAGATCACTACGGTCAGCTCCTGGGCATTAAAATTGAGGTTTCTCCTCTCTTTGGGGGGAACGGGAGCAGCCATCATACAGCAAAAGTTACTTCCCTGGGGTGGGGGGAACCATATTTACTTGTGCGCCGGAAAGGCGCATCTGCGGCCACTTTTATACGCGCAACGGAACACATTGCGCTTGCGTTTCCCATGAAGTGGTGCCGACGGAAGTTGTGAGCATGCGCACAGGGGAGCGAGTGGAGACCTCCCTCACTGCGCATGCTCCGTGGATGATGCGATGAACGTAAGTCACTGCGCTGGGCTCCACCCATCATTTACATATGATCACACCCACTTCCACTTGCGTCGGGTTGTGCCAGCGCTTTTTCGTTACTCCGCCGCAAAGTAACGAACATGCGCTTGGTGAATACTGGACTTGACTCACTAGTTTGCGTCAGCGTAACGTATATGCACTGCACTACGCCGGATAAAATATGCGCGCATCTACCTGAATCTGGCCCGAAGTGTCCAGGAAAAAGAGAAACTTTTTTTTCCGATGTGCACCCATGATGATCTGGGAAGCGCATAAGAGCTACATTAGTGGATCTTGATTAAGATTGGGCCTTGACTCCAGAAGGCAAGAGCACAGCAAATTGCCGATCTCTTGGAAAAGATCAGGACCCTGGAGTCCATAAATAAGAAATCACTAGCTCTCCAGGCACTAGCAGACCTTATGAATTTGAGAAACCAACTGTGCTCCCTGGCTTTAGTCAGGGCCAAGGCCTTGATTGCTAAATGCAGAGGAAAGTTTTATGAACATAGCAACAAGTGTGGAAAACTGCTGGCAAAGGCCCTGAGAGCCCAACAGGCCTGCACATTTATCCCCAAACTTGTTAGTGACGTATAACGGACCTATTCCGCAGGTATTACACGTCACTTTATAATCTCATGCGCCCGATTTTCGAGAGGGGGATGTCCGAACGAAGGGCCATACAGGAATACCTACAAAGTTCCAGTCTGCCTCACTTATCGGTTAAGGCCCTATTTCCGCAGATGAAGTGGCTCTGGCGATCGCTTGAATGTAAACAAGCAAGGTCCTGGGCCCGGATGGGTATTCCCTCTTGTATTATAAGACCATTGGGGATCTTTTGACTCCACATTTTGTTATATAATGCGGGGGATGGGGCACCCCCCCCCCCAGAGGACATGCTGCGTGCTTACATTGCAGTGATTCCCAAGGAGGGAAAGGATCCACTGATCTCTCTTCTGAGTCTGACAGGATGAATTTGCCCTTCCTGTTAGAGACCCTTCATTGTGATGAATTGGGTACAAGCCATTTATTCTTTCCAATTGGCTCAAGTGAAGGTGAATGGTAACCTCTTTGCATCATGGGTGCATGGGATAAGTTGCGACCCGCTAAAAAAAATTCCAAGGGGACCCATAATTTAGTGGAAACACTATAATGCCAGTCCGACATCTGTTGCAGGGAGCCTCATAATATTTATGGATATCTGATACACCTTAACTCCCATTCGCTTAGCTCTCTGCAATGTGTGAAAAGCCAAGCGTGGGCTCTGCCCATGCCATATGTATTTCAGAAAAGGGCCGTTAAGTGCTGAAAAAAAAGACCTTGGTAAAAACATAGGCACCATTTCTAAGTAAAAAATAATCTGGGTAACACATTCATCTTTAAAACACTGACTCGGGGGGGCATGGCCTGGCACCAGAGCGAGATGGCAGCATAGTGGAAGAGCTCCACTGTCCAGACTCTCAGACTTGCCTATAATCAGCCTATTCTCTTAAATTTAAACCGCCAAGATGACTGGGAGGAACCAGCCTGCCGCCCGGTCACAGCAGGACCCCTCCACACAACTGAGCAAGACCATTCCGGCATGTTCCGCTCTTAACCTGTGGACTTGCAGGCCGCATCTCAGGCCTCGGGCTTGAGTATGGAACATACCCAGGCCGTGTCCACTGCATCTTCGGGACTCCCACAAGGTATGGATGCAAGGTACCCGCCGCCACCTTTGTGTATGGCCGATCTGCAGCAGGTGGCCCTGGACATCAAGACTGGCATGTATGCGGCAATCGCTGACCTGAAGGGAGAGATCAGAGCAGTTGCTGCCTGGATGGAACACGTGGAGTCAGTCGCCATGACACATGGGGCTGCCATCCAGCAGGTACAAAGAGCCTCCACGTCTCATGCCCAGCACCTCATTTACATGCACAGACACCTGGAAGACTTAGATAACAGGGGTCGCAGGCGCAATCTACGTGTTAGGGGGATCCCGGAGTTAGTAGAGGGACCCCAACAACTGCAGCAAGCTGTCTGGGCGATATTTAATACACTGCTGGGCAGACAGCCTGATGCTCCGGTGGAAATTAAGAGGTGTCACAGGGCCTTTCGACCCAGAGGCAGAGACACAGACCCACCTGGAGACACTGTGTGCTGCCTGGTGAATTTTGTACAAAAAGAAGATATCCTAAGGCTGGCACGCAACCAGGCCAACCTAGAATATGAGGGGGCGTGCATCCAGCTATTCCATGACCTGTCCGCTATTACCCTGCAGCATAGGAGGGATTTGCGGCCTCTCCTACAAACTTTGCGTGACAGACGCATACTCTACAAATGGAAGTTCCCCTTTTGTCTCCAAGCAACAGCTGGAAATCGAACAGCTTCCTCGAGGACACCTGCGGATTTGCACCAGTTTTGTGACACTCTGGGCATTCCTGCTGTTAATGTCCCTGATTGGTATGGCACTTTCTTTCAGCCAGAGCCTTGGATCCCCATCCAACAGGAGGGCACCCCACGATCCCAGAGGAATCGGCAGAGACGTCGCAGACCTTCTGAGGCCTCCCCACCCAGTGTTCGGGGGGAGATGAAGAGAGAAAAAAGCCCGCAAGCTTCGCCGTCGTCGGGGGCGGACGGAGCACTGAGGACACTAAGCATGGCTCGGTAAGCTGACCCCTACTTATTCTATTTACTCACTCCCCCTTACTGCACTGTTCTCAGGATTTGGCACCGATGCCTACACGGTCACCCCAGACGAGATGGGTCTTTATATTTTCTTTGACTGGGCTAACTTACATTATAGGCATTGCCTGCTGACTGTGCGCTAGGACTGCACTTTTAAAGCCTACCCAGTGGATATACTCTGAGCCTTGGTGTCCGTAAGTGCTGATCCGGTCTTTATTCTATCATGGCAACGGACCTGACTTCCACAACCCGAGGCATTTGATCATCCAGCTTAGGAGGTGGGCTTTACCTCCCAGAGGCGTACTTTTTTATTTTTATTAATTTTTTTGGTTTTGGTGTTGAAATGTTTTTGTGCGCTAGCCTCCAACTCCTTGGGGGTTACTAATTGCATCTCAATTTATCCGCTTTGTAGCTGGACTACACCAATTACTTGCCACAGCACTGGATGGACTTCAAACGTGTCCCACTTTTACACCTGTGTGAGATAGGATGCAATGCACAATGCCATATTACCATATTTGTTGTTTTGTCTATGCTCTGTTGGTTCTTCTCCCGCCTGTGCTGTGTCCGTGTAGCTATCATATCTGTGTTTTTTTTTGTTTTTATCTTTGTGTTTTTTTTTTTGCTTCATGTGGGGTAGTAGGGGAGTGAGGTGGGGGTTGGTTTGTGATCACATTATACCATGCTTGGGGTTTGTTTTTTTTGATGATGCTGGGGTGTGTCTTCTGCGGTCCACAAGGCTCAAATCGGGATCTTTGACTGAGGCTGAGCCCGGGACCCGGGGGCCATACCCGCTGATGAGTTATGCCTACCCATGGCCTTCTGGCTATCCGATCTTTGTTATGATGGGATGGAATTGGGGAATGAGCCTCCTTCTGTTATATTTGTGACAGGTATAAGCTAGGGGGATCCTACCTAGCTGAGATGCATGCTCTAATAATTCACTTTTCACTGTGTTGATCATTGTGGTTGTTCTTGTTATGACTTGCCATTGTCTGGCCTCTGCACTCTCCAGGGCTCTGAAGTTCCCTTTCTGGAGCGTAAGACATGGCCCATGGGGCCCACGTGCCTGGGATGTCTACCCAGGGAGGATTGTCCAGGAGTGCGGAAGTCACTACGGTATTTCTCGCCCTGTTTTACAGTGCATGAAGTTGTGGAGATAAGGATCATGCAGGCTGTGGCATTGTTCCCTGCTTTCCCCTGGACTTTTCACCCAGGGAAGGGCTGTGTGGAGGGGGGGATACCATGAGGAGCCTGTCACATGCAGGTGGGCGGATTCCTGCGGTGCATCCCCTTTTTTTTTACACTTTTATGAGGAATTTTCCTTAGCATAACTGAACTCGGGTCTGGGGGGTCTGGGTGGTAGGGTGGATAGTTAGTCTTGGGTGCAGGTTCTCGTCCCCACTTCAGGAGAGCCATGCTCCCCTCTTTTACCTTCCGGCACAGTAGTGGATCTTCCTGTTTCAGGTTATCCATTACGTTCCTCAGGTAGGTCAGCAGGACTTAAACTACCTCCGGTATTGTCCCTGTGATCCCTATTTTTTGGGGTTCTTTCTCTACCAAGGTAGGCTTTCCGGTTTGACTATCCGGATATCAATAGCATAGGATACAGAAAAGTGTTGTATCTACTCTTTTTTACCTTCCTCTACTTATTCTTGCGTTTTTTTCTTGCCTCCTTTCCCCCCTTTTTTCTTCCCCACCTCCCCCCCTTTTTTTGCTCTTCTCTTTCCCCTAATTGCCCTCTCTGGGCCAGATTCTCATAGAATTTTGCTTGCGTATCGTAAGCCATTTACACTACACGCCGCATCGTACTAGAGCAAGTGCCGTATTCTCTAACCATTTGCTCCGTAGTTTGCGTTGGCGTAGCGAAAATGGCCCAGCGTAAGCCCGCATAATTCAAATGAGGCGGCTTGTATTTAAATGAAGCACGCCCCCGCGTCGAACGAACTGCGCATGCGCCGGCCGGTGAAAAAGCCCAGTGCGTATGCTCCAGCTCACGTCGGAAAGCGTTGTTGAAATCGACGTCAAAACGACGTGAGCAGCACTACGCAATGCCCCTATTCGCGAACGAGTTAGTAAAACGACGTAAGCGACGGATAAAGCGGACGCTGACCCGACGCCATACTTAACATGGCATCCGACGGTACTTCGTAAGGTTACTCCACATAGAAGCTGGGGTAACCTTACGCGGACGAAAACGACGTACGCGACGACGGGGCGGCGTAAAAGCGATCAGGAATCGGCGTACTAGCCTCATTTGCATATGCAAATGAGAAAACAACGTAAAGGCCACCTAGTGGCCGGAGTTGTCATTACAACTACGATCCGCAAGATGTTGAAGCGTATCTATGCAAAAGTGATACTAAGCATCACGCGCATAGATACGAGGCAAAAAAAACAGCGATACGACGGGGTATCTGAGATACTCCGTCGTATCGCCGCTGAGAATCTGGCCCTCTGTCTGTATCTACTAGGTGTTTGTGAAGTTACATCTGGTACGCACACATGGCATCCATAATGCAGTCATCAGCTCCTCTGTCTCTTAAGGTTTTTTCGGTGAATGCTAAAGGCCTCAATCTTCCTGAGAAACTTACAAATCTTATGGGGGAAGCTCATAGACAAAGAGCTCAAATCGTCTTTTTTCAGGAAACCCATTTCAAGTCTAGTGCTATCCAACGTCTCACCAATAAGAGATACCCAGAGGTTTTTCATGCGACCTGTGCTGGATCTAAGACGAAGGGGCTGGCGATTATGCTTGCGAAGACTTTTTTACATTCTCCCTCACGGATCAGATAATCGATCCAGAGGGTAGATTTATTTTTCTTAAAGGGACCTGGGAAACCAGGCCGGTGATGCTGGCCAATGTCTATTGCCCCAACTCCAAACAAGTCTCCTTTTTGAGAGATACGCTTCTGAAACTCACTTAGTTTAAATCGGGCCTCTTAATTCTCGGAGGGGACCTGAACATGGCCCTGGACCTTACACTTGATACGTCCACAGGGACTTTGTCTCTCTCTTTCTCAGCTTTACGACAAGTGAAATTGGGGTTGGCTTCCCTAGCTCTTCATGATACGTGGTGCACACTGAATTCCCGGGGAAGAGACTATACGTTTTTTTTTCGTCCCCACACCAGCGCTACTCGAGGTTACGTTTTTGTATCCCAAAAAGATCTGTCATATCTCTCTGAAGCAACGATTGAAAATATGGTCTTGTCGGATCATCATCCAGTGACTGTGACTCTCCTATTCCCACAGAGGGTGTCGTCCACTAAGATTTGGAGGTTTGACGCCTCCCTTCTCACTGATCCTGCGGATGTCGCTACTCTTAAGCAGGCTATCAGCAACTACTTTCTTCTTTACAACACCCTAGAAGTGTCCCCCATGACCCAATGGGCGGCGCACAAGTGTGTGGTGCGTGGACATCTCCTGTCTATAGCAGCTAGGAGAAAGACGGAGCATTTGGCTTTTATTCAGGCACTGGCCAGGAAGATTTCTAGGCTAGAGGCGCAACATAAGGGCTCGTTGGCCATTGGGGTGGCGACTGACTTGGCAGACACGAGAACTCTCCTGCGTGAGGAATTGTACAAAAAAGCACGAAAGCTGTTTATGCTTTCACAGAAATTGTTCTACGAACAGGGAAACAAACCGGGAAGACTATTGGCTAAATTTACTCAGAAGCGGACTCTCGTCTCCACAGTTCATCACGTGAGGGATAGACAGGGGAGAATTCATACTAAAACTGAAGACATTGCCCACCAACTTCAAGAATTTTACAGCAATTTGTATAACATTAAGGCGAGTGAGGACAATATGAGCTCGGCAGACGGGCGAGCAAACCTGATGAGGGACTTTCTGCACAAACATTGCCCGCAGGCACTATCCACGGAAGATAGGCAATCCCTGGACTCACCACTGTCCTCAGAGGAATGGGTAGAACCTTTAAAGGCCACGAAACCTGGCAAAAGCCCAGGGCATGATGGCCTCACGGCACAATATTACAAATTCTTTTCGGACCTCCTATCACCCGGTTTTCTCAGAGCTTTTAACTCTTTTTCGAATTCCCCTTGCGCCACTAATACTCTGCTGGAGGCATATATGTCAGTGATATCCAAGGAAAATAAGGACCCCTCGGACGTGGCAAATTATAGACCGATCTCGCTCCTGAATGTGGATGTAAATTTTTTTTCTAAAATTCTTGCGACCCGATTGGCTTATCATGTCCCGGCATGGGTGGGTCTTGATCAGGTGGGTTTTGTCACACTATTAAGGCCCTCAACCTACATCACTGGCTCACCACTTCCAAACATGAAGGTTTCTTCTTGTCGATGGATGCGGAGAAGGCCTTCGACCGAGTGGCATGGGACTATATGGACTCGGTCCTGGATGCCTTGGGCCTAGGGACCAGAATGAAGGCTCTTATTGGAGCCCTGTATACGACTCCATGGGCCAGGGTCCGGGTCAATGGTCACTTTCCATCCACAATGACAACAGACAGGGCTGTCCCCTTTCTCCCATCCTGTATATCCTCACGCTGGAGCCGCTACTTCACTGCATTCGGGCGCACCCAGATATACAGGGCATTACAATTCATCAGAAGGAGTATAAGCTTGCAGCGTTCGCTGATAATATCTTACTCTTTCTTTCCTCCCCCTTGACTTCCTTGCCTAATCTGATGCGAACCCTGGAACAATTCTGATGAATTTCTCATTTAAAAATTAACTATTCCAAGTCATTCGCATTAAATGTGTCGCTACCTGTTTCATTAGTTGACCTCTGACGGGAGAATTTTTCCTTTCATTGGAAAACGGATGACATTATCTATCTAGGCATCCGTCTTCCGGGCCAATTGTCAGATCTATATGATAAGAACTTTCTGAGCGAGCTGAAGGCCATACAGCAAGACATGATACGTTGGGATTCTCCCACAATTTCTTGGTTTGAGCGTGCCTCTATCCTGGAAATGATGGTCCTTCCCTGAATCTATATATATAAAACTCAACGTGTGTGTGTGTGTATGTATGTATGTTCCAGCATCACGTCCAAACGGCTAAAGATATTAACATGAAACTTGGCAGACATGTTACTTATATGTCAGCAACAAACATAGGATAGGTGGTTTAACCCTTACCCACCCCCATTTGCCATGGTCGGGGTTTTTCTTTAAAGTCCCATTCAACTCTATGGGAAAGGGTTTTTCTTTAAAGTCCCATTCAACTCTATGGGAAATACATGTTACTTCATAACTTCCAAACGGCGTTTTTTGTTTGTCAGCAACAAACATAGGATAGGTGGTTTAACCCTTACCCACCCCCATTTGCCATGGTTAAAAGAAAATATGAGAGTACTTCCAAGGGATGAGAATGCTCAATTTTTTTCAAACACACTTCTTGAAATCGGAGAGGGTAGACTACCAGTTGAATCTTCAGGAAACGTAAAACTTCCCTCTGATTTTTGCAAACTGGTATCGTCAGTTGCAGAACTAATAGATGCAGTATACCATAATATTTCAGACAACTTAGGCAATCTAAACTGGTTGTGTGAGAGGGCTATTCTTGCTGCTAAAAATGAGGATGTCCGTGAAATTAACAATCAAATACTTTCTATGATACCAGGAGCAGTTACTTTTGATACCGTAGTAGATGCAGATGAGGCTGTGAATTTCCCACCAGAATTCCTGAATTCCCTTGATCCAGCTGGATTGCCACAACATCGCCTATCACTTAAAGTTGGATGTCCTATTATTTTATTACGAAACCTTGACCCACCAAAACTGTGCAATGGAACAAGGCTGTGTGTGAAAAACATGTTGCCTAATGTGTTGGAAGCTACTATTTTGACAGGAAAGGGAAAGGGAGAAACAGTTTTTATTCCACGAATACCTCTTATTCCAACAGATCTGGCTTTTAGTTTCAAGAGACTACAACTCCCAGTGACGCTTGCATTTTCCATCACGATCAACAAGTCACAAGGGCAGTCCATTTGGTACTGCGGAGTTGATTTAAGATCACCATGTTTTTCACATGGGCAACTTTATGTAGCGTGCTCCAGGGTGGGTTCCCCAAATAATTTGTTCATTTTAGCAAATGCAGGAGAAACTAAGAATATAGTATACAAACAAGTATTGCAATAATATGTCAGTTGAGTTAACCGCACTTTTTAAAGGTCTGTGAGTTGGTACTAATCTGCTTCATTGTACAATATTTTGCTCTGTTTCAACATTCACAAAATGAAAAGGAAAATGTTATAAAAGTTATGAAATACAATACTCTTTAATCAAATAGTAAATATTCATATTTTTATCTGTCAAATTTCTAAAATTTAACATTGTGTTATTTATTATTTATTTATTTATATTTATATAACTATGATTTTCCTCCCCAAAAGGTTAAGATAGGAAGACCGGGCAACGCCGGGTATTCAGCTAGTGTTGTATAAATTGCAGACGATCCCAATTTACTTACCGCCTTCCTTTTTCGTGGCATATAAGAGGCTGTAGGAAGTTTTTTATAGGGGGCGAAGGCACCGAGAATTAGTTGGGCGAAACTGGCACTCCTGAAACTGGAAACTGGATGGGGGTATTGGTGTTCCAGACATACAAAAGTATTACTGGGCTACGCATCTAGCACGAGTAGTGGACTGGCGGGTATACGCTCGCCGTAAGGATGGGTGCCCCTGGAGAGTTTGATCACAGGAGCCGACCTTGGAAAAGTGCCCTGGTTCACTAAGAAATACTGGACACCTGATGTCCAATCTCACCCCCTGGTAGGGGCAACTCTAGTGTCTTTCGCAAAGAGTCCTGTGGAATGCATGCAGTCTCGGCTACAGAATGCAGCATAACTCCACTTAGAGGGATCCCTGACTTTCAACAGGGTATGGAGAGATCCTAATTAGCGAGCATATGGCCCCACTTGGATATGTTGGCCAAAGATTTCTTCTCCAGGGGTAGGTTTCTTACTTTAAGAGAGATGGTGTCGCTGTCCCGGACTGAAACCTTCCCCTTGTTGGCATACCTCCAGATAAAGCATTTTCTTGATAACCCGAAGACCAGAGGAGGCTTTTCGAAACCGGCTACGGTGTTTGAATCGCTGTGCACTGGCCTGGCCCCCCAGAGACACGTGATTTCGGTGCTGTGTGTGCGTCCATGTTTATGAAACCCTTTGACTCTATGCGTGTGGAACAGGCCTTCTGGGAGGCCCGGTTAGGGGAACCGATTGAGATGAAGAGCTGGGAGCGGGGCCACTGGTACATCCACAAAGGGTCGCTTAATGTGAACACCCAGGAAAATGGGTACAAGTTTAGGACGTGATGGTATAGGACACCGGATCTTATCCACAATTTTTTTTCCGACTGTGTCGGATCAATGCTGGAGATGTGGGCAGGCCTTGTGTACTTTCCTCCACATTTGGTGGGATTTCCCGCTGATTCAACCTTACTGGCACAAGGTTCACGGTGTAACGACTGAGGTATCCGCGCTTCCCCTGGAGTTTTCACCAGCACAGTATCTCCTTCATCTCTCCAAAATTGCCAAAAAGCGACATTGCAACTCTGTGGCGATTCAAATGATCAACACAGCTAGACTATGTTTACCCGTTCACTGGAGGGCGGCAGTGCCACCATCTATAAAATAATGGATGGCTCGCATTAACCACATTGCGGCGATAGAGGAGCTATCATAATCTTGTACAGATTGCAGGATTAGAGGGACTCTGCAGCGTAGTTCTGTGTAGTGCATTGTGTGTGGTACAGTGGGTTTATGTGGTTATCAAAAGGAGATAGACGGAGAGGGTTGCAAGTGGCTTCCCCACCCCCTCTTCTGGCTTTTGCTCTAAGAAGCTTTCTCAGCTGTTCCCCCATCCCCCTTATTTTTTTTCTCTCTATTCTTCTTTCCCCCTTCTATCCCGCTAGCCCCCCTTTTTTTTCTTTTTTCTTCCTTTTTTCCTATACTACAGTGCATTTCCAAAGCAGGGGTGGTGGGGGGAGGGGTCTTCTTTTTGTTGGCCCCTCCACCCATCCTCGTTGGTGCACGCAGATCCTTAGTGAGGAATACAAAATTTATACAATGGTTCGAGCCGGGTGGGGCTCGGGCCCTGATCTACCATGTTCCTTTTATTTGTTTGAGTATATATTTTTTTCGTTTCGCTTGCTGTTTTTTTGCTTCCTCTCCATTTGCCAGGGGACATGTGCTTCTGATGATCATACTTTTTGCTGAAAATGCGATTTGGCCCGCTCCTAGATTACACAATATACTACTGTATCTTAAATGGTACCGGAGCTCCTTGGTCTCTATGTTCTGTTATTTATGTCGATGTTCTGGTGATAATTGTTAAAATCCTTTTTTCTCAATAAAATCTTTATGGAATAAAAAAAAAACACTGACTCGGCCCATGCACAAGAAGGTTTACCGATCCCAACTCTGCTCTTATGATTGAAAGTAGCAGAGTATAGTTATTGGGGTATAGCTGAGAGCAGTGGGGAGGAAGATGAACCCCTAAGTATTTTAGGGAAGTGTAGCACCAGGTAAAGGAGAATGAGGATTTCAGCCGTGTACGTAATTCCGAAGGGATAGATTTGCTGTAATGGATTTTGAAGTTTGAGAGCAAGCTGAAACCTTGCAGCTCTGCCACGATATTGGGAAGAGAGATCAAGGGTTTTTCGACTTAAAATAGGACATCATCAGCATAGGCGGATATCTTGTGTTCCTCTGTCCCTACACAAAATGCTTTAACCACTTTAGCCCCGGACCATATTGCTGTCCAATGACCAGAGCACTTTTTGTGATTCGGCACTGCGTCGCTTTAACTGACAATTGCACGGTCGTTGATTGGTTTGCGCAAAAGTTATAGCGTTTACAAAATAGGGGGTCGTTTTATGGCATTTTTATTAATATTTTTTTTTACTAGTAATGGCGGCGATCAGCATTTTTTTTCAGTACTGCGACATTATGGCGGGCACTTCGGACACTTTTGACACATTTTTGGGGCCACTGGCATTTTTATAGCGATCAATGCTATAAAAATGCATTGTATTACTATAAAAATGCCATTGGCAGTGAAGGGGTTAACACTAGGGGGCAGGGAAGGGGTTAAGTCTGTTCCTGGGTGTGTTTTAACTGTATGGGGGGGTGGCCTCACTAGGGGAAATCACTGATCCTCTGTTCATACATTGTATGAACAGGAGATCAGCGTTTCCCCCGCTGACAGGACCGAGAGCTTTGTGTTTACACACAAAGCTCCTGGTCCCTGCTCTGTAACGAACGAGCGCGTGTGCCCGGCAGCGCGCGGGACTCGGGGGCGATCGGGGACCCGCCCCCTAGCACCCGCTTAGGAGCGGACATATAGCTACGAGCTCTCGCCCAGCAGTGCCACCGTCCCGCAGTAATATGACGGCGGGCGGTCGGCTAGTAGTTAATATCAGGATTTAAATGTATCTGGTTAAGCATAGCTCCCAACTGTCCCTGAATTTGAAGGACTGTCCCTGATTGGAACAAGGTCCCTCTGTCCCTCTTTCCACCAAATTTTTGCCTCATTTTGGTCTAATCCATATACAGTAGCTGTATATAAAATGACATAGTAATCTATAAAAAAAAGCGTTTCACAGTCCTAAACCTTTCATCCAATTTCTAAATTGCTGCGTTTGTAAATTCCAAAATCCAATATAAAGAAAAAGTAGTGGTTAAAAAAGCTCTTTGTTTAATTCTCCTTTAATAGGGTGTGGTAGGATGTCCTATGCCTACATACTTTTGCTAATATTTGTCCCTCATTACAAAAAGTTGGGTAGGTATGGGTTAAACAGTGGTCAATTAGAGATGGAAAGGACTAAGTTCACTTTAACTCAGGCCCCTGGAGAGGGGTATAGCGATGCTCTCCAGGAGAGCATTTTAGGGCCAAGGCCTATTCTAGTTAGGACAGCTCGTAGGTGTACCCAATCCACCCGGTCAAAAGCCTTTTCGGCATCAGTGGAGAGCAGGAGCAGGAGATATGTTGTGTGATTAAACTGTGACCGTGCCAAAAAGAATACGAAAATGGCTGGTACCCTGAAAGATGGCTACAGCATTAAAAATTGTGTCATATAATGTGAGGGGACTATGCTCGCAGCATAAAAGGGGTCGTCTGTGGCAGGAACTGCAACATTATGCTGCAGACATAGCCCTCATACAAGAAACCCATTTTAGGGACGGGGGTATACCCAATATGCTGGGCCATATGTTTAACCAGGGGTACCATGCAACGTCCCCTATTGCAAGGGCAAGGGGGGTTACAATTGCAATAAAGAAAACATGCCCATGGGTTTTGATGTCTATACAAGCGGATAAAGAGGGTCGTTTCTTGTTTATTAAAGGAACAATATTTGAACAACGATATACGTTGGCGGCAATATACGCCCCAAATGTTGGGACTAGTGACTTCATTGTTAAAACATTGAAGATATTGGAAAAATTTAAAGAGGGATGTGTGATAATAGGGGGCGACTGTAATACGGTGCTAGATCCGAATATTGAAACAACGTCAGGGAAAACATCTTTATCACTTAGAGCCTTAAAATACTTAAAACAATCTCTACACACACAACATTTGGTCGACAGTTGGCGGGTAATGCACAATGAAGTGAAGGACTACAGTTAATACTCGAAAACACATAAAATGTATTCACGTATAGACCTGTTTATGATGGATCAATTTTACTTAGAGAAGGTCAAAAACAGCACCATTGAGTCCATAACCATCTCAGACCACGCACCTATAACATTGACACTCTCCCCGATCGAGACTGGCTATATAGAGCGAACATGGAGACTAAATGAGTCAATACTAGATAATAAAAAAATAGCAGACGAACTGACAGTTAAATTAGGAGAATTTTTCGAAATAAATACTACGGAGGAGGTGTCGGCCCAGACAGTGTGGGAGGCTCATAAAACGGTGATGAGGGGCGATTTAATAGCCTATGGCTACTACATTAAGAAAGAAAGATCTAAAGAAATTATAGAGTTTTTAAAGAAAATTTATATATTAGAAACCAAACATAAAAAAAATCTCGAGCCTGCGGACAACCAACAACTACGGAATCTCCGAGCTGAGCTTGCACAGTGTCTGGACCGAAAAACAAATAATAAACATAGATACTTTGCTCATAGGTTCTATGAGCAAGGAAATAAATGTGGTCGGTTACTCGCGAAACAACTTAAAAAACAACAAGAATCTAGACATGTGCATAACCTACTAATACAAAATAGGAAAATACTGGAAACACGGGCTATAGCGAACGAATTTCTATAATATCCAGACACCCGTACTAATAGGAGATAGTGAGGATCATAGAAGGGAAGAGATACGAGAATACATACGGGGGTCTGTAATGCCCACTCTATCAGAAAAAACTATAGCGGAACTGGAACTTCCAATCACAGAGGAAGAGTTGAGGAGAGCAATAACAAATGCTTATTATAAGAAATTTTTGCCAGAATTAATAAAACCATTATGTAATCATCTTAATGCAGTGAATATAACTAACCCATTACCCCCAGAAGCTCTGGTGGCATTTATAACGGTAATAACAAAGGAAGGGAAAGACCCCCAGAACTGTGCCAATTATAGGCCTATTTCTCTGCTCAACTCAGACACTAAATTGTTAGCAAAAATTTTAGTGCTATGATTACAGGAGCATATTGGAACGTTAGTGCATCCAGATCAAACAGGTTTTGTAAAAGGACGGGAGGCAAGGGACAATACAATTAGGGCACTGCACCTTCTCCACTGGATGCAACACGGACCAAAGAAGGCCCCAAGGATCATACTATCAATAGATGCTGAGAAAGCATTTGATAGGGTGAACTGGGGTTATATGAGTGAAGTGCTGAGGGGAGTGGGCCTGGGGGACCGCATGATGGGATGGGTAATGGCCATGTATGTGGGCCCAAGAGCAAGGGTTAAAGTTAATGGTACAATATCCGATTACCTCAACATTAGAAATGGAACAAGACAAGGTTGCCCATTGTCATCATTAATATTTGCTTTAACACTGGAACCTTTCATTTGTAGGATTAGAAATAATGGGGAAATAATAGGAACATGTATCGGAGAGGAGGAACATAAGGTGTCGGCTTATGCCGACAACCTATTATTCTATCTCTCAAAACCACATACATCACTGGCAGTCTTAATGCAGGAGGTGGAAAGATTTGGACACTTGTCGAACTTCAAAGTTAATTTCGAAAAATCAATATTGCTACCTAGTCATGTGTCTCAGGAAATGGCAGGGACCCTGAAGAGAACATATCCTTTTGTATGGAAGAAGGAATCCCTGATCTATCTTGGGGTACATATCACTGCAGACCAAAAAATGTTATATAAACTTAATTATTCATCTCTACTGACTAAACTAGTGGAAGATTTAAAAAAATGGGCAAGACATTATTTGACATGGTTTGGAAGAGTGAGTGCAATTAAAATGTGTATTCTACCCAAAATTATTTATATATTACACACAGTACCAATCAACGTACCAGCGACGTTTTTTAAGCAAATACGGAAGGCATTTGTTGCCTTTGTGTGGAATGATAAACAACCAAGGATAGCCTATGATATCCTACGAAGAAGTAAGGATGACGGAGGAATGGGGCTTCCAGATATATTGGTATACTATAAGGCTATGGCGCTGGTCCGTATTTTGAATTGGTGCCATGACGCCGGGAAAAAAAGATGGACCCTATTAGAAAAAACAATAGCAGGAAGGAACTTGGAAGGGGCCCCTTGGATCCCGAGAGTTGCGAGAGGATTTACGAAGTGGACATCCCCCTTGACTTTGAACACCTTATCAATATGGGATGGGCTGAATAGAAAAGGAGAGTACTCACCAGGGATGTCCCCATTGGTACCACTGGAGGGATTCCCATGGTTCCCTCCGGGGGGAACAGGGAGGATTCCTGGGTCCATGGAATCGGGGAGGGGATGTCACATGTGGCAGGCTCGCTCCACAGGTAACACTAATGGATTATCCGGATTTCGCCATAGCCGTGGGGAATATACCCACAGCAAAATGGAAATATTATCAACTGACAAGATTCCTTAATAAGATGAAACCTGCCTTGAGACCATTAAGCTCCCTCACAAAGTTCGAGGAACAGTGTGCGCATCAGGGGGAAGCGAAGCATCTGCTATCCCAGATGTATAAGTTGATACAAGGAGCTCAAAAAAATAAAACACCATATTTTATAAGGGAATGGGAGGGCGAACTAAATATAAGGCTATCAGACGAACAAAATAAAAAGATGATTAAATTAATTTACTCCACATCTATAAGCTCGCATATTCAGGAAATGGCCTATAAATTTATGACAAAATGGTATAGGACTCCAGTAAGGTTAAACCAGATGTATCCAGTGGCAGACGCCCGGTGCTGGAGAGGATGTAAGCAAAGGGGTACATATCTACACTTATGGTGGGAATGCCCAAAAATTTAAATATATTGGGAAGCAATTGCACCGTGGATTGAGAGATGGACCCCAATCCCTATAGAGTTCACGCCCCTATGTTTCCTACTCCATGGAACATCGGGCCCGATTAAAATATACAGGAATAGTGTAGTTCCACATTTATTAAATGCCGCAAAATTGTTAATTCCTAGATTTTGGAAACAAAGTATGTGTCCAACATTAGCAGACTGGAAAAGGGAAGTAAACCGGATAATGGAGGCCGAAAGATGGATACAAACAATGAAAGATAAAAAAGGGGAGTTTGAGATAACATGGGCAGGCTGGCTACAACACGAACCTGAAATGGGGGTGGAATAAGAGAAACGAAGTGAGGGGATATGGGATGCAATAGATGTATGACGCATAGAGGGCAACGGCATAAAGATAACATTTTAGAAGAACAAAGACTTAGATTAAAAATACTGACCAGAGAGGAGACATTAAAAAAATTACGGTTATATAAAATCTTTCTTTTTTGCTCCCCTTCTTCCCCCCCCCTCCAATATTGACTCCAATAGGAGGCCCCTGTTTCTCTGTCCTTTGGGAATGGAAATCAAGAGATTACAGGGGGGTATATAACGATTTTTTTAAATGTCTGAGAAAGGCAAATGAGTGCGTAGAGTGACCTGAAGGCGTATCAAGCTGTGGTTAAGGGCTTACATTGAAATCTCAAAAGGGTGTCCAACATAGAATCTATAATGGTGAACTTGCATTCCAAGATGATTCCTTTAGTAAGTAACACAAATCTGCCATTAGGATCAATGAATTGGTCCATCATGATAAAAGGGCAGCGCTTGTGTATGGCCACTCCTCCCGACTTGTGAATTGGGGAGGTACTGAGATACCATTGATTAAATAAGTGAGTGGGAAGGTGGGGGACCCAGACAGTAAGAAAGTTTGTCTCCTGCAATAAAAGAACATGTGCCCCCAGGCGTTTTGTCTTAAGCCATAACTTACTGTGTTTACCAGGCGATTCCAGGCTGTGGACATTGTACGATACAATCCTCATGGAGGCCATAGTGAGAGAGAGCTTTGGAGGTCTCTAGAAGCTCCGTCAGATGCAAGAGAGACCTGCAACTGATCAAACCATAAATCAGGGAGTGCTGAGAAACAAAAGACTGGAACAAAAATCTGAGAAACATAAAACTATAAAAACATTTAGAATAAACAATGCCTTAAGGGCACTCCAGTATAACCAGTCACCGCTAGTCGAGGGTCTCCACCCTGCCCTCTGTGCAAGTACAGAGCGGAGACCAGCGAGGTCCCAATCAGGGCACATACCTCCAAGGAGTTGACCTGGGGGTAAATGGTACAGCACCAGGTGCCCGCTGTGTTTGCAGAGCTAAACTGCCCTAAATGAGCAGAACAAATTACCACAGCAGGGGGAGGCTCATGAGGGTTGTGAAGGCTGGGAGTCCGAGCAATAGGGGTCGCCCCTGGGCATATTCTGGCCTCTGCGGCGTGTAGAGCGCCAGGGTTGTGGTCAAGGTGGGAGCAAAATCTCTGGCTAAGGATCTTGATAGAAGGTAGTCCAAGGTGTTTCAGGAACTGGTGTAGGTTGACTTTGTTCCATAGGACGAATTGGTGGCCATGTTAAGTAACCGACTAATTGAAAGGGAAGCCCAATCTATAGATAGGCTTTGCCTCCTGCAGGGCCTCAAGCAGAAGCTTGAGAGCATGGCGGTTGCATCAAAGTGCACCTGAAGAGATGTGGGAAAAGACAGCTTTGCGCCATCAAAGTCCACATAGCGGACACCCCTGACATGTAACATTATGCATTCTTTCAGGGAGTATTTGTGGAGCTTGCATATGTCCCCAGGTTTGTCCAGGTCCTCTGAAGGCAGACAAAGAGATCTATGAGCACAATCTATTTCAATCTGGTCGGGCCCCTCATGGCCAAAAATCTGTTTAAAGACATATTTCAGTGTGGGTGCAGTAGCCTCTGGCAAGCCTCTGATGTGTATATTATCTCTGTTCTCAAAGTCAACCATCTGGTCTAGTAAAGAGGTAATCCTCTGATCCTGTGCTTTACATCTCTCTGTGAGTGCCTGCATGGTGGGGGTGACATCTTCCCACTGTGTCTCCAATGCTTCTACTCTGTTCCCATTATGAGCTGTGTCAGCTTGGAGCACTTTAATATCCTGCCCTAAGGCCTTCTCATTGTTACATAGTTGGTGAGGATGAAAAAAGACACAAGTCCATCGAGTCCAACCTGTGTGTGTGTGTTTTTTTTTTGTTAGTATTACATTGTATATCCCTCTATGCTATGCTTGCTCAGGTATTTTTTTTTAAATTACCGTATTTATCAGGGTATAAACGCGCACTTTTTTCCCCTTAAGATCAGGGGAAAATCCGATGACCGCTGTCTCTGAGCACCGCCGACATAGACCAAGCCGAGCCGAGTGTACTGCGCACTCGGCTAGGCTCGGCCACGCTCGGTTCCGCCCGCAGCCACACGAGAGGAGCCGAGAGAAGCCGAGAACCCAGGAAATCCGTCTCTGCACAGCACGGCCGGGGCGCCAAACCCAAAAACATACAGTGCTGCAACCACGGGCAAGGTGCGGATGGACACCTCCAAAGCCGCAGACAGACAGCCAAAAGGCAGGACGGACCTCGCGCAAGGCCACAGACGAACACCCACAAGGCTGGACGGACCCCGCGCAAGGCCGCAGACGGACGCTGGACAAGGCCGTCCATGGACGCCGGGCAAGTCAGCAGACGGACACCGACAAGGCTGCACCGATGAGCATCCAAAATGTAAGTTTTTTACGTAAACCTCCCTTCTAAGCTTGGGGTGCGCGTTATACACCGGCTCGCGGTATACGCCGATAAATATGGTATCTATGCTCCCTGCTGATACCACTGCCTGTGGAACAGTAAAGAACACTCTACGCAGTTTAAGGTTAAACTGTTTCTCTTCTTATTTTAGTGAATGGATGCGTGTCTTTTTAAATTCCCTTTCACAGAAACATTTTATCCCTATTGTGGGGTCACCAGTGTGGTATATGTACATTGAAATGATATCCCTTCTCAATTTTCTCATCTGCAGAGAGAACACGTTTTTTTTTTTTAAGTTCCACGTTACAGATTATCAAATTCCATAATATCCGTTTATATATCAACTATACTAAACAAGGATGAGAAAGAGATGAAAAGGTACCCTGTCGACCCATCCTCTCTCTCTCTCTCTCTTCCCATTTCTTCTCTGACTCTGTGTAATTTCTAATTTTCTAACGGTCCTAATTCTTACTATTACCCTCCCATCCCCCCTCCTCCCCCAAGAAAAGAAAAAAAAAACCTTATGTCGGTCGTCCTCCCCCCCCCCTGCTGCATCTATTCCCCCCCCCCCTGCTGCATCTATTCCCCCCCCTTTATATTTTAGATATGGGGCCCATATCGTCTGGTATCTCTCATCCTGGTCTTTCATTGCCATTGTGAGATTTTCCATTCCTTAAATCTCTGCCTCGCGAGCCATTGTGCTATAGATGGGGAAGTCTCTTGTTTCTACAGGACCGGGATACAGTACATGCCCTTGCGGCTATAATAAGATGTCTTAGCAGCGAGTTTTAATATTTTTCCATTGACACAGGAATGTCTAGTATTAGAACGGCTGATGGTTTACCTTCTAGATTAATTCCTTTTTCCAAAACTCTTGTATTTTTACACATTCCCAAAAGATATGCACTAATGTCCCTTCTGCTACATGACATCTCCAGCAGACATCTGATATCTGAGGGTATATTCGGTGTAGTACCGTTGGTGTTCTGTACCATTTTGTTAGAATTGTATATCCTCCCTCCTCATATTTACTTGCTACTGAGTCCTTATATGTAAACCGCAGAATCCTATCTTTCTGTTCTTGGGTAAATGTTACTCCCAAGTCTCTCTCCCATGCTTGTATGAATGTAAATTCTTGTGGTATGTCTGAGGCCGTGTACAGACGAGGAGACATGTCTGCTCAAACATGTCCGACGGACTGTTTCCAGCGGACATATCTCCTCGGATTTTGGTCCGATGGCGTGTACACACCATCGGACGAAAATCCCCTCTGACTGAGGACGCGGTGACGTTGACACCGCCACGTCACCACTCCAGGAAGTAAAATACTTCCACGCATCCGTCCAATCCATTCGACGCATGCGGGAGATTTATGTCGTACTAACCAGCGGACATGTCCGACGGACAGGTTTCCAGCGGACAAATTTCAAAGCATGCTTTGAAATTTGTCCGCTGGAAAAACCTGTCTGTTAGCCCGTACACACGATCGAATCTGTCCGCTGAAACTGGTCTGCGGACCAGTTTCAGCAGATATATTCGATCGTGTGTACGCAGCCTCAGTTGATAAGTGTTGCATAGAAGTATGACAGTGAGGCCTCGTACACACGATCAAATCTGTCCGCTGGAAACGGTCTGCTGGACCGTTTCAGCAGACAGATTCGATCGTGTGTACGGCCGAGCCGACGGATTTGGCCACCCGACAGATTTCAAAGCATGCTTTGAAATCTATCGGGTGGGAATCCATCTGCCCGACATGTCTGCTGGTTAGTACACTTACCAGCAGACATGTCGTCCCGCACCGCCGCCGCAACGCCGCCGAATGGATTTGGCGCATGCGCGGAAGTGTTTTACTTCCTGGTGCGGTGACGTGGCGGCGTCAACGTCACCGCCACGTCACTGACACGTCAGCGCGCCGTCTGCTGGCGGGGATTTTGGTTTGCTCGTGTGTACACGCGAGCAAACCAAAATCCCAGCAGACAGATTTGTTCAAATCTGTCGGACAGACAGATTTGAACAAATCTGTCTGCTCGTGTGTACGAGGCCTGAGTGTCTCATAGGCTTCCCTTCTAGGCTTATCTGAGGAAATTTGACAGAGTTATGACTTCTGTATACATGTTTTCTTTTGTCCGTAGGAATGCTTCTAGTTGCAGCTGCCTAAAAAAGTCTAATTCTGGTATAGTTTCTCTTTCAATCTCTCTCCTTGTCATTAATCGGTTGTCTTTTGAAAAATGAATGATCCTGCTAATACCTCTTTGTCGCAGAGCCTTAAACCTTAAATCTACCAAACCTGTCTGGAATGCTTTCATACCCAGGATCAGGGTCATTGGGCTTGGATACTTAGATATATTTGTTTTTTCAAAGATCTTTTTAATTATTTATATAGTGGCTCCTATCATTGGATGTTTCTTTACCTCTGCTGTTATTTCAGCTTCTGGAGTCCAATACAAGCCTTCCAATGGCATTTCTACCGTTGCTTGTTCCATTTGTAAACATGGTTTCTTACTTCGCCCACACCACTCCATTACTCTGACTAAATGAGATGCTTCCTGGTATTTTACCAGGTCTGGGACAGCACATACTTTCTAAGGACTGGTGCCCAGAACTGGACAGTATACTCTAGGTGTGGCCGGACCAGAGTTTTGTAGAGTGGGAGAATTATTGTTTTATTGAAGTTAATCCCCTTTTTAATGCATTCCAACATTCTGTTTGCTTTGCTTGCAGCTGCTTGGCATTGTATGCCATAGCTGAGCATGTCATCTACTAGGATCCCCATGTCCTTTTTCATCCTAGATTCTCCCAGAGGTTCACCCTCCTAGTGAGTAGATTGCATTCATGTTTTTGCTACCCATATGCATTATTATTTTTTTTACATGGAACCTCATTTGCCATGTAGTTGCCCACCCCATTAATTTGTTCAGATCTTCTTGTGAGGTTTCCGTGTTCTGTCTTAGCCACCCTGATTTCACCCTACATTTCTTGTTGCATTCTTTGTAAAGTTATAATGCTGATGATGATCCCTCAGCCTTGTATTTTTTAAGGCCTTCTCTTTTGCTTTTATATGCATTTTTGCAATGGAGTTAAGCCACCCAGGACTTTTATTAGCTCTTTTAAATTGATTTCCTATTGGGATGCACTAGCTAATGCCCTTATTTAATATGCTCTTAAAGCACACCCATTTTTCCTCCGTTTTTTTTTGTTCCTAGGATTTTATCCCATTCGATATATATTCTAACAAGGAGCGTAGTTTATGGAAGTTGGCTCTTTTGAAATTCAGTGTCTTTGTATTGCCCTTATGTTTCCTGTTTGTGTGATTTATACTGAAACTAATTGACCTGTGATCGCTGTTTTCTAAATTGCCCTGTATTTCCACATCTGTGATCAGGTCTGTATTGCTAGTAATCAGTAGGTCAAGTAATGCATTGTTCCTTGTTGGTGCATTTACCATCTGACCCATGAAAAAGTCCTGTAAGACATTTTGGAAATGGCGAGCCTTAGGCGAATGGGCGGTTCCTTCCACCCAGTCTATGTCTGGATAATTAAAATTCCCCATTATAACGACACTTCCCATCCTTGCTGCCATTCCAAACTGTGATAGGAGGTCCGCCTCCCCCTCCTCTCTCTGGTTAGAGAGAGGATTACTTTCCCCTTGGTTTCCTCCCTTTCAAGCTCTACCCATAAGGTTTCCACCTCCTACCTTGCTTCATTTGTGATGTTGCCCCTCACATCCACATGTAAATCTTTTTTGATATACAGGCATACCCCTTCCCCCCTTTTTTTTACCCTCTCTATATCTGCAATATAGGGAATACCCTTGAATGCTTACCAGCCAATCGTGAGAGTTGTTGCCTTGTACAATAGAAGCTCTAGTTCTCCCATCTTGTCTTCCAGACTCCTGGCATTGGTGAACCAGCCAAGCAATTTTGAACAGTGTCATGAGGTTGCAAACCCTGTATTAGAACAGTTCCAGGTCAGCATAAGTGGGCAGGGATAAGATGTGTGCCCCCAGATCCTTATCCCCAAACCCTGTCCCCCCTCCCCCCAGCTGCCATCTGGACAATCCGAGCAGGAAGGTGAGGTGGAGGGAGGTAGCGTGGACAGTGGAAGTTGCAGAGAGGGGATCAGGGAGGCTGCATGTGCAGCACCAGCTTTCTCACCGACACCATCTTGGAAGTCCTGGACCTCGGCAGGTCTCTGTGAGGTAAGCATCCATTGATCCAGGGTGGTTGCCCGGAGTCTGCTATGCCTGTGAGGATGTCTGCCGCTTGGGAGTTCTTCTGGAGAGTCTCCTCACACTCCCTTGTGAAGCATTTTTAATATAATATCTTGATGTGGAAAGTGGAAAATGTATGCCCAGAGACATGATGGCATATTGAATGTAACAGCATTGGAAGGCTGCTATCAGACAGGGAGTAGATAATCAAGTATACTCCAATACTGTACCAGTTACCTCCTAGTGGCCCAGGGAAGCTTTTGCATAAGTTTTGAGGTTTGTATTTCATATATTTAATCATCTAATTGCTTCATTGTATAACAGTTACAGAACATTGAGTTAATTATAAATTAACTTTTTTTTTTTTTACTTTAACATGGTATTAGAACATGGGTAAATACATTTATGTGAATGTTTCCTTTTTTTCAGCTGAATGTAATCTTTCTTGGGATTGCTCTCTTTAAAATGTTTCATCATACTGCTATACTGAAACCTGACACAGGGTGCCTAGACAACATAAAGTAAGTGATGTACTTATAATGTTACTTAAAAATGTAAACTGTTAATCAAATTGCATTGCTGAAACATAGCATGGGGGACATGGCTGATGCATGGAATAGTGAAGACATGTTTTTACTGAACTCTTGCACCTCGTTGCCACAGCCAGGCAACCAACATTGCCATATTACCTGCAAAAAGAAGAAAAACATACCTGAGGCACACATTCACAAAATCTTAGTGCACTTTAAAAACAAAAATAGTCTGAAAGCCCCTGAAAAAAAACATCATCAAGAAAAATATTATCAATCACAAGGGGGCATATGCAGTTGTGCAGAAACAAATTGCATCCAACTCTTCCACAGTTGTAAGCATAATAATGTGCACAACTGGGATGGATTACATAAAACCATGATAGGTATACCTTATATTACAGGAGGTTAAGCTGATCCTAACTACTGAGCGTAAACTAAGTGCTGTGCCACTTCCTCACTGGGCTGGGAACACATAATGCTGTAAAAGAAAGCAAAAGGGAGAGAGGGGTGCCAAACAGCCTCATAGGGTACCAAACAGCCTCATACAATTTTATTCAGCTTATTTAAAAATGTTCAAAAGTGTTGAACTCAGGAACATGGAAAAACCCAGGCTCGTTGCTGTGTTATGAAGAGTCAGTCCTTAGATGATGTAAACAAATTAGTGTATCGCTCAAAATGGTGAATATAAAAGTAAATAAATAAACGTAAAAGATGAATGTCAATTCAACAGTGAACATGAGCGAATGAACAACAAATATATATAAGTGCAAAAAATGATATAAAAAAACATTCAAAAGTCTAAATTCATGTGGAGACACCAAGAGGCGGTTTATCCAAAGAATACACGACCATAGAAAGTCTCTCTTGACGTGTACAGGGAAATTGATAAAATATTGATCCAAAAAGTGCAGTAGAAAGTGATAAGGTTAGCATGTTAATCAGAGACGATGGACACACGTATAGCAGGTGTGTCAATAAGGCATTGGTGATGGTGAACCTCAACGAAATCCACCACAGAAGGACACTGTAAGCAGCATAGGTCTCATCCGATATACCCCAAATATGGTATATTTATGAGAAAAAAGGGGTTTATGAAAAAACAAACTTGTAACATGTAAGTATGCATTCGTTCCTTGACCGACACCCTACGCGTTATGTCCTATTGGACATCATTTGAGGTGTCTTAGATGATAGTTGCAGAGATCGGAGCAGATAAATTGCCAGACACCTGGAGGAGAACGCTGACCCTGACAACGCTGGTGTCGACTTCTTCACAACACAGCTGTGAGGGCTTACCTTGAGTGGAGTCCATTCTGCAGATTGTAAGCTCACCCTTGCAGGTACACACAGCCCACAGTAATAAGGTAGACACTACCTGGGCTGTGAGTCCGTGCACGGGGGCTAGTCTTGTAGCTAAGCAGACGTGGTACACTGATGACAGCAGAGGGTCAGGTAAATACCGACAGAAAGTTCAGGGTTCGCAAACAGGAACCAAAGACAAGTCCGGGGCACAAGCCGTGGGTCAAGGGCTGGAGACGGCAGAGGAAGTCCGAAGATACAGGCCGGGGTCAAAGGACAGGAGACAGCAGCAATCCAAGGTACATAAGCCAAAGGTCAGAAGCCGGGGCAGTCTTGTAGCTAGAGATAACCACAGGAACCATTGGCACAGACAGGATGATCAGAGCACAATGAACTGACCAGGCTCTCAGAGTGAGGCAGGGCTTTATACCCTGGTTAATTGGGTAACCTGCCTCAGCTGGACCAGGATTGTCAGGTGCAGATTGCAATGAGATACAACTAAAGGTGATCAGCACATTCAGCACCACCTTAGCTGGAAAGCAAGCAGAAACCCAAACTGAGGAGTGGCTCAGAGGTAAGGTATTGAAGCAGCAACGGCGAGGTCCTGGGTTCAATCCCACCCAGAGCCACTTGGAGCGCGACCACGCCTCGCCGTCTGCTTGGCACGGTAGGGACCGTGACAGTTCCCCCCCCCTTAAAAATGCCCTCCGGGCGTTGGAAGGAGCTTCCTGATAGGTATAGTCTTTAATGTCCAAACCACCCTCTTCACTAGAGTAGCCAAACACATCGTCCGACAGGAGAGATATGTTGCCATAGGCATCCATGCCATACACACAGTTCTCATCCAACCCATGGGGAAACAAAGCTCCAACGACAGAGTCCGAAGACTTTTTCTTTTTTCCTTTGGACTTTGTTGCTTTTGAAGTTCTGATAGGGGGTGCACTCACCGCTTGTAAAGCTCGTTCAAACATTACTAGATCTTGTTTACGGACCATGGTACCATTCGAGGCATAGGTACAGTCAGGTGGAAGAACTTCACTTGGGGACACCTAAACTGGAGACACCGGAACAGGAACTGGGGACAATGGAACAGGAACTGGAGACACTGGAACTGGAGACACAGGAACTGGGGACACCGGAACAGGAACTGGGGACACCGGAACAGGAACTGGGGACACCGGAACAGGAACTGGGGACACAGGAACTGGAACTGGAGACACAGGAACTGGAACAGGAGGAACAGGAACTGGAGACACAGGAACTGGAGACACAGGAACTGGAGACACAGGAACTGGAACTGGAGACGGAACATCAGACTGGGACAGAGGAAAATCAAGCTGCATAGCAGGCAAAGATTCTGGGGTAGCAAAAAAACTCCCAATAGTACCCACCTGAAGAACCTTTGGCCGAGGTGGGCGAGTTGGGCAAAGAGATATAAAGTGCCCGCTTACACCACAGTAAAAACAAAGTCCATAGCCTCTCCTCCGTTCTTTTTCTACCTTAGATAGCCCGGACCGGATGGCTCCGATCTGCATGGGTTTCACATCCTCCAAGGTAGTCGTGGGTGCATCCACAGGAGCGTCAAGGCTTTGTGGTGTTGTAGCTTCATGGCTGGACACATACAGAGTTTCATAGCTTGGCACATACTGGTCTGGCTTGGTGTCATATCCGTACTGGGAATTCCTGTCCCTGGATACCCGTAGGCCACGTGAATCGAGAGTGGACTTGGGAACATTGGTTCTCTTAGAAACAGGAATGTGAGAGTCTAGAGCAAACATAAAGGTTTCCCAGGTGTCCAAGACTGGATTATTTTCCTGCAACAACTGATGAGCCCATGATTTAATTTTCCCTGTAAGCAGGTTGATGGTAGCGCGAACCTTAACATAGTCCGTGGCATAGGTCCTAGGTTTAAGAGTAAATAACAGCTCACAATACATTTTAAAACATAAAAAGGATGCACGGCTACCATCAAATTTCTCTGGCATAACAACAAATGGCTCAGGACATGCTGGTTCCGGGGCTGGGCGTGCTGTCCCTTTAAGTACTTGAATTTCTTGCTGTAGTTCCAGAATGGTATGGCCCAGGCTGGAGACTTGCAGAGCCAGGGAGGTGAGCATTTTGTACAAGTCTGCGGACTCCATGTTATTGGTCAGTTCATTATGTGAGGGCTTACCTTGAGTGGAGTCCATTCTGCAGATTGTAAGCTCACCCTTGCAGGTACACACAGCCCACAGTAATAAGGTAGACACTACCTGGGCTGTGAGTCCGTGCATGGGGGCTAGTCTTGTAGCTGAGCAGACGTGGTACACTGATGACAGCAGAGGGTCAGGTAAATACCGACAGAAAGTTCAGGGTTCGCAAACAGGAACCAAAGACAAGTCCGGGGCACAAGCCATGGGTCAAGGGCTGGAGACGGCAGAGGAAATCCAAAGATACAGGCCGGGGTCAAAGGACAGGAGACAGCAGCAATCCAACGTACATAAGCCAAAGGTCAGAAGCCGGGTCAGTCTTGTAGTTAGAGATAACCACAGGAACCGTTGGCACAGACAGGATGATCAGAGCACAATGAACTGACCAGGCTCTCAGAGTGAGGCAGGGCTTTATACCCTGGTTAATTGGGTAACCTGCCTCAGCTGGACCAGGATAGTCAGGTGCAGATTGCAATGAGATCCAACTAAAGGTGATCAGCACATTCAGCACCACCTTAGCTGGAAAGCAAGCAGTAACCCAAACTGAGGAGTGGCTCAGAGGTAAAGTATTGAAGCAGCAACGGCGAGGTCCTGGGTTCAGAGCCACTTGGAGCGCGACCACGCCTCGCCGTCTGCTTGGCACGGTAGGGACCGTGACAACAGCAATGTGTATGTATTTTTTCATGTTTTGTAAATGGCAACACTTTTGTACATTATTATGCCTTTACCATGTGTAAAGCCCAGCAAGGAAAGAGTAAAGGGACACTTCACAACTAATTCTTGTTTCTCATCACTCATATGCCTAGTAGCCCAGTTGTCCCAGTTGTCACTGGTGATGTTATGAGTAAGGAGACATCGGCTGAAACATGTTGGTACCACTGCTTTTCCTTGTATATAAGCTGGAGAAGGAGTAAATACATAGAACAGAGAATGGGAGCTACCAAACAACATCAAGCTACCCGCACTTTCCCTGCTAAGTGACTTATTGCCATGCTCCTGCACTTCCCCTCCCATTACAGGTTGGAAGAAAGTGATCGGGATTGCCGGAGCAAACTCATGAACCAAAGTCAGACAAGGTAGCAAATGCAACACCTTTGCATTGACTAGAGACTAGCCCACAAACAGTTTTTTAAACAATAATTATACTAAACTGCAAGGTCAGCCGGCTTGCCAGACCGACTAGTCACGACACTCTCAGACACGACCATTTACTATTTCTCCTGCCCTCACCATTTACAACGAAAATATAAAAGTGCAGAAACTTTGTGAAGACCCCTCGTATTATCATGTAGGAAATACTCCAAAAATCTTGACGCAGATTAAAAAGGTGTATACTTTCACCTTTTTTTGTATGTTTCCAGGAAGACTGTCTATTCAGACTCCTATCCAAATGCAGCAAAAAGGATATTGTATACAGATGAGCACACCTGTTCCACCTTGTGTGAACTTGTAATTTTTTGGTGCTTACAGACCATACAGTTCTACCCAGCCTGTTTGCAATTGCAGATGTTAAACTGATTCAACTATCTGACTGGAAGGAGGCCACCCCTTTGGGGTAACCTTGTAAAGTGTAAAGACTTGATCTTCCTTAAAGACCTAAACTTTCCCACACACATGAAATATATTCAGATTTATTCAACCAATTTAACATAACAGCATCTGGCTTCGTAAGAGGAACTTCCTATCTACAATATATCTAGATTCCTTACTGCTATCTGCTACCACTGTCCTTATATGGAGAGTTGTTGTCATCCAAGGTGCACAACTACCAATTTCCCATTGGTTTGTAAAGGGTGACATTGACTTCAAGGTGTTCACTCTGGCAAACATATACTTCCCAAATTCTAACCACTAACCAAACAAACATTCTTGTAAAATCTCCAAAGGTAGGCCCTACATGGAGCAAAATGTGTCCGGTTCAGCAGGGACAAGTCATATTTAAAATTAATGTATGGGCTAGCTGGTTGTATACAAGTGTTGTATACTCGTGTACAACCAGCCTGTTGGGTTTTTCCTGAATGGTCAGTGCTGTCAGCTTCATCCCGCAAAATTGAACTGACAAATTAAACTGTTAGTAATAAGTAATAATCACTGCTAGATAAAATTGTGCCCATTATATGCAGCCTCATTGTGCCCATCAATTTTGACCTCACTGTGCCCATCAATTTTGGCCTCATTGTGCCCATCAATTGTAGCCTCACTGTGTCCATCATATGCCCATCATATGCAGCCTCACTGTGCCCGTCACAGTAGGCCAATCACATCCACATTTCATGTAAAATAAAATAAAACCACTTAACATAAGATGTCTTCATCAGAGCCCCCTTTTACATCAGATGTCCCAATCAGAGTCTCCCTTTACATCAGATGACCCCATCAAAGACCCCCTTTACATCAGGTGTCCCCATCAGAGTCCCCCTTTACATCAGGTGACCCCATTAAAGTCCCCCTTTACATCAGGTGTCCCCATTAGAATCCCCCTTCACATGAGATGTTATCCCTCTCCTTTCCCTCATACTCACAGCTCTCACAACAAGTCACCTTCCAACCACCTTCAAAATGGGTACAAACACGTCATGATTCCCATAGCAGCTGTGTGTCCACACACTTTTTTAGAGTGTTTGACTTATTTTTTTCAGTGCTTGCAGCACGTCATGCTTTCCATACACCCCTTCCCACACACAGTTAAAGGGCCATTATTTTTTTATGATTAGTAGCTTTGGGTGGAAAGCGCCCCTGTGCCTGCCTCTTGGTGGTGATTTAATTTCACTCCTGACCCTCATGAAAAAAAAATCCCAAAAGGAGCCTCACATATCTATTTTTCAGTGAACAATGAAGTTGGAAGGTCTCTTCATGCCCACCAAATTATCAATGTTTGGTACATTCCTTATTCTCAAGACAGACTCCAGTCAACTATCAACTTTCTAGTAGAAGTGATTGGACAGGTTTAGCAGCCACTTGATCACTTGCATGTACCTTTGTCTCACCCATTCCTCCTGGGTATTCAGAGCATCTAAGGTAGGTGTCAGCAGAGAGGGTGGAGGAAAATGAGTTGGGGTTGATTTACTAAAACTGGAGAATGCAAAATCTGGTGCAGCTCTGCATAGAAATTTTATCCGCATTCAGTTTTTTTTGTTAAAGCTTAAGGGTACTTTCACACCGAGGCGCATGGTGCGCTGGTGGTAAAGTGCTGCTTTTCTTATCGGCGTTTTACTGTCGTGTTTGCCACAATTTTTGGGCGCTAGCGGGGAGATTTTAACCCCCGCTAGAGGCCGAAAAAGGGTTAAACCTGGCCACAAAAATGCCGCTACCCAATTGATTTCAATGGGCATGGGCACTATAGGAGCGGTATTTTTACTGCACCTCAAAGATGCAGCTGACAGGACTTTTTTTAGCATCCCACCAGCGCAATGCTCCAGTGTGAAAGCCCTCACACTGGATAGAAAGGAGCAGCTCTTTCAGGGCGCATTGCAGGCGCTGTTTTTAGCGCAATAGCGCCTGCAAAAAATGCCTCAGTGTAAAAGCAGTCTTATTGAACAAGCCGAAGTTAGAAGCTAATTGGCTACCATGCACAGCTGTCCAGATTTTGCACTCCAGTTTTAGTAAATCAATTCCTATGCCTATTTCCTATTAAGTTTACAGAATTTATTCCAGAGTTTAAGAAAAAAAAATTCTGATAAAACATGCTTATTTGTCCCAGATTTCCAAATCAGATAACAATCCCATGTGCCTGTCTCCTTCATTTTGCAACACTCTATAAATCTTCCTGATTCAGGCACATGGAAACTGAATGAAAGTTCACTACAAAACCTAGAGATTAGGGCATAACCAATTAAGGAATTAGGTGATTTCTTTTCTTCCAATGCTGACACAGCATAACCTTTTAGGACTGTTTCACATGGGCTTCAACTTGCTTCCAGCAACTTCCTCAAATGCCCTGTACACATGACCGGTTTTCCCGTCAGAAAAACTGCGATGAGAGCTTTTGGCCAGGAATTCTTTCCGATGAGAAAACTGCCGGAAAAAAAAGACTGCAGGATCTCTTTTTTCCCATCAGGAAAAAATCCTAGCGGGAAAACCGTTCGTCTCTATGCCTTTCCGGCCTTTAACCACTTCAGCTCAGGAAGGTTTTACCCACTTCCTGAACAGCCCATTTTTTGCGATTCAGCACTGTGCTGTTTTAATTGACAATTTGTGCGATGCTGTACCCAAATAAAATTGATGTCTTTTTTTTTTAATCTAATTTCTTCATCAATTTAGGCCCATATGTATTCTGCTACATTTGGTACTACTTTTGGTGATAAAAAACAATAATTGTTTATCGATTGATTTGCGTCCAAAAACTATGGGATATAGTTAGGGACTTTTTTTATTGTTTTTGATGGCGATGGCGATCAGCGATTTTTAGTGGGACATCGACATTGCGGCAGACACATCTGACACAAAGTAACACTTTTGGGGACCAGTGACACCAATACTGTGATCAGTGCTAAAGAAATGCATTGATCGCTGTATAAATAACACTGGCAGGGAAGGGGTTAACACCAGGGGCATTCAAAGGGTTAAGTGTGCGCCTGAGAGGTGTTTTCTCACTTTGTGGGGGACTGATACACTGGAGGAAAAATAGGATTTTTATAACAGCTTACCTGTAAAATACTTTTCTTGGAATACATCACGGGACACAGAGCAGCCATATTAATTGCTATGTGGGTTACTTATAGGCCACCTTAAGGTGATTGGACACTGGCATAATCAAAGACAGGAAGTTCCCCTCTATATAAACCCTCCAATACAGGAAGTACCTCAGTTTTGTAGCAAAGCAGGACCTCTGTGTCCCGTGATGTACTCCAAGAAAAGGATTTTACAGGTAAGCTGTTATAAAAATCCTATTTTCTTTATCGTACATCACAGGACACAGAGCAGCCATAGTAATTACTGTGTGGGATGTCCCAGAGCAATGCCTTTTGAGGGGAGGGAGACACAAATCAAAGCAGGTCACCATCAGACTCGAGGACATATACTGCTGCCTGCAGTACACTGCCCAAAAGCCTCTTGCCGTCTTACATCCGCTTGATCGAATCGAGTGAATGTATGCACTGATGACCAAATCTGAGTCATAGAGGCTTGGTGATGCACTGCCCATAAAGCACTTACTGCCCTGGTAAAGTGCGCTCTAACTTAAAAATTCTGTATTTTTGGAAATGAGAAGAAAAGGCAAAGCTCAGCCATAATGGAGATAGACTCAATCAGAGAGGTGTTGTTTGATAATGGATCTTCTTAGGAAAACTTGAAAGATGGGTAGCAGAACACCATCTACTGTATATATAAAAAGCTAAGTTATTTGTTGGACACAAACAATGTTTAATGTGATTTTCAAATGTAATCACAGCAATCTGTGAGCACCCTAAATACATTAAAATGATTAGACTGGTTTTTCAAGAAATACAGTATTACTACACAGTGGTGTGTGGTATATTGTACTTATGCACATTTTTTAATTAATCTTTATTTTAACATAAAACTAAGTGATAGCATTTCAAGTGCATTATTTTTAAGTAAATTACTGTTGTCCACATATAACAAATTTATTGTTTGACAAACCCATAAATAGGGTGCATTTTCTCAGTCACGTGGAAGTAACTGCATATTTTCTCAAATGATTTTTGCTTGTGAAAAGTATCATAATGAAAAATATTAGTATGAATCTTACAGTAACACTAATGCAGTGTGATTTTTTTTTTCTTTACAGATCATGGGTTATAGGTGCAATAGCACTTCTCTGTCTTCTGGGATTGACCTGGGCCTTTGGATTAATGTATATCAATGAGAGCACAGTCATTATGGCTTATCTGTTCACAATTTTTAATTGTCTTCAGGGAATGTTTATATTCATTTTCCACTGTGTTCTACAAAAGAAGGTAAATCTATAGGTGTATTACTTTTCATGGTTCATGCTAATTCCCATAAATCCTGTATATAAAAAAAAAACAAGTGTGCAGATTTCTATTCTTTCTTTCTTTTTGATTTTTATTTATTAGGACCATATGGCCTCTTTCACACGGTCGGACTGTTCAGGTCCGCCTGTCAGTGTTGACGGCGGACCTGAACGGCCGCTCCATGCTTGCCTATGGAGCATGGGATGTCAGCAGAGACATGTCCGCTGACATCCGATCTGCTAAAATCAGACGAATGGTGATATGTCCCCATCCGTTCATATCGGATCTTGAGAGATCTGATGAAAACAAACATGTTGTTCGTTTTCATCAGATCTCTTCATAGGAGACAGCGGTGCTGCTCAAGCCCCTCCCAGCTCAGTGAGCAGAGAGGGACTTTTCATCCGCTGGCTCAGTGGAGATCTGCGGAGAGATCTCCCGCTGAGCTGGCGGACTCCGCTGAGATGGAGTCCGCCTAGTGTCAAAGGGGCCTATGGGCCTTTTCACACAATGACAGTGTTTAACAAACGTGTGTTGTGCTAAAGCATATTTAAACCCAAGAAAAAAAATGTATTGCAGCTTACCCGTTCATGGTGGCTGCATTGTTTTTTTTTTTGTCACATTTTTTTCCTTTTTCTTAACTCAATATTGCTGTTAACACACTTCCTGTCCTATGGTGACAATTGTACTAAGCAGCATTGTAATCGCAGAACAAGTAGTGTGTTATGACTACATAATACTTCTCTCTCTTCTGCCTGGTGGGGCGGGGGTATGTTTTGCACTCTACATAGATAGCAAGGAGCAATTTTGTTAAACAGATATAATACATTTGTGTATTTATCAGATCATAAAGGAGCATATTTGAATGGGCTACCAAATTACCACAACAGCCTGAAAATAGCATCTTTGTGATTCTTTATAGTGCAGGGCCCTGTGTGTTGCCCATGTGAACTCAAGCTTTTAGCTGACAAAGGTGCCAGGTTAAAGGATAAGTTCACCTTTACAGAAAAAAAAAAAAATGTACATATTTTTGCAGAAAAAAAGTGCATGTATTTTTTTCCTGCAGGAGCCTGGAAAGCATTTCCCCATGGTCAGTAGATACTACTGTATAGGCTTTTTGTTTTAAAGCCAGAGGACAAGAGAGCTTATCCCCCCTGACCAGCCCATTGAAACTACAAGTCCATCTGCTGCAGTGGAAGATTGTACTTGTAGTTTATTCATTCACAGGAGTCCCACACAGCTGCACTGTTTTAAAGAAAATTACAGCAGGTGAAAGGTGAATAACCTCACCACTGTCACAGGGAGGGGGCAGGACGGAGCTGGAACTTGTTATATGTTCCACCATAAATATGGGTGGAACATGTAACATGTTCAAAAGGTGAACTTAGCCTTAAAGAGTCTGAAGCCTTTAGTGGAAATAACCATTCTCCACGTGCTAGCTGTATTTTTTCATGATTATTCTTACCTGACTACTAGTCTACCTATCAGTTTGTATTTACAGGAATATTTTGGTTCATCACAGATTGTATTTAAGTTTTTTTAAAAATCAAATCAATTGGATTTGGTGTATAAAAAATATACTACAAGAAACATCTTTGTTTCATCTTCAAAACCTAAACTGCAGAAATGACAGTTAAAAATTGACTGGTTGCTAAGCTAAAGTTGAACCATACACACATTTGCTAAGGAAGCCCTTAACCACTTGCTTACTAGGCACATACACCCCCCTCCTGCCCAGGTGAAATTTCAGCTTCCGGCACTGCGTCGCTTTAACTGACAATTGCACGGTCGTGCGACGTGGCTCCCAAACAAAATTGACGTCCTTTTTTCCCCACAAGTAGAGCTTTCTTTTGGTGGTATTTGATCGCCTGTGCGGTTTTTATTTTTTGCGCTATAAAAAAAAAAGAGCGACAATTTTGAAGAAAAATACAATATTTTTTACTTGTTGCTATAATAAATATCCCAATTTAAAAAAAAAAACACTTTTTTTTTCTCAGTTTAGGGCGATACGTATTTTTCTACATATTTTTGGTAAAAAAAAAAAACAAACGCAATAAGCGACTGGTTTGCGCAAAAGTTATAGCGCTTACAAAATAGGGGAGAGAATTATTATTTTTATTTTTTATTTTTTTACTAGAAATGGCGGCGATCTGCGATTTTTATTGGTACTGCAACGTTATGGCGGACACATCGGACACTTTTGACACATTTTTGGCGCCATTTACATTTATACTGCGATCAGTGCTATAAATATGCACTAATTACAGTATAAATGTGACTGGCATTGAAGGGGTTAACACTAGGGGGTGAGGAAGGGGTTAAATGTGTATCCTAGGTGTGTTCTAACTGTGGGGGGAGGGGGGGTGACTGGGGGGGTGACCGATCCCTATGTACAAGGAACACAGATCGGGCTCCTCCTCTCCAGAGACAGGATGCTGTCTCTGTGTAAAACGGCAATGAGAGATGATCTATGAGATCATCTCTCATTCGCCCACAGATCGCATCGCAAACGGCCACTCTGACTGGCCGTTCGCCGCAATCTGTGATTGGCCGTGTCCAAGGGACACGGACAACACAGGGCTTCCCCGCAGCGCGCTCTACAACGTGCGCTGGGAACGCCCAAAGGGGCGGCCGTCAAAAGACGGCATGTTGGATATTCAGACCCGCGCTGGTGCCGTCATTTGACGGTAGCGCGGGTCTGAAGTGGTTAAAATTGTCTTTCATTGCTTGATAAAAAAAAAAGAAATGAAAACATATGTAAAACACTTTGTTGTGCATTGATTGTATAACTTTTTAACTTGAAACAAAATACCCACTTTTATTTTGCATGGCAAGCTGCATAAGATTTATGGAATGCTAATTTTTCTAAATTCTCTTTTAGGTGCGGAAAGAATATGGCAAATGTTTACGAACTCATTGCTGTAGTGGAAAAAGTATGGATAATTCAATTGGTTCAAATAAAACATCTAGCTCTCAAGCTCCTGGGAGGTATTCCACTGGTTCACAGGTAAGTAGAGTATTTAGCTATACACTATGGGCCAGATTTTCAAAGGAGATACGACGGCGTATCTCCAGATCCGCCGTCGTATCTCTGTTTTTGCAGCGTCGGATCTATGCTCCTGATTCTTAGAATCAGTTATGCATAGATTTGCCTTAGATCCGACTGGCGTAAGTCACTTACACCGTCGTATCTAAGTTGCACATTTACGCTGGCCGCTAGGTGGCGTTTCCGTCGATTTCCGCATTGAATATGCAAATGAGCTACATACGCCTATTACCGTTCGTATTTGCGCCCGCTCGTCGTAGTTTACGTCGTTTGCATAAACGTAAACTTATCCCTGCTATATGAGGGGTAACGTTGCGTAGGTCCGGCGTATGCAATGTTAAGTATGGACGTCAGGACAGCGTAGTTTTTTTTACGTCATTTTCGTAACTCGTTCACGAATAGGGCTTTGCGTAAGTTACGTTCACGTCGAAACCAATGTATTTGCGGCATAATTTGGAGCATGCACACTGGGATACGTCCACGGACGGCGCATGCGCAGTTCAAAAAAGCGTCAAAAACTTGGGGTCATGATTGATTTACATGAAACACACCCACCTCATCCACATTTGAATTACCCGGGCTTACACCGGGCCATTTACGCTACGCCGCCGCAACTCTGGCTGCAAGTGCTTTGAGAATACGGCACTTGCGTCTCTAATTTGCGGCGGCGTAGCGTAAATAGGATATGCTATGTCCCGCTCGTAGATGCGCCCATCTACGAGAATCTGGCCCTATATTGTCAAAAGTATTGGGATGCCTGCCTTTACACGCACATTAACTTTAATGGCATCAGTCTTAGTCTGTAGGGTTCAATATTGAGTTGGTCGACCCTTTGAAGCTATAACAGCTTCAACTCTTCTGGAAAGGCTGTACACAAGGTTTACGAGTGTGTCTATGGGAATGTTTGGCCAGTTTTCCAGAAGCGCATTTGTGAGGTTAGGCACTGATATTGGACGAGAAGGCCTGGTTTGCAGTCTCCGCTCTAAATTCATCCCAAAGACGTTCTTTCGGGTTGAGGTCAGGACTGTGTGCAGGCCAGTCAAGTTACTCTACCCCAAACTCGCTCATGTATCTCTTTAAAAAACCTTGCTTTGTGTACTGGTCCAAATCATTTGGTAGAAGGGGATTATGGTGTGGGGTTGTTTTTCAAGTGTTGGGCTTGGCCTCTTAGTTCCAGTGAAGGGAACTTCTAAGGCATCAGCGTACCAAGACATTTTAGACAATGTCATGCTTCTAACTTTGTGGAAACAGTTTGGGGATAGCGACTTCCTGTTTGAACATGACTATACATCAGTGCACAAAGCAAGGTTTATAAAGACATAGATGAGCAAGTTTGGGGTAGAGGAACTTGACTGGTCTGCACAGAGTCCTGACCTCACTCATCCATGTCTTTTTGTACCTTGCTTTGTGCACAGGTACACAGTCATATTGGAGCAGGAAGTTGTCGTCTCAAATTGGTTTGCAAAGAAGAGCTTTGTATAGGTCTCTTTTGAGGCCAGTGTGAAATAAGGTACAAAGAAGGGCATAGACCCTGACTTAGTCTGCACAACATTGGGCAAGACCACCATATGTGTGTCATTATGCCCACCTGTGATCATCCTCAGAAGCAGAGTGGAGAATAAGTTGGACTGAAACCAGCCAGCCTAGCCAGTGTATAGTACCATCTGTATAATATTTTATAGGCATTCTTCAACATAAGAACATTTAAGAGCTTTTGGAAAGCGCCAAGGACATGATCTGCCAGTCCTCTGGGTCCAGTCACAACCCCAATAAACTTTCCCATTCAAGGGGGGTAGGACAGAGGTAAGACAGAGGTCTTCTGGAAGAAATTATTGAAGAATAAATCAATGAGATGAGGCCAAGTGAGTGAGGCCGGACTCTCTCAAATTGGGGCAAAGCGTAAGGGGTGGGCTGGGACTGCAGGAGCTGTTGAATTAAATGAGGAAGTTGTAGGTACCTTACATAGTTACATAGTAGTTAAGATTGAAAAAAGACACAAGTCCAACCTATGTGTGTGATTATATTGGCTATAGCACTGGCTATACCCCTGGACATACAACACTCCTATACCTACTAGGTCTAACCCACAAATACTTTTTTAGAACAGATGACATAGCTTGATTGCCCAACCTGGATATATTTCCTATTGTGGCCCCGTTCTCCGCTTTTTTTGTCCCGGCTATTCTGATGATATGGCTAATTACTAGATCTGATTGGTCTATTACGGATCAGATGTGGTTCTGGTGCTATGTAGAGGTATCTCTCAATGCTTGGCTGTATAAATCTTTCCTCCTATTAACCACGTACAAATTATCCCTAATATGCCTATGAGTATTAGTGTCCTTGATGTACTGGATATTGGATGGCCATCTGGATATTGACAAATGAAATATTTTATATCCTACTCTCAAAATGTTCCTACCTCGTCCAGAGGAAACCAACAGGCGAAATGCGTAGACGAATGGATATTTTGAAATTCAATGTGTATATTGTATGGTTTTAATGTATCTTACTATTTTCTGTATTAAAGTATATATATTTTTTTCTAAAAAATCTCTTTCCCGTCCTTGCCTTTACAGTCCGCCCTGTTACTGTTTTTTAGCAGTCACAAAACTTTTCTATTGAATATTACGGATGATGGCATATGCGAGTGCCTTTATGTCTTCCCCTTCCCCTTTTGACTTGTTGAACCCTCTACGTAGTTTAAGGTTAAACCTCTTTTCCTCTCATTTTAATAAGTGGCCACATGTCTTGTCACATGTCATAGCCCTCTGGGCTTTCGCACTGGAGAAACAGCATCCACTGTTTCAGGTCGGTTTGCAACCGCTATTTCTAGCGCAATGGTGCCTGCAAACCGCCCCAGTGTGAAAGGGGTCTAAGGCTTACCTGTAGGTGCAACAAATATCTCGTAAACCTACACGATTTAGGAGATATTTGCAGAAAAAACTGCACCCATGTCTATAGTGCATGCGCTGTAGACAATGGCGCAGGCGCACTGAGCGTGTCGTTAGTGAGGACAATCGCGCTGACAGCTTCCGCGTTCATCACGGCTCCAGCCAATCACAGAGCTGGAGCCGAGATATCCGGAAGTAACTCAGGTATCAATGGTGGCGGAGGTGAGGAACAAGAGTCGCTTCGGCGACTTTAACCTACATGTAAGCCTAGATTTAGTCCCCTTTCACACTGGTGGCAGTATAGCGCCACTATTTTTAGCAGGACTTTACCATCGTAATTGTGGCGTATTCGGCCGCTAGCGGTGCGGTTTTACCCCCCGCTAGCGGCCGAATAAGGGTTTGTAACGTGGGTATCAATAGTGGCAGCAGAGGTGAGGAACAAGAGTCGCTTCGGGGGCTTCGCTCTCAGGTAAGTAATTCATAATGAGCTAGTATGCTATGCATACTAGCTCATTATGCCTTTTTATTGCAGGTTTTTTTTTTTTTAAAGAAATGCTTTAGAGGGTTTACTTCCTCTTTAAAGTGAAACAATAAAAATGAAATATTCCTTTAACCTCCCTGGCGGTATGATTCTTTCTGATTTTAGGTGCTGAAAGCGGTACCATTATTTGCAAGGAAATTTGGCGTTTTATACTGTAGGCTTGTAATTCTTAGGAGTAACTCACTTAAATCTGACCAAACAAGAGTCTAATAAGCATCCCGGGTATGATTTTTTTTTTTTTATAAAATTATAAATTATAATATAATAAATAATTATAAATAATTATAACAAATAATAATACAAATTAATCAATAATGTAATCAACTCAAAATCACAGAAATTTGCTCGGTTGCAGAATTGTCGCTGTCATTACTTTTTTTATTTTATGACGAATTTCCCCACAAATCGCTATCGCTCAATTCTGCAAGTGATTAGAATTTATTATCGCTGTTTTTTAGCTGCTCTAAAACCATTTTTGACATAAAGGGACACTTTTGGTTGCTATGGGACACTTTTGGTTGCTACTGGACAATCATACAGTTTACAGGCAGAAAGAACCGTTTTTATTTTATAAAAGAACATGTAGTGCACTGGGCAGACCACTAGGGACAAGGGGGGTGTGTATTTTTTACATACAGTACTGTAATCTATAAGATTACAGTATACTGTATGTATAGTGTTTGTTTACTTTTTTGAATTTGGCGCCGATCTCCGCCCCCGTGCGTCGTAACGTCGCAGGGAACGGAGCTCGGCGGCACACAGGGACACTGTGTGAATCGAGGGTCTGGTGTGGATTCTGGGGGGGACCCCACACCGTTTTTTTTTATTTTGGTGTGGAATTCTCCTTAAACTCTATACCAGACTCAACGAGCCTGGTATGGACTGGTGGGAGGGGGGCATGCCATTTAAAAAAAAATGCCTTAATTCTGTCATAGGGTTCCCCTTAACCACTATAATATACTATATTATATACTATACTCTGCACTGTATTATATATTCTACACTGACTGCACTATATACTATATATGAACTGCAGTATATATACTATATGAACTGCACTATATACTGGTGCCACAACACTGTAGCCCCTCACAGTTACACTTGTTGGGCGCAGGAACGGGCCCTGCTATTAAATATTATTTAAAAATAATTAATTACATGCCCCTGTTAAAAAGGGCCAGAAAAAATTGGGCCCTGGGTGTTGATGGTGCCCTAAACCAAAAATATTGGAAGCTAGCATCATCAAGATTCAGGAGGAATCGGATAGGCAGCATAGGCAGTCTTCAATGGGTCCCAGATCCATAGTAAATTCAATCGTTACATCAGCATCAGGGGCTTGATAGCTGCTGATCCAGGACTGATTTATTGTTTTAGAAATGTGAGCCTATAAATGGGGTCTGTGGACAGGCGCACTCTTTGATCCGTTACAAACCCTCCAGCAGCATTGAATGTGTGTTAAAAAAGCACGCTGACTGCAGGGCAGGCCAGTAGTTTGATTGCATATTGAGCAAGTTCTGGCCAGTGGTCCATCCCCAAGACCCACTAACCCAGTGGATGCTCTGTTGGAAAGGTCTCCAAGTCTGTTCTTGCCCCTAGATATTCACTGCACTATATAATGCAGACGCTGGCGATGGTTGCTTATTCAGATCAGACCTTAGCGCCGAGGACTGAAAAATTGTTTAACGGCATCGGTCAGCTGACCATCTTCTCCACTGCTCTTCCTCTGACTGAACTAAGCCTCAGAAACATGGTTTCCAGGGTCTGGAAAGGTGTTACACAAACTTTTCTTCAAGACCTCCTGAAAATATTTCATCCTCTGCTGCCTCTGCAAACTTTACCTTTGTAACGTGGATCAAGAAGGGCCAGCCAGTAATGATCCCTCTCTTTGATATCACAAATCCTAGGGTCCATGTGCATTCTTTCATCAGGGAGGCCATGCAGCGTACGTTTGCAGAGGCATTCGATTCTGAGTCCTCTGGGTCACTAAGGATGACATTAGCAGGAACTAGCTCCTCCCAGCCATATACAACTCTGGGGACTGAAAAACATTCCTTGACGACTGCTGCGTGTTATCCTCTACATCCATGCTGACACAATCCTCCTCCACTTCTTCCTGTGTGTTTGGCAGCCCCACAGGAATGCTATCTGCATAAGGGGTGTCTTGAGAATGCCCTGTTCATGATTCCACAAAGCGTGTGCCGGAAGATTATAGGGACAGTGTCACTGATGCATGCCTCCTTAGATGGTGACAGGAGAGTGCATGCATCCTTTATCAGTAGCCAGTGGTGTGGCAAAAAGAAGCCAAGCTCCCCTGATCCTGTCCTGGTGCTATACTCACACAGGTACTCTCTGCTGTGTGTGCAGCTACTGCCGCATTTCCAATGTTGAGTTCCATCTGGTGCGTATGTAACAAATGAGGCAGTTGGTGGGCAGGTTAAATTCCCTTTGAATGTCAACCAGCTGAGCACTTGCATTGTATGACCACGAGAAATTACCACACACTTTTCTGGCCTGCCTCAGGAAATCTTGTAAGCCTGGGTATCTGGTCAAGAAACACTGCACCACCAAATCTAGGATGTGTGCCAAACATGGAACATGGGTCAAGTGTCCCTGTCAGAGGGTGGAGAGAAGGTTGGTGCCATTGTCGCTTACAACCATTCCTGGCTCAAGCTGCCGTGGCATCAACCTCCTCTGAGCCTGCCCCTGCAGAGCTAACAAAATATCTGCCCCAGTGTGGACTTGTCCCCTATGCAGACCAACTGAAGCACCGCATGGCATCTTTTCACTTGACTGCTTGCGTAGCCCCTTGAGTGCTTACAGAGCACTGCTGGTTCAGAGGGTAATTCTACAGAAGAAGCCATAGAAGAAGAGGAGGGAGGGGAGCATACATATGTTGTGGCATAATTACCAACAGGTTTTTGGAGGCATGGAGGTGGAACAAACTCAAACACTGAACCCTGTCCTGCATCCTTCCCAGCTGCCAGCAGATTTACCCAGTGCGCCATGAAGAAAAAGTAACATCCCTGCCCATGCCTGCTGGACCATGAGTCAGCAGTAATATAAACCTTGCTGCTGAGCACCCTGTCCAACAAGGTCAAAACATTGCCATTCACATGAATATAGAGAGATGGAATGGCCACTTTGGTACAGCACATTCCACAAATTCATGAAAGGGGGCAGAGTCTACCAGCTGAAGAGGCATCAGTTACAGTGCTAGCAATTTGGCCATGCTAGCATTTAGAGCAGGTTTTTGAGAGCACTGGAGGTAGGGTTTGAGATCCCAGATGAGGAGCTTGGAGATGTCCGCCTTTTTTTTTGATGTGGGTCTTTCAGGTGCTGTTGCCAATGTACATCATGGCAGGTCGTCATATTTCTTGTCAAGCATGTGGTGCTAAAGCAGCTGCTGTACTTCCCTTAAGCTAACCCTCATGCCCTGGGCAGTGACGTCATAAGGGGCCAGCCTCTGAATGACATCACACGGTGACCTCACCCCGAACCAAATATAAGTAGTGGCACACCATGCACCATGCATTACAGCGGGAAAGAGTGTTGTGTCAATATCGGAAGGAGAGCAGAGGGAAGAAGACAGTGGCGAAGACTGGGCAAGAGTGAGCAAAACAGCTGGCAAAAGAGCAAAAGATAGCGGAGGAGACCCGGCAGAAGACAGAGAGAAAAGAACCAAAGAGAGAGCAGAGAAAAGCAGGAGAGGGGAGAAGAAGTCAGAAGAGACCCCCGGAGCTGCCTAATAAATTAGTTTAAAAACCTGTGTAGTGTTTTATTTTTGACACTTTTTTCCAGGTGCAATGTACCCCATTGTCAGGGTATCAATTCCGCTCATCTTCTGATTCCTCAGCTGCGTGACAGCCCAGCGCCGTCTCGCTCCCTTGGGCGGCCTGCGCGCGTGCGTGGTGCGTCTGCTCGCCGCGTGCGCGGGCACGAGTGCGCGCCCGTTCTCGGGCGCGCGCGCGTGCACGCACGGGCCCGTCCCGCTCTCGGCCAATCAGTGGCCTGAGCGGCCTATTTGAACCAGCCCCTTCCTCCTCTCTGGTTGCTGGTTTGTAAACAGCTTCCGTGTTTTCTGCTAATACTAAATGTTTGGATTCCTGTGATACTTGACCCATGGCTTCGTTTTTGGACTGCTGCTTTCTTGAATACTTGACCCCGGCTTGGACTTTTGGATACCCGATCTTCTTCTGCCCTTGACCTCCGGCCTGAACTTGGACTATCGCTGTCTCTATAACCCCTGTCCACGGCTTGTTATCCGGACCTGTTTCCAGTCCTACCCTGACCTACGAATTACCTGATCTCTGTGATATACCTTTGTGCATGGACTACCTTCTGCTTCATTTTCTGCAGCCTTCCAGCCGGTGACCTGCTTGTACCTGCTCCACGCACCTGACTTGACCTGCTTGTACCTGCTCCACGCACCTGACTTTCATCTTCCCGCTGGTACCGGTGCCTCCCGGTGCGTCTGTCCCTCTGTTCCCATTCCAGGGGGCAGATCGCATCAGGTGCAAAGGTGAGCCACCCTCAGCATCTCGGCCTTGGTAAGTGAACTTTAAGAGCTGTGAAAATGTGGAACAGACTCCCTCCAGAGGTGGTTCTGGCCAGCTCAGTAGATTGCTTTAAGAAGGGCCTGGATTCTTTCCTAAATACACATAATATAACCGAGTACTAAGTTCTGTAGGTAAAGTTGATCCGGGGTAAATCCGATTGCCTCTTGGGGGATCAGGAAGGAATTTTTTCCCCTCCGGTAGCAAATTGGATCATGCTATGCTGTTTTTTTTTGCCTTCCTCTGGATCAACTGTGGGTATGGAGTTGGGTGTATGGGATGTACTGTGTTTTATTTTGTTAGTTTATTTTTTTTTATTTTTTTTATGGTTGAACTGGATGGACTTGTGTCTTTTTTCAACCTGACTAACTATGTAACTATGTAACTATGTAACTTTCTGACACCCATACTCATTCACATAGAGTGGGGGGACAGGATCTGGGGGCCCCCTTATTGAAGGGGGCTCTCAGATTTCGATTTGCCCCCTGCCCGCAGACCCCAACAACCAACGGCCAGGGCTGTCGGGAAGAGGCCCTTGTCCTCATCAACATGGGCACAAGGTGCTTTGGATAGTCGCACAAAGCACTACCCCATGTTGAGAGCATGCAGTCTGGTAGGTTCAGGAGGGGGCGTTCGCTCGTCCCCACCACCTTTCCTGAATGACCGGGCTGCATGCTTGGATAAGGGTCCTACATCTGCATTGGTCCTACTTCAGTCCTACTTCCATTCAACTTGAATGAAGAAGATGATAAGATTTTGCTCCAGTGTGAACCCAGCCTCACTATCGTGTAGTATCAGTGTGAACCCATTTCCCCCAGCAAGTACCTGTTTTTGACATGTACTCCCAGGAAGACTGGCCGCCCTCTTCCTTCCACTGCCTCTAGGCCATTCAGAAGGCAAAGCGCGCATGCACAGTAGGGAACCGGCTGTGAAGCCGCAAGGCTTCACTGTTGGTTTCCTTTACAAGGAATGGCGGTGGCAGCACCCGGGAAATAGGCTGGGGTGCTAACATCGTGGGATCTTTGGACTGGTAAGTGTCCTAATAGTAAAAGTCAGCAGCTTCAGTATTTGTAGCAGATGACTTTTATTTTTTTGGTGGGGGGGAGGGGCATGAGCTACACTTTATGTGTTATGCAGATGTGGAATCTGAAATGGTTAAAGAAGAATTCTAGATTGGTAGTTGATATTGTATAAATACACATTTGTATAACCTTGCTGTAAATATATACTATTATGTCATGCTGAAGTTTTTGCACCTGCTGGCATATGCCTAATTCCTTAATATCCAAATGAGCCCCCAAAATAATAATTTGTACTCCGTATATGCTTCTCTTTTGATAGTAAAAGTATGTAAATAAAGAGAGATAAATTCTAGAATCCTGTATTTTGAAGATTTTTTTTTCCTATTGGTGCTGCAGATAATTTCATTGCTAAAGGTGCAGCACCATCTTATGGCTAAAGTAGAGATTCACATCTCAGGCCGTGTACACACGTACGAGAACCTCGTCGGGCTAAACTCATCGTTCCGCCCGACGAGGTTCCCGATGAGCGGTCGGAAAAGCTTGTCGAGCCAAAGTCCTCATTGAACAACGACCGAGAACCTCGTCAGAATATGTCTCCCAGCGAGCTTCTCGCTGGATTCTGCCAAGGTTCTCGGTCGTGTGTACGGGGCTTCAGAGAAAGCAAGAATGGCAGATTTCATGTAGAGCTGCTTACAGAGATGGTCAAAGAAAATAAAACATTCATAAACATACTGCATCTCAGAGTTGTCAGAGCCACATAAACACAGTAAGCTCTAAATTCTCATGTCGAAGAGGAAGGTAGGAGCATATAATATTTTTGGCACACAAAGGCCTCGTACACACGAGGGGATATGTCCGCTGAAAACGGTCCGATGGACCGTTTCAGCAGACATCTCCGCTCGTGTGTATGGGCTAGCGGACAGATTTCTCCACCCGACAGATTTCAAAGCATGCTTTGAAATCCATCCGGTGGAATCTGTCCGCCCGACATGTCTGCTGGTTAGTACACTTACCAGCAGACATGTCGTCCCCCACCGCCGCCGCGCCGCCGCCGAATGGATTCGGCGCATGCGCGGAAGTGTTTAACTTCCTGGTGCGGTGACGTGGCGGTGACGTGGCGGCGTCAACGTCACCGCCGCGTCACCGCGCCGTCCGGCGGCGGGGAATTTCATCCGATGGTGTGTACACTCCATCGGATCAAACTCCCGATCGGACATATCCGATGGAAATGGTCCGCGGACCGTTTTCATCGGATATGTCCGATCGTGTGTACGAGGCCTAATAGTTTCTGTATTTTTCTGTATTAACATTACGTTTCAAGGGATGAAAAAGGAGGAAATGTACATGTATTCCAGAGATGTACTAATTTTTGTTTTGTTTTTTACTTTGGCATATGCTTTATGGGGACAGTTTAGATTGAAATGCACTCCCTGGTAGGAATGGGTTCCAAACTCACCTGAGCTATCCTGCCATAAAGCTGTCAAAGTCAATAGCCAATCATAGGTGGCAGAGGCATTCCCCACCCTGCAGCTGCTTGTATGCAAGATGCATATAAACATGCGTCAACATGTGCCATCTTTGATTGGTTGTTGACACTGACAAGTGGGTTCACTGTTCCCAGGACTTCTTTAACTAGTATACAGGTGAATACAATTATTGTAGGCTGACCAGGGCTCAAGTCCTGCAGGAACGCGTGGGAACGGAGTTCCTGCACTTTTTTCACAGCAGGAACTCAGTTCCCTTTGCAGGACTGGAGCAGCCAAGCAGCCCGAGCAAATCCTTCACTAAGCGGCGATGCCCAGCTTGAGTCACTGTCAGGGGCAGGCGAACCTTAGTAATCCTTTATGTTACTGGCCGCTTCCTGTATATGGATTCATCAGGTAGTGTGCGGGTATTCTGTCACTTCCTCGATGCCGCAATGTCTCCTGGGACTGGGAGCTTTTGTCATTGTTCCCAGGAGACATTGCGGAGATCTGCCGCGAGTTATCACAGGATTTAGAAACAAGCAATGACAAAAGCTCCCAGGAGACATTGCGGCATCGAGGAAGTGACAGAATACCCGCACACTACCCAAAGAATCCATATACAGGAAGCGGCCAGTAACATAAAGGATTACTAAGGTACACTGGATCGAAAAAACAACATGCGGTTTAGTAATTATGCATATGAGCGTATAATTTTTTTTTGGTGGGGTAGTGGATCTTGGGTGGGAGTTCCCACACTTTTTTCCCCAGGACTTGACCCCTGAGGCTGACCTTCTGTTCTGTCAATACTGTAAATACAGTAAAACCTTGGATTGCTAGCATAAATCATTCCGGAAACATTATTGTAATCCAAAACACTTGTATATCAAAGCGAATTTCCCCATAAGAAATAAAGAAAACTCAGATGATGTGTTACTCAACCATTTATTAAAAGGTCTTTCAGTTTATGGTCCATATAAAAAGATTAAAGCAATGTGATAGGTTGTGTAACAATTAAATGTCCACTTACAAATGGAAGCCTCCACAAGAGGATTAAAAGCAAAATCCAGCAGGAGCTACAGGGTATAAAAGAGAAGAGAGACACCTTTAAGGCTGCATACACACAATCTGTCCAACCCGTTTTCATCGGTTCACCACTGAAGTGGTCTGATGTGCGTACACACCATCAGTCCAAAATCCGATGGTATGCGGAAGAGAACGATAACTCGATTCCCAAGGTTTCACATAGAGACCTCCAAAAAAGTACCAAAAACATGTATTTATACATGGGGCACATATCAATGGACATTGAGTGACCTACTTTACTTGTATGCCTGTTGCGTTCTCTTACACTGAAATATCAAAATTGTGCTGATATACACTTGAAATATGTGAGTGTATATGTTTTAATTTCTTAACCACTTCAATACAGGACATTTTCACCCCCTTCCTGCCCAGGCCAATTTTTAGTTTTCAGTGCTGTCGCACTTTGAATAACAATTGCGCAGTCATGCAACACTGTACCCAAATAAAATTCACTTTTTTTCCCCACAAATAGAGCTTTATTTTGGTGGTATTTGATCACCTCTGCTGTTTTTATTTTGTGCGCTGTAAACAAAAGAAGAGTGCCAAGTTTGGGGAAAAAAAACAATATTTTTTACTTTTTGCTCAGTTTAGGCGGATATGTATTCTTCTACATATTTTTGGTATAGAAAAAAATTTGCAAAGCGTATATTGATTGGTTTGCGCAAAAGTTATTGCTTCTGCAAAATAGGGGATATATTTATGTAATTTTTATACCGTATTTATCGGCGTATACCGCGCACTTTTTCACCTTAAAAAAAATTTGAAAAAAGCATGTGCGCGTTATACGCCGATGTGCACGGTATACGCCGATATATATTCACAAAAAAACAGTGTACATACTGTACAACAATGTACATACTGTTCACAGACACCGTCGGAGCCTTAGGGTAACGTGCGGGCAGCCTGTGTGATGCGCGGGTCTCGGGCGCTCGCTCTTCGTCAGCCATCCCCCCCACTGCAGCGCTGTAATCAGTACCGTAATCGGAGCCACTGTCGGAGCCTTGGTTATGTGCGGGACTTGAGCCCCAGTCCTGCACATCTTTAGTGCCCATTTTAGTGCTGTGATCAGCATCAGCGTCGGAGCCTGGAGCATGGGTTCGGTGCGGGTGGACGCTGCAGTGGACAGTGAACGCCTCCTGCTCCAAGTCTCGCGGTAGTCAGCGTAGTCAGCGTAACTTTCCCGCCGTGCAGAGGGTTACCATGGTTATGCTGGTTACGCTGATTACGCTGATCACGCTGATCACGCTGATTACCGCGAGATTCAGAGCCATTGAAGAAATCTGCTCCATTCACCTGCTCAATTAAGGTACAAATCACTCCGAATGAAAGGGTTAATGGGGGGGGGGCGGTGTTTTAGCATAAATTAGTCCATTGTCCTAACCTGCAAGCAATGAATAAATGAAAATAATTCCAAAATTATTCCAATAAATAAAAAAAAGAAAACGAACTGGAATGTTTAAAAAAAAAACATTTCAGTTCGTTTTTTTTTATTTATTGGAATTATTTTGGAATTATTTTGGGGATTTATTCAGGGCTTGGATAATGTCAGACAGGTTGTATGATTTTTTTTTTTTTTAAACGATACAACCTGTCTGACATTCATTATCCAAGCACTGAATAAATCCCCCAAATAATTCTAAAATAATTCCAATAAAAAATAATTCCAATAAAAAAAAAAAAAAACGAACTGAAATGTTTAAAAAAATATTAAATTGTCATTAATGAAAGATAATGTACGGTAATTTTTTTTACCTCAGTGCGGTTCACATTTATGCTCTCTACGATATTGCATGTAATTTGCACTGCAGTGTAAATCACATGCGATGTCGGTGCGATGCGATTTTATGCGATGTCCGAACTGTCAGTTCGCAGTGCAATATGCGAGCTGAATTGGGGGTGTCATTAACAATGTATTGACACTCCCTGCAGATCGCATATGGCAATGTGAACTGCTATGTGAGTTGGGTGTGATTCGGGAACCCTGTAAATCCACTGCGGGTTCCCGCATCGCACAGCAGTTCACACTGTCCTATGCGATCTGCCGGGAGTGTCAATACATTGTTAATGACACCCCCATTTCAGCTCGCATATCGCACTGCAAACTGACAGTTCAGACATGAATCAGATCGCCTGTGTGTGAACACCCATGCAATCCAATTCTGGTGCGGACCCAAAAAAGGGGTCCTGTGCGTGTTTGGTCCAAATGATTGTATTTGGACCAAACTCGCACAGGACCCCTTTTTTGGGTCCGCACCAGAATTGGATCGCATGGGTGTTCACACGCAGGCGATCTGATTCATGTCTGAACTGTCAGTTTGCAGTGCGATATGCGAGCTGAAATGGGGGTGTCATTAACAATGTATTGACACTCCCTGCAGATCGCATAGGACAGTGTGAACTGCTGCAAGTATGATAATAATACCGGTATTACCATACAATACTACACACATTACAACATAGTACTGGTAAATTTACACACCCAATACTACCTTACTCTTTTTATTTAAATTTAGGTAAAAAGAATACCACTGGTATCCCTAATGGAATCAAAAAAAAAGCGTGGAGCATATTCAGCTGGTTTTAAGTTGAAGGTTGTGGAATATGCCAAACAACATGGAAATAGGGCTGCAGCAAGGCATTTTGGAGAGCCCCCAACAGAAAGCACAATACGAGATTGGCGGAAAATGGAAGAAAAATTAAAGACATTATTAAAAACAAAATGCAATTTTCGCAGCGGTATTGTTAAATGGCCAACATTAGAAGAAAAGGTGAAGGAATTTGTTGTTAATCATAGAAAAGCTGGCATTGCTTTATCAACAAAAATGATAATCATCCAAGCAGTGAAAATCAGCAAAGAGTTGAAAATACAAGATTTCAAAGGGACAACATCATGGTGTCAAACGTTTATGAAGAGGCATGAACTTCGGATGCGAACAAGAACCAGGATTGCCCAGCGTATGCCGGAAGATTATGAGGAGAAGATAATAACATTCCATCACTTTATTATCAAACAGCGGAAAAGACAAAGGGCCAGATTCAGGTAGATGGGAGTATCTTTCCTCTGGAGTAACGCTTCTCATTTACGTTACTCTGAAGACCCTTTCGGCGCAAGTACTGTTATTCACATAGCAGTTGCGCGTAAACTTGCGCCAGAGTAACGATAATGCGCTGGCGTAACCCGACGCAAGGGGAAGTGGGTGTGATCATATGTAAATGATGGGCGGAGCCCAGCGCAGAGGCTTACGTTCAGCGCATCAACCACGGAGCATGCGCAGTGAGTGAGGCTCCACTCGCCCCCTTTGTGCGCATGCTCACAACTTCCATCGGCACCACTTCACGGGAAACGTCCGCGCAATGCCTTCCGTTGGGCGTTTAAATGCGCCCGTAGAAGCGCCATTCCGGCACTAAAGTATATCCTGCTCCCCCTCCCCGCAGTGATGTTACTTTTGTTCTGAGATGGCTGCTCCCGTTCCCCGCAAACACACAGGAGAAAGCTGAACTTTAATGGCCAGGAGCTGACAGCCGTCATCTCGGCTATGGAGACCTATGATGTCTTCCTCCATGGCTGTAAAATTTGACAGACAAGCATGGACAGAGGTGTTGTCCTGCAAGTGGGGGTGCTCAGCTAGCTCTTATCGTCGGTAACGCTGCTGTAGCTGCTCTCCTGCTGACCTGTGGCCGTCTGGAGTAAAGATAAAGCAGCCTTTTGTAGAAATAACTTTGCGCCGGACGGACGAGATACGCGCGGCGCATGTAGCCAGCGTATGGTGCTAATCCGTTCGTGAATTGGGAAAAATCCCTCATTTGCATATTTGCAGGGGAAATCAATAGGCGCGACTGATGCGCTAAGCGAAATTAAGCGCTGACGATACTCTGGCGTCGGAACGTTCCGCCGGTCGCAAATGGCCCGTTATTGGGCGCATCTAGTTTGGTGGGTACGGGCACATAGAAACGACGGCGCATCTTCACAGTTACGTGGCGCATATCGAAATACTCCAGCGCAAGTGTTGCTGAATCTGGCCCAAAATTTTGAAATGGGTCAAATCGGCAACATGGACGAAGTACCCCTCACTTTTGATGTTCCTTCAAATAAAACCGTGGAAGCAAAAGGTGCCAAGTCCATTACTATCAGAACTTCAGGGCATGAAAAAAATCATTATACCGTGGTCCTTGCGTGCACTGCAGATGGAAACAAGCTGCCACCATTGGTCATTTTTAAAAGGAAAACTCTTCCAAAGGAGAAAATTCCTAAGTGGCATAAAGGTGCATGTCCACCCTAAAGGTTGGATGGACGAAGAAGGCATGAAATTTTGGATCAGAAATGTGTGGGAGAAGCGCCCGGGTGCTTTGTTAAAGAAGCCGGCCTTGTTAGTACTGGACTCATTTAGATCTCATCTTACAGAGCCAACAAAGAAGGAATTTAAAATGTGCAACACAGAGATGGCAGTCATTCCAGGAGGACTAACATCACAATTACAGCCATTAGATGTTTCTATTAACAAGCCCTTCAAAGCCTTTATGCGTGAAGAATGGAATAAATACATGTGTGATGAAAGCCAACACGAACTTACAAATTCTGGGCGATTGAAAAGACCTGGCATTACAACAGTGTGCGAGTGGATAAAGACTTTGTGGGACTCGGTTAACGAAGACATTGTAATCAAATCTTTTAAGAAATGTGGCATAAGCAATGCTTTGGATGGGAAAGAAGATGAGGTGCTATATGAAGACAGTAGCAGTGAAAGCAGCGGTGTTGAGTGTGATCTGGAAGATAGTGAAGATGAAGACTTTCTTGGATTCTCAGAAAATGATTTCTAAATGTTAAACTTCTGCAAAAACCTGTACCGTACCTTATTATCCAAGTTTATTTGTTAAAACAGTTGATTTTAGTTTCATGTTATGTTCATTCCTTTGATAAGTGCCTAAGTATTAATAAAAACAAGTTTTGAGCTACCTTTGTTTTGCTTCAAAGTTCTTTATTTAAAATTTAGTTTTTTTTCCTGAAACTTCCCTCTTAAAATTAGGTGCGCGTTATACGCCGGTGCGCGTTATACGCCGATAAATACGGTATATATTTTTTACTAGTAAAGGTGGCGATCTGTGATTTTTTTAAAAAGGTTTTTGTTTGCCAAGTACACATACAAAGAAGATAACAGAGTACACAAGGTACAATCATAACTGTAAACATCCCTAAAATGTAGGGAGAAAAAATTCCCCTTTTTCTCTATCTTTACAGTCAGTATCATTTCAGAAACAATCATTACATGGATAGAAATGTAAGTGCAAATAGCGTTTTCCTGCCATATTTAAACTATAAAACATTGCACTCCAGTCATAGGTGTACAGTACATTACATCAACTTATATTATGGAAAATAGACACAGAGCACTGAAAAAAAAAAAAAAACAGGTCAAAGAATATAGGCTAAAAAACAAAAAAGGAACAAGAACAGAAACCATGGAGGTGAGTACCTCCTAAACCAGTATGTCGTGTGCCGTCGTCTTCCCGACCACAGAGTACTATCAATTCACATTGAGCAATATTCAATTCAACCAAAGACAAGTTCCCCTTAAACAGCCCCAGGAGTAGTTTCCTTGGAGTCCACCCATCTACCCCATACTTTATGAAATTTTTTCCTACTGCCTCTTGCCTCATAAGTCATTTTATAAAGCGTGACATTTGCATTAACCAGGCCCTTCCAAGCAGATAGAGTAAGATAATCCCTCTTCACCCAGTTTAGGACAATCAACTTCCTGACATAGTAAAAGAGCAGCCTCAAGAATGTTCGAATGTTATTACTCATTACTTCATCTTCTATCATACCTACAGTAAGAGGCCCAAAAATGGACTACATGTGTATCCGCGATAAACTGGGTTACCTGCGACAAAAATGTGAATAAAAGTACCTTCCGCCACCAGGCACTTATGACAAGTAGGGTCATCTCTTCTGCCCATCCTATATAATCTGTGTGGTGTGTAATATATTTGGTGCAGGTACTTCAGTTGAATTAGTTTGTCCCTAGCAGAAATGACTGTAGGTAGATAAGACGTCAAAACCCCCTCCCACTGAGTTTCAGTCAATTCAGGAATCACATCAGTCCATTTGAATCTCAATTTCTCCTCCCTCGGCTGCTTTCTTCCCATGAGCACAGCATAGTAAACCGAAATTAATTTGGTGTGTTCAAGTTGTACAATCAATACTTCCAATTTAGTGTTTTCCAAAATAACAGGCCCGCACCAAATTGAGCATGAACAGCGTGCTTCAACCTGGTGTACTGGAATAACCATGAGTCAGGAACACCCATCTCTCTCTTTAATTGTGCAAATGTTTTGAGTTTCCCCTTATCGAATAATTGGTGCAGATAGACAAGACCAAATTTGGCCCATCTATGACCATCATGAACAGGAAAAAATGTGTTAGCCTGGGCTTAAACCATAGTGGGGCGTTAGGTGATAAGTGTAAGGCCTCGTACACACGAGCAGACAGATTTGTTCAGATCTGTCTGTCCGACAGATTTGAACAAATCTGTCTGCTGGGATTTTGGTTTGCTCGCGTGTACACACGAGCAAACCAAAATCCCCGCCAGCAGACGGCGCGCTGACGTGTCGGTGACGTGGCGGTGACGTTGACGCCGCCACCTCACCGCACCAGGAAGTAAAACACTTCCGCGCATGCGCCGAATCCATTCGGCGGCGGTGCGGGACGACATGTCTGCTGGTAAGTGTACTAACCAGCAGACATGTCGGGCGGACGGATTCCCACCCGATAGATTTCAAAGCATGCTTTGAAATCTGTCGGGTGGCCAAATCCGTCGGCTCGGCCGTACACACGATCGAATCTGTCTGCTGAAACGGTCCAGCAGACCGTTTCCAGCGGACAGATTTGATCGTGTGTACGAGGCCTAAGGGACCATCCTGTACATGTTTCATACAAATCTCAAGCACCCGCTTAGCCGATTTGAGCACAGCCGTTCCACCCACCGTGGGAACCTCTCCCCTATAGAAAAAGTTCAGCAGCGTCTCTTAAGAAGTCGCCACAGCCGCCTCCACCGCAGTAGCGGCATTGTTCAGCTGTGTCACGTACCTGCTGGAAGAGTCTGGTATGCAGAGGGAGGCCTCCCTTACACCTCTGACTCGAGGCCCCTGATATGGAAGACAGGAGGCGCAGTAGTGCAGAGTCGCATGAGAGCCTGGCAAACTTGCTGGTAGGCGAGCTGGACCGGAACCAGGAACAAACAGGCTCAATTCAGTGGACTGGAACCAGGACACACAGGGATCGTTCAGCAGACTGGACTGGAACTATTCAGCTGGACTGAAACTAGGAGCTTAGGCAGGTGCAGGCGGATGGACTGGAGCAGTAGACACACAAGTCCAAAGCAGGTGAACACTGGAGCAGGGTCAGATACAAGCAGGTTCGGCAACAGGCTGGCAGCAAGGTAGCAGGAGGAACAGGCAGGGACGTAATCAACACAGGCCGAGGTCAGATGCAGGCAGATAAACAGGGTAGTCAGAGTAAGCCAGGTAAAGTTAGCTGGAGCAGAGTGCAGGTAAACAACATTCATAGGTCTCAGGTAACGCTGTAGACCGGACAGCACAGATTCAAGGAAGTAAGGCAGTTTAGCCTATTGGGGTGGAACAGAGGAACGACCATAGCCGCCATCTTGATTGCTGGCGTGCCCTTCCTGACATTGCCCCCTCCCAATGGGCAGCCTCTGGATGCCCAATCGGGCGAACTTCAAATGATGGGATCTCTTGAATGCCCGAACGAGTCTTTCAGCGTGGACATCCTCCTCGGGTTCCCATGAATTCTCCTCCAGGTCATACCCTTTCCACTTAACGAGGTACTGGAATTGATTTTTTCTTTTCCTACAGTCCAGAATTGCCTCAACTTCGAATTCTTCTGTCCCGTCGATTCAATATTGGTTCGGGTGGGCCCGTACCCCGGTCAGGGAATGGATCAGGGGTCACAGGTTTTAATAAATCTACGTGAAAGACAGAATGTATCTTGAAGGAATCTGGCAGTTCTAGCTCGTAGGCCACATCAATAATCCTACTTCTTACTGGGAAGGGTCCCATGAATTTAGGGCCTAACTTCTTATGCCGCGTACACACGGTCGTTTTTTGTGATGAAAAAAAACAACGTTTTCTGTGAAGTAAAAAACAACGTTTTTGAAACGTCACTTTTCAAAGACAATTTTGCATACACACCATCGTTTTTTCACAAAAAGCGAGGTTACGTTCGCCACTCTTTTCCATTGAAGCTCGCTTCATAACTAGCTTCTGGGCATGCGCGGGTTGAAAAACTTCGTTTTGAACAACGTTTTTGCTACACACGGTGACTTTTTGTGAAACAAAAAACGACATTTTGAAAAATGACACAAAAAATTCAAGCATGTTGGAATTTTTTTTTTTGTCGTTTTTTTGAAGACAAAAAACGACGTTTTGCCCACACACGATCAATTTAAATGACGTTTTAAAAAACGTCGTTTTTTTTTCATCGCAAAAAATGACCGTGTGTACGCGGCATTAGAGGGGCACGATAGTTTTAGGTTCGCTGTGGACAGCCAAACCCGATCGCCAGGTTCCAGTATTAACTCTCCCCGCTTCTTCTTATCAAAGACCTGTTTGTTATGTTCCTGAGCTTTAGCCATAGTTGTCCATAGTAGCTTGTTGTTGGTATCAAAGAAATTTATGGTTTCAAGAACAGCAGGTACTGGACATTCCGGAAAGGTAGTGGTCAGAAATGATGGACTAAATCCGTAATTTGCAAAAAATGGGGACTGTTTGGTGGCAGAGTGGATGGAGTTGTTATAGGCAAATTCCGCTAACGGGAGTAATGCGGCCCAGTCATCTTGTGATAATGAGGAAAAACACCGTAAATATTGCTCGAGAGTTTGATTGGTTCTCTCAGTTTGCCCATTCGTTTGGGGATGGTATGCGGAAGAGAACGATAACTTGATTCCCAAGATTTCACATAGAGACCTCCAAAACCTTGAGGTAAATTGTACCCCCAGTCTGACACAATGTTTGCTGGAACTCCATGGAGTCTGACAATTTCTTTCACCAAAATTTTGGCTGTTTCCGGGACAGATGGTGTGCCTTTCATGGGCAAGAAGTGGGCCATTTCGGATAACCGGTCTACCACCACAAAGATGGTGGAAAAACCGTCTGATGGAGGAAGTTCCACAAAAAAAAAATTGAGATATTTTTCCAGTGTTTCCCCCGGGACTGATAGCGGCGTCAGCAAACCCCATGCCTTGGTTTTAATGTTCTTATTTAGTACGCAAGTGGTACAGGATTCTACATAGCCCTTGCAGTCTTTTTCAACCCTCGGCCACCAGAATGTGCGTTTCCAAGTTCAACAGTTTTACAGATCCCGAAGTGTCCGGCTAACTTGTGGTCATGACATAATCCCAGGACAGAAACACGTAGATTTTCTGGTATGAATATTTTGTCCTTGTGCTAAAGCAGATCATCCCTGGCCTCCCAACGTTATTCCCAGAGAAGAAGGGACATTCACAGAAGCCTGTTTGATTTGAGAGAGCAGGTTTCCCTGAAGTAGCAGAAAGTTCTTAGAAGACAGGATAGTTTCAGGCGGTGCGGATTCCCTGGTATAACAGAACACCCTAGATAGAGCATCAGGTTTGGTGTTTTTAGATCCTGGCCTGTACGTGAGGTGGAAAGAGAATCCTGGAAAAGAAGAATGCCCATCTAGCCTGGCGTGGTTTTAGTCTCTTGGCAGTCCGCAGATATTCCAGGTTCTTGTGATCCGTATAGATTAGAATCGGGTGCGCTGCTCCTTCTAAGATGTATCTCTACTCCTCCAATGCATTCTTGATGGCCAGAAGTTTTCGATCTCAGACTTCATAATTCCTTTCAGAATTTGACAATTTGCGGGAGAAAAAGGCAACTGGGTGTAACAAAGCCTTGGGTCCCCGTCTTTGAGATAGTACTGCTCCGACTGCCATTTCTGACGCATCTACTTCCAATATATAGGGTAATGCTGGGTCAGGGTGCTTCAGAACTGGTGCAGAAGTGAATAGCTTTTTAAGAGTTTCCAAAGCATTTTGAGCCTCAGGGGACCACTGAAAACGGATGCCTTGTTTAGTCAGTTGCGTGATAGGTGATATGATGGCTGAAAATCCCCTGATGAATTTGCGGTAAAAGTTTGAGAACCCGACAAACCGTTGAATGCCCTTTTTGTGGGTCCATCTTGACACCTTCGGTGGAGAGAATTAGTCCCAAAAATTGAATGCTTTGTCGCTCAAACTTGCACTTCTCTGGCTTGGTGTATAGCCCATGTTGTCGTAGTCTGCTCAATACGTTCTTAACATGCCTGCGATGGTCATCAAGGGAAGAAGAAAAAATTAAAATGTCATCCAGATACACTACAACAAACATGTCTAGATAATCACAAAAAATATCATTAATATAGTGCTGGAATGTTGCTGGGGCATTACATAGGCCAAACATCATCACTAGATATTCAAAATGCCCGAATCGAGAGTGAAAGGCCATCTTCCATTCGTCTCCCTCTCGGATCCGTACCAGATTGTAAGCCCCTCGGAGATCCAGTTTTGTAAATATGGTTGCTGCTCCCAACCTCTGGAACAATTTGGGTACCAAGGGCAAGGGATAGCGGTTCTTGACCGTAACTTTATTGAGCTCACGACAATCTATACATGGACGAAGGGCATGATCCTTCTCCACAAAAAAGATACCCGCTCCAGCAGGAGAAGTGGAAGGACGAATGAAGCCCTTCTTAAGATTATCGTCTATATAGTCTTTTAGGGCGAGAGGAAAAATCCGTCCAAAAGGGACCTCAACCCCTGGGATGAGATCGATCGGGCAGTCGTATGGCCGATATGGAGGGAGAGTTTTAGCTCCCTTTTTACTAAACACATCTAAAAAGTCATGGTATGCAACTGGTACAGCTAAGCGGGTTTCAGCATCAGAGTCCAAACATAGCAAGGATGGCAGATCAAGAGAGGATTTTGGCAGACAATGTTGGAGGCAGTAGGAAGAGTGAAACTTGACTTCCCCTTCGCCCCAGTTCATAAGAAGTTTATGTGCTTGGAGCCACGGCATGCCAAGAATTACAGGGGAACATAGGAGACAAAATGGCATCTAAGAGTAGCAGTTCCTTGTGACTACCGGCTATAACAACAGACAAGGGTATAGTCTGCCGGTTTTAAAAAGCAGACCCATCAGCCAGATATACTGAAAGTCCTTGGGCCCTGGGTTGCAAAGGAATTTGATATCTTGTAATGAAGGATAAATCCATAAAGCAGCTACAGGCCCCGGAGTCGATTATAGCGGAGACAGGAATACTTCTTCCCGGAAGCTGTAGTACAATAGAAAGAGCCAGGTGAGTTGGCAGGATGGGCGTGCTGGCAGAGAAGATAGTTTGGCCCTTGCAAATCTTGGCTGGACATAATCTCACGTAATGTCCTGGTTTCGCACAATATAGGCAGAGATTTTCATGTCGTCGGCGTTGATGTTGCTCAGGGGAAAGTGAGGGACGGAGCATGCCAAACTGCTTAGGTTCAGAAATATTAGATGTGGGTGCAACAGGGGTAGAAAATGTCAGACTGCTGGAGTTAGCGGCTCGAGGCAATTTCCAAGTCGGGCAGGGCGGCTTCATCTCTCTCTCTGATCTTCGTTCCCGTAATCGGCAATCAATTTGGATTGCCAGATTAATTAAATTGTCCAGAGAATGGGGGAGGCCAACTCTGGCCAGCTCGTCTTTCAAAGGCTCAGAAAGACCAATGCGGAATTGATGGCGGAGAGCAGCATCGTTCCAGCTGGTGTCTGAACTCCAGCGCCTGAAGTCGGAAGTATAGTCCTCAGCTGCTCTGTGACCTTTCCGGAGGGTGTGTAAAGCTGCTTTCGCAGTTGCAGCCAGCAGAGGATCCTCGTAGAGTTGCGCCATAGAGTAAAAGAAGTCACTTAGGCAGGTTAGAGAATCAACTCCTTGTTCTAGTAGGCGGTGAGCCCACGACTGGGGCTCGCCCTGTAGTAAGGAGATGACAAACCCAACTTTGGTGGCCTCCAGGGAGAAAGTGTGTGGCTGCAGGGAAAAATAGAGTTCACAGGCATTGCGAAATGCCTGAAATTCACTGCGATTACCAGTGAATCTTTCAGGTGCAGGAACCCTGGGTTCTGGAGGTAACATTGTCATTGCTGAAGTAGCTCCTTGCGGGGCCGTAATAGGTGAGGTAAGAGCTGGACACGTTCTTCCAGTCGGGTGTATGCATCTTGTGCGATTTTAACAGTCTGGATCACATCTTTGAGGTGTAAGCGAAATCCCTCCATGGAAGAGGCTCCCTGCACAGACTCTGACATGGCTGTCCGATACTGTCACGTACCTAGTGGAAGAGTCTGGTATGCAGAGGGAGGCCTCCCTTACACCTCTGACTCGAGGCCCCTGATAGGGAAGACAGGAGGTGCAGGAGTGCAGAGTCACACGAGAGCCTGACAAACTTGCTGGTAGGCGAGCTGGACCGGAACCAGGAACAAACAGGCTCAATTCAGTGGACTGGATCAGCTTGGACTGGAACCAGGACACACAGGGATCGTTCAGCAGACTGGACTGGAACTATTCAGCTGGACTGGAACTAGGAGCTCAGGCAGGTGCAGGCGGATGGACTGGAGCAGTAGACACACAAGTCCAAAGCAGGTGAACACTGGACCAGGGTCAGATATAACCAGGTTCGGCAACAGGCTGGCAGCAAGGTAGCAGGAGGAACAGGCAGGGACGTAATCAACACAGGCTGAGGTCAGATGCAGGCAGATAAACAGTGTAGTCAGAGTAAGCCAGGAAAAGTTAGCTGGAGCAGAGGGCAGGTAAACGACAATCATAGGTCTCAGGTATCGCTGTAGACCGGACAGCACCGATTCAAGGAAGTAAGGCAGTTTAAATAGCCTATTGGGTGGGACAGAGGAACGAATATAGCCGCCATCTTGATTGCAGTGAGCCTGGACCAGCTGTGACGCCAAGTAGTACAAACGGAGGTCGGGAATCGCTAGACCTCCACTCCCTACCGTCAACTGCAAGGCGATCAGCGAGACCTGGGCCACCCTGCTGGCCCACAAAAAAGAGGTCAGCAGAGAGTCAATGTATCTGAACGTCTTCCTAGAAATGTATAATGGGGCGTTAGAGAGAACATATAAAAATTTCGGGAGAAAAATCATTTTAAATAAATTAGCCCTACCCAACAACGTAAGCAGGAGATCCTTCTATTTCTGTATCCTGTCTCTGAAGTCCCTAATCACAGGCCATAAGTTCACCTCAGAAAACGTGTCTATTGGCAATTCTATAAGTATTCCCAAATATTTAAAGCGGGCCGTCACCTTTAGAGAGCACTAAGTCAAATTTGGCTGTGGATCTAGAGGAAACAATGTCGACTTAGACCAATTGATTCTAAATCCAGAGAAATTTCTGAACTCTTGTATCAGGGTAAATGTAGTAGACAAGGAGATGTCTGGATCTCCCAAGTACAGCAGCATACAGTGCCTTGCGAAAGTATTCAGCCCCCTTGAACTTTGCAACCTTTTGCCACATTTCAGGCTTCAAACATAAAGATATAAAACTGTAATTTTTTGTGAAGAATCAACAAGTGGGACACAATCATGAAGTGGAACGAAATTTATTGGATATTTCAAACTTTGTTAACAAATAAAAAACTGAAAAATTGGGCGTGCAAAATTATTCAGCACCTTTACTTTCAGTGCAGCAAACTCTCTCCAGAAGTTCAGTGAGGATCTCTGAATGATCTAATGTTGACCTAAATGACTCATGATGATAAATATAATTCACCTGTGTGTAATCAAGTCTCCGTATAAATGCACCTGCAATGTGATAGTCTCAGAGGTCCGTTTAAAGCGCAGAGAACATCATGAAGAACAAGGAACACACCAGGCAGGTCCGAGATACTGTTGTGGAGAAGTTTAAAGTCGGATTTGGATACAAAAATATTTCCCAAGCTTTAACTGCTTGCTGACCGCCGCTGTCATATTACTGCGGGACGGTGGCACTGTCTCGCGGGAGCACGTAGCTCTACGTCCTCTCTTTTTCGGCCACTAGGGGGCGGACACTAGGGGGCGGCGGCCGGCGCGCGCACCCCCCACACGCCCCCGAGTCCCGCGCGCGTGCCCGGCGGGTACAATCGCCGCCGGGCACCCGCGATTGCTCGTTACAGAGCGGGGAACGGGAGGTATGTGTGTAAACACATACCTCTCGTTCCTGTCAGCGGGGGAAACACTGATTTTCTGTTCATACAATGTATGAACAGAAGATCAGTGATTTCCCTTAGTAAGGCCACCCCCCCATACAGTTAGAACACAAATAGGAACACACTTACCCCTTCCCTGCCCCCTAGTGTTAACCCCTTCACTGCCAATGGCATTTTATAGTAATCCAATGCATTTTTATAGCATTGATCGCTATAAAAATGCCAATGATCCCAAAAATGTGTCAAAAGTGTCCGATGTGTCCGCCCTAATATCGCAGTACTGAAAAAAAACGCTGATCGCCGCCATTACTAGTAAAAAAAAAATATTAATAAAAATGCCATAAAACTACCCCCTTCTTTGTAAACGCTATAAATTTTGCGCTAACCAATCAATAAACGCTAATTGCGATTTTTTTTACGAAAAATATGTAGAAGAATACGTATCGGCCTAAACTGAGGAAAAAAAATGTTTTTTTATATGTTTTTTTGGGGATATTTATTATAGCAAAATGTAAAAAATATTGCATTTTTTTCAAAATAGTCGGTCTATTTTTGTTTATAGCGCAAACAATAAAAACCGCAGAGATGATCAAATACCACCAAAAGAAAGCTCTATTTGTGGGAAAAAAAGGACGCCAATTTTGTTTGGGAGCCACATTGCACGACTGCGCAATTGTCAGTTAAAGCGACGCAGTGTCGAATCACAAAAAGTGCTCTGGTCTTTGGACAGCAATATGGTCCGGGGCTAAAGTGGTTAAACATCCCAAGGAGCACTGTGCAAGTGATAATATTGAAATAGAAGGAGTATCAGACCACTGCAAATCTACGAAGACCTGGCCGTCCCTCTAAACTTTCAGCTCATACAAGGAGAAGACTGATCAGAGATGCAGCCAAGAGGCCCATGATCACTCTGGATGAACTGCAGAGATCTACAGCTGAGGTGGGAGACTCTGTCAATAGGACAACAATCAGTCGTATACTGCACAAATCTGGCCTTTATGAAAGAGTGGCAAGAAGAAAGCCATTTCTTAAAGATATTCATAAAAAGTGTCGTTTAAAGTTTGCCACAAGCCACCTGGGAGACACACCAAACATGTGGAAGAAGGTGCTCTGGTCAGATGAAACCAAAATCAAACTTTTTGGCAACAATGCAAAACGTTATGTTTGGCGTAAAAGCAACACAGCTCATCACCCTGAACACACCATCCCCACTGTCAAACATTGTGGTGGCAGCATCATGGTTTGGGCCTGCTTTTCTTCAGCAGGGACAGAGAAGATGGTTAAAATTGATTGGAAGATGGATGGAGCCAAATACAGGACCATTCTGCAAGAAAACCTAATGGAGTCTGCAAAAGACCTGAGACTGGGACGGAGATTTGTCTTCCAACAAGACAATGATCCAAAACATAAAGCAAAATCTACAATGGAATGGTTCACAAATAAACATATTCAGGTGTTAGAATGGCCAAGTCAAAGTCCAGACCTGAATCCAATCGAGAATCTGTGGAAAGAACTGAAAACTGCTGTTCACAAACACTCTCTATCCAACCTCACTGAGCTTGAGCTGTTTTGCAAGGAGGCATGGGCAAAAATTTCAGTCTCTCGATATGCAAAACTGATAGAGACATACCCCAAGCGACTTACAGCTGTAATCGCAGCAAAAGGTGGCGCTAACAAAGTATTAACTTAAGGGGGCTGAATATTTTGCACGACCAATTTTTCAGTTTTTTATTTGATAACAAAGTTTGAAATATCCAATAAATTTCGTTCCACTCCATGATTGTGTCCCACTTGTTGATTCTTCACAAAAAATTACAGTTTTATATCTTTATGTTTGAAGCCTAAAAAGTGGTAAAAGGTTGCGAAGTTCAAGGGGGCCGAATACTTTCGCAAGGCACTGTATCATCTGCGTATAATTATACACGTTCCTCCAAATTCCCAACCAACAGCCCCTTGATGTCAGCCTGACTTCTAAGCCTAACCGCAAGAGGCTCTATGGCCAATGCAAACAAATGTGGAGACAGGGGACAGCCCTGTCTCATTGCCCTGCCAGTCTTAAATGAATTCGAGATAAGTCCACATAGATAGCCCTAGGCTCACTGTAAAGTAGCCTAACCCAGTTTACAAATCGCGGTCCGAAGCCTAATTTCAAAAGTCAGCGCCATCATGCTGTACAGAGCTAGGGCCCCGATCGTCCGCCGTATGGCCACCGCCATCTTGGGATCCCCAGGCAAACTGGGACGTTCTGTGGGTGATTCCATGGGTGCCTGGCCGTATTTACCCATGCCTCTGTGATCGGCATGGTCTCGGGAGCCAGGGGGTGCCGTTGCTGCTGAGAATCTGCACCTCTGAAGCCCAGGATGGCTGAAGGATTTTCTGTCCTGCACGGAGCTCCAGTTCAGAGCTGCTCACATGTGGGCCGCTGGCTCCGCCCCCAGTGATCTGTGATTTTTATTGCAACTTTGACATTGCTATAAAAATGCACTGATTACTGTTTAAATTGGACTGGAAGGGAAGGGGTTAACACCAGGGGGTGATCAAGGGGTTAAATGTGTATCCTAGGGAGTGATTCCAACTGTAGGGGGCGGGACTCACAAGGGGAGGAGACCGATCGGTGTTCCTCTGTACTGGGAACACACGGATCTGTCTCCTCTCCTCTGACAGGACATGGATCTGTGTGTTTACACACACAGATCCACGTCCTTGGCTGTGTCCTTGGCAATCGCGGGTGTCTGGCAGACATTGCGTTTGACCTTCCAAAATTTTTGGATTTTTGAATTTCCTATTTGAGAGTTTTCAGAAATTCGGAATTTGAAAATTTGAAAATCCGAAAATCTGAAGAAAAAAGGAAATCATTAAAATTCGAAATAACTAGCTAATAACTAGGAAATGAAAGTAAATTCCAATACCTATAATTTAATAGTTAAGAGTTAGTTATTTCAAATTTTAATGATATAATTTTAAAAATTTTAACTTCAAAATTTCCAATTTTCAAATTTCCGAATTTTAGCATTTCAAAAAACTTCCAATTTTTTTTTTTTTTCGAATTTTAAATTTAAAAGTTTTAGAATTTCTGAATTTCATATTTTCTAATTATCTGAAAATAGGAAATTCAAAAATCAGAAAAAAATAAAGAACATCAGTAAACTTCGAAATAATAGCTGACTAATAAATATTAAATTATAGGTATTGGAATTTCCCTTCAAATTTCCGAATTTTGAACTTTGGAATTTTGGAATTAAGAAATTTGAAATTTCGTAAATGCGAAAATCCTAACATTCGGAAATTGAAAAATTCGGAAATTTTCGGAATTAACTCATTTGGCAAAATTTGTTAAAAAACTAATTCAGAACTAAATGAATTGCACGTCTAATAGTTGTTGGCAGAGGGGGGAGAATTTGTGCACTCAGCAAGAGTCCACAGCAGTTTGAGATTCAAACTGGTGGCAAGCAACTTTACTGCTTTTCAAGAAATAAATGAACATTGGAATACTTTTCAAAGTTAATAAGCCTGAGTATGTTGGAAGCACACCATACCAAAATGGTAGCAATTTTTACAGCATGTTCAGTGGGCATGTGAAAATTGAGGCAATGGTTGGAGCACGTTTAGTGCTCTGTGGTCATTAGGGCAAAAGAAAATCTTGTGTTTGTTTTCAACCTGACTATTTATGTAACTATGTCTGTAAGAATTGACTATCATGTCATGCTACTTGTAATGGTTGCAAGAAACGTTGAATTACAATTTTTTTTATTTTTTTTTTATAAGTCAGACCTATAATAAAAATGATTTTTAGCTTTTTAATTACAACTTTGCCAAGCATACCATTGTATTCTTTTTACAGAGTCGAATCCGTAGGATGTGGAATGACACCGTTAGAAAACAGTCTGAGTCTTCCTTTATTACTGGAGAAATAAACAGTTCGGCTTCTCTTAACAGAGGTGAATATGCTTACTATTGCTTTCAATTTATTTAACTATCTTCATCTAATACATAGAACTGTAAGAATGAACAATTTTCTCTACATAATAGTTTAATCAGGATAATTGTATCATGGATGCACTACATTTTAAATAACTATACTATAGTTTGGGATTTTGTTACTAAAGAAGTACATTTTTACATGCTCTGTGAAGTTATATTCACTCATCCAAACATAGGCAAATGTTTGTTTAAATTCCCCTGCACATATTTGGTATCCAAAACATACTCCCTTACTCAGCCTCACAGAGTGCATTTATTTTGGACAAGGTTGATAGGTTTTTTGCATTACACAACCAATTGCAGCACACAGATTTTATCTGTACAAAATATCAGCTGCTAGATCCCATATACATACAGCATTCATAGTTGAAGCAATGCTAGTCTTTTTCCAAATAGTCATAAGAAATTGCCAATCACAAGCTTTAACGAATCGGGTCAGTAAAAAAGTAAATAATTGTAAAACAAATAGTAATGAAATAATAAGGAGAATAGGTAGTATAGTTATTTTCTGGATATGTAGCAGGGTATCCTTTACTTTTCCACATTCAACTGACAGTTTTCAGCAGGAAGAACAAGAGAATTCCTAAAATAAGGTAAGAGGGATTATCACAGTCCAGTATTTATTGTAATGTGAAAGTACACAATCCCAGAGTACTAAGTTTTATTATTGTAGGAACACTTTTGTGTCAGCCAACCATCATTTGCTAAAAAAGACCTACAGGTAATATAACAAAGATGTCATAAACATTCAACCATTATTTGTAATATAAAAGTCACAGGATGTTCTCTATAAGAGTCTCAAACAAAGTTTTAGTGGAATTTTCTTAGCCTAAAGGTAACCTATAAGGACAGAAATATACAAGCTGCTATTTGTGACTTGTTTTTAAAGATGCAGAAAATAGACAGAAATAATGCCGCGTACACATGGTCGTTTTTTGTGATGAAAAAAACCGACGTTTCTTGTGAAGTAAAAAACGACGTTTTTGAAACGTCACTTTCAAAGACGATGTTGCATACACACCATCGTTTTTTCACAAAAAACGAGGTTACGTTCACCACACTTTTCCATTGAAGCTCGCTTCATAACTAGCTTCTGGGCATGCGCGGGTTGAAAAACGTCGTTTTAAACGACGTTTTTGCTACACACGGTGACTTTTTGTGAAACAAAAACGACGTTTTGAAAAACGACACAAAAAATTCAAGCATGTTGGAATTTTTTTTTGGTCGTTTTTTTTAAGACAAAAAACGACGTTTTGCCCACACACGATCAATTTAAATGACGTTTTAAAAAACAACGTTTTTTTTCATCGCAAAAAACGACCGTGTGTACGCGGCATTAGAGTCAGATATCAATATAACATACATGCCTCGTACACAAGATCGGAATTTCCGATGAAAAAAGTTGTGTTGGAACTTCAATTTTCTCAGCTCGTCGTAGTGTTGTATGTCACCACGTTCGTGACGATCGGAATTTGGTGTGACAATGTGTATGCAAGACAGCTTGAACGGAATTCCATTGGAAAAATCAGTTTATCCCGACGGAAATTCCAATCGTGTGTACAAGGCATTGGGATTAAATATTCATGATTGTTTCTTTTTAAAGCTAACCTGGGTTCGTTACCTAGGCTGTTACATCACTGACACATGCAGGACACATGCAGCTGGTGTATCTAAAAAATCTGATGTCTGTTCCAGCAGGCTTGGAATAGTATTAGGTAGTAAAGTCTGGATCTTTTTTGACAGCCCTGGAAACTTTACCTTTGAAAGCAAGCCAACAATGACCATATTTTTGTTCTCATGGGTTCCCTTTTAGAGAACCAGTCATGATTGAGTTTGGGAATATTTATTCCCTAATAATTATGACTGTGCAAACCTTTTTCTGAAAAATAAATATTAGTCACATAGTTCTGTCTAATTGACTTGTAAGAGTCTGACTATTTATATTAAGACACAGAAGTAATCCCGCGTACACACGATCACTTTTTGTGATGAAAAAAAAACTACGTTTTATGTGACGAAACAAAAAGACGTTTTTCAAACTTAATTTTCCAAAACGACGTTGCATACACACCATCGTTTTTCCAAAATGCTCTAGCAAAGCGTGGTGACATACACCACGTTCGACGGCACTCTGTTCCATTGAAGCTCCGTCTCATAACTTGCTTCTGAGCATGCGCGGGTTTAAAAACGTTGTTTTCAACGTCGTTTTGCCCACACACGATCACTTTTTATGACACAAAAATTACATTTTGAAAAACGACACAAAACGACACAAGCATGTTTGAATTTTTTTTTGGTCATTTTTTGAAGACATAAAATGACGTTTTGCCCACACACGATCATTTTAAATGACGTTTTTGAAAACATCATTTTTTTTCATCACAAAAAGTGATCGTGTGTACGCGGCATTAGAGTTCACCTTTCTCTCCTTCTCCCAGCTTCTGAGTGTGCAAAAAAGACTACAGAAGCTTTCAGATTAAGTTTATCTTTGTCATTTGATTCTTAAAGTAGATATAAACCTTATAAAGTGGTACTGGTGCAGCGATTAACCACTTCAGGCCTGTAACATTTTACCCCCTTAATGACCAGAGCATTTTTAGCGACTCAGCACTCTGTCGCTTTAACTGACAATTGTGCAGGGGCCTGCAACATTGTACCCACACAAAATCCCACAAATAGAGTTTTCTTTTGGTGGTATTTGATCACCTCTGCGGTTTATATTTTTGGCGCTATAAACAAAAAAAGTGTAAATTTTGAAAAAAAATCCATATTTTTTACTTTTTGCTATAATAAATATCCCCCAAAAATATATATAAAAATCAAAACCAGTTACTTACCAATAACAGTGTTTCTACGGAACCTTCCAGGATGGCAACACATGAGAGATAATAGGCTCCCTCCTACAGGAAACACAATCAAATCACAGCTGTTTATAAGGCCCCACCTTGTCCCTCAGTAGTTTCAAAGTCATACCCCCAACTGATTCACAAGGGTTATTCCAACGTTTAGGTACTTATCACCTAGTGTGTACATACTCCTCCACCCATAACAGGGAGGGAAGTAGGCCTGCCATCCTTGAAGGTTTCGTAAAGACACCGTTATCCGTAAGTAACTGTCGGTTTTCTCACCTCACCTTCCAGGATGGAAACACATGAAAGTATAATAAAGAAATCCACGGGCCTACCTTAGAGTGGGACCACTGCCTGTAACACTTTTTGAGCGAAAGCTAGTTCCTGCTGCTATAGGACCTCCACTCGGTAGTGCTTCAGGAAGGAGTTTTGACTGGACCAGGTGGCTATGCTATGAATTTACTCCCAGGAGATTTCTGATGTTTTGACCTGAGAGGTTACTAGGGCTCTAGTTGAGTGTGCTTTCAACTTTGTTGGTGCAGGTATGCCTGAGCTTTCATAAGCTATAATAATGCGAAAATATATACCAAAAAAATGGTGCTGGGTTATAAGAACATATAAACCAACAGCTGCCCCCTTTAACCACTTGACCACTGGGCACTTAAACACCCTTAATAACCAGACCAATTTTCAGCTTTCGGTGCTCTCACAGTTTGAATGACAATAACTCAGTCATACAACACTGTAACCAAATGAAATTTTTGTCCTTTTTTTCCCACAAATAGAGCTTTCTTTTGGTGGTATTTGATCACCTCTGTGGTTTTTATTTTTTTTGCTATAAATGAAAAAAGAACAAAATTTTGCAAAAAATAATAATTTTTCTTCATTTCTATTATAAAATTTTGCAAAAAAGTATTTTTTCTTCATAAATTTGGCCTAAAATGTATACTGCTACATATCTTTGGTAAAAAAAAAAAAAATGTTGGATATTATTTAGTCTGGGTGAAAGTTATAGGGTCTACAAGCTATGGTACCAATTACTGAAAATTAATCAATTTCATCACACCTGATGTACTGACAGCCTCTCTCATTTCTTGAGACCCTAACATGCCAGAAAAGTACAAATACCCCCCAAATGACCCCTTTTTGGAAAGAAGACATTCCAAGGTATTTAGAAAGAGGCCTGGTGAGTTTTTTAAAGTTGTCATTTTTTCCCACAATTCATTGCAAAATCAAGATTTTTTTTTCATCAAATTTTCATATTATTAGGTTATTTTTCACACACAGCATATGCATACCACAAATTTACACCCCAAAACACATTCTGCTATTCCTCCCGAGTATGGCGATACACCATGTGTGAGACTTTTACACAGTGCGGCCACATACAGAGGCCCAACATGCAGGGAGCACCCAGGCCAATTCTGACATTTCTCTCCTACATGTAAAATCATCATTTATTTGATAGAAAATTACATAGAACCCCAAAACATTATATAAAGATACCTCACATGTGTGGTTTGAACACCGATTTCATATGTGGGCGGGACTTGCGTATGCATTCGCTTCTGCATGCGAGCTCGCGGGGACAGGGGCGCTGTATGCCCAGAGTATTGCAGAGTATGCCCAGAGTATTGCGAAGTATACTCAGAGTATGCCCAGAGTATTGCGGAGTATGCCCAGAGTATTGCCAGAGTATGCCCAGAGTATTGCCAGAGTATGCCCAGAGTATTTCGGAGTATGCCCAGAGTATTTCGGAGTATGCCCAGAGTATTTCGGAGTATGCCCAGAGTATTTCGGAGTATGCCCAGAGTATTGCGGAGTATGCCCAGAGTATTGCGGAGTATGCCCAGAGTATTGCCCAGAGTATTGCCCAGAGTATTGCCAGAGTATTGCCCAGAGTATTGCCCAGTATTGCCAGAGTATTGCCCAGTATTGCCAGAGTATGCCCAGTATTGCCAGAGTATGCCCAGTATTGCCAGAGTATGCCCAGTATTGCCAGAGTATGCCCAGTATTTCCAGAGTATGCCCAGTATTGCCAGAGTATGCCCAATATTGCCAGAGTATGCCCAGTATTGCCAGAGTATGCCCAGTATTGCAGAGCATTGCAGCAGGGATGGCTGAGCAGGGAGGGATGGATGGATGGATCTGTGACTACATTTGTCACAGATCCAGCCCGCAGCACTGCCGCTGCCATCCGCTCCCTCCCCTCTCCTCTCACACTGTACCAATCGGTACAGAGAGAGGAGGGAGGAACCGGCGTCAGCACATGACGCCGCTTTGTTGACAAGTGATCGCTCCGTCATTGGACGGAGCGATCACGTGGTAAACCGCCGCTATCAGCAGCGATTTACCGTGATCCGTGATGCGCCGGGTCCTCTAGACCCGGCGGTCACGGATGTTCGCGTGTGCGCGCCTCAGGGGGCGCGCGGGAGCACGATTCTAAGAGGCTGTTAATTAACGGCCACTTAGAATCAAGCAACCGCCCTATAGCCGTACTTTCTCTATAGGGCGGTTGCAAAGTGGTTAAAGTATAAAAAATCACTAAACTGTATAGAATTATAAAGTAAAGAATAAGGCGCTATACATGTTCATGTGAAAAACTGGCACAAAGAAAAACACATCAAACTTAAATGTGCACATAAATGAAAAAAAAAGCAAGCATAAAGTCCATAAGTGAATAAATCCCAACACCAAAACGGAATACTCCAAAATAAAACTTCTAGATCTTCCTTCACGGGTGCTCAGGTTGAAGATGGCCACTCACTAGAGCTGTTTGACCCCTTTTTACAGGACACAAGATTGGTACCGCTAATGGCATAAATCCACTCCAATGGCCACTCAGGAAGGGGCTAAAAAAATACTCCAGTAACGATCCCCTCGAATCTATCATGACTTTATGCCCTCAATTATCTCCCTCTTCTGGCCCAGCTTCGGAGGGAATTGGAAACTTGGAATTCTTCCCTAATACCTTGGTTTGGTCGAATTAATACATTGAAAATGGACACACTTCCTAAATTGCTCTATCTGTTCCAAACCATACCCATTTCTGTCCCCAAACTTTTTTTCTCATCCCTGCGCTCCATGTCCATACGCTTTAGTTAGCACCACGGTATGTCTCGTAACCGTCACACTCTACTCACATATCCCAAAACTCGGGGCGTGGTGGGTTTACCCGACTTTGAATTATACCATAGGGCTGGCTGCATTGTTATCCAGGTTGTTAGAATGGTTCCCTCATCCCTTCCTTAAGGCGTCCACCATGGTGGAACAAGACTTATCTGTTTATGATCTGCGAGCCTTGCTTTGGGGTTATGGGCATCACCTACGGTTACTTTCTCATGCTTCTCCACTGACAACAGCTGCCCTACAGCTGTGGTACAAGAAGAGATTGCTTTCCTTATTGTCCACTGATCCGACACCACTTACATCCCTCTTCGACCACCCTGGGCTGTCTCAGGGACTGGGTTCACACATGGTGGGTCCATACTCCCGTCCTGCCTGGCCCACAGCAAGCTCATTTATACATCCCGCTTCCGGCACCCCTGTACTGCCTAGAGACCATCGTAAATTGGCTCATGACCCTATGCATATCCTCCTTTTGCTCTGACCTATTCTCCTCGTCCCAGACTCACAGACCCCTAACAGGTTTTGAACAGCTGTGCTCTCTCTCAGAAACACAGAGACATTTACTCTCCTCTATGTACATGATGCTGCACACGCTGATACATGATCAACCTCCCTCCTACACAAGGAAGTGGTCCACGGATCTGGGAAGGGAATTCCACGCAACGGATTGGCAGAAATCGTATTACTTCACTCCCAAGTCCTCTATCTCATGTTACTCTCAGGAGAAAAACTTTAAGCTCCTCTCTCGATGGTACAGGGACCCTCACTCTTTACATAAAATATTTCCATCTGTGCCCCCGGTATGTTGGAAATGTGGCTCGATGGATGGCAGCTACCTCTATATTTGGTGAGAATGTCCGGCCGTTCAGCCCCTTTGGTCTCAGGTCTTTACCATATATAGTAAGCTCTATGATCGACCCCTGACACCCTCACCGGAAATAGCCTTGCTGTCCATGTTACCTAGTTCCATAGCATCACAGAAGGGTACCTTGCTGCGTTACTTTCTTTCGGCCACACGGCAGCTTATCCCCCTATTCTGGAAATCTACCTCTACCCCTCCATTATCCCTGTGGGTCTCTTTAGTTAATGATATCATGCGCATGGAGGAGATGTTAGCCCTAGATACCAACACCTACAATAAGTTCATGACCTTATGGCTCTTATGGATTGATTTCTCCACCTCTGATTCCTTAAAGAGGTTTCTGACATCTCGAGCCCAGCCCTGATGCTCGATCCGTGTGTTCTCTACACAACTGGGGTGTCGTGGCCCACTCGGTTCTCGGTTCTTCCCTCCCTCCTCCCCCACCCATCTTTTTCCTCCTTCTCTTCTCTCCTTCCTTACTTTTTCTCCTTCTCTCTTTTCTAATGATCAGCTGTAGCTCTGCTGACTTATGTTTCCTCAGTTCTCCTTGTTTTTCCATATCATACACTGTTAGTAACCCGACATTGGGGACAAACTCGTTGGACTCATGTTGAGTTTTCGTTGTGAAGAATTTTAGAAAGTATGTATTAACATATTTCTTCCTATACTGTAGACACCTGATGATTACATGACAACTGCAGCCTTAGATGTTTTATTGTTATTTTCTTTTATTTTAATTTATTTTACTTATTGGTTTTTGCTAATTAGCGCAGTTTTTTCCTTGTTTCCATTGATGATTACATGTGTTGTATTCTTATGCTGAAAAACAATAAAGACATATTTACCTCTAAAAAATGACTCCACAGGAGACACGGATAAAAGTCTCATAGTGTAGTAGATCCTCTGCTCCAACATATGTTTCACCGTGATTGGCTTCCTGAAGAGCCAATCACGGCTCTTCAGGGTCACCAATCACGGAGTGCATTCAGGGTCTGACAGGTTGGCGACTGAGGAAGTCTGCTTCCTGGTTGTCTGTGCCCCTTATGTGGACCACTGCCAAGGAGACTACCCGGTGCTCGGCCCAGGTCAGGATCTCCTTTGCTAAGGCTTAAAGGGTTTTGGACCTAGTTCCCCCCTGACGGTTCAGATAAGCTACAGTTGTAGCATTGTCTGAACAGACCAAGACTTTTTCCCCTGTGACCATCTTTTTGAAGGCTTTTAGGGCTTTGCCCACCGCTCTGAGTTCCCGATATTGGAAGAGGATCTGGCTACTTCCCTCTGCCAGAAACCCTGAGCTTTGGCTTCCTCTAAGTGAGCTCCCAAAACCCCGGCACTTGCGTCCTTGGTGACCTTTAGTGGATTTAGTGGAAATTGCCTGGTACTGACCGTCACCCCAGGGAGGATTTCACCTGACGGGTAATGATTAGACTTTCATCTAGAGATTCATTCCTTTTGTCCCAAGAGGAAAGATGGAAGGATTGCAGATCCCTTGAGTGCAGCTGAGCCCAGACGACTGCTGGAATGCTGGCTAACATGAACCCCAGGACCCTGAGGATCTCCCTCTGGGAGCACACAGGGGTTCCTATCAGCCTTTTGACAGCTGAGACAACCTTTTCCACCTTTTCCCTGGGTAGGAACAGCTTTTGTGTACGAGATTCCACCCAAAAACCCAGGTAGGTCTGAACCTGATCGGTTCCATGGACAGCCAGCCCAGTCTTTTCAGGACAGAGATCACCTTCTGGGTATCTGTTTTCACCTGAGCGGCTGATGAACCAGAAAAATGAGCAAGTCGTCCAGGTAGGGTATCAACGCTATCCCCTGGAGGTGAAGATGGGCCACTGCCTATGCTAGAATCTTTGTGAAGATTCTTGGACTTGCCACTAGCCCAAAAGGAAGTGCCTTGAACAGCCAGTGAAAAACTTGTTCCTGGGTTACCACCGCAAATCTCAGGAAAGCATGACGTTCCAGGAAAATCGGAAAATGTAGATAGGCATCCCTGAGATCCAGGGTGGTCATAAAGACATCTTTCAGTAGGGTTTTCCGCATACTCTCCATGGAAAACCTTTTGTATTCTAGGAATCTGTTTAGGTTCCTGAGATTTCTAATAAGGCGATACTTCCCTGAAGGCTTGGGTACCATAAAAATGTGGGAGTAAAAGCCTTGGTAAAGCTGGCTTTTTGGGACCGGAACTACCACCTCCTGTTCTATGAGTTCCTGAAGCCCGTCTAAAAGGGATTTCTTTTTCAATGCACCCTTGGGAAGATGCGTCAAAGTGCTCATTGGTGGGGGCTCCGATGAGAATTCTAGGCAGTAGCTTTGCCTGATCAGACTGATGATGTAAGGACGGTCTGAAATCTCTTCCCACTGAGGAATGAAATGAGACAGTCTGCCCCCTACACTGATTTTGACGTCACTTTGAATCTTTTGTGTTTTGGCCTATAGATTGGTTCCTTCTTGGACTTTTGTTGATGTTGTCTCGAGGGGCCTCGAAAAAATTTCCTGTTCTTTTCCCGCAAACCACACAGTGTGGCCTTAGACGTAACCTCCTCAGGCCTAACCCAAATGGCCCTCCTGTTAGAGTTGATCAGTGCTCTTGTTTTTGCAGAGGCCTTAACTGAATCCACCGCTACATCAGCCAGGAATGCAACAGCCTTCCCTATCACTGAAAGGGAATCTAGAATATCCTGAGACTTGTTTCCTTAGGAGAAGGGTCTACTAAGCTTCTCTATCCAGAAGTCTGCATTCCTGGCAGACTTTTTTCAGCAGGGACTTTGACTTTCGGTCCATTATGTCAAAAATGTTCCCAGAGTCCTCAAAAGAGAGGTCAGACTTTTTTGTCACCTGGGAGAGGGTGGCGTCCAACTTGAGGATCTTAAAAAAAAGTTTCTGCTTCCTCCAGCCTGAAGGGGAACCTTCTCTTCCAGGTTTTAGGACTGACCAAACTCTTTTCAGGAAATTTCCACTCCTGAAGAACCACGTCTTTTAGAGACTAGTGCAGGGGAAATACCCTAGCCTGGCTTTTAACCAACCCCCTTTATATCTTACCCTGTGCAGAGGTTTCCTTAACAGGTTGAGGGATTTCTTCTGCGTCATAGATACCCTAAGTAGTCCCTCTAAGCTGAAGAGGTGTCTACTTAATTTGATGTCTTCTGCATCACTGTCCAGACCTAAGCCGGCCTCCTTATCTGAAGAGATCTCAGAGTTCGCCTGGCTTTGTGATTCCTCTATGTCATCCTCTTCCCTGGACTGATCCAGGGGAAGCCCCTGAGATAAAGGCAAAGAGGTACTAGGTCCTGGCTTGGATAGTAAACTCTCCTATAATGAGGGACCCTCTTTCCTCTGAACCTACTACTAGGGGTGTCACGTACCTGGTACAGAGCAGAGCCTGACGTGCGGGAGTGGCCACTCTTGCTCCTCTGACTCCGGAACCCCTGGTAGTGTGGACAGGAAGCGCTGGAGTTCAGAGTCGCACTAGCGCCTGGCGGGGATGCTGTGCAGGAACTGCGGAGGTCTCCTGTAGTCTCAGGAAGATGTCAGAGGAGCTGGAACAGCAGGTCCGTAGACAGCGGGAGCTGGATACAGGTGACCAGGATCAGCAGGGAGACTGAGTTCAGGCGCTTGGTGCAGCTGGCTGGAACAGGCGGCAGGAGGGAGGTGTTCTGTAGTGCTGGGCGCTGATCGCTGGAGTAGTTAGCCAGAGGAAGGTGTGCTGTAGTTCTGGTGCTGACAGATAACAGGAGCTAGTGCAGATGACTGGAGCCGTTGGCAGGAGGGAGGTGTACTGTAGTACGGATGCAGGTAGGGTCAGGCAGGCCGGGTCGGATTCAGTCAGACCGATCAGGTGCGTGGATAGAGCAATAGCGGAGTCGTAGTCCAGGCCGGGTCGGCAGCAGGCGGGCAACAATCAGTTAAAGGGTAAGGCAGAGGCAGCGTCAGACAGGCCGGAGGTCAGGGCAGGCGGAGATCAGAAGGGTCAGAGATGAGCCGGGATCACGGGAACAGACGTCAACAGGTAACAGGTCTCAGGTGGGCAACAGGAACGCTAACGATCGGGCAGCAAGAGGCTGTAGGATGAGCCCCATTAAATAGCCTGGACTGGCGCCAGAATGGCGTCAGCACGTGCCCGCGCGCCGCTCCCGCGATTGCGCGTGCGCGTCGATTTGCCGCGAATTCGCGCTCCCGGCGCCCCCGTGCGCGCCGTAGTGCCGCTAGCGCCACCTGGTGGTCGACCACGTTCATGACATTGCCCCCCTCCAACGGGCAGCCTCCGGATGCCCAACCGGGCCATCTTAAGTGGGTGAGCGTCCTTGAAGGACCGAATCAGTCTCTTAGCGTGGATGTTGCGCTCTGGTTCCCACGAATTTTCTTCAGGGCCGTAGCCCTTCCATTTCACCAAGAACTGGACCTGATTGTGCCTCCTTCTGCAATCTACAATAGACTCCACTTCAAATTCCTCTTCACCGTTCACTAAGACTGGTTCGGGCGGGTCAGTGCTTCGCCCCGGGAAGGGGTTAGTGACATCGGGTTTAAGGAGGGTGACATGAAAGACTGGGTGAACACGGAGTGAGTCTGGCAGTTCAAGTTCATAGGCCACACTATTAATCCTCCTCTTGATCGGGAAGGGCCCCATAAACTTAGGCCCCAATTTCTTGGATGGGCAGGCAAGTTTTAAGTTGATGGTAGACAACCACACCAGGTCTCCGGGTTCCAGATTAAGTTCACCCCTCCGCTTCTTATCAAACACTTCTTTATTATGCTCCTGAGTCCTTGCCATGGTTTCTTGCAGTAGCTTGTTGTTAGCGCTAAAGAAGTCCAGTGTCTCTTGTACAGCGGGCACCGTACACTCCGGGGCACAGTTAGGCAGAAATAGCGGGTGGTAGCCGTAGTTTGCATAAAAAGGAGATTGCTTGGTGGCAGAATGGACTGAATTGTTATATGCAAACTCGGCCAGTGGTAATAGAGAGGCCCAATCTTCCTGAGAGAACGAAGAAAAACAGCGTAGGTATTGCTCCAATGTCTGATTTGTTCTCTCGGTCTGGCCATTTGACTGAGGGTGATAGGCGGATGAGAAGGACAGCTCAATCTTGAGAGATTCGCAGAGCGCTTTCCAGAACCTGGAGGTAAATTGCACCCCGCGGTCAGAAACGATGTTTGCGGGGATGCCGTGAAGTCGCATGACTTCTTTAATGAAGATTTTGGCAGTTTCTGGGGCAGAGGGTGTACCCTTCATGGGCAGAAAGTGTGCCATCTTAGACAGTCTATCCACCGTTACAAAAATAGTCGTGAAACCCTCAGAGGGTGGCAGCTCAACGATAAAATCCATGGAGATCATTTGCCAAGGTCTCTCTGGTACAGGCAAAGGTCTTAACAATCCCCAAGCTCTGGATTTGCTCCCTTTATTTCGGATGCACGTGGTGCACGACTCCACGTAACTTCTACAATCTTTCACAAGTTGGGGCCACCAGAACGTGCGCTGTAGAAGTTCCGAGGTTTTCTGTGCCCCAAAATGACCAGCCAGTGCGTGATCATGGCAGAGGCTCAGGACAACGACCCGCAAGTCTTCTGGCACAAAGATCTTGTTCCCATGCCACAACAGACCGTCCCTAGCCTGCAACTTTGTATCAGAAGGGGAGGAAATTCCTGCAGAGGCTTGCTTGATCCGAGCCAATAGGTCGTCTTGTAGCAGCAGAAAATTCCCAGCGGATAGAATAGTGTCCGGGGGGGGTGGGGGTTTCGGAATCGCAGAACATCCGCGAAAGGGCATCGGGTTTAGTGTTCTTCGACCCCGGCCTGTACGTTATGTGGAAGGTGAACCTAGTAAAGAAAAGCGCCCATCTGGCCTGCCGTGGCTTTAGTCTCTTAGCTATTTTCAGGTATTCTAGGTTTTTATGGTCCGTGTATACCAGGATCGGATGAGCTGCACCCTCCAATAGGTACCGCCATTCTTCCAGTGCGGCCTTGATTGCTAAAAGTTCTCGGTCCCCCACATCATAGTTCTTTTCGGCGTCAGACAATTTACGAGAAAAAAAAGCGACCGGATGCAGAAGGGCCTTCGGCCCCTGTCTCTGGGAGAGAACGGCTCCCACCGCCGTCTCTGAGGCATCCACCTCCAGGATGTAGGGCAGACTGGCATCAGGGTGTTTAAGGACAGGTGCCGATGTGAACAGCTTCTTGAGGGTTTCGAAGGCTACTTGGGCTTCAGGGGACCAATGGAAACGGACCGTTTGTTTGGTCAGGCTGGTTATGGGAGAGATAATGTTGGAGAATCCCTTGATGAACTTCCTATAGAAGTTTGCAAACCCGATGAACCGTTGCACACCCTTCTTGTCTGTGGGAGCAGGCCAATCAAGGATTGCCGCGACCTTTTGTGGGTCCATCTCGATACCATTTACGGAAATAATAAGTCCCAGAAATTGTATGCTTTCGCGTTCGAATTCACATTTTTCAGGCTTGGCGTATAGTCCGTGAATTCGGAGGCGCTTGAGTACGTTCTTAACGTGCTCCCGATGCCTGTCGATAGAGGGGGAAAAGATGAGGATATCATCGAGATACACAACAACGAACAGGTCAAGGTAGTCTTTAAAGATGTCATTCACGAAGTGCTGGAATGTGGCAGGGGCGTTACAGAGCCCGAATGGCATCACCAGGTACTCGAAGTGGCCAAAGCAGGTGCGGAAGGCAGTTTTCCACTCATCGCCGTCCATGATGCGCACCAGGTTGTAGGCCCCCCGCAGGTCAAGTTTCGTGAAGATGACTGCTGTTCCAAGTCTCTGAAATAGTTCCGGCACCAAGGGAAGGGGATACCGATTCTTGATCGTCACCTTGTTAAGTTCGCGGTAATCCACGCAGGGGCGGAGAGTATGGTCTTTCTTCTCGACGAAGAAAATTCCTGCTCCTGCTGGTGAGGTGGAGGGACGGATAAACCCCTTCCTGAGGTTGTCGTCGAGATAGGTTTTCAGATTTTCCAGCTCCAGCTCTGTCAAGGGAAAAATCCTGCCGAAAGGGATTTCAGCCCCAGGAAGAAGCTCGATCGGGCAGTCATAGGGCCGGTGCGGGGGAAGGGTGTCAGCCCCTTTCTTGCTAAAGACGTCCAGGAATTCATGGTAAACTTCAGGAACGGATTGGCGGGTCTCAATGTCGGCGTCCATGCAAAGCAAAGAAGGAGGACAAGAGGTTACCTGCAGACAGTGCTCTTGGCAGTAGACAGAACTGAAACGGATTTCACCGGTAATCCAGTTTATTTGAGGGTTATGGGCCCGGAGCCAGGGTATGCCCAGAATTATAGGGAATAAAGGAGACTCAATAACGTCCAGGCACAGAAACTCTCGATGAATGTCCGAGATAGTGGTGGCAATAGGCAAGGTTTCTTGGGTAACTGGGCCAGATTTTAGAACTGACCCATCAGCCAGGTGCACAGACAGTCCAATGGCCCTTGGGCGCAACGGAATTTGGTGTAGGGTGGCAAAGGAAGAATCCAGAAAGCAGCTGCACGCCCCGGAATCAAGTATGGCGCTGGTCCGGATGGCCCCTCCTGGAAGCTGCAATAAGACAGGAACAGCCAGATGAGTGGGGTTGTTGAGGACAACAGGTTTGTGGACAGAAGACATGGAAGTGGACTTACGGGACTTTGCTGGGCAGGTCCTCACATAGTGGCCGGGCTCTCCGCAGTAAAGACACAGGTTGTTAATTCGGCGACGGAGTCGTTCCTCAGATGTGAGGGAAGGGCGGATCAGGCCCAACTGCATGGGTTCTGGAATGTCTCTATCGGTGGTGATTGGAGCCGGAGAAGTCGGGTTAGGAAAGGTGGGTACCCGCGGTAGCATCCATGTCGGACGGGTCGGACCCGTGGCACGTTCAGTCCTGCGCTCTCTTAAGCGCCGATCGATCTGAATAGTCAGGTTAATGAGGTCTTTCAGAGTTCCGGGGACCCCCACTCGAGCCAGCTCGTCTTTAAGTGTTTCTGATAGGCCCAAACGGAACTGGTAACAGAGAGCCGCGTCATTCCAGTTAGTGTCCGCACTCCACCATTCTAAACTCGGATACATAGTCTTCCGCGGGTCGGCGACCTTGCTGGAGGGCGTGCAAGGCGGCCTCTGCGGTAGCGGCCTGGTGGGGGTCCTCATACAGCAAGGACATGGCCTGAAAGAACGTCTCCAGTCGATCGAGGCATAAGTCTTTTTGCTCCAAGAGACGGTGGGCCCACGCCTGCGGTTCACCAGATAGCAGAGAAATAACAAAACCAACCTTGGTGGCTTCTAATGAAAAAGTCCTCGGCTGAAGTGCAAAATAGAGTTCACAGGCATTCCGGAAGGCTCTATACTTGCTTCGTTCCCCCAAAAATCTCTCCGGCATGGGCACCTTGGGCTCTGGTGGCAGCACGATGACTGAAGGCGCAGTGGAAGTGCCCGAAGCAGAAGAAGCGGATGGTGCGGACAAGGCCTGGACGCGGTCCTCAAGTCGGGTATAGCCTTCCTGTAGGCCCTGACTGCTTGGGTTAAGCCGTCCAAATGGCGACAAAGTTCTGTCATAGGGTCCACTCCCTGCGCAGGCTCAGACATGGCTGCCCGATACTGTCACGTACCTGGTACAGAGCAGAGCCTGACGTGCGGGAGTGGCCACTCTTGCTCCTCTGACTCCGGAACCCCTGGTAGTGTGGACAGGAAGCGCTGGAGTTCAGAGTCGCACTAGCGCCTGGCAGGGATGCTGTGCAGGAACTGCGGAGGTCTCCTGTAGTCTCAGGAAGATGTCAGAGGAGCTGGAACAGCAGGTCCGTAGACAGCGGGAGCTGGATACAGGTGACCAGGATCAGCAGGGAGACTGAGTTCAGGCGCTTGGTGCAGCTGGCTGGAACAGGCGGCAGGAGGGAGGTGTTCTGTAGTGCTGGGCGCTGATCGCTGGAGTAGTTAGCCAGAGGAAGGTGTGCTGTAGTTCTGGTGCTGACAGATAACAGGAGCTAGTGCAGATGACTGGAGCCGTTGGCAGGAGGGAGGTGTACTGTAGTACGGATGCAGGTAGGGTCAGGCAGGCCGGGTCGGATTCAGTCAGACCGATCAGGTGCGTGGATAGAGCAATAGCGGAGTCGTAGTCCAGGCCGGGTCGGCAGCAGGCGGGCAACAATCAGTTAAAGGGTAAGGCAGAGGCAGCGTCAGACAGGCCGGAGGTCAGGGCAGGCGGAGATCAGAAGGGTCAGAGATGAGCCGGGATCACGGGAACAGACGTCAACAGGTAACAGGTCTCAGGTGGGCAACAGGAACGCTAACGATCGGGCAGCAAGAGGCTGTAGGATGAGCCCCATTAAATAGCCTTGACTGGCGCCAGAATGGCGTCAGCACGTGCCCGCGCGCCGCTCCCGCCATTGCGCGTGCGCGTGCACGTGCACGCGCATCCGCGCGTGCGCGCCGATTTGCCGCGAATTCGCGCTCCCGGAGCCCCCGTGCGCGGCGTAGTGCCGCTAGCGCCACCTGGTGGTCGACCACGTTCATGACAAGGGGTGTGTGAGTAGAGGTGCGGAAAGATTGTATAGTGGCCAACATTTCCTCTTGTACAGACTTAAGAAAATCTTTCATTAATCCTAAGGCCTCTTTCTCAGCCTGTTTGTTAATACACCTATAACAAAAAAGGTTGTGTGTGGGATTTTGACAATCTTTCCCCGCAATTACCACACTTTCTACTGGCACTGGTGCTAGCGGATGAGGAAGGTGGATTATCAGAGACCTCCTGTACTCGTTTGGGGAATCTGCAAGAAAAGAGGCAACAAGTCATAGTCACTCTTCCTGACACATATTAATATGGCTGCAGGCACCTTTTTTCCCCAGAGGAGAAGGCATAGGGGATAACCAGGGACCACCTAATCTGGTGTCAAAAAACCCCAAGTAGTTAATAAAACAGCACTTACCCGGTCCAGGCATTCTTTTGCCTGCAGCCACCTGTGCTGTCTTTCATCCTCCTTGTCCATGAGGTGGGCTCAGACAGACTTATAGCTCTTTACAGCTCACTGAGCCCTGCTGTTAGCAGGAATGCTTCAGGCTCCGCAGATGCACAGGTCAAGCGTCTCCTCCACGCATGTTTGCTGTGACAGGAAGTTCCCAGCATGAGAGTGAGGCTTGGAGTGCGCAGAGTCCTTCCCTTGGTGCTTAGATCGTTTGGACTCCGGCAAAATGGCACCCGCTAGACCACTGGAAGACCAGGAGGAGACCTGAGTGGGATTCATTCGCCCAGACAGCCTACACAAATGCAGTTTTGGGGGCGACCTGTGAGAAGCTCTGAGGCAGCAGGTAAGTGCAGCCCTCACCGGCATTCCTACACCTGGCTCACAGGGGTACCATCCGACTCTTTTTAGTCTTCTGGTCAGAGAAAAAAAAAACATTTTACTGTGGGAGAAACGCAATCAATACTGAGGGATAAGGTAGGGCCTTACAAACAGCTGTGATTTGATTGTGTTTCCTGTAGGGTGGAGCCTATAATTTCTTATGTGTTGCCGTCCTGGAAGGTGAGGTGAGAAATTTGCAGTTTAGGCCTATATTTATTATTTTACATATTTTTGGTAAAAAATTGCAATAAATGTATATGGAATAGATTTATGGCATTTTTATTATACATTTTTTTTATTAGTAATGGCGACGGTCTGCGATTTATATCGTGACTGCGACATTGCGGCGGACAGATCGAACACTTTTGATACTATTTGGGACCATTGACATTTATACAGCGATCAGAGCTAAAAATAGCCACTGATTACTGTATAAATGTCACTGTCAGGGAAGGGGTTAAACACTAGTGGGTGATCAAGGGTTAAATGTGTTCCCTCAGCGTGTTCTAACTGTAGGGGGGATGGGCTACCTAGGACATGACAGATCACTGCTCCAGATGACAGGGAGCAGTAAATCCCTGTCATGTCACTAGGCAGAGCAGGGAAATGCCTTGTGTACATCCGTTCTGCCTCTCCTCTTTGCGATCACGGGCCACCGGCGGACATCAAGTCTGCGGGACCCACGGGCACACTTGTGCAGTGAGTATTACCGGCGGCATGCGTGTGCCCTCTTAAGTGGAGGGTAAGAGGCAGTGTGTTTGGGTGTCAGTTGTGGATTCCTCACGTGTACTTTTGTGGCTATTTCCTGCAAACTGTCTTTGTCTATGGACTATTGTACTATTTAGTTGATGTTTAAGTGCTGCACCTGTAGCCTTTTATACAATTTGTTGATCTTTCATCAATATTGTGTGGGCAGCTAAACTTATTGATTTTGTTGTTTTTCTTACTAAGCGCAGCAGACATTTATCATATAGATCTAAACCTTAACTGGATGACATTTAGTTTGCTAAGGTGCTGTGTATTACTAACAATTGCCATGAGTTCTTTTCCTAAATAAAATACTTTTTTGTACATTTTGTTCATTAACCACTTGCTGCCCAGGCCTTTTATGGAACCTTTTATTTACAAGTTTAAATTAGTATTTTTTGCTCGAAAATTACTTAGAACCCCCAAACATTTTATATATATATATATATATATATTAGCAAGAGAATAAAATGACAATTGTTGCAATATTTTATGTTACATTGTATTTGCATAGTAGTTTTTCAAACACAATTTTTTGGGGGAAAAAAATCACTTCATTGTATGAAGCCTGACTGGAATACCCCATGGTATTGCTAAGTACTCCCAGGAAATTGCTAAGTGAGGCCTAGTCATCACTGCTCTCCTCCACCATCACAGGAGCATGATTTCTCTCTGATTCAAACCCCCTCACAATGCTCTTTCTCTCCCCTAATGCAGTAGCTCTGCGTTTGAGAGCTCATTCCTGTGATGGTGGAGGTGAGCAGTGATTACTAGGCCTCATTTTGCAACGTTCTGGGAGTACTTGGCAACATCCTGGGAGTATTCCAGTCAGGCTTCATAAGGTATGTAAATAGCCTACTTCTATAACAAGGGCCTTATTCAACTTTAGTCAGAGCTGCACAGTTTGTTTTTATCTACAGATGCCCCTTATCTGCATAGGAAAATTTGTGGTAAAGGTGAACTATTCCTTTAGGGCAGTGGTCCCCAACCTTTTTGGCATCGGGGACCGGCTGCGTGGAATTTTTCTTTGCCAAGGCCCGGTTGGGGGGAGGTTGGGGATGACATGCGGGGGGTAACCGATTTTTCGCGGGCAATTTGTCAGCGCATTATTTCTATTATTACATTGTAGTAATAAATAAAAAAGTTAAACCCACCATAATGCAGACTCAGTGGGAGCTTTGAGCGTGTCACTTGCCACGCTGCCTGCCACCAGATGCAGAATGTCACTTGCCACGCTGTCTGCCACTAGATGCGGATTGTCACTTGCCACGCTGCCTGCCACCAGATGCGGATTGTCACTTGCCACGCTGCCTGCCACCAGATGTGGTAAGGCCCCAACAGATGAAGGCAGTGCCCCCCTCCACAGATGAAGCTAGTGCCCCCCTCCACAGATGAAGGTATAGCCCCCCTCCACAGATGAAAGTAGTGCCCCCACTAGGCCCTGTACACATGTGTCCCAATCAATCCCTGCTCACACTCACATTGTCACTGGTAGTGTTGTCATACTCTGGGCTCCCCCATTAACAGTACTGTTGTCAGCCCCTATTTATATCATAACCCCACATTACAGTCCTCAGTCCCCCCCCCCACAGCTCCAGTCCAGTCTAGCGGTGCAGCAGACGCTCTCATCTTAGCCTGCTCACCGTAGGGATAGTGAGAGCAGGACACTCTTAAACGAGTCGGCTCTCCCCAGGGACAGTTCAGCCAGGCAGGCAGTCCCCCACAGCACTCCAGGGTCCAGGATAGCCGCTCTTTCCACCTCCTGGGGTCCCCCCTCCTTCCTTCAGCAACATCTCAGGCAGGTAAGCCTGAGTGAGGGATTTCTCAGGCAGGTAAGCCATTTTACTGGAGCTGTAGGCGGCCGTCCTTTTCAGGACAAGCCGCGCCAGCTTCCACAAAACACCTCGGCTCTCCCCCTCTCCACATCTCCCCTCCAGTACCCCCACACTGCTACCCACCACTCAGGATAGTCTTCCCCCACCTATCCCCGCAATTTTCGCCGTTCTCGGGCGCTTTTTTTGTTCCCCTGCGCCGGCCTGTAAGGAATCTCGGCAGCCGCGATTCAGGAAAGGCCGCGGCTCCACCCGCGGCCTAGCGGTGCACCGCTCCTTACCCCCTGGCAACCCTCAGCAAACTGCCCCAATGGACCTGAAAGCCCCCCCCTACCCCAGTAGTACCCCTGCTCCTCCCGGCCATCACTCCCAGCCTCCCTGGCAGCTCCGATCCATTCAATCTGGGACCCCCCAGCCTGGATCCTGCTGCCTGATTGGCGGCCATCTTGCTACACCCAGCCCCAAACTCCCCTTTCTCAACACCATCAAACTTGATCCAGGGCTCCCCCGATCGCCTCTTTAGGGGTCAGGAAGGAATTTTTTCTCCCTGCCGTAGCATATTGGCCTAGCACGGCCAGGGTTTTTTCTTGCCTTCCTCTGGACCAAGCTAGGATCTGAGGATTCAGTAATCCTTGAGAATCCTCCCCTCTCCCCCCCTCCGGTGTTGGCGACCATGGTTAATCTGCAATACTCGGCAGAGACCATTTGGGATCTGAGGCGATTTTCTGCAATACTACCAGCCATCACCAAAAAAGCCCTTCGAACTGAGCGACTTTTAAGAATCGATCATCAAAAATCTCAGCCGTGTACCCCAGCCTAAGCACATATCATGTGCTTTGATCAACACAAGATCGGCAGTAAAACACGGTCTAGAAATCCATGAGTTCATCCTACAATACGATTTAGACTGCCTCTTTATTACAGAGAGCTGGCTCACAGCCGACTGTAACACCATTCTAGGAGAATTGGTGCCAGAAAACTATCGTATTATAACGGAAAACAGAATAGGGCAAAGAGGAGGAGGACTGGCGGTGATCCATAAGACTCATCTTGCGATCACAAAACCAATCCTTCAAAACCCTCTTCCATTTATGGAAACCCTTACTCTGCAACTGCAAGTATACTCCCAGGAGACCGTCCGGATTCTACTCTGCTATAGGCCACCTGGCCCAAAATCGCAGCTTCTCCCATCATTGACGGACTTTATCTCCACCTATACCCTTAACAGCAAACACCTTTTGCTGCTCGGGGACTTCAACCTCTGGGCCAACTCCCCGCAAGACCCCATTGCCGACGCCTGCATTGACCACCTGGAAGGATTAGGGCTTCAGCAACTAGTATGCGGGCCCACACATGCTTCAGGTCACATGCCCGATCTTATTTTCAGATAAGATCTGGAAATAAAAATCTTGAAAATGAACCGTTGCCATGGACAGATCACCATTCATTTAAATTCATTATTTCTGAATTCCCCCCCTTAACAAAAACATCAAATCCAGTGAGAACACACTGGACTAGATGTCAGAAGAAGCTCCACTCGGAATTCTTCAAAGCCATGTTAACGAAAAAAATAAAAACAATCCAGCCGCATCAAACGGCTGAAGAAACACTGGATGCCATAAACACAGCACTATTACAGTCAGCTGACTTAATAGCACCGAAACGGAAAACCCACATCCGAAAAAATAACTCCAGCTGGTTCAACAACCAGCTGGCGTTACTGAAGCAAGAGCGCAGAAGGGCGGAAGCCGCCTGGAAAAGAAGCTCTTCAGATGAGAACCTCTCCATCTACAAGGCAATAACAAGAAAATACCACAAAGAAATCTTCAAAGCCAAGAAAAACTATTTTTCTGAGGCTATCAACAGTGCCCTCAACCGCCCCCGCAAACTCTTCAAGCTGGTCACTCAGACCATGAATCCAGGATGTCTTGAAGCCCCCAATTCGGACACACAATAATTTTGCAATGAATTATCGGATTACTTCATTAATAAAATCGAGGGAATCCGGCAAAGCATTCAGCAAAACAATTCCCCTCCTAGCCCCCCCCCCCCGTAATTATTTACACAACACCTGCAGTGATTCACCACAACCAGGTAAGTTCACGCTGGAACCCATCTCTATTCAGACCACAAAAAATATCATCGGTACTTTGCGTAACAGCACTGCGCCTAATGATATCATCCCCACCAAACTGCTGAAGAATTGCGCCGACATCCTGGCACCTCCTATCACGCAGCTTATTAACCAATCTTTCAGGGAGGGCATAGTGCCCTCCCAGTTGAAGGAGGGCATAATTCAACCCATCTTGAAGAAACCCACCCTGGATCCTAAGGACCCACTCCACCGGCGCCCCATAACAAGCCTAAACGTTCTCTCCAAGGTAATGGAGAAAGTAGTGGTACAACAGCTGCAACAGCATCTAGATACCCACAACCTACTTGATCCATTTCAATCGGGATTCCGCCCCGGACACGGGACGGAAACAGCATTGCTCAAGATATGGGATGACATTCTTGTCTTCTGGTTCTGCTGGACCTAAGTGCAGCCTTCGATACAGTAGACCACAAGCTTTTATTGACTAAAGTAGCCAAAGTCGCAGAAGGCGATCTATCTTGGTTCTCCTCTTTTTTGGAAAACAGATCGCAAATAGTGAAGTTGGGACCCTTCACTTCTGAAAAACGCACATTATCGTGTGGAGTCCCTCAAGGATCCCCCCTGTCGCCGATGTTATTCAACATCTATCTCCGTCCTCTTTTTGAAATCATCAGCAGCCAAAAACTGCTTTATCACTCATATGCAGACGACACGCAACTGTATTTCCGCATTTTCAATAAAAAGGATCACCACCTCAATCTAGAGACATGCCTCTCTTTGATAGAGGACTGGATGACAAAGAGTTATCTTAAACTCAACGGAGCGAAAACAGAACTTCTTCTGTTTCACGCCAAGCGTATGAATCAATCCACAACAACTTGGACCCCCCGCCCATTCTGGGCAAAATCATCACCCCTAGCGCCAAAGTCAAAAGTCTTGGGGTCATCTTTGACTCCTACATGACAATGGACGCACAAATAGGGTCAGTAATCAGCGGATCTCACCATCTGCTGCGCCTACTACGCAGACTTACTCCTTTCATCCCCAAAGAAGACATAGCGGTCGTGGTGGGAGTAATTGTAAACTCAAGATTGGACTATGCAAATGCCCTTTACCTTGGACTCCCCAAATACCAAATCGCTCGTCTTCAAGTCGTTCAAAATACGGCCGCTAGACTTGTGACTGGGAAAAAACCCTGGGAATCAATCTTACCTTTACTGAGATCCCTTCATTGGTTACCAGTAAAAGACAGAATCACCTTTAAAGCACTCTGTCTAACGCATATATGTATTCATGGGAATGCTCCCCATTATCTATGCGAAAAAATAAAAGCCCATAACCCCAATCGCGTTCTGCGATCCACCAATCAAAATCTACTCCAGATACCGAAAGCCAATTGCAAGTCCAAAGGAGATAGAAGATTCGCTGTCCAAGGTCCCAGACTATGTAACGCTTTACCAACCAGCATTCGGTTGGAGGAGAATCACTTAGCATTCAGGAGAAAGATCAAGACCCACCTCTTTTGATTTCAAAGGAGACAGGAACAACAAGCGCCCAGAGGCGATTTACTTCGCATGTGCCGCGCTATATAAGTTTTTATTCATTCATTCATTCATTCACAGTCCTCAGTCCCCCCCACACATTACAGTCCTCAGTCCCCCCCACACATTACAGTCCTCAGTCCCCCCCAAACATTAAAGTCCTCAGTCCCTCACATCACAGTCCTCAGCCTACCCCCCACATTACATTCCCAGCCTCCACTCTAATATCCTCAGCCCCCCTCACATGACAGTTCTTGGTAACCCCAATTTAACTTCTTCAGGCCCCCCCACATTACAGTCCTCAGCTCCCCCCACACTCCAGTCCTCCGCTCCCCCCACATTACAGTCCTCAGCTCCCCCCACATTACAGTCCTCAGCCCCCCCCCCACATTACAGTCCTCGGTCCCCCCACTTCAGTCTCGGTCCCCCCACATTACAGTCTTGGTCCCCCCACATTACATTCCTCAGCTCCCCCCACATTACAGTCCTCAGCCCCCCACACTCCAGTCCTCAGTCCCCCCCACACTCCAGTTCTCAGTTGTCCCCCCACACTCCAGTCCTCAGTCGTCCTCCACACTCCAGTCCTCAGTCGTCCTCCACACTCCAGTCCTCAGTCGTCCTCCACAGTCCAGTCCTCAGTCGTCCTCCCCACTCCAGTCCTGCTAGGATGAAGGACAGTCCTAGCAGCCAATCGCCTGCTTGATAACCTCAGGCAGCTCCGCCCTCCACCCAGAATTGTTCCGCCTCCCGCTGTCGGCTTTGTGAGAATTACAGAGCGACGGCAGGAGGGAGAAAAGTCTCCTCGTGGTACCGAGGCGCGTGTGGGGCTTTCTCAGAAGTGCCGCAGCCCGGTAGTGGGCTGCGGACCGGGGGTTGACGACCCCTGCTTTAGGGAACACGTGATTTAATTACTGTTAAGTCAGTTGGGTTATATTGCTTCCTTTAGAAGGTTTTAGACACTAGCTTACAAAAAAATGTTAAAGGAATCACTAAAGGCAAAACTTTTTTTAAAATTTTTGGATAGAGTAAGGCAGCGTTATAACCCCTGTCCGATTTTTTTTTTTTGTGTCCCATTGGGGGAATATTCCTTCACTTACTGTCCCATAGCCAAAACAGGAAGTGAGACAAAATCCCTCCAAAGTGAGGGAATCCTGGTATGTCACCAGAACTAATGTACCAATTGGCAGATTTCTTGTTCTGATATCAACCCAAAATTTGGGATTTTCTTTTTATGCACACTGGATTTTTGTACAGCTGCTGTTTTTGGCTTTAGACATTTTTTTCTTCAGCCAGTAAAAGGGGAAAAAGGGGGGGGGGAGAAAAGGGAAAGGGTAAGAAAGTGAAAAAAGAATTTAAAGAATTTAGAATTTGAAAAAAATGAAAAAAGTGTGCCAAATTATTTTTTCACATGTTATTCTATGTATCCATGCACAAAAGCTTGTGGCTCAAAAACGCAGATAAACACCAAATAGCTGTGTTTTTCTGCATTTTCCGCATTTTTAAGCTTTTAGAAGAGTTGGAGCATTTTTCCAGCTGAAAACTCCTCTTAGGCCCCATGCACACGAGACGTTGGTAAACTCGAGTTCAGAGGCATTGGGCGTTTTTTCCAACTGCCCCTGAACTCAATTAATGTTTATCCTATGTGTCCATGCACACAATCACGTTTTTTTGAGGTTAGAGTCAGTTGAGTTTAGGCTCGTTTTTTTAGACGCAAAAAATGGGTTCAGCCGCAAACGTTTTTGCGTTTCAAACGCTAAACGCATCTAAGCGCGTCTAAACGTGGCACCCGCGCTTAGCCGCGTTTGCGTTTAGAAGCGGTTTTAAAGGTACCCTTTTTTTAACTTAATAAAATAGGCAAATATCCTTTAAAAAATCTTAAAAAATTTATTTAATTTGTTTTAAATTATGTTTATGATTATGTTTATGATTTAGATAATTCAGAGATGATATACAGTGCAGAAAATAAGTATTTGAACACCCTGCTATTTTGCAAGTTCTCCCACTTGGAAATCATGGAGGGGTCTGAAATTGTTATCGTAGGTGCATGTCCACTGTGAGAGACATAATCAAAAAAAAAATTCCAGAAATCACAATTTATGAATTTTTAACTATTTATTTGTATGATACAGCTGCAAAGAAGTATTTGAACACCTGTCTATCAGCTAGAATTCTGACCCTCAAAGACCTGTTAGTCTGCCTTTAAAATGTCCACCTCCACTCCATTTATTATCCTAAATTAGATGCACCTGTTTGAGGTCATTAGCTGCATAAAGACACCTGTCCACCCCATACAATCAGTAAGAATCCAACTACTCAAATGGCCAAGACCAAAGAGCTGTCCAAAGACACTAGAGACAAAATTGTACACCTCCACAAGGCTGGAAAGGGCTACGGGGAAATTGCCAAGCAGCTTGGTGAAAAAAGGTCCACTGTTGGAGCAATCATTAGAAAATGGAAGAAGCTAAACATGACTGTCAATCTCCCTCGGACTGGGGCTCCATGCAAAATCTCACCTCGTGGGGTCTCAATGATCCTAAGAAAGGTGAGAAATCAGCCCAGGACTACACGGGAGGAGCTGGTCAATGACCTGAAAAGAGCTGGGACCACCGTTTCCAAGGTTACTGTTGGTAATACACTTAGGCCTCGTACACACGAGGGGATATGTCCGCTGAAAACGGTCCGATGGACCGTTTCAGCAGACATCTCCGATCGTGTGTATGGGCTAGCGGACAGATTTCTCCACCCGACAGATTTCAAAGCATGCTTTGAAATCTATCCGGTGGAATCTGTCCGCCCGACATGTCTGCTGGTTAGTACACTTACCAGCAGACATGTCGTCCCCCACCGCCGCCACGCCGCCGCCGAATGGATTCGGCGCATGCGCGGAAGTGTTTAACTTCCTGGTGCGGTGACGTGGCGGTGACGTGGCGGCGTCAACGTCACCGCCGCGTCACCGCGCCGTCCGGCGGCGGGGAATTTGATCCAATGGTGTGTACACGCCATCGGATCAAACTCCCGATCGGACATATCCGATGGAAATGGTCCGCGGACCGTTTTCAACGGATATGTCCGATCGTGTGTACGAGGCCTAAGACGTCATGGTTTGAAATCATGCATGGCACGGAAGGTTCCCCTGCTTAAACCAGCACATGTCAAGGCCCGTCTTAAGTTTGCCAATGACCATTTGGATGATCCAGAGGAGTCATGGGAGAAAGTCATGTGGTCAGATGAGACCAAAATAGAACTTTTTGGTCATAATTCCACTAACCGTGTTTGGAGGAAGAAGAATGATGAGTACCATCCCAAGAACACCATCCCTACTGTGAAGCATGGGGGTGGTAGCATCATGCTTTGGGGATGTTTTTCTGCACATGGGACAGGGCGACTGCACTGTATTAAGGAGAGGATGACCGGGGCCATGTATTGGGAGATTTTGGGCACCAACCTCCTTCCCTCAGTTAGAGCTTTGAAGATGGGTCGAGGCTGGGTCTTCCAACATGACAATGACCCGAAGCACACAGCCAGGATAGCCAAGGAGTGGCTCTGTAAGAAGCATATCAAGGTTCTGGCGTGGCCTAGCCAGTCTCCAGACCTAAACCCAATAGAGAATCTTTGGAGGGAGCTCAAACTCCGTGTTTCTCAGCGACAGCCCAGAAACCTGACTGATCTAGAGAAGATCTGTGTGGAGGAGTGGGCCAAAATCCCTCCTCCAGTGTGTGCAAACCTGGTGAAAAACTACAAGAAACGTTTGACCTCTGTAATTGCAAACAAAGGCTACTGTACCAAATATTAACATTGATTTTCTCAGGTGTTCAAATACTTATTTGCAGCTGTATCATACAAATAAATAGTTAAAAAAAATCATACATTGTGATTTCTGGAATTTTTTTTTTGATTATATCTCTCACAGTGGGCATGCACCTACGATGACAATTTCAGACCCCTCCATGATTTCCAAGTGGGAGAACTTGCAAAATAGCAGGGTGTTCAAATACTTATTTTCCGCACTGTATATTGATTGAATAATGCAATACAACACCAACATTGAACTTTCCAAAATTTTCCATTTAATTTTAAACCTATATGTTGTACTTTGAACAATGTCTGTCCACCTGCATTTCCATTCAGCCCAACTAATCTAATCAGTGATTAGTTTGCATATGAATGCCTGGCATTTTATTAATTTTATATTATTATTATTATTATTATTATTTACAAATCCATTTTAATTGTTTTAATTCAATTAAGTAATACATTTGATATTTTATAATTATAACAGCTTTTATAATTTCGAATTTTTAAAATTTCTGATTTTTTTAAATTTCGAATTTTAAATTTTCGAATTTTTCAAAATTTCGAATTTTCAAATTTCGAATTTTTCAAATTTTGATTTTTTTAAATTTCGAATTTTTACATTTTGATTTTTTTAAATTTTGGATTTTAAATTTTCGAATTTTTCAAAATTTCGAAATTTTCTAAATTTCGAATTTTCAGACTTCGAATTTTTAAAATTTCGAATTTTTAAGATTTGGAATTTTCAAACTTTTAAAATTTCTGATTTTGAAATTTCGAATTTCCAAATTTCGAACTTTTTAAATTTCGAATTTCCACATTTCGAACTTTTTAAATTTCGAATTTTCTATTTTCGAATTTTTAAAAATTTCGAATTTTCAGATTTCGAATTTTTAAAAATTCGAAATTTTAAAATTCGAAATGTTAAAATTCGAAATTTTAAAATTCGAAATGTTAAAATTCGAAATTTTAAAATCAGAAATTTTAAAAATTCGAAATTTTAAAATTCGACATTTTAAAATTCGAAATTTTCGAAATTTGAAAATTCTAAATTTTCTAAATTCCAAAATTCGAAATTTGAAAATTCGAAATTTTCAAAATTCGAAATTTTCAAAATTCGAAATTTTCAAAATTCGAAATTTTCAAAATTCGAAATTTGAAAATTCGAAATTTTCGAAATTTGAAAATTCGAAATTTGACAATTCGAGATTTAGAAAATTCGAAATCTGAAAATTCGGAATTTTGAAAAATTCGAAAATTGAAAATTCGAAATTTAAAAAATTCGAAATCTGAAAATTCGAAATTTAAAAAAATTCGAAAATTGAAAATTCGAAATTTAAAAAATTCGAAAATTGAAAATGTAAAATTGTAAAAATTCGAAATTTAAAAAATTCGAAATTTAAAAAATTCGAAATTTAAAAAATTCGAAATTTAAAAAATTCGAAATTTGAAAATTCAAAATGTGAAAAATTCGAAATTTTGAAAAATGGATGGGTCCAATAGCGACGACGAGCTCTGCAAACGGGTCGTTCACGTAGTTTGCGACAGCTTTGAAGCCTCATCAAGAGCAACGTAAGGACAATTTCTTGGCATATATTCATTATGGGATCCATTTCACAAAGGAGAATAATGAATGTATACAAGTGCTCTCTCTGCTAGTGCTCTCTGTTGAAAATTGCAGAAATAGTTAAATATATTTGCTGGGAGGGTCTACAATGTCAGTGGTTCTGAACGCTGATAGCCGCAAACGCGGTAAAACGCCGCTAAACGCGGCAAAACGCCACGAGATTTGCGGCAAATAAGGGCGTTTTAAACGCCGGTTTTTGCGTTTGAAAACTTGAGTTTACAAGTGTTTGCATTTGCTTCTCGTGTGCATGGGGTCTTAAAACCCACTAGTTCTGGGGGGGTTTTTCTAGACAGAAATAACAGCCTATGGGGTCAATTCACAAAGCTTTATTTTCAGATTGCGAGTGTTATTTTAACGATTTTGCACGTTATTGAAGCTAGTTCAGATCACTAAACGATTTAACGCTCTGAAAAATCATCAAATGACGTTTCCCTACACAGAAACAATATTTTAAGGTGTGGATCCTTATTAAAGAGTCAAATCGTTATTTTAAAGATTCAAATCGTTATTTTAAAGAGTCAAATCGTTATTTTAAAGATTCAAATCGTTAAATATGTACAGAAGTGCAATTCACAAAGATTTTTTGGACAGTTATCAATCGTTAAGCAATCGTTAAATTAACACCTCCCTCAGGGTGGCGTTATGACATTTCCCAGGCGATGTTTTGTTGTTAGAGGAAGCTTTTGGCGATTTTTGTAGTGTAGTGTAGTGTTGGGCAAGATAGAACCGTGCTCTATTTGAACTTAAAATTATCCAGAGGCGAAGAAGAACACGTTAGAATGTTGTTCAGATTTATAAATGTGTATTCCGTTCACATACTATTTTGGATGACTTTTCTGAAACCCAGGTGATAGCTAAATTCCGATTATCATCTCCCATGATTTATTCTCTGTATGAGGAAATACACATGGCTTTAGAAAAGCACACACTAGAAATTTTGCACATCACATGCTCAATCTCCACGTGTGTATTGCTTGTGTCTCTCTCTCTCTCTGTATCTGCTCTTTTCCACATGCAGCTGTTCTCCTCCCCTTCTGCTCCCAGAATGCATCTCTCCAGCATTATTTAACGATCTTAAGAGTTATTTTAACGTCCCGAATCTTAATAATAACGTCTGAGTAGTTAGAATAACGTTTGGATAAAGAGTCAGTTGAAAACCATAACGACTGTGTTAAATAACGATTATAGCTTTCGTGAATACCATGTTTGCTAGCGTTAAATAAGGAGTGCTAATTTAACACCTGAAGAAAACCAATAACGTTTCTCTTTGTGAATTGACCCCTATGTGTGCATGGACACATAGGATAACAAGCTGGGGAGTTTACTGGCTGCAGAAAAAAAGGCCTGAAGCCAAAAACAGCAGCTATAAAAATGTCCAGTGTGCATGAGGCCTAACTCTGATAAAAACTCAGCTATTCAGCGTTTATCAGCAATTTTGAGCCATAAGCTTTTGTGGGAGTATAGTTTTGCTAAGAAATGATACAGCTAAAAAAAAAGCTGAAAAACGCTACTGCAAAAACACTGCAAAACACATTCTACAGCCACAGCTTTCTACAGCTAATGCCACTGGCATTTTATATCGTCCAGTGTGCATGAGGCACTTTCACCTTCGTTGATAATGGTAAACAGGACAAACAGAGAGGGGGAATCTACCTAACAGAAGCACAGGCAGCAAAAACTGATAGGTGTTTTAATCCCTCTTTACTTTATCCAAAACAAAAAATAAATAAAAAATGTTGCCTTTAGTGACACTTTAAGCCAGCCTCTGTATTATCACATCTTCAACCATCATACCTCAAGAAGTATGCTGAGGAAAACCCTTCTTATATTTTACTATTTTTCCTCCTATCAACATTCTCAAAACTTTGTGGATGTATTTCTCTCTATAATCAAGAGATATGAAATGCTGATTTGGCTTCTGAATTGGCTTTACCTCAGTGCTGCTTTGGAGGCCGTATCCAGACCATGCAGGACCTAAGATTGTGGACCCTGCCAGAAATGTGACATTCGTGCACTTTCCAGGCCTTTGGTGTACTGCATTAGTTAGCCAAAGGGCACTCTCCAGGTCCAGACTTAGGTGGGACCCATTCTCTGCAGACTCACTCTGTGGCTACCCACACCAATGAGGCAAAGGTAAATTAAGGGTCTTTTGGGCTCTGGGCTCTGCCTGTGGCGCTTTCTAGGTCTTTGTGTATATATGTCAGCTACAGAGCAATCTCCAAAGCAGTGGTACAACCTCTGATGTAAACCAGTCTCTGAACAGTTGTTCTGTGATTTGTGAGTAGGCTTATGGATGGCGCAAAGATAAATTACCATATTTATCGGCGTATAACACGTACACTAACCTTAAGAGGGATGTTTCAGGGGAAAAAACGTCCACAGCCCCGTGCGTATAACACGCAGGCACAGTTTACCCTCTATTTTCAGGGTAAAAAAGTAAGTGTTATACACCAATAAATACAGTGGGCCAGATTCAGAGAGCCGTAACTCCTGTCTAACTGGTGTTAGACTGGAGTAATTTCAAATTACGCGCGTTTTTTAGCTAGTCGAAAACCTCAAACCATGAATGGCTGCGGGCTTCAATTCGACTGGATTACGTGTTCGTACGCCTTCGGATCTACGCTGCAATAAAATTGCGGCCACTGGGTGGACTTCCCGTCGTTTTCCGCGTCGGGGTATGCAAATGAGCTTTTGCCGGCGATCCCCGAAATTACGATCTTCATTCGCAATCTCTTACGGCACCTTTAGTCATCTTCTTTTTGCGTAACACTATACCAGCTTTTTGCTGCTCTAATATTAGACAGCCCATGTTAAGTATGGCCGTCGTTCCCGCGTCGAATTTCTACGTTTTCCGACGTCTTTTATTATTTTTTACGTAAGTCGTCCGGGAATAGGAATGTTCGTAAACGACGCTACTCAAACAACGAATGACGTAACGACGTGATTTCGCGCAATGCACGGCGGGAAATTTCTGAACGGAGCATGCGCAGTTCGATCGCTGCGGGGACACGCTTAATTTAAATGCTTCACACCCCCTAATCGCATATTTTGATTACGCGGCGAGAAATAGACTATGCCGCCGTAGCGTACGGGCAAAAATCTACCAGAATTCGGTGTAGAGCCTGGTAAAATACGGCAGCGTAGAGTATTTCGATTACGCAGCGCAATATTAAGTGTATCTGAATCTGGCCCAGTAAGTGTCCCTTGGAAACTAGGCTCTGCTTGTGATGCTTTCTAGACCTTTGTGTACTGTGTGAGTTACTCTGTTACTGTGTCTGTTTTCAGACCAGTGGTACAGCCTCTGTTGTAACCCAGCCTCTGAGAATTTCCTGTGTAAGTATATCTCTAATGGTGGTAAAAATAGCCTGGTATGACAGTTAAGCTCTGAGCTCGGCATTATGTCACCTTGCAGACCTGCATGTACTGTGTCAGCTGCTGTTGTGTTACACTATGGGCCAGATTCAGGTAGAGTTAGGCTGGAGTATCAGTAATACTCCAGCCTAACTCTCACTTTGAGCCGGCGTTTCTGTTTTCTGTAAGCAGAAAACAAGAAACGACAGGTTGGAGTTCCTATACGAGCAGCGTGATTGTATTTCACCGTCGTATCGGAACTACAATTTTAAAAATGGCGCTCGGGGCGCGTTCCCACTGATTAACGCAGAGAATATGTTAATCAGCGAGAATCGGCAATTCACGATCGTATTCGGGCCTGACGCAGTGACTTTCCGACGTTTCCGTAAGAGATACGCGGCGTATAGAAAAAACAGCCCCCTAGTGGAGTATCCTATGTTAAGTATGACCGTCGTCATCGCGTCAAATTTAAAAATGTTCACGTCGTTTGCGTAAAACGTCCGTGAATGGGGATTGACGTCATTGACGTTCCCTGACAGAATTTGGAGCATGCGCACTGACAGTCGATGCATGCGCAGTACGTTCGCCGCGGGATCGCGCATAGTTAACATAATACACGCCCCCTACCCGCCCAATTTGAATTCCGCCGGCTCATTTTTTCGAAATCAAATTTCGAATTTCCAAATTTCTAACTTTTTAAATTTCGAATTTCCAAATTTCTAACTTTTTAAATTTCGAATTTTCTATTTTCGAATTTTTAAAAATTTCGAATTTTCAGACTTCGAATTTTTAAAAATTCGAAAATTTAAAATTTAAAAAATTCGAAATTTTAAAATTCGAAATTTTAAAATTCGAAATTTTAAAATTCGAAATTTTAAAATTCGAAATTTGAAAATTCGAAATTTGAAAATTCGAAATTTGAAAATCAGAAATTTTAAAAATTCGAAATTTGAAAATTCGAAATTTGAAAATTCGAAATGTTCAAAATTCGAAAATTTGAAAATTCGAAATTTTCAAAATTCGAAATTTTCAAAATTCGAAATTTGAAAATTCGAAATTTTGAAAAATTCGAAATTTTGATAAAATTCGAAAATTGAAAATTCGAAATTTAAAAAATTCGAAATCTGAAAATTCGAAATGTAAAAAATTCGAAAATTGAAAATTCGAAATTTAAAAAAATCGAAAATTGAAAATTTTGAAATTTGAAAATTCAAAATGTGAAAAATTCGAAATTTTGAAAAATGGATGGGTCCAATAGTGACGACGAGCTCTGCAAACGGGTCGTTCACGTAGTTTGCAACGGCTTTGAAGCCTCATCAAGAGCAACGTAAGGACAATTTCTTGGCATATATTCATTATGGGATCCATTTCACAAAGGAGAATAATGAATGTATGCAAGTGCTCTCTCTGCTAGTGCTCTCTGTTGAAAATTGCAGAAATAGTTAAATATATTTGCTGGGAGGGTCTACAATGTCAGTGGTTCTGAACGCTGATAGCCGCAAACGCGGTAAAATGCGGCAAAACACCACGAGATTTGCGGCAAATAAGGGCGTTTTAAATGCCGTTTTTTGCGTTTGAAAACTTAAGTTTACAAGTGTTTGCATTTGCTTCTCGTGTGCATGGGGTCTTAAAACCCACTAGTTCTGGTGGGGTTTTTCTAGACAGAAAACACCTCTGCCAAAAAAGGCTGATAACAGCCTATGTGTGCATGGACACATAGGATAACAAGCTGGGGAGTTTACTGGCTGCAGAAAAAAAGGCCTGAAGCCAAAAACAGCAGCTTTAAAAATGTCCAGTGTGCATGAGGCCTAACTCTGATAAAAACTCAGCTATTCAGCGTTTATCAGCAATTTTGAGCCATAAGCTTTTGTGGGAGTATAGTTTTGCTAAGAAATGATACAGCTAAAAAAAAAGCTGAAAAACGCTACTGCAAAAACACTGCAAAACACATTCTACAGCCACAGCTTTCTACAGCTAATGCCACTGGCATTTTATATCGTCCAGTGTGCATGAGGCACTTTCACCTTCGTTGATAATGGTAAACAGGACAAACAGAGAGGGGGAATCTACCTAACAGAAGCACAGGCAGCAAAAACTGATAGGTGTTTTAATCCCTCTTTACCCAGTACTGTGTACTGAGTAACTCACTCTGTTACTGTGTCTGTTTTCAGACCAGTGGTACAGCCTCTGTTGTAACCCAGCCTCTGAGAATTTCCTGTGTAAGTATATCTCTAATGGTGGTAAAAATAGCCTGGTATGACAGTTAAGCTCTGAGCTCGGCATTATGTCACCTTGCAGACCTGCATGTACTGTGTCAGCTGCTGTTGTGTTACACTATGGGCCAGATTCAGGTAGAGTTAGGCTGGAGTATCAGTAATACTCCAGCCTAACTCTCACTTTGAGCCGGCGTTTCTGTTTTCTGTAAGCAGAAAACAAGAGACGCCAGGTTGGAGTTCCTATACGAGCAGCGTAATTGTATTTCACCGTCGTATCGGAACTGCAATTTTAAAAATGGCGCTCGGGGCACGTTCCCGCTGATTAACGCCGAGAATATGTTAATCAGCGAGAATCGGCAATTCACGATCGTATTCGGGCCCGACGCAGTGACTTTCCGACGTTTCCGTAAGAGATACGCGGCTAAAGAAAAAACAGCCCCCTAGTGGAGTATCCTATGTTAAGTATGACCGTCGTCATCGCGTCGAATTTAAAAATGTTCACGTCGTTTGCGTAAAACGTCCATGAATGGGGATTGACGTCATTGATGTTCCCTGACAGAATTTGGAGCATGCGCACTGACAGTCGATGCATGCGCAGTACGTTCGCCGCGGGATCGCGCATAGTTAACATAATACACGCCCCCTACGCGCCCAATTTGAATTCCGCCGGCTCATTTTCGCTACGCCGCCGCAACTTTGGGAGCAAGTGCTATGTGAATAACAGTATTTGCTCCTAAAGTTTCGGCGGAGTAACGTAAATGAGAAACGTTACTCCACCATAAAGATGCGCCCATCTACCTGAATCTGGCCCTATGTGATTTCCACTGGCGTTTTTACAGCTTAAAAACGCCTGTCCATGTTTATTTTAGAAAAAAAAAATATATTTTTGGAGCTGGAGCTTTAAAAACGCCGCGGCAGCGTTTTCGCGCGTTTGTGCGCATTTTTGAGCATTTTTAATTGTCTGGCGTTTTTACAGCTTTATTGCTGGAGCTTCAGAACGCACTGGTCCCGCGTTTTTTTGCAGCTTAAAAACGTCTCAGCCATCTACAGCTCAAAAACATCATGGTGGGCATGAGGCCATAGACTAACATGGACAGGCATTTTTAAGCTGCAAAAAACGCTCAGAAAAGTGGCTGTAAAAACGCCAGTGGAAATGAGCCCTTATAATTTATCAGTGTTCATAACTTGGTTTATTATTGCTCTGTGTTGAAAAAGCTGTGTTCTCCTGTCTAAACTGAGCTCTTTCTCTCACCGTACTTCTGTATACTACTCCCCCTCCATCTCTTTAGAATCATTCCATTCACTATATGCTGTCATGATGTAAACCTCTTTCCATGTGGCTTACAACATTAAAGTTTTTCTACCTATGAGTATCCTTAAATAAACGGACAATGAAGTCTGTTTCCTCAACATTTGAGTTTATTTGAGTTAAACTATCTTGATGCAAGGGATAAATAGATCACCAGGTTGTATAATCCCTATATGTCGCTGGAGATAACATTTATGGCCTTGTTAAGTCAGAACAGTAGAAAAATTAAGTTTTACAGCCTAATTATAAGATTTCTGGGTAACAGTACTAATACAGGCTCTCACTGCAGGGAAGAACAAAAGCAGCATATTTAAGCCTCATAACCTAAGTCCAGGCTGCATGGTTTCATATTACAGGAATATAGAGAAAGGAAAAATTGACTTTCTAGGCACCACTAAAGATTCAATAAAATTAATTTTTAATATAAATATTGATAATAAAATTCATATACAGGAATACTGGTAGTATCCTATACATACAAAGTATTATAAGAAACAAACTACATAAAACACCACAAGACCAAGTGTATAGCAGTTATGACTTAATTCAAAATCAAACAATGTATCATCAAACTGTGGTGATGGAGAGTTCCATTGCTGGGTGATGTTCTTTGGTTTGTCACTATTTAAGGTCTTGGGTGTTAGAAGATCATTCTTAAAGTGCTCAACATTTTTCGCGGGACTTAGCCGCTTCGTCGGGAGCTTAAATACTATAATGCAAAATAGAGGTAAGTATGGAAATTTGTATAGATACACAGACATCATGTTCTAAAAAATGCCTAAGTAGCATAGTTATCGCATTTAGTCTGTGTTTGTTACTTACCAGTTCACTGGTAGTATTAGAAATCAAATGTGGTTTTCACCCAACCTCTCACAAAGGTATTCCACTGCAACACCCAGCCGGGTGGAGGGATAACTATAAATCTGTCAAAAAGCATAATGTGGCATGTTTTGATCCATCAACACGCATAGGGGAGCACATGAACTCAGGGTAAAAGTATAGACATAAGTAAAAAGAAAAGAAGAGGAGATAGGCTTAAACATCAAAGAAAAATTGTATGTATGCCTGCACATATATATAGGAGAATACATATATGCATGGACTACTTCATATTCATCCATATGTGAGAAGCCTATAGCATAGAACATTGGTGGCAATCATGGTAATAATTGCAACCTGTGGCTACTATTGGGGAGGGACATATATCCCTGTGTTAATAGAAAATAAGTATAAGCTATTTACAATGATGGTAATTGAATCAAATCCATTACTGAGACCGGCTCATTTATAGTCCTTGCTTTAAGAAAGTATTATCAAATTTCATAATAAACCCTAAAAAAAGGGGGAGAGATGTACAATACTATTGGGTTGAAATAGTTTCTAGATACTATGACAAAGGATAGTAAAGTAGGAGATAGGGAAATACAGATGAATTAGTGGGAATAACAGTCAGACTTACTGTGTAATTAGATTGACTGAGATTGGGCACCAATAGGTGTCTCCTAATGAGTTCAGTTTAGGTGGGATCAGCAAAGACAGCACAGCTATTCAGCAATGACAAAGTCGAATGTGCTGTTGGAGTCAATGAGATAAGACACTATTAGGTATATAATGGGGCTAGGCCTGGCAAGCAGTAACTATGCCGTCCAAAGTGTAGAAGTGACTAACCTTAGATCGAGATTGAATAGATTTGATGCTAGATCTCCAAGTAACGCCGCCTCGCCACTCCAGTGTATGCCTGTGTGGCGAATGGCTGGCGTTTGTTTTTATGTGCTCCCCGTCTGCGCGACCCCGGACGTGACGTCCGACGTGACGCAGACCGGCCGTCAAGACACTTCGCGCATGCGCCGATTGGCGCATGCGTCCTCGGATAATGAGGGCATCCGGATGCCGGTAAGGGCGGAAGTGTATATGGATAGGTGTTTAATATCCTGGTTGCCACTAAACTCCGCCGTCCAAACCCCGCCCTCAGGGGGAGGGACATGGGTTGGTTAGGTAGAGGTCAGTGGCTTGAGTGGCCATATGTGTGTCAGCATGGAATCAAGCCGCTATAGCAGAACAGACAGACTTATTAATATAGGGCCAGATTCATGAAGAGTTAGGCTGGCGGATCCAGTGATCCGCCAGCCTAACTGTCACTTTAAGCCGGCGTTTCTGTTTTCTATAACCAGAAAACAAGAAACGCCGGGTTGGAGTTCCGATGCGATCGGCGTAATTGAATTTCGCCATCGCATCGTTACTTCAACTTAAAAATGGCGCCGGGGGCGTTCCATTTTTTTCTGAATAACAGCACTTGCTCCTAAAATTTCGGCAGAGTAACGCAAATGAGAAGCGTTACTCCAGAGCAAAGATGCTCTGATCTACCTGAATCTGGCCCATAGTGTGAGACATGAGAAGGGTAGGCTAAAATCACATTGACATAGTAAAATTGCAAAAGACAATACATGCCTGTACCTTGCCCAAAATATAAAGCAAGAAAATTAGTTAAACATTTTTTCCTTATATACCATTAAAAGGAAAACAAGGTAAACGGTTACAATATTACAAATTTTCAGTAAACATAGAAATTCTGCCTATGTCTTTCCTGTATATCTTTCTCTTTTTTCTTTTATCATGACAACATTGTCATTCCATCATTGTGTTATTGGAATATTTATTAGAAAGGCGGGGTGAACGAGGGGAAATACGCCTGTTGGGCCGTATTCAAATGTTTTAAAGGATAAACTGTAAAGAAAAATAGAAATAAAATAAAAATGATAAAAAATAATATATAATAAAAAAAAAAATAAAACGGGGAAAAAAAATTAAATAGATATAACGTTGAATAGTAAATAAAAATAAAAATAATAATAATAATAAATGTAAAAATAAAAATAATAAATATGAAAAAATATATAGGAAAATGGAAAATAATCATAATAAAAAATAGGGGGGGATAGAAAGAATCCTACAGAAAGGGGCGATATGATAGAACTTAGTTGATGCCTGGGGGTTTGGTCGCCCCCAGGCTTTCTATCCATAAGGTCTCCCTCTGAAGGATTCGCTTATCCCCATTTCCCACCTCGTGGGTCTTGGGGTATGACTTCTAGAATAATGAATTTTATCATGGAGGTGTCAAATTTGTGGTATAATTCTAAATGACGGCTCACTGGGGTGACCATTTTAGCATATTGAGAGTAGTATATATGATCATAGATTCGCTGTTTGAATTGGCGTATGGTTTTGCCTACGTAAAAGGCACCGCAGTGGCATATCATGAGGTACACCACCCCTTCAGTATTACAGGTGGCACTGAAGAAAGGACGAAAAGATTTGCCATTAGGCAGTTGAAATACTGTGCCTGTCTTGATCCAGGGACAGTATGAACATTGTCCGCAGATATTAAGGCCCCTGCTGGGTGGGATTATGTCTTTATTTTTAGGTTTGTACTCGCTGGTTGTGATACGGTTTCCAATTGAAGAGCTTTTCCTGAAAATTATTTCAGGTTTTTCTTTTACGTATTTTCCCAAAATGGGATCTTCGCTTAGAAAGTGCCAATGTCGCTCCAGTTATTTTCTCAACAAAGTGTGGTGTTCAGAAAACTTCGTGATAAATTTAGTGGTTTCTTGATCGTTCTTGGTTTTAGTTTTTGAGTATAACAGGGAGGTTCTTTCTCTTTTAGGCCTCGTACACACGATCAAATCTGTCTGCTGGAAACGGTCTGCTAGACCGTTTCAGCAGACAGATTCGATCGTGTGTATGGGCAAACAGACGGATTTGGCCACCCAACAGATTTCAAAGCATGCTGGGAACCCGTCCGCCCGACATGTCTGCTGGTTAGTATGCTAACCAGCAGACATGTCTTCTCGCACACGCGCTGAATGATTTCGACGCATGCGCGGAAGTGTTTTACTTCCTGGTGCGGTGACGTGGCGGCGTCAACATCACCGCCACGTCACCGACACGTCAGCGCGCTGTCTGCTGGCGGGGATTTTGGTTTGCTCATGTGTACACGTGAGCAAACCAAAATCCCATCAGACAGATCTGTTCAAATCGGTCGGTCCGACCGATTTGAACAGACTCATTTAATCGTGTGTAAGAGGCCTTAAAGGCTTTATTGTATGCTTTCCTGAGCAGACTTTTTGTGTATCCTCGCTTTAGAAGTCGTTCACGGAGTTCTTTGGCCTGTGCTTTAAAATCTGTATCGTACGTACAGTTTCTCCGTAACCGGATATACTGTGCGTAGGGGATACTGTGTATTATGTGTTGTGGGTGTGCACTATCGGCATGAAGCAAGGTATTGCCGGCTGTGCTTTTCCGATACAATTTGGTGCTTATGTTGTCATTGATGTCTCTATAGATGGATACATCGAGAAAAGGTATTATGTTTTTGTTCCAAGCGTGTGTGAATTTTAAATTATAGTTGTTAATGTTAAGTTGTGCCATAAATTCATTGAGTGCCGGTAGTGTCCCGGTCCAGATAGTACAAATATCATCAATGTATCTATACCAGCACAGGGTATGACTTAACAAAAGTTGGTATGTTTCATCTGCAAAAATTTCTCGCTCCCACCCCCCCAGGTACAGGTTTGCGTACGCCGGTGCACAACAAGTGCCCATAGCGCGACGCACTGTACCTGGAGGTAGTGGGAGCCGAGAAACGAGAAATAATTGTGTCTTAATATAAATGAGAGTAAATTGATGATGAAGGATTGGAACTTCCATTGCCTATGGTCATGTTCCATTAGGAACTTTTCCACAGTTTTTAGGCCCAGTTTGTGTGGTATACTGGAATAGAGAGCCTCTACATCAATGGTGACAAAGAGTGCATGAGGAGGGATGGCGAGGCCATCCAGTTTCTTTAAAAGGTCCCCTGTATCTTTTACATAAGACGGTAGTCTCATGACATGTGGGAGTAGGAGGCGCAGACTCAGCTCCTTGCACAGATAGAGAGGGAGGGTCTGCTGATGGGCGGTGTGTGTGAGTAGTTGGCGAGCCCCGTGCTGCTCGCACGTTCCTGGGCTATGGAGAGCGGATATGAAGCAAGAGACACGCCGAGATATGCAGCTGTCAGGTCGGCGGGCATAACACACACAGCCCGCCTGTAATGTTGCCTGTAATGTTGCTGGATCGTTGTTGATAGCTGCTAGTCCGTCCGTCCGCCCGCCCGCCTGCTGATCTGCCTGCTCCCTCTCCTCCCCCCTCCCCGAGATTGTTGTACAGGCGGGACCCGGAGGCTGGCGCGTTGCTGGTGCTCGCGCTCGTGCTTGTGCTCGGCTGCAGCGTTCTCACCCTCACCCTTACTCTACCTTGCTTTGTCTGGTCTCCACGGCTTGCGGACCTGGGGCGGGACGCCGGGAGGATCGCACCGCGCTAGCTAGAGGGGCAGGAAGTGGGAGCTGCGGCTTCGGTTGTGGCTCTAGGTGTAAACGGAGCAGCGGACCGTCTCCCCCACCTCCCCACCCCCCTCAACGCCATACTAATACCAACAGCCATACTAATATTCAATACTCAACGCCATACTAATAGCGAGGATGGCATGTTAATGTGATGCTAATGTGCTGCTTTGGATCCCCGTCCGCCCCCTCAAGCCCTGACGCCAGACAGGGGGAAATATTGCGCTACTGAAAGGGGCTCTGGCTAGCAGCCTCTACCATCCACACCATCCACAATAGACAACGAACCCCGGGGGTGTATACCCACACAGTTGACCCTCACAACCTCTGGACCAACTTCTGGATCTTCCAAGCATGCTTATGGGTACCGTGAGTAGTGAAGATAGAGTCTATGCCATTCATAATATACTGTCTCCCAGGTTCGGTGAGTAGCCGGGGAGCAGTAAAAGTTTGCTATCAATGAGAACTGTTCAATGAGAATTGACATGATATACTGGTATAGGCTGGAAGCGTTGCAAACTGCTCTGTGGTTACAAACTGCTCTAAGAACATCTGCAGGAACTTGTAAATCTTTTTCCCCTCTCTGGTATACGTTTGTTTTTGTTTTTTTGTTTTTTTTTATGCCCTTCAGTACTTTTTAGTGCTATGCAATACTTAAGTTTTTCTTTAGTGCTATGCAATACTAAGACTGAGAAATAACGAGAGCTGTGTATTATGGTATTCTGGTAACCCTGCTGAAAAAGAATATCCCATTTTTGTTGCTAGCAGGATGCACACAAATCGCACATAAATTGTACAGAATTTGCAGGAAAGGAAGAAGCTCTATATGCTGTGGGAACTGACAATTGCTGACTATAATTGGTTTAGAAACGAGGAAAGAAAAACCCCTTCAAGGTTACCAGGGCGCGCTTACATAGCATATAAACTGCACATAAAGGATACATAAAACGTTGTAGAACTGCTAATGCCCTGCATATTGTTATATAGCGTACTCAATGTAAAAATGCATTTATCCCCCCAGTGGTGGTGTCATTGACCGACCAGCAGGGGAACGATGTTACTGATCCACAACGAGTGGCGGAGGAATTTGGGAGATTCTACCGTGCGCTCTACACTTCCCGAGTCACCCACACTCCTCAAGACACCAGGGACTATTTGGCGAGTGTTAGATTCCCTCGATTGACTGATGACCAACTTGACCTCTTGGAGGCCCCTATCACTAAGGAGGACATTTCTGAGGCCATCTCCTGTTTAGCCACATCTAAGGCCCCAGGGTCAGACGGCTTACCACTTGAGTTCTACGCCACCTACTCTGAAATTTTAACCCCTAAACTCCATGATCTGTATAAATCCATTTTTGACTCAGGAGTTCTACCCCCATCTATGAGAGAGGCCCAAATTGTGGTGATCCCTAAGCCTGGTAAGGACCCCAAATATCCAGAATTGTATAGACCCATTTCCCTACTACAGGTAGACATCAAAATACTAGCCAAGATCCTAGCCTCCCGCCTCAACCAGGTCATTCTATTGTTGATCCATCCTGATTAGACAGGCTTCATGCCAGGAAAGAACACTGCCATGAATATTCGCCGCCTATTCATGAACATTCAGGGGTCCCATGATGAAATCGGCTCGAGGGTCGTGGTGGCTCTGGATGCCGCCAAGGCCTTTGACTCCGTGGAGTGGAATTACATGTGGCAGTGCGTTTTGGGATTTGGATTTGGCCCCAACTTTATCCGCTGGGTCCAACTCCTATATCAGTCCCCAAAAGCCAAGGTATTTGTGAACGGTTGGCTCTCTGACCAATTCCCGCTGGAGAGGGGGACCCGACAAGGCTGTCCCCTTTCCCCTCTGCTGTACGCCTTGGCTGTGGAACCACTGGCCACCCTGATTCGCGCAGACACCGGTATTCGAGGCCTCAAGATAGGGAATATGGAGGAAAAGATTGGGATGTACGCTGACGACACACTCTTGTACTTAGCAGACTCGGGTCCCTCTCTTGTTTCAGCCCTCCAAGCCATAGCACGTATGGGTGGCCACTCGGGTCTAAGTATTAATTGGTCTAAATCCCAGATCCTTCCGATCGACCATTTCCCCCCCTCGTTCACATCCCCCCCTCTGGCCCTCCCAAGGGTCTCCTTGATCAAGTACCTTGGAGTGCAGGTCACCAGATCCCTCACAGACTACACACTATTAAACATTGAACCCCTATACACCCTGATCAAGACCAAGACACAGACATGGGCCAGACTACCCCTGGGTGTAATGGGACGCGTCAGCCTAGTCAAAATGATACTCCTCCCAAAGATTCTCTATTTAGTATGGCATGCTCCCCTGTATATACCTCAAAAATTCTTCAGGATAATTGAATCTATTCTTAACTCGTTTATATGGGGTCACAACAGACACAAATTATCTTGGAGAATTCTGAAAAACCCTGTGACATTGGGGGGAGTCGCTTTCCCAGATTTTCAGGATTATTACCTTGCCTCCCAGCTGTCCCATTTTTATCATTTCAATAAAACAGAGCGATCACGGTACCAGCTATTGCTCTGTGAGCACCCTGACGATCCTGCCCACTCTCCACTTCAGTCGGTCCTCAGAACCCCTTTGACAGGACGTCCCCCTCAACACAAAGCAGGCATGCTGACGCACCACCAAAGGGTATGGCAGACAGCATTACAGAAACTCGGGACCCCACAGGTCCATTCTCATACCCCTCTCTGGTTCAACACACGCCTTCCTGAATTATTGACCGTTCCGGACCCTGCGGTGTGGATACAACATGGGATCCTGTACATACACCAGATTATGACCACTATGGGGCTTAAAACATTCCAAACGCTGAAAGATGAGTTTTCCCTCCCAAATCACCTTCTTTTTAGGTACTTGCAGCTGCGCCATGCTATACAAACCCAGTTCACTGGCTCCAACCCGTCTCTGACTGTTCCCTCTATAGTAGACATAGTCACAGACACTGCACCAGCCAAACTAATTTCCACTCTATACTCCGCCATCCGCCGCCATCCGCCTCCCTAGTACAACAGCTTTGGCTTATGCTGCCAAGACTATGTGGGAGGTGGACGTTGGACTGGTTGAGGATGAGGACTGGGATGAGATTTTGGAGGGCACTAAAAAAGTCTCCCCCAGACTGTCAGACCGCCTCACACAGCTGTATATCATACACAGGACATACCTGACCCCTCAGAGGATAGCGCGTTTCAAACCCATGTACAATCCAGGGTGACGCCTCTGCGACCACACCCCAGCCTCCTTCTATCACCTTCTATGGTCCTGCCCAGTTATCCAAGCATACTGGATGCAAGTGATACGCTTCCTGCACGACGAGATGGGCTCTCCTGCTACTCTAGACCCAAAGATGTGCCTACTCGGTCTGCTGCCGGAATTAGATGCTGATAAACACCTGCGTACCTTTCTACATGAGACGCTCTTCTTGGCGAGAAAGGTGGTGGCCCGTGTTTGGATGCAGGCCCTACCCCCCACAATTCAGTGCTGGAAAAAAGAAGTCAATGACGCCCTCCCATATAAGAAACTGATTTATGTCCATAGAGGGTGTCCGCTTAAGTATGAGAAGGTCTGGGGCAGATGGTTGGCAGATGGCGAGACGTGTGCATGATGTGCTTATCGCTTAACTCCCCCCCCTTTCCCTCTCCCCTTTTTTTGTACCCCCGTTTTTTTTTTCTCTCTTTTTCCTTTTTTCTTTTATTATGTGCGCTGGCTACACCTCCGCTGGGTCTATACTTTTATGTCACTCAGGTAATCCAATGTGTCTATGTATGTATTACTTTTCTTTTGGTCACAATGGTTTATATCGATTCATGTACCATGCATGTACTCTTCAATAAAGTTGTTTTTTTCCAATTAACCACTTAAGGACCGCCTACTGCACATTTACGTCGGCAGAATGGCACGGCTGGGCACATCAACGTATATATACGTTGGTTTTAGTACCCAGCCGTGGGTCGCAGGGCGCGCGCCCGCGGGCGCGCGCCCGCGACCCGGTCCGAAGCTCCAGGACCGGGACCGCGGGATTCGCGGACCCGATCGCCGCTGCAGTGCGGCGATCCATCCCTGGAGCGGAAGAACGGGGAGAGCCGTGTGTACACACGGCTTCCCCGTGCTTCTCTGTGGCCGGAGCATCGATCGCGTCATCCCTGTAATAGGGGGACGCGATCGATGACGTCACACCTACAGCCACACCCCCCTACAGTTGTAAACAACACATTAGGTCACACATCCCCTACAGCGCCACCTGTGGTTAACTCCCAAACTGCAACTGTCATTTCCACAGTAAACAATGCAATTTAAATGCATTTTTTGCTGTGAAAATGACAATTGTCCCAAAAATGTGTCAAAATTGTCCGAAGTGTCCGCCATATTGTCGCAGTCACGAAAAAAATCGCTGATCGCCGCTATTAGTAGTAAAAAAAAAAAAATTAATAAAAATGCAATAAAACTATCCCTTATTTTGTAAACGCTATAAATTTTGCGAAAACCAACCGATAAACGCTTATTGCGATTTTTTTTACCAAAAATATGTAGAAGAATACGTATCGGCCTAAACTGAGGAAAAAAAATGTTTTTTTATATATTTTTGGGGGATATTTATTATAGCAAAAAGTAAAAAATATTGCATTTCTTTTAAAATTGTCGCTCTATTTTTGTTTATAGCGCAAAAAATAAAAACCGCAGAGGTGATCAAATACCACCAAAAGAAAGCTCTATTTGTGGGAAAAAAAGGACGCAAATTTTGTTTGGGAGCCACGTCGCACGACCGCGCAATTGTCTGTTAAAGCGACGCAGTGCCGAATCGCAAAAACCCCTTGGGTCATTTGCCAGCGTATTGGTCCGGGTCTTAAGTGGTTAAAAAAAAAAAAAACCTGCATCTATAGGTAAATAACAGCAAAATGCAGTAACCTGTTGAACACCCGCAAACTAAAACCATCTAAATTAAATTAAAGACATGGGCCCAGATTCAGATAGAATTAGATTATCGTAGAGTATCAGAAATACACTACGCCGCCGTTTTTTACCTGGCTCTACGTGGAATCCAGGTAGATTTTGTCCAGTAAACGACGGCGGCGTAGTGTATTTCTCCCGTCGCAATCCATCTACGCGAGTAGGGGGCGTGAAGCATTTAAAATAGGCGCGTTCCCGCGGCGATCGAACTGTGCATGCTCCGTTCGCAAATTTCCCGCCGTGCATTGCGCGAAATCACGTCGTTACGTCATTTTTTCTTGAGTAGCGTCGTTTACGGGGTTTTCCTATTCCCGAACGAGTTACGTAAAAAAAAAAAAATTTTTAATTCGAAGCGGGAACGACGGCCATACTTAACATGGGCTACACACCGTTAGACCAGCAGAAAGCTGGTCTAACAGTACGTATAAAAAAATAGACGAAAGCGATTGCGAAGACCGCTCGTATCTTTGTGGATCGCCGTAAAAACACATTTGCATATCCCGACGCATGAAAACGACGCAAACTCCTCCCAGCGGCCGCAAAAATATTGCAGTGTAGATCCAAAGGCTTACGAAGACGTAAGCCTCTCGGATCGAAGCCCGAAACCGCCGTATCATGGTTTGAGGATTCAAACTAGTGATACGGCGCGCAAAATTTGAAATTACTCCTGTCTAACACCAGTTAGACAGGCGTAATTGCTCTGTGAATCTGGGCCATAGTGTGTATGCATCTAATCGTAGAGGTGCATAAAAATAGTAAAAAAAAGTAGCAGCAATAATCAAAGAGGCTCAAAACAAATGCTGCGGCGTGTTCTATTCAGTCGCCCATACAACCGCATCGATTATAGTAATTCACAGGACTCCCCTACCAACCTCAATAGTTAAAATCAACTGTCTAGTAAATACACTATAAGGAGCACTTCCTGTGATAGATAATAGCTCAGAGGCCTCCTGCATTTCAGGCAAATCCTGAACAACGTAAAAAAAAAGGGAAGAAAGAAAAAAAAAATATATATATATCGCAGGATACTAAGACGCTAGATAAGGATGAGGGGAAGATCACAAAGAGGTGCATCAACAAATCCTCCTAAAATAAGTGCCAGTCCAAGCACGATCAAAAAATATTTGATAAAAAATACAGCTAAAGACAGCCCGGATAAAATGGCGACAACCAGGAAAAAAGGGGCTGAAAATGCACAGAGAACTGGATTGAGAAGACAATCTGAAACACTAGAAGGAGCTAGGGCTGCTATAACAGTAGATGAAGAAGACGAAGACCTCGATGTATCGGTAGAAGATCAACTTCCCACTAAAGGAGAAATTGCCAAAATGTTTGCTAGAATGGAAATGGTTATGAATAAAATGGAATCCTCCATTAAAGGAGAAATGGAATCAATACATGAAGATATGAATCATATCCTGAGAAGAGTGGAAGAAACTGAAGAAAAAATAGATTTACAGGCTTTAGAAGTCAAGGGAGTAAAGGAACAGTTAAAAGAGCTACAAAAAGAGCAAAGGTATTTGAAATATAGACTGGAAGACCAGGAAAACCGAAACAGACGGAAAAACCTGAAGATTAGAGGTCTCCCGGAGGAACAAGTAGAAGACCTCCAAGGAAAAATCAATAAAATATTCGGACAGATGTTAGGTAAAACGGAAACCGAAAAAATAAAACTAGAGCAAGTTCACAGGATAAGAAAAACGGCAGGAGTATCGGAGGATCTGAGGTGGAACGGAGATAGGGTGAGTGGACGAAGTTTACAATCAATATAGAAAATGCAAGAAAGGGACGCTAGGAGCACGGGACCCTCTTTATGAGGGCCAACTTCTCATGGACAACCCACACCGAGTCCAACCTCAAGATGACAGAAGCGTAGGGCCAGATGGAGAAGGGCCGCGGATCTATATCCTGACCTTGGGTACCTGTCGTAGAATCATTTCAAGGGACTTTCCCTTATGGTTCTACGCCGACTCTCCAATAGCGAGAGCTAAAGGGGTAACCATAGGGTTCGCTAGGGGTATAAGGTTCACAGTGGCTGAAAAGAGGGAAGACCCAGAGGGACGATTCTTATTCTTAAATGGGAAGTTAAACGACTTAGAAATTTCACTAACAAACATTTATGCTCCGAATAAAAAGGCGGCCCAATATGTGGCAGGAATAGTGGAAAAGTTTATGAGTTTTAGCAAAGGAGAGGTAGTCATCGGTGGGGACTTTAACCTATGCTTAGATCCCAGACTAGATAGTACGTCACATGCACTGGGGAGCGAGATACAGTAGGTCAGAGAAACAAACTAAAAAAGAAGATGTACCAACACCAACTGGTAGATGCATGGAGAGTGCAACATATGAGTCAAAAAGACTATACATTTCGCTCACAGGTGCATGGGACGTACACTAGAATTGATTATATCTGGGTAGAACATAAACTTCTTGAACGGGTGGTAGATACAGAGATTGGAATAACAACATTCTCCGACCACTCGCCTATCACACTTCAACTGAAAATTGGCGAATTAGAAAAAAAGAAAGTTAATTGGAAACTGAATGAAGAGCTACTACTTGACAAAGCGATAGAGAGTAAAATAAGAAAGGAGATAAATCTATTTTTTTAGGAAAATAGCACAGAGGGAATGTCGGAGGCAATAATCTGGGAAACCCATAAGGTTTTTATTAGGGGAATCCTAATAAAAGAGGGGACCTTTAAAAAGAAAAGTATGAAAAACGGATAGTAACCAAAAATAAATGTGCCCTAATGGTTACTGCCGCTGCGCTAAGGAGTAAAGTACAAGGACGTTCGCAGCAGCTGTATTAAGTAAAGGAAATAGTGAAAAAAATTGTCTAGTGAACTTAAAGGTGAAAATAAGTACAGATAGCACAAACAGCGCTAATGTGTAGTGGATCCACACAAGTGAACTAAATAAATAAACAATACATAACACACATAGTGTATGAATATAAAGACCCGTGAATGAAAAATGAGTCCAAAGGTAAACAGTTCATAAAGTGTCTGAAGAAATCTTCTGAATCTCTTCTACGAGTAATCCTCCACCACACCAGTGTAACGAACACTCCTCCACCAATATGATTGGCCACTCACCAGAACTCGTAGCCTTAGGCCTCGTACACACGATCGGACATATCCGATGAAAACGGTCCGCGGACCATTTCCATCGGATATGTCCGATCGGGAGTTTGATCCGATGGCGTGTACACACCATCGGATCAAATTCCCCACCGCCGGACGGCGCGGTGACGTGGCGGTGACGCGGCGGTGACGTTGACGCCCCCACGTCACTGCCACATCACCGCACCAGGAAGTTAAACACTTCCGCGCATGCGCCGAATCCATTCGGCGGCGGCGCGGCGGCGGTGGGGGACGACATGTCTGCTGGTAAGTGTACTAACCAGCAGACATGTCGGGCGGACAGATTCCCACCGGATAGATTTCAAAGCATGCTTTGAAATCTGTCGGGTGGAGAAATCTGTCCGCTAGCCCATACACACGAGCAGAGATGTCTGCTGAAACGGTCCATCGGACCGTTTTCAGCGGACATATCCCCTCGTGTGTACGAGGCCTTACACTCACGTGTTTGGCATAAAGGCATGTAGTACAATCCTCAATTTAGTGTTCAAGGTTCTTATCCAAAAATGTAGAAGTGAGATCCGCATACGTGAAAAAAACAAAAAGTATAATAGTGTGATATTGCTTAAACAATTTATTGACACACCACATGAACCTACAAAGGTTGCACTCACAAAAGCAATGAATAAGTCAAATCTATGACGAAACATGTCGGGGGCGTGGCTACATTAAAGATCTTTTGACCAACGTGAAATAACCTGCATGAGATTCTCTATGCGAGTGACCAGCGTTTTGAGGATACTATATACATCTTTTTCCCAACTAAGAGGAGGTGTTCAAGTGAAGGGGAAGCGGTGAGATACACCTGGTTTACTTTTCTGGGTCCGCCGTGACCACAGTTTATCAGCCTGTGAACATCAAGGAAGTTTATTTGGATTTTTACACGGTTGTTTTTGGAGTTTGCTTTTGTGAGTACAACCTTTGTAGGTTCATGTGGTGTGTCAATAAATTGTTTTAGCAATATCACACTATTATACTTTTTGTTTTTTTCACGTATGCGGATCTCACTTCTACATTTTTGGATAAGAACCTTGAACACTAAATTGAGGATTGTACTACATGCCTTTATGCCAAACACGTGAGTGTAAGGCTACGAGTTCTGGTGAGTGGCCAATCATATTGGTGGAGGAGTGTTCGTTACACTGGTGTGGTGGAGGATTACTCGTCGAAGAGATTTAGAAGATTTCTTCAGACACTTTATGAACTGTTTACCTTTGGACTCATTTTTCATTCACGGGTCTTTATATTCATACACTATTTGTGTTATGTATTGTTTATTTATTTAGTTCACTTGTGTGGATCCACTACACATTAGCGCTGTTTGTGCTATCTGTACTTATTTTCACCTTTAAGTTCACTAGACAATTTTTTTCACAAAAAGAAAAGTATGAAAGAGAAAAAAACTAAACTAATTAAAGAAATAACTAAACTAGAATAATTACATAAAGAAACCAATCAAAAAGAATTACTGCTGTATCTCTGCTCAAAAAGAGAGGAAATGAGAGAAATAATAGAACAGGAAACTCGAAAAACTCTAGGAATAATTAAGAAAGAACAGTATCAATGGGGCAACAAAACGGGAAAACATCTAGCAAGTATATTAAAAAAAAAAAAAATCAGCCAATTATATTGAGAAAATACAAACAAATACAGGAGAAATTAGATATAAAAGGTCTGATATTATTACAAATTTTCAGGAATTCTACGAAAAACTATATACTATTAATAAATATAGCACCAAAGAGGAAATAAAATTAAAGGAGGAAAAAATACTTAAAGGAAATAGAGCTAAACAAAATCGCAGTACAGAAACTTGCTAGTTTAGACACCTCAATAACAGAAGAAGAAATTCTTAAAACCATTCGGGACTTGCCTAACGGTAAAAGCCCCGGCCCAGATGGACTGACGACATTATATTATAAACTACTGGCCGACATCATTACACCAAAATTATGCTCCTACTTTAATGGGATCGGAACAAAATGGGAAATGAGGAAAGAAGCCCTAGAAGCCCTAATAATTGTAATACCTAAGGAGGGTAAAGAAAATACACTGTGCTCCAGCTACAGACCGATCTCGCTCTTAAATATCGATCTTAAAATTTTCTCAAAAATTCTCGCTAATAGAATGGAAAAAATTATGAAAGCTGCAGTACATATAGACCAAGTAGGCTTCATAACAGGCAGGGAGGGAAGAGACAACAGTATCAGATCCCTCCTGATCATAGAGGAAATCAAGAGAAGGAAGGCCCCAGGCCTACTCTTGTCGATAGATGCCGAAAAGGCTTTCGACAGAGTGGACTGGGGCTTCATGCTAAATATACTAGAGGCGATGGAGATAGGGCCCAGAATGAGAAGCTGGATAGGAGCGTTATATAATAGACCAACCGCAAGAATCAAAGTGAATGGAAACATCTCAGACCCCTTTGAGCTAGAAAATGGGACCAGGCAGGGATGCCCTTTGTCCCCGCTATTGTTTACACTGACACTAGAACCCCTATTAAGAGAAATAAGGCGAAATGGGGACATCAAGGGGATAAATATTGGAGGAGAGGAACATAAACTCGCCGCATATGCCGACGATATTATGTTTTTTGTAACAAACCCCAGGCTAACTTTACCTACTATCATCAAAACAATAAAAGAATTTGGAACAATCTCTAATTTTAAGATAAACATGAACAAATCAGAAATATTTAGTATCAACATCGCAAAGAAAGAAATAAGAGCTCTACAGGTAGATTTCCCATTCACTTGGAAAAAAGATTTAAAATACCTCGGAATCAGATTAGCAAATGCCGAAGAGACGCTTTATAAGATCAATTTCATCCCATTGTTAAATTAAATTAAAGATGACCTCAATAGGATTGCACCGGGCCAACTCTCATGGACGGGGCGGATTAATATTCTTAAGATGACAATACTCCCAAAAATTGTTTATAAAATGCAAATGCTACCAATACCAATTGCACAATCCTTTTTTAAAAAACTTCAGTCAATGTTTCTTAAATTTATATGGCGAGGGAAAAAACCACGTATAAAATTAACACTATTAAATAAAGATAAGACACAAGGGGGACTGGGAGCACCAGATATTAGAAAGTATTATCACTCAATTGTTCTTTCAAGAATAATAGACTGGGCTAAAAACAATATAGATAAAAGATGGGTATATATGGAAAACAAAATTATTAAAATAGCACTGGGAAAAGTAATATGGATACCGACACAGTTTAGAGGATTAAGCTCAGAAGCTCACGTTATTACAAGACATGCACTGAAACTTTGGGATCAGATTCATAAAAAAGAAAATTGGGTATTTAATTCACCTCTTATCCCTTTAAAAAACACACATTTCTTCCCACCAGGTGTAGAAAAAGGATTCGGTAAATGGTTAAGGAAGGATAATATCCAATTAAAAGACCTAATGGAGCAAAATAAGCTAGCAAGTTTAAAAGATTTAAAAAATAGGAAAGAAATTGTTCAGATTGACGAATGGAGGTACGCTCAGTTGAAACATTTCTTTGAGAGTCTTCCACAACCAATGAGATCTGAAACAAATCTTCGACCGCTGGAAAGACTGTGTATAGGGAAGATCGAAAAAGGAACAACTTCAAAGATATATAAAATCTTGAATGTTTCAAAAATACAGAGCGCACCTCCATTCGTCAAGAAATGGGAGGAGGAAATCGGATCAAGTTTGAATGAATATGAGGTAAAACAGATAATAAAGAGGGTTTATGTGACGTCGGTTAATAATAAGGTAATGGAACAGAATTATAAGTGTCTAGTACGATGGTACCTTACACCGGATAGAGTACTGACGCCATCAGCAATCAGAACGCGGTTATGTTGGAGAGGGTGCAATGAAATCGGTACAATGATCCACATCTGGTGGACCTGCCCCAAAATTAGAACATTCTGGACAAACATTAGATTAAAAATCAGAGAAATCATAGAGATCTCTCTTCCAGATGATCCATGGGTCTGTGTCCTACATGGGGCCCGAATGCTAACAAAAAAATATCTTAGCACACTAATCCCGGAGTTCATGAACGCTGCAAAGTGCCAAATATCTGGCTGCTGGCAACAATCTGAGAGCCCCACTTTGAGAGAGTGGTCTTACAAAATAGATGAAATTTATAATAACGAATATCTAAGATCTAGAGACGAGGATAAACTGGAGGAATTTGAAGCAAAATGGGAAAAATGGAAAAGATTTAAGAACAAGATGGGATATGCAGAGATGATGGAGGCGTAACCCAACGTTTTTTATAATTACGTCGTGAGGATAGTACTAATAAAGAAGTAGAGAAAGTTAAGTTTGCAAATAGAAAGATTGAAAGGGAGGCTAGGGAGGGGAGGGAGGTTAGGGAGGGATAAAGGGAGAGAGGAAAGACAGGGGGGCTGAGAAGTATTTCTAACGGGAATGGTAAATTTATATATAAGTGTATAATTAAAAAAAAAAAAAAATGACATGTGGCATATTACAGCACACAAAGCTGCAGCTATTCCGCTTGCCTTTCACTCATTATGCCTGTGCCAGCATAAGTTACAAAGGCTTCCTCTCACACACAGAAGCACAAGACACTGAGCCAGATGAGTTACCCAAACACAGTCAAACTAACTTGGAAAGTAATGGAGAATTATGAAGCTTTAAGAACTGAACTGACAACTAGCCTGAAATTATTATGGGATAAGGTTGTTACCTAATCTAATATACTGTCTGTTGAACGTGAACTACTGCCACTAGAGGGCGCCAATAAACAACTTTCTGCCTCATATGAGCTTTATCAGAATACCAGTAAGTAAGCATCATCTGTGTCTCACATAAAAAAAAAGCCTTGAGCTACTAAGGATGGACGCATTACAACATGCGACCAGAGCTTAGCGTTTAAAATTATAGTATACACTTTAAAGATTCCAATGCACCTCTATATGCAATTGATTATCAGTACGGGACACCAGGCGTCACTCCACGCAAACAGGAGTTTGGGGGTTCTCTACATCATATAACTTAAACGTATAGGAATGTATTAGGTCACTAAATGAGTCGGTATAAATTACCATCAACCCTTAGCATAGAAAAGTTAGCGTGAACATGTTCAACAAGTTAGGGCAAGGCCCATAAGCAATTTAGCACTTATGTCAAGCATGTAGTAAATAGGAGTTGTAGAGACAACTAATAGTTGCGTATGAGAGGCAATATAATAATAGGTAATAATAGTAGCATATGAGAGAAAAATATTGCTTAGGTAATTATGGTTGCATATGAGATACAAATATAGCTCAGGAATTATTGAGAGTGAATGTTCCTTTAAGATATTCCTTAGCAAATAGTCATAAGCACAACAGTCTATCCCAAGTAGTATGTTAATAACCACAAGGCATGATAAATAACAGTTGTTTTAGATGGAAAGTATGAAGCAGATCTTCTTATAGCACTACAAGTGTCACAATAGCTACTTATCCGTTTGCAGGGCTTCAGTGTAGAAAGTAGGGAATCCGTAGTACATGGTGTCCATAAGGAAGACCTCAAAGGTTGTCCCCAGCAATGGAACTCTGTTGCAATAAATGCAACAGCTCTAATGCAAAAGATGCAGGCTGGTCCGTTGTTGCAGCATGGGGAGCGATGGCACCATTGTTTGTAGCGTGGCCGAGCTACAGCTGACAATAATAGAACGGTGTGCAGTCAGCACACACTCTGTTTATAGCAAGGGGGCGGCTGTTGTGCATAAGCAGTGGAACGCACGCGGCACCTCGCGATGACGTCATCTCGCGGTCGCTGTAATGCGTTCCAGCGTGGAACGCACTAGGAAGGAGAGGGCGCGAGGAGCGCCCGTTATAAAGATTCACCAGAGAAATTAAACAGCTTCCAGGTTCTTAACCTCCCTGGCGGTATGATTATGTCTGGAATTTTGTACCAAAAGCGGTACAATTATTTTGCATGGAAATTTGGCGTTTTATACTGTAGGCCTGCAATTCTTAGAAATTAACTCACTTAAATCTGTCCAAACAAGTGTCTAGTAGACATCCTGGGTATAATACAGTTTGAAACACAAAATCATAAATTATAATATAATAAATAACTATAAATAATTATACCAAATAATAATATAATTATAATAAAAATTATTCAAGAATGTAATCAAATCAAAAACACTGAAATTTGCTCAGTTGCAGAATTGTCGCTGTCATTACTTTTATTTTTTTATGACAAATTTCCCCACAAATCGCTATCGCTCAATTCTGCAAGTGATTATAATTTATTATCGCTGTTTTCTAGCTGCTCTAAAATCACATTTGACATAAAGGGACACTTTTGGTTGCTATGGACAAACTACAGTTTGCAGGCAGAAAGAACAGTTTTTATTATATAAAAGTACATGCAGAACACTGGGCAGACCACTAGGGACAAAGGGAGTGTGTATTTTTTACATACAGTACTGTAATCTGTAAGATTACAGTATACTGTACGTAATGCGTTTATTTACTTTTTTTAGTTTGGGGCCGTTCTCCGCCCCCGTGCATCATAACGTCGCAGGGAACGGAGATTGGCGGCACACAGGCACTGTGTGAATCGAGCGAGGACGCCGCTCGCTCACACATCGGGGATGCATCGCAGGATCCAGGGACAAGGTAAGTAACTTGTGCCTGTGAATGCTGCGAAGCGAGCCCGAGTCTGGCTCGGGGATACCGCTTTTGGTATTGAAATTTTACACCGAGCCAGACTCGGGAATACCGCCAAGGAGGTTAATCTAGAAAGAGATGGTTTTACCCAGCAAACCAAATTAAAAGCAGAAGCAAAGATAGAGCTGCTACAGGACACTACATCTCCTGTATAGCACCGGCTCCTGTTATAGGCAGAGTGATACCAAATGCACTCTTCCTGGGACAGCAAGTTTATTACTAAAATGACAGTGAATATATAGACATATGTGTTCTGCAGTGGTTACTGGGCTGCCTTCAAACTGATCCGCAGGTGTAGTGCAGTGCACCTGCGGCTTACCTGCACTAAGCTATAGACTTCTGGTTTTACCTGTGGGTTTGGTGCACTTTCAGAAAGTGCACCACACCTGAGTGAATGAATGAATAAATGAATGAAAACTTATATAGCGCCTCTGGGTGCTTGTTGTTCCTGTCTCCTTTGATATCAAAAGAGATGAGTCTTGATCTTTCTCCTGAAAGCTAGGTGGTTCTCCTCCAAACGAATGCTGGTTGGTAAAGCGTTCCATATTCTGGGACCTTGGACCGCGAATCTTCTATCTCCTTTGGACTTAAAATTGGCTTTCGGTATCTGGAGCAGATTTTGATTGGTGGATCGCAGAATGCGATTGGGATTATGACCTTTTATTTTTTCACATAGATACTGGGGGGCATTCCCATGGATACATCTATGCGTTAGACAGAGTGCTTTAAAAGTGATTCTGTCTTTTACTGGCAGCCAGTGAAGGGATCTCAGTGAAGGTGAGATTGATTCCCAGGGTTTCTTCCCAGTCACAAGTCTGGCGGCCGTGTTCTGAACGACTTGCAGATGAGCGATTTGGTACTTGGGGAGTCCAAGGTAAAGGGCATTTGCGTAGTCCAGTCTGGAGTTTACAATAGCTCCTACCACGACCGCAATGTCTTTCTTGGGAATAAAAGGAGTAAGTCTGCGTAGTAGGCGCAGCAGATGGTGAAATCCGCTGACTACTGACCCTATTTGTGCATCCATAGTCATGTAGGAGTCAAAGACGACCCCGAGACTTTTGACTTTGGCGCTAGGGGTGATGATTTTACCCAGAATGGGCGGGGGTGCCCAAGTTGTTGCAGATTGATTCTTACGCTTGTCGTGAAACAGGAGAAGTTCTGTTTTCGCTCCGTTGAGTTTAAGATAACTCTTTGTCATCCAGTTCTCTATCATAGAGAGGCATGTCTCTAGCTTGAGGTGGTGATCCTTTTTATTGCAAATGCGGAAATACAGTTGCGTGTCGTCTGCATATGAGTGATAAAGCAGTTTTTGACTGCTGATGATTTCAAAAAGAGGACGAAGATAGATGTTGAATAGTATCGGTGACAGGGGGGAGCCTTGAGGGACTCTGCATGATAATGTGCGTTTCTCAGAAGTGAAAGCGCCCAACTTCACTATTTGCGAACGGTTTTCCAAAAAAGAGGAGAACCAAGATAAATCGCCTTCTGCGACTCTGGCTACTTCAGCTAGCCGAGTCACTAACAGCTTTTGGTCTACAGTGTCGAAGGCTGCGCTTAGGTCCAACAGAACCAGAAGACAAGATTCTCCTTTGTCTGCGGCCTCAAGAGCGTCGTCCCATATTTTGAGCAATGCTGTTTCCGTCCCATGTCCAGGGCGGAAGCCTGATTGAAATGGATCAAGTAGGTTGTGGGTATCTAGATGCTGTTGCAGCTGTTGTACCACTACTTTCTCCATTACCTTAGAGAGAGTGTTTAGGCCTGTTATGGGACGGCGATGGAGTGGGTCCTTGGGGTCCAAGGTGGGTTTCTTCAGGATGGGTCGAATTATGCCCTCTTTCAATAGGGAGGGCACTATGCCCTCCCTAAAAGATTGGTTAATAAACTGCGTGATAGGAGGCGCCAGGATGTCGGCGCATTCCTTCAGCAGTTTAGTTGGGATGATATCATTCGGCGCTGTGCTATTACGCAAAGTACCAATGATAATTTTTGTGGCCTGGATGGAGATTCCAGTGTGAACTTACCTGATTCTGGTGAATTACTGTATAAATAAGTATGGGGGGGGCTGCGGGGGGTATTGCTTTGCTGAATGCTTTGCCGGATTCCTTCGATTTTATTAATGTAGTAATCCGATAATTCATCGCAAAATTCTTGGGTATCCAAGTTAGGGGCTTCAAGACAGCCCGGATTCATGGTCTGAGTGACCAGTTTGAAAAGTTCGCGGGGGCGATTCAGGGCGCTGCTGATGGCCTCAGAAAAATAATTTTTCTTGGCTTTGAAGATTTCTTTGTGGTATTTTCTTGTTGTTACCTTGTAGATGGAGAGGTTCTCATCTGAAGAGCTTCTTTTCCAGGCGGCTTCCGCTCTTCTGCGCTCTTGCTTCAATAACGCCAGTTGGTTGTTGAACCAACTGGAGTTATTTTTCCGGATGCAAGTTTTATGCTTCGGTGCTATTAAGTCAGCTGACTGTAATAGGGCTGAGTTTATGGCATCCAGTGTTTCTTCAGCCGTTTGGTGCGGTTGAATTGTTTTTATTTTTTGCCTTAACGTAGTTTTGAAGAGTTCCGAGTGGAGCTTCTTCTGACATCTAGTCCAGTGTGTTGTCACTGGCTTTGATGTTTTGGTTAAGGGGGGCTTTTGGAAATAATGAATTTGATTGCATGGTGATCTGTCCATGGCAACGATTCATTTTTCAAAAATTTTATTTCCAGATTTTGTCTGAAAATAAGATCGAGCGTATGACCTGAAGCATGTGTGGGCCCACATACTAGTTGCTGAAGCCCTAATCCTTCCAGGTGGTCAATACAGGCGTCAGCAACGGGGTCTTGTGAGGAGTTGGCCCAGAGGTTGAAGTCCCCGATTAGCAAAAGGTTTTTGCTGTTGAGGGTATAAGTAGAGATGAAGTCCGTCAATGATAGTAAAAGCTGCGATTTTGGCCCGGGTGGCCTGTAGCAGAGTAGAATCTGGACGGTCTCCTGGGAGTTTGATTGTAGTTGCAAAGTAAGGGTTTCCATGAATGGAAGAGGGTTTTGAAGGACTGGTTGAGTGATCGCAAGATGAGTCTTATGGATCACCGCCAGGCCCCCTCCTCTTTGCCCTATTCTGTTTTCAGTTATAATACGGTAGTTTTCTGGCACCAGTTCTCCTAGAATGGTGTTACAGTCGGCTGTGAGCCAGCTCTCTGTAATAAAGAGGCAATCTAAATCGTATTGTAGAATGAAATCATAGATTTCTAGTCGGTGTTTTACTGCCGATCTTGTGTTGATCAAATCACATGATATGTGCTTAAGCTGGGGTAAATGGCTGAAATTTTTGATAGTCGATCGTCGATCGATTCTCAAGAGTCGCTCAATTCTTAGGGCTTTTTTTGGTTATGGCAGGTAATGTTGCAGCAAATCTCCTCAGACCCCAAATGGTTTCTGCGGAATATTGCACATTAACCATAGTTGCCAATCACCAGGGGGGGGGGTAGGGGGGGATTTTCAAGGATTAACTGAATCCTCTTATCCTGGCTTGGTCCAGAGGAAGGCAAAAAAACCCTGGCCAATATGCTATGACAGGGAAAAAAAATTCCTTCCTGGCCCCTTAAGAGGCGATCGGGCGAACCCTGGATCAAGTTCTAATGGTGTTGAGAGGGGGAGAGAGTGGGCTGGGTGTATCAAGATGGTCACCGATCTGGCAACAGAATCCAGGCTGGAGGCTACCAGATTAAACAAATTGTTGCTGTTGGGGAGGATTGAATAGCCCGGGGACAAAGGTGCTCATTCAGGGGTAGGGGGGGCTTTTCTGGGCCCCTTTTGGCAGTTTTTGAGAGTTACTGGGGGGGGAACGGCGCACCACTAGGCCGCGGATGAAGCCGCGGACTTTCCCAGATCGCGGCTCCCGCGATTCGTTCCAGGCCGGTGCGGATGTCAGAAAAAACGACTGAAAAGCGGATTTTAAGACAGGAGAGGTGGCATGAGGGGAGCCCTAAGTAGGGGTGGTGGTGTAGGGGTAATAGGAGAGGGGGTATGGAGTCTGTCCGGGCGAAAAGATCCACGGCTTATCCTTAAAAGGACGGCCGCAATCTACCCCCGGATGGAGGGCAGGAAGATAGGCAGTGATCGGGTAAAGCCCCAGGGCTTAACTGTGAGGGAAGGAGCCTGTGAAGGGGGCAGGAGATGGTCTGCTGGAGGCCGCGGGGAGAGAGGCAGATGGTTGGATCCTGAAATCGGTGGTGTATGCTTGCCACTGAGGGCTGGGAGGAGTGCACCTGTCTGTAGCCTGCCTGCCTGTCTGGCTTGTCCCTAGTGGAGCAGACTCGTCGGAAGCGTCCTACTCCACCTAGCGGCTGCACTGACTGACTGACTGAAGACATTGCTGGAAGAGGCAGGATATAATAGATTTCTATTCATATGCAGAGTGGAGGCGGACCTGTCATCTGCCCACTCTGCACTGTAGTTTGTGGAGAAGACTGCTGTGATATGTCCAGTGCTAAAATATGTTTGATGAACATATACCACAAGGATCAACCAGAAAATACTCTAAAGGCCTATGCTATTGTAGATGATCAGAGCAATAGATCACTTGCAAAATCCAAACTGTTTGACCTTTTTTAAATAAAAGGTGAAGTTCATCCTTACACCTTGTAGTGGAACTTCTGAGGTTTCTGGAAGAAGGGCTCGAGGACTCATGGTAGCTTCTCTCAACCTGCAACACTACCTGCTAACAGGGAAGAAATCTCTATTCCAGCTGCTGCATTCCATCACCCTCACCTGAAGGTAATAGTAAATGAGATACTGCCGATTGACAAAGAATGTCTCTTCCTAACAGAAGAAGGATCTGAGCATCTAAGAGTTCACAAGGTACACAGACAACCTCAGATGCTCCATTTGCCCAAAATATGGATCTAGGTTGGGTCATCATAGGCAACGTTTGTATAGGCAAAATAAAGAGACCTACCAACATTTCATCATTCAAGACAAATGTTCTGCCAAATGTCCCGAAACACTTACCTTGAGCCATGCCCACATCACTACTGGGTGAAAGAGAAGATAGCGAGCCGCGAATGGCAACATGGTATCTCAGGTAACATAAGACCTTTCTTAATGATGATGACCTTGGCTCTACAGTGTAATGCAACCTGTTAAGATGATATACTGGCTCCTTCAATGGAAGACAAAGAATTTATCAAAGTATTGGACAATGAGTGTAACGGTCACCACTGTTTACGATCTTCCATCATCTCAAGAGAGCTTATCCGACAGTCCAACAACCCATGTAGACACGACCCATTCCATTCCCCAGAATTAAGACGAGACAAGTTCTGTTCTCTCTGGTTTCAAATGTATGAAATGTCCACTTTAAGGCTTCATTTCCACTGGCGTTTTTACAGCCACGTTTTTTTAGAGCTTAAAAACGCCTGTCCATGTTTATTTTAGAAAAAAAAAAAAAAAATTTTTGGAGCTGGAGCTTTAAAAACGCCGCGGTCGCGTTTTTGAGCGTTTATGAGCATTTTTTAATGTCTGGCGTTTTTACAGCTCTATTGCTGGAGCTTCAGAACGCACTGGTCCAATGTTTTTTTTGCAGCTTAGCCATCTACAGCTCAAAAACGTCATGGTGGGCATGAGGCCATAGACTAACATGGACAGGCGTTTTTAAGCTGCAAAAAAACGCTCAGAAAAGTGGCTGTAAAAACGCCAGTGGAAATGAGCCCTTATGGTTAGCTCTCTTATATACAGTACAGCCATGTTACAGTTATCAAAGTAACAAAGACACACTCCACTCACACATCACACAATGGGGCTTCATACACATCCTTTTAGATAATGACATTCAGGTGAGTTAATTATCCCCCAGAGGTCCTGACTCTGCCAATAAGTGATTCACCTGCAGAATACACTTTCCTATGTCAGACGTTCTGTGTCTGACAATAATTTATTCACACCTGATCATCAATAGGCTTTAAACAGTGTTATTAGCACCTCACAATGAAATGTCTAGGAGCAGACGCAATTAACACCTCAAAAGCATGTGTCCCCCCATTGAATGAAAACACTCCATTTGGAGTCAGACTTTAACAACTTGTAATATTTCCAGATCTCTGGCAAAACATGAATTATCATTTATCAGTCACCCTTTGCGCAAAAGGGGCACAGGGTGACCTTAGACACAAGAGTCATTAGTGACGCTGGCACAGGAGTACCCACCATCCCTCAAAAGTCTCTGGGCGTCACGGGTCATTCCGTTACATCTCTCCCCTTTCGGTGGGAGACTGACACGGGAGGGAACCCCAAACGGGTTGACTCCGAAGTTAGTCAGTAGTTCCAGTCCTCCAATGCTGGTATCCATACCGTACCCCAAACTGCCCCCCATCCCTGTCCCATCCACTGGTGGTAGGTGAAAATCCCCTGGTGCTTGCAAAGCAAAGCTGACATCCTCCTGTCTCAGTGCCGCACCATTTTCTGGGGTTGTGTCAGTGAAGACTGAAGTCCCATCCACTACCCCAGAAACTCCCTCTTCCTTTAGTTGAGAGCAGAGGCTTGTGGCACTCAGCTCTGTTGCCAGCTCTTCTGCTCGGTTGCTGTGAGTGGAGACCACAGTCCCATCCACTACCACAGGAACCCCCTCTTCTGTTAGTTGGGAGCAGAGGCCCGTGACACTCTGCTCTGTTGCCAGCTCTTCCACTGGGTTGCTGTTAGTGGAGACCACAGTCCCATCCACTACCACAGGAACCCCCTCTTCTGTTAGTTGGGAGCACAGGCCCGTGGCACTCTGCTCTGTTGCCAGCTCTTATGCTGGGTTGCGGTGAGGGGAGACCACAGTCCCATCCCCCGATGTCAGCTCAAGCTGCAGTTGTGTACAGCAGCCAGTAGCATCCTGCCCTGCTGCCAGTGATTCACCTGGGAGTAAAAGCTTTACCACCTCAGCTTGTTGCTGGAGAGAGGGGCCAACTGCCCCGGCTCCCTGGAACTCCACTTCCATGGTGACTGGCACCTGTAACCCTCCTCTCTCTTCAGTTGGTGCTGCTGTGACTTCTGCTGCTGCAGCACCTCTTTGATGTAGCCAAGTTGAATCCACAGCCGCTATGATCTCCGGTGGAGGATTAAGTCCATACTGTGCCAGTCCATGTTTAACAGCCCGATCAAAACCTTCTTCCTCGGGTGTCCTGTCTGTTACGCTGAGCCTTTTAGCTCTATCCATTTTGACAAGTTCTGCAATAATGTCCCTTCTCTTACGGTTGCTGGCCGATCTGCCCCGGCTCTCCAGTAAGTCCTTGAGGGAAGAGAGCTTCAGCCGTTCATACAGCGTCTCCATTGTCCTGTGTCCTTGTAGCCGTCCTTCTGACGATGGAATCACCCCACTGCTGTGCCACCACTGTAACGGTCACCACCGTTTACGGTCTTCCATCAACCCAAGACAACTTGTCCAACAACCCATGTAGACACGACCTATTCCATTCCCCAGAATTAAGACGAGACAAGCTCCGTTCTCTCTGGTTTCAAATGTATGAAATTACCACTTTAATGGTTAGCTCTCTTATATACAGTACAGCCATGTTATAGTTATCAAAGGAACAAAGATTCCCCCAGACGTCCCGACTGCCAATAAGTGATTCACCTGCAGAATACACATTCCTATGTCAGACGTCCTGTCTCTGACAATAAGCTATTCACACCTGATCATCAATAGGCTTTAAACAGTGTTATTAGCATCTCACAATGGAATGTCTAGGAGCAGACGCAATTAACATCTCAAAAGCATGTGTCCCCCTATTGAATGAAAACACTCCATTTGGAGTCAGACTTTAACAACTTGTAAAATGTCTAAATCTCACACAGGGTAACCTTAGACCCAAGAGTCATTAGTGAGGCTGGCACAGGAGTACCCCCCATCCCTCAAAAGTCTCTGGGCGTCACAGGTCATTCCGTTACAATGAGTTCTTTCATGGTGACTCCAATAATTGGTTAGCACCCCTACCTTTTCGTCTATCAAGAGAGATTGCCCAACAACTTGCAGCAGGCCATCAGTAGATTCTCCTCCTTAAAGAGCAACTTAAGCAGTAAACCAGAAAAGCAAAAGCACTTTGTGGACTTTTTGCAAAATATATTTAACAGAGACCATGCAGAGCCTGCACCCCATTTAAATGAGGGAGACGAATGCTAGTATCTTCCATCCTTGGCATGTATCACCCACGTAAACCAGGCCAAATCAGAGTTTTTTTTTTATTCCGGTGCTTAGCATGAAGATGTTTCTCCAAACAACATGCACCTTACAGGGTCCAGCTTGAACAACAGTCTTCAGGCAAGAGCCCGTAGCAGCAGTGGCTGACATTCAACACATGTTTACCTGCTTCATTCTCATAGAAGACAACTGAAACTACCTCAGGTAGTGATAGATTATCAAATGAAGGTACATGTCTTTGGTAACAGCCCTTCCCCTGCAATGACAACATATGGGCTAAGGAGAATGTCTCAGGCTGGAGAAGAAGAATATGGATCTGATGCTCACGAATTTGTTGGAAAAAAATCTGCATTGACGATGCACTCAAATAATTTCCAACCACTAAAGAAGCAATCAATCTTCTCACCAGAAAAAAAGAGATGCTGTCTGTAGCAAACCTTAGACGTCACAAAATTTTATCCAACAGCCAGGAACTTATGAATGCCTGAGGCCCCGTACACACGACCGGTTTTCTCGGCAGAATTCAGAAAGAAACTCGATGGGAGACGTATTCTGCCGAGAAAACCGGTCGTGTGTACACTTTTCACAGAGAAACCAGTCGAGGAACTCGTCGAGCCAAAAAGAGAGCATGTTCTCTATTTCCTCGACGGGCAATTGGAAAATTTGGCTCAACAAATTTTTTGACAGCCGAACATGGAACTCGACGGGGAAAACGATGTGTTTCGCCCGTCGAGTTTCTCGGTCATGTGTACGCGGCCTTAGGCCGTGTACACGACCAGTTTCCCCGGCAGAATTCAGCAAGAAACTCGATGGGAGACGTATTCTGCCGAGGAAACCGGTCGTGTGTACACTTTTCGCCTGGAAAACTGTCGAGGAACTCGTCGAGCCAAAAAGAGAGCATGTTCTCTATTTCCTTGACGGGCAATGGGAAAATTTGGCTCGACGAGTTTTTTGACAGCCGAACAAGGAACTCGATGGGGAAAACGATGTGTTTCGCCCGTCGAGTTTCTCGGTCGTGTGTACGCGGCCTTACACTCTGAGGACTATGCTACTAGTTTAAAAAATCTTGATTTAGGTACAGATGTGCCTCTTGTACAGCAAAGTCTGGTTTTGTTTTGCGAGAAAATCAAAAAAGAAACATTCACCTTCCAAATGTCAACTGTGATAAACCCTTCACTAAGAGAGGAGTTTTGTTGGTGGTGAACAGCATCTATGATCCACTGGGATTCATTGCTCCAGTTTCCATTCAAGGTAGGATTCTGCTAACACAGTTATTTACTGAGAACATGGACTGGGATACTCCTTTAAAATAATAAAAGATGAATAAAAAGTCCATAAAATCGCAGTACACCTCCAGTGAGTGCCAATGTAGACAGACAGATGACTGTGTATATAACTTCACACATGCTAGACACACATCCACCACCACATGAAATGGCCTCTCACCTCACCACCTGGACCCTTTAATTATGGAGGGTCAAATGCACTTTATGTGTAAATATCAGCAAATCCAGCAGTAGTAGAGACGTCACAGAGAAACCAATAGGTCATCCCAGGTCATGTAATAAACAAATGCCAAAACAAAATGCTGTCCGTTTGGATAAACCATTTAATCGTAGTAAAAGATAAAAAAACACTCACAATGAAGGCACCACGATCGGTGCCAATGTATACAGCGTGTATATTGAGCAAAGTGATAGCCGCGGGTGACGTCACGATGCTCCTCCCGTACGCATTACGTCCTCTATGAGCGGGGACTTCAGCAGTGAAGGAGGCGTGAGGAACACCCACCATTTATGTGTAAGTTGCCTTAGGAACCCAGCGTTTTACTTATGGAGTCAACATACACCGAGTGTCAGAAGGCTAATTTGCATAGCAGTGCCCAGCCCAAACCATGCAAAAAGACACTCATGCATAGGACTCATCATCCTGCAATGTAAATTATCGCAAAAAAGAGAAGTAAAAAAAATGCACAGGTTTGAATATTAATTTTTAAAAGTGTAAATAATACTCATATGCTAATTAGCTCTAAAAATAGATAATATTTAATCACTTTAAAAATATGTTAATAAAAACCGAAAATTTATATAAAATCTATTTCGGTAATGAAAAAATTGCAACATCAACCGCGGCCAGCATTACAAAAGAATAAAACAATTAACGATCAGTGATAAAACAATTAATATCGAAATCAATATTTAATCCCCCAGGGGCAAGCACCTCGGTTTCATGTATCCAATAGGATTCACGTTTACTCAGCTGACGAATAAGATTACCCCCCTCCAGTGGTTGGTAACCCTTTCAATCCCCCAAAATTGTAAGCTCTTGGGATTTTTTTGATGAACTAGTTTAAAATGTCTAGATACATTGTGGTTAGTAAAACCTTTCTTAATATTTCTGACATGCTCATCAACTCTCATATGCAAAGATCTAGATGTCCTTCCTACATATTGCAACCCACAACCGCATTGCAACATATATACAACACCGACCGTATCGCATGTGATGAGCTGCTTAATCTCATATTCTCTACTTGTAGCAAATGATAAAAACTTTTTCCGTTTCTTAACATTTGTTTTGGAGTGTTTACAAGAAACACACCGACCACAAGCATTAAAGCCTCCCAAAAACGTGAACAACTTATTTTCCCTAGGGATCAGTGGATTAAGGACACTTGGTGCTAGACGATCCCTCAGCGAGGATGCTTTTTTGTATATAAACTGTGGACGTGCAGGCAAAACAGGTCCTAACACTCTGCCATTTTTCAAGATAGACCAATTCTTATTGATGATTCTCTCAAACACCTTGAATTGAACATTATAGTCAAGAATCATCCTGAAATTATTAACATTTGGGTTAGGTTTACTGACATGGTCAGCAACCAATATATTTCTCTCCATCATATTAACTTTAGTGATCTCACCTTCAAGATCACTTTTGGCGTAACCCTTTTCTTCAAACCTAGATAACAGCACTCTAGACTGGCTGATGAAATCGCCATCTTCGGTGCAATTCCGACGCAACCTAATAAATTGACCCCTGGGGATATTGCACAATCATGATCGATGGTGGCAACTCCCCAGAGGTATATAGGAATTGCAGTCGGTAGGTTTGAAGTGGTTGATCAGTTTGAAATAATCATCTGACTTATTGATCACTAAATCCAAAAATGCCACTTGATCATTACTGATATTTCAAGTGAGAGAGAAATGGGATTTGGAGATCCAAAATAAAAAGAAGAAACTGGTAAAAAGCTCCCTGGGATGAGCAGTCTTTCAGACACAGATGCAAAAAATGTGAAGTTGCGCTGTGAGAAAATTAACAGATAAACAAATAAAAATTATTAATATGGGTGAACTGACTAGGAAAAAAAAGAGGTTGATATTAGGATACCAAGTCTGTTAAGGACTCAGTATATATATGAAAAAATGTCTATGAAGATATAACAATGTAAACAATGAAGATAATTTGTTAATTCCACGAGGCAGATAAAATCAAGTCTTTAGTTGAATGGTGATTATGTGCAAAATGATCAGTGAAGTCCAAATAAGGAGAATAACACCCGTCACCAAAAATACACCAAAAATGGATGGAGGCTTACCAGAAGGCAAGCTCAATAGGCTTGCGGCTATAAACCCTAGCCTGGGCCTTTAAGGGATCCTCAGCAAGTGTAGAATAGTTGTAAGGAACTCCAAAATTAACAAACAGGAACAAAAGAAAAACTCACATGGTGAAGTATGTCTGCACAGCTTAAATGTGACACTATTAACACCACCACCGTATCACCCACATAGATTGAATGCTTACCAGAAGCCAGAAATTGATCTTCCTATGGCTAAAATACCCTTAGCCTGGGCCTTGAGTGATGACACTGCTAGCTGGATGACTAATCCTCTCAATAACACGTCAGCGGTGATAACAATAAAGAATAAAAAAAGGGAGCCCACATAGTGAAGTATGTAATAAGAGGCTAAAAATTTAAAAATTTAATAAAAATTGCACTTACAAAACATCTCGATAAACAGGCAATGAGAAAACAAAAGGGAAGGTGACGTGCTGACGCAACTACGTGACGATCCAAGAGGAACGGGCGTTCATCCAAGCCGGCCGGCTTTTGTTTTCTCATTGCCTGTTTATCGAGATGTTTTGTAAGTGCAATTTTTATTAAATTTATTAAACGCTGACGTGTTATTGAGAGGATTAGTCATCAAGGCCCAGGCTAAGGGTATTTTAGCCATAGGAAGATCAATTTCTGGCTTCTGGTAAGCCTTCAATCTATGTGGGTGATACGGTGGTGGTGTTAATAGTGTCACATTTAAGCTGTGCAGACATACTTCACCATGTGAGTTTTTCTTTTGTTCCTGTTTGTTAATTTTGGAGTTCCTTACAACTATTCTACACTTGCTGAGGATCCCTTTAAGGCCCGGGCTAGGGTTTATAGCCGCAAGCCTATTGAGCTTGCCTTCTGGTAAGCCTCCATCCATTTTTGGTGTATTTTTGGTGACGGGTATTATTCTCCTTATTTGGACTTCACTGATCATTTTGCACATAATCACCATTCAACTAAAGACTTGATTTTATCTGCCTCGTGGAATTAACGAATTATCTTCATTGTTTACATTGTTATATCTTCATAGACATTTTTTCATATATATACCGAGTCCTTAACAGACTTGGTATCCTAATATCAACCTCTTTTTTTTCCTAGTCAGTTCACCCATATTAATAATTTTTATTTGTTTTATCTGTTAATTTTCTCACAGCGCAACTTCACATTTTTTGCATTTATTATTGTGTGTGTATAACACTCAGCTGTTGCAGCTCTTTTGTTGTTATTTTAGATATTTAGCGCGGTAATTTTTTCTTTTTTCAGACACAGATACCAAATCCAGTGAGGTAGTGACAAACAGTGCAGTGTTTATTGGTGATAAATACAAGTCTATATACAGGTGCTGTACAGTGTTTCAGAAAAACAAACTGAGCAAATAAAAGCCAAACAAAACCACAGCCATGTCTCGGCACTAACTATACAATATATATATAGGCCCTAACTACCAAGCTGAGCAAGCCTACAGCTTGTCGGCTTCCACAGATACAGCTTAACAGGTTTTTACCAACCTTTTTCTTTCACAGACCAGCATTGTCTGTGTTTTCCAGGCCGAGAGCAAAGGCTGTCTGCTCAGGTGAGCTTAAATTAGCCTGTGGAAAGAGGACCAAGACCCGAACTGGACCAAGGATCTGAGATCCCTGAACGTGTACGAGAGGAGCCTGGGAGACTTATAAACCCTAAACAGGACTTTTCCTGGCTCTCTCTGGGACTCTCTGTTACATATGCTCGCCCCTTTTTTCAACCCCAGGGTTGGAACACCTGTGGCCCAACAGGAGTGAACACTGGACAGGGCATCTACATTCCCCATCTCAACACCAGGCCTGTGTTTTACAGTGAAGGAATAATTCTGTAGAGCCGGCAGTAACCACTGGTTTACCCATCTATTGGTCTCCTTCTTTTGGGCCATCCATTTCAGGGGAGCATGGTCAGTTATTAAATCAAACTGGCACCCTAACAAATGGTATATTAGCCATAGCTTCCAACTGTCCCTAATTTCGAGGGAATGTCCCTGATTTGGAGTAATGTCCCTCTGTCCCTCATTTCTCCTCATTTGTCCCTCATTTTGGTCTGATCTATATAAATGTATATAAAATGCACTTTTTATCTATCAAAAAGTGTTTTCCAGCGCTAAACTTTTCATCTGATGTTTAAATTGCTGCATTTGTAAATTCCTAAAACGCCAATATAAAGGAATAGTAGTGGTAAAAAAGTACTTGTGGGTTTAACCAATCTTGTTTTTTGCACAATTCTCTTTTAAGGGGGCGTGGCAAGGGGTGTGTCCTATGCCTGCATACTTTTTCTTATGGGTGTCCCTCATTCCCATCTCACAAAGTTGGGAGGTATGTCTTATGCCGCGTACACACGATCATTTTTTGTGATGAAAAAAAACGACGTTTTCTGTGAAGTAAAAAACGACGTTTTTGAAACGTCACTTTCAAAGACGATGTTGCATACACACCATCGTTTTTTTCACAAAAAGCAAGGTTACGTCCACCACTCTTTTCCATTGAAGCTCGCTTCATAACTAGCTTTTGGGCATGCGCGGGTTGAAAAACGTCGTTTTAAAAGACGTTTTTGCTACACACGGTGACTTTTTGTGAAACAAAAAACGACGTTTTGAAAAACGACACAAAAAATTCAAGCATGTTGGAATTTTTTTTTGGTCGTTTTTTTTAAGACAAAAAACGACGTTTTGCCCACACACGATCAATTTAAATGACGTTTTAAAAAACGTCGTTTTTTTTCATCGCAAAAAACGACCGTGTGTACGCGGCATTAGCGCGTCTACGGCCCACTTTATGGATAAACATTCATTTTCAATGACTGCATACTTTTTCTCATGGACATTGAGCTTCCTGCTTAGATACACCACAGGGTGTTCTTCCCCATTGTGTACCTGTGACAATACTGCTCCGATACCTACATCAGACTCATTCATCTGAACCAAAAAGTCTTTGGAGAAATTGGGGGAGTACAGTACTGGCTGTGCACAAAGAGCCTTCTTCAGGACTTTCTAAGATTCCTCTGCTACTGGAGACCTGTCATGGATATGCAGATAATGTTTGTCTGTCAGCATACCTTCCCTCCATGTGTTCACCTTCAGAGGCCAGCCACTCTCACTTGGCTGCTTAAGTAATCTCTCTTTCAAGCATGGCTCCACCCCAGCCCCTATCAGAGAACTCTATATTAACCTGTGTACTGCAAGCCAGTCCTGCTGATCAACATTGTATGTTTAGCATTCGTGTGTGACTTGCTGTGTCTTCAAGTCTATTCCAGTTACCGATCTTGGCTTGTTCTCGACTATCCCTGCTTGCTTGTGACCCTGACCTTTGGCGTTTTCTATGTTTATTCTTGTTTGCTAGTCGCCCTGACCTTTGGCTTATCCCCTTACTATTCTCCTGTAGCCTACTGTGAGCGTGAGCTGGGAGTCTCTGGGGGCTGCGACCTGGAGCCAGTTGCAGCCCAGTCCATCCTCACCACTAGAGGCTCTGGTGAACACCTGCTGTCTCTTAGACTCCGCGCCCTGGGGAATCTTATGCTCTAGCTCCCTGTGGGATCCATGTTGGTTCTCCAGTGGACCTGCCTTCCTTAACCACCCAGAGTTCCATCCGCAGCAGTCAGCCGTAGAGTCCACTACTGTAGCGGTGCACTCCTGACCTCAACGGTGTGCATCTGTCATCTGGCCTCAGGTGACTTGACAGGACCATTTCACCTCTACGGAGTCTTTCTCTTTTGTAAGGTCTGTCAGAGGGGCAGCTATAGTTGTAAAATTTGTGATAAACCTACTATAATACCCCACAATCCCAAGAAAGGCCCTGACCTGCTTCTTGTTTGCAGGACATGACCACTCCTGGATGGTTTCTATTTTATTTACTTGAGGTTTTATGACACCATGGCCAATAGTGTAGCCCTTCCATTTGGCTTCCTTTAAACCAATGGCACTTTTTTTGGATTTGCTGTAAAACCTTCTTTGAAGAGGGAATGGAGGACAGCCTGGACACTGGGCAAGTGAGACTCCCAGTTAATGCTATGTACCACTATGCCATATAGATTGGCTGCTGAATACCATCGGTGGGGTCTTAGGGTCCTGTCCATGGCCATCTGAAATGTCGCAGGGGCATTTTGCTACCCAAAAGGCATTTTTTTTATATTGAAAGGAACCCTCCAGGGTCACAAATGCAGTCTCCTTTTTGGCGCTACCAGTCAGAGGTATTTGCCAATAACCTTTTGTCAAGTCCAAGGTGGTCAGATTAACTACTTTTATTTTATCTTTGGACCCATTAATTAACTATTCACCGTCTTCTATTACCACAATAGATGCAGTGCTTCAGGATCAGTGCATGCAAAACCTTGGGAGCTGTATCAGGACCCCAAGCTGTGGGGATGGCACATAATGGATCCTGCACAGAAATTTTCCTCTGTACTTTGCGCAACACATGTAGTCAGCTGTAGGGTGCTATACAGGTCCAAGACTGTAGTCAATCACTATTAAACTCTATGGATTTCAGGCAAAGCCTAGGCCCTATAGAGGGACCAGTATTGTGGACAGGTAAGATGGGGCAATGTTTGGAATGTATTCATTTTACAGCATCAAATAACACTCAACCACTTAGAGCTTAGGCTCAGATGGAAAACCAGGTGTTACATCACACCACAGGTCGTACACTTTACCATCACTTCTAACTAGAGCCTTTAGGCCCTTGCTCTCACCCTTTCCCCACAAGGACTTCTCTACAGAGGAACTCTACAACCTACACCAGCTATATACTCCTTTTGGACAAGCTCATCCTGTATTCTGCAACATAGTTTGTGTATTCCCCACAGAGAATCAACCCCACCCGGCTATGAAAAAAACAGTCAAAAAGGCTGAGCCACATCAAAAACAGAGTGACGTTGCTTCCCTTGCATTGGAGCAGATAATAACCAAGGTCTCTTCATCTGATTCTAGTTCTATTTCAGGCACATAACAAGTGGCTTACTGGACAAAGGCAGAGTTGTCTGCAATTAAGACACAAGTTCTCAGACAAATGTCTTTATTGCATCTATCTCTGTCCCAGACTCCAAAACACAAACTAGAATGGTCAATCTATGAGTGTATGGTGAAGGGTAGTATGTGCATGAGAGGAGTGCAGAGTGTACAGCAGTGGGTAGTATGTGCAGGATGGTGACAGTAGGGTGCTGGGCGGCGTCAGTAGTTTTTATTTTTACTAATTTATAATTTTTCATTTCTTTCTCGTACATCACGGGACACAGAGCGGCATATTCATTACTATGTGGGTTATATGGAGTACCTTCAGGTGTGGACACTGGCAATCTTCAAACAGGAAGTCCCCTCCCTATATAACCCCCTCCCCTAGAGGGAGTCCCTCAGTTTTTTCGCCAGTGTCTTAGGTGTTGGTCACGGAATAGCTTTGCTCCACATCCTTTGGGATTAAGGGCGGGCTAACCGGATCTGTCCAAGGAGCCTCAGTGCCAAAGTGGACAGTACCCGGGCCCCAAACCGTGGGGTTTTGCCTATAATGCTCCTCTTTGGAGGGCTGGACCCTGGGCCCAGGACTTGGAGTTTGCAAAAAACCATAAGGTTCCTGTTTTGCCAGGGTGCTATATAGGTCCAGGACAGTGGGTACCTTCATAGGACCCCAGGGCCTGAAGGTCTACTACGCTACCCACGGAGATGGGAGAAGACTGGATCAGTTTGCTGGTCAAACATCCTGCAGCATGGAGCAGGTAAGGGGGAGCCTGCGGGACTTGGTTCGACAGCAGGCTCCCCGGGGTAACCTAAAAGGGGGGATAGCCTGAGTATGCTCTGCATGGGCAACCGTGATCACTATGTCTAAGAGACAGGATGACACCCTTTCTCCCCCCATCACTAGGCCCCCCTGTCTAAAGGTGTTGCTAGCTAACCTGCTGTTTCTTCCTAGAGGCTAGTAAGGATCCTTAGGGGCCTTGAGAGAGTCCTACCTGGCCGGGAGTTTTGAATCTGCCGCCGTTTCTGCGCCATGGATCTCCAGCAGCGCGGCTCCTCCATGTTCTTCCTGTTTCCGGGTACGCGCGCGCGCGCGCGTGCACGCGCGCGTCTTATTGACGTTTTTCGCGCCAGACAGGAGGGCGGGGGGGGGCGGGCCTGCGGCGTCATACAGGGGTGCGCCCTTCTGCTGTTATAGACAGCAGGCCTTGTCAGGGCTCAGTCTGTGGCTGATTTTTTCAAGGAGAGGACGCAGGGCGGCAGAACAGTGACTCCCGGTGGCGGAAGAGGGGTAGTACATATGGACTTTGTCCCAATGTCTTTATTGTTAAGCCAAGAAATCCCCCTTATTTGACAGCAGGTTGGAGGCTGGCAAACTTAAATTAGGGTCATTGTATATGGTCAAAGAAAATATATAAGATATAATATATAATTATTTAAAAAAAAAAAAAAAAAAAAGAAAGACCAACATACGGGCCCATCAGTTTGTGGGGACACTAGTGATCTACTCTCCCCTAAACTCTGGAATTGTACTCCTGGCCACTACAGTCTGTTGTGTGGGCGGAGTCCCTCGATTTTGTATTATGGCTTCCAAGGGTTCGGGGTCAAAGGGTACAAAGAAGACCAAAAAAAAAAAAACAAAAGGGTTCCCTTTCTGATTCTGATATGCCGATTCTTTCCCCGCAGCTTATTAATTTAAGAAGCGCCTTGGATGAGCCATTAGGGGGATCTGGTGCGGAGGCTGGCCCAGATCAGCCCAGCCCTGTGTTTATCACAGAGGAGATGCTAGCCGTATCCCTAGGGGGGCTAGAAGAGAGAATAGCAGCATTGATCGCTAGAGCTATTCCTGGTAAGAAACGGGTTAGATCCCCATCACCAGGGGGTGTATCCTCAGATGCTGAGATTCTCTCTCCGGAGGAATTAGAATCACAGGAGGATCAACTGGACCTGAACCAAGAGGGTTCAGGGATGGAGGGGTCTACCTCTGAGGAACCATTTTCAGACTCCCAGACAGAGAGACTGTGGGTACAGTCTTTGACGGACATGGTCCGCTCGGCATTTAGTTTGCCATTGCCAGAACCTCAGGTTCCTCCGGTATCCTCTCTGGGCTCTTTGAGAGCCCCGTTAAGCAACGCAGTTCCTTTTTTTCCGGTCCATCCTCTCTTGGAGGAATTGATCTTTCGGGATTGGGTACGGCCGGACAGGGTTTTTCTGCCACCGAAAAGATTTGCGGTCATTTATCCCATGGAGGAAAAATTCTCCAAGAGATGGAGGCTCCCAGTAGTGGATGCAGCCATCTCATGTGTGAATAAATCACTAACTTGCCCGGTGGAAAACATACATATGTTTAAAGATCCGGTTGATAAAAGATTAGAAACACTTTTAAAAGCATCCTTTGCTACGGCAGGAGCAGTGGTGCAGCCAGCGGTAGCTGCAATTGGAGTTTGTCAGGCATTAAAAGACCAGACAAAAGAGATGTTAAAAGACATGCCTACCCAACAAGCAGAAGAGTTTGCTGACATTCCCAGAGCTCTGTGTTTTGCGGTAGATGCTATAAAAGATTCCATCCAGCAGGCTTCTCGGTTATCACTATGTTTGGTACACATGAGAAGGCTCTTATGGTTGAAGAACTGGGCGGCAGAACCCCCATGCAAAAAGCTTCTGGCAGGATTTCCCTTCCATGGAGGACGACTCTTCGGAGAGGATCTAGATAAATATATTCAGACTATTTCAAATGGCAAGAGTACCCTTTTACCGGTCAAAAAGACATTCCGGGCTCCTACATTTAGAAGGCAGCTTTTTCCTGTCTCGGGGCCCTCTAATTCCAGGCAGTATCGACGGCCGCCTGCACGATCCAACGTTAACAGTAGGCAGGGACAAACCCCTGGGGGTAAGAAGCCGTGGTATCGCAAGCCGTCAAAGACAGCCCCTAAGTCTGCCTTATGAAGGGGCGCCCCCACTCTCACGGGTGGGGGGAAGGCTTCGTCTCTTCTCAGAAGTTTGGGAAGCCAAGATCCCCGACAATTGGGTCCGGGCATCTGTAACCACAGGTTACAGACTGGAGTTTCTAAGGTATCCTCCGCCTCATTTTCAAGAATCAAGGCTACCAAGGGATCCAGCAAGGAAGGCCTCAATGCTGGCAGCTTTGGATCACCTGCTTTGCCAGGACGTAATTATAGAAGTGCCAGCCCAAGAGCAAGGCCTAGGTTTCTATTCCAATCTCTTTGTCATACCAAAGCCCAACGGCGATGTCAGGCCAATTTTGGACCTAAAGAGGTTAAACGGTTATCTAAGGGTGCGTTCCTTCCGGATGGAATCCATCCGGTCAGCAGCCGCCGCGCTTCAGAAGAACGATTTTCTGGCCTCCATAGACATAAAAGATGCTTACCTTCATGTACCAATCTTTCAGTCGCATCAAAGGTTTTTACGCTTCGCGGTCGGGCAGCGACACTTCCAATTCAGGGCGCTCCCTTTCGGGCTGGCCACGGCCCCCCGGGTATTCACGAAGATCCTAGCCCCAGTTCTGGCCAATTTAAGAATCCAAGGAGTCACAGTCCTAGCATACTTGGACGACCTTTTAATTATAGATCACTCACGGACGGGTCTGCAGAAGGCAGTAAACCTCACGGTTCGGTACCTCGAAGAATTCGGCTGGGTCCTAAACCAGGGAAAGTCAGCATTCCAGCCTACAAAGCAGTTGGAATACCTCGGCATGAGGTTAGACACGGAACGTCAAAAGGTGTTCCTGCCCCTTGTAAAGATCAGGGCGATCAAGGGGTTGGTTCAGTTGGTTATAAACAAGAAAAGACCAACTATTCGCCTGTGTATGCGATTACTAGGCAAGCTAGTGGCCACATTCGAGGCAGTACCATACGCTCAGATCCACACTCGCGTCCTACAGGCAGCCATTCTAGCAGCCTGGGGCAAGAGGGCACATGCCTTAGAGTCCCCTTTGACGCTATCATCAAGGGTCCGACAAAGCCTGGCCTGGTGGTTGAACCCTCAGAACCTTCTAAAGGGAAGATCCTTCAGCCCTGTTGTCTGGAAGGTAGTTACCACAGACGCCAGCCTGGCAGGCTGGGGGGCGGTCTTCGAGGGGTTCTCCCGCCAGGGAACTTGGGTGAAAGCAGAGAGGCAGCTCCCCATCAATATCTTGGAAATCAGAGCTGCTCGCCTAGCCCTGTTGGCGTGGACCTCCAGATTAAAGGGGTTCCGGTGAGAATCCAGTCAGACAATGCCACGGCGGTGGCATACATAAACCACCAAGGGGGAACCAGGAGCCAGGCCGCTCAGAGGGAAGTGAACTTGATTTTTCAATGGGCAGAGGTTCATGTACCCTGCATTTCAGCGATATTCATTCCCGGAGTGGACAACCTGCAGGCAGACTTTTTAAGTCGCCAGAGTCTGTTGCCAGGGGAGTGGTCTCTGCATCCCCAGGTCTTTCAGACAATCTGCCAGAGGTGGGGAACGCCAGACGTAGATATAATGGCATCCAGGTTCAACAAGAAACTAGACAGGTTCGTGTCGCGAGCGAGGGATCCTATGGCCTGCGGAACCGATGCGTTGGTTTGCCCTTGGCATCAATTCAAACTTCTATATGCATTCCCTCCACTACAGTTACTTCCCCGCCTGTTGCGCAAGATCAGAGTGGAGCACAAGCCAGTCATTCTAATAGCTCCAGCTTGGCCCCGGAGGGCTTGGTACTCACTAGTCCTGAATATGGCAGTGGGAGACCCTTGGACTCTTCCTCTACAACCAGACCTACTCTCACAAGGTCCGATCCTCCACCCTACATTACAGCGTCTAAATTTGACGGCCTGGAGGCTGAATCCCTGATTCTCAGGGGTAGGGGTCTGTCTAGGCAGGTAATCCCTACCCTGATTAAGGCTAGAAAGCCGGTCTCCAGGGTAATTTATTACAGGGTGTGGAGGAACTATATAGGCTGGTGTGAATCCAAAAGATGGAATTGCCGCAAATATACTATTGATAGGGTGTTAAGTTTTCTCCAGCTAGGAGTGGATAAAGGCCTGGCACTAAGCACAATCAAAGGACAGATCTCAGCTCTGTCAGTGTGGTTTCAGAGGCCGCTGGCCACCCACTCGCTGGTAAAGACCTTCTTACAGGGGGTCTTGCGTATTAATCCTCCTGTCAAGTCACCAGTTTGTCCTTGGGACCTAAATCTTGTCCTGTCCACTCTACAGAAACAGCCTTTTGAGCCTTTGGCTGAGATTCCTTTACTCTTACTGACAAGAAAATTGGTTTTCTTGGTCGCCATAGTTTCGGCCAGGAGAGTGTCAGAATTAGCAGCCTTATCATGTAAGGAACCATATCTTGTTCTGCATAAGGACAGGGCAGTTCTCCGGCCCCATCCTTCCTTTCTACCAAAGGTTATATCCAAATTTCACTTAAACCAGGATTTGGTACTTCCATCCTTCTTTCCAAAACCTACATCTAGAAAGGAGGGGTTGCTGCATACCTTGGATATTGTCCGGGCCATGAAGGCCTATCTTAAAGCTACAGAAAAGATCCGGAAAACAGATGTGTTATTCGTTCTACCAGATGGCCCCAAGAAGGGGCAGGCAGCTGCAAAATCCACCATCTCAAGATGGATTAGACAATTAATCATTCAAGCCTACGGGTTGAAGAGGTTGCCTCCTCCGTTGTCGGTAAAGGCCCATTCTACCAGGGCCATGGGCGCCTCTTGGGCAGCACACCATCAGATCTCTATGGCTCAGATATGCAAGGCGGCAACGTGGTCATCAGTCCACACGTTTACAAGGTTTTATCAACTAGACGTGAGAAGGAATGCGGATTCTGCCTTTGGACAGGCAGTACTACAGGCTGCAGTTTGAAATCCTCGGGATCAGAAACACCCTTGGTTATAAAAAAAAAAAAAAAAAAAAGAAAAAAGGTTTTTTCTTGACTAAGTTGGAATTATTATTATGATTTGAGTTTATCTCTAAATTGAATCCTTCTTTGGAAGATGTCTCCCTCCCCTCATTAAAGCATTGCTTTCGGACATCCCACATAGTAATGAATATGCCGCTCTGTGTCCCGTGATGTACGAGAAAGAAAAAGGGATTTTTAAATACAGCTTACCTGTAAAATCCTTTTCTTGGAGTACATCACGGGACACAGAGCTCCCACCCCTCTTTTGGGTGACCATTTTGGGAGGCATACTGCTTGCTACAAAACTGAGGGACTCCCTCTAGGGGAGGGGGTTATATAGGGAGGGGACTTCCTGTTTGAAGATTGCCAGTGTCCACACCTGAAGGTACTCCATATAACCCACATAGTAATGAATATGCCGCTCTGTGTCCCGTGATGTACTCCAAGAAAAGGATTTTACAGGTAAGCTGTATTTAAAAATCCCTTTTTTTTTTTCCTAAATACTTTTTGGGGGCTAGTGGATGGTGTCAGTAAAGCATTGGACAGTGTCAGAATTGTTTACAATTAAATTTTTTAATGATTTTTTACAATTTACTTTATTATTATTTGTTTTCACAATTATTGGGAAGAGGGGGTTGCAGTGTCAGTAGTTTTTATTTATATATATATATATATATATATTTTTATTATTATATATTTTTTTACTATTTTTTTTCAAAATATATTTTTTTATATTTTTTTCACAGTGCTTCTGGGAACAGGGGTGGGTGTTCGGGCAGTGGATGTATCAGTAGGGCAGTGGATGGTGTCAGTAGTTTTTTATTTGTATGTATTTTTTTTTTTTTTACAATTTTTTTTTCACAATGCTTTTTTTGGGGGCGGGGGGTTGGGGCAGTGGAAAGTGTGAGGTTTGTGGTTCAACTGGACCCAGGCTTTAGGACCTCTGGATGTATGGAGACCCTCTGATGCATTGGTTAGTCAAGACCAGTGGCGGCTGGTGCTCAAAATTTTTGGGGGGGCGCAAACGAAGAAAAAAAATATTGCAGCCTCACTGTGCCCATCACATGCAGCCACTGTGCCATGCCACCAAATGTAGCCACTGTGCCATGCCACCAAATGCAGCCACTGTGCCATCAATTGTCACCACTGTGCCATGCCATCAAATGCAGCCACTGTGCCATCAATTGTCACCACTGTGCCATGCCATCAAATGCAGCTACTGTGCCCATCAATTGTCACCAATGTGCCATGCCATCATATGCAGTCACTGTGCCATCAATTGTCACCAATGTGCTATGCCATCATTTGCAGTCACTGTGCCATCAATTGTCACCACTTGTGTCACTAATTGTGCCATGCCATCAAACGCCACCACTGTGCCATCAATTGTCACCAATGTGCCATGCCATCAAAAGCAGCTACTGTGCCCATCAATTGTCACCACTGTGCCATGCCATCAAATGCAGTCACTGTGCAATCAATTGTCACCACTGTGCCATGCCATCAAACGCCACCACTGTGCCATCAATTGTCACCACTGTGCCATGCCATCAAACGCAGTCACTGTGCCATCAATTGTCACCTCTCTGCCATGCCATCAAATGCAGTCACTGTGCCATCAATTGTCACCTCTCTGCCATGCCATCATATTCAGTCACTGTGCCATCAATTGTCACCACTGTGCCCGGCCTGTGCTCATTGTTGCCTCTGTGCCCCATGATGCCACTGTGCCCCATGCTTCTACTGTGCCCCATGCTGCCACTGTGCCCCATGCTGCCACTGTGCCCCATGCTGCCACTGTGCCCCATGCTGCCCCTTTCCCTGTAAAAAAATCACTTACCTGACGCTTCCATGTCCTCCCTCGATGTCTTCTGCCGCCCTGGAGAAGCTTCAGCCAATCAGGTTCCTGAAAACCAGAATCCGGGAACCTGATTGGCTGAAACGGCTGTCAGTCTAATGCAAGGACCGCAGATTGTCTGCGCTCCGAGCATAGACTTCCGAGAGCCGGAGGGCGGGACTGGAAAAGCCTATCAGAGCCACTGGCTTTGATAGGCAGTTCCCCTCAGCCAACCAGCTGTCGCTATTCGGGTAACCGGCGTCCCATGTCCGGTTATACGAATAGACCAGGCAGCTGGCAACAGTAACACACGTCCAATGCATAGCATTGAACGTGTGTTACTTGCGAGAGGGGGTGGCGCTGCAGCGCCCTCTATAGACGGCCGCCAGAACTTCGGCTAAAATGTCAAAATGACATTTTAGCCGAATAAAAGTTCTTAAAGGGCCCGTTTTTTTTTTTTTTAATTCTTTTTTTTTTTTGTGACTGCGGGAGGGGGGGCGGCGCCCGTGCGCCCATATGGGCGGGCCGCCACTGGTCAAGACACACGCAGGGATATGATGAATCAAAACTACAATTTTATTCCTCGTGCACACTGCACTTATTTAAAATATACAAGAAAAGGAACGCCCTTGGTTCAGCCAATCATAGTAAAGTAATTTGTTTATACAAGTAATACAGTATGTCACAATTATACAACATTCCTGAGTGTGTAACCATCTGCCCTAGAAGCATGAAACACAGCAATCTATTTTCTGTGTAACCTGCTAAAACTTTTTCTACCGCATGCCCTATCTTGTTATGCAAGATGTACTTCTCTAGCTCTGTGTAATTAATCCTAACAGTTCTGGGTTAAAGGATACATCTATACAAGCATTGATATTATGGGGGAACTCTAGCAAGCCTTACAATGCATTGATATTATGGGAGAACTCTAGCAAGCCTTACAGAAAGTGTTGGTAGGATGGGGGGGATGGTGTCAGTAGTTTATTATCTTATATTATTATTTTTTTTCAATTTTATTTTTTAATATCTATTGTATTTTTTTTATCAGCCCTGTTGGTGGGCTTTGGTGAGATATCAAGGGTCTAAACAGACCCCTGACATCTCATCTTTGCGACAAAGAAAGTGACAGAAGACAGAGATTCCCCAGTCCCTTTCTCAGCAGCCTCAGCATCGAATATAAATAGAGAGGAGACAGAGGCTCCTCTCCATTCATAAACTGAAGCAGAGTAAACACAGGTTACTCTGCTCAGTTATCAGGGACACAGGAGCGATTGGTAGCGATCACTCACTATGTCCAATTCAGAAAAGGAAGGGGCCATTCCCATATTTACCATCCCCTTCCTCTGCTCTCCATCCTGACACGTCCCCCACAGCTGGTGGGAGAGGAGGGAAGCCAGCTGTGGGGGGAAGAGGGGGGGTGGAGGAGGAGCATGACATGGGTCCAGAAGAGGAGGAGGACATGGAGGAGGGTTTGGAGAAGACACAGAGGGGGGCTGGAGGAGGAGGAGGACATGAAGAGGGGCTGGAGGATGACACTGGGAAAAGTCATGGGAGAGACAGCTGCAAGCACTGATCTCCCTGTATGGCATTTTAGCTGTCCCTCTCACAGCACTGATCGTCCCTGACTGTCGACCAGGGGATCATCCATGTGTACAGTGTGGGTCACAGTGGGCCTCCCTTGGAGCCAGTGTACAGTGAGCACCCTGTGCCATGGATGATGGGCCACTGCCCAGATCTCTCCATAAAGAGGACCTGTGATGCTTACTGCTATCACAAGGGATGTTGTGCATCCCTTGCAATAGTAATAACGTTGATAACAAAAATAAATAAAGAGGCAGTGTACAAAAAAACTGAATTAAAATAATAACATTTTAAGAGAAATAGTTCTGGCATACCTCATGTGTAACTCTAAACTGGTATGCTGTAAATGCTTTTAAAGCCTTGCAAGATTTTGAAGTACCATAGTTTGGTCGCCATTCCACAGGCGGGCACAATTTTTACCACTTCAATACTGGGAACTTTTACCCCCTTCCTGCCCAGGCCAATTTTCAACTTTCATCGCTGTCACATTTCGAATGAAAATTGCGTTGTCATGCAACGCAGTACCCAAATTAAATTTTATATGAATTAATACATTTTCTTAGTCTCTGTCTGATTTTTTTTAAATAAGTAATTTCTCTCCTTTACTAATGTGCACTGACGAGGCGGCACTAATGGATTCTGATAGGCTGCACAAATGGGCATTGATGAGGCGGACTTATGGGCACTGATGAGACGGCACTGATGAGGTGACACTAATATGCCACACTGATGGGCACTGATAGGTGGCACTAATATACATCACTGATGAAAACTGATAGGCGGCACTGATGGGCACTAATAGGTGGCACTGATGGGCCGCACTAATGAGCAGGCACTGATGGGCACTAAAGGCAGCACTGACTGGCATCACTGATGGGCACAGATTGGTTTCTCTGATGGGCACAGATTGACATCATAGATGGTCACTGACTGGTATCACTGCTGGGGCTGCACTGATTATCGGGCACTGATGATTAGTGCCCTAAATACCTGTACAGACCTCCCCTGCAAGGAAATGCCACTGATCGCCTCTCCTCTCCTTAAACTCTGTCAGTGTGAGGCACGGAGAGACAATTACCAGCACTTGGTGTTTACATGTGATGGATTGTGATTGGACTCAGCGGTGAGACTGAAGCGGTGTCATATGACATCGTCCCAGAATGAGAGACTATAGTAAAATGACGGTGGGCGAAAGGTGGGTAAAGTGTGACGTGCTACATAACAATTTACTCGGTTTAACAACATTTTTTGGGTAGTATTTTGTGTTTGTGTGCACTAAAATTCAATAAACTGTATTTATTAATTGCCATTGCTACACAAATGTCATGTGACAAAATTGCAACAACCAACATCTTTTTCCACCAGGCTTTTGCTTTAAGAAAAAATATAATGTTTTGGGGTTCTAACTAATTAGTAAAAAACAAAAAAGTTTTTTACATGTGCTGTATATGAAAAGTGTCAAAATATAAAAAAAAATGATCTTCTAAAAAACCTGTACAGGTCACCAATTGTCCCATTCTCAGTACCGAAAAAGTAATCAAGCAGCTGTAGAACTGCCCAGATCACTTTTGCTGAAAAAACTATCACTGGTTGAAAACAAAAACACTACCGAACTCAAACATGAGTTTGTTTTAACCACTTGAGGCCTAGGCCTTATGAATTTCAAGTTGTTAAGAACAATGTTTGACTTTTCTTTAAGATGTTAAAGCTTATAAGTGATTTTAGTGATTGGATGTAGATCTACTTTAAGTTTAGATTTTAAGGTCAAAGTCAAAAGTTAAGGGGGAAAATACAATATTTTAAATAAATATGTTTGCACAGTTAAAAACAGTCATAACTTGTTTTCTTGGAAAAATATTGGGCCAGATTCACGTACATCGGCGCATTTTTTGACTGGCGTAGCGCACCTCCTTTATGTTAGACTGCCGCAATGTAGCGGCGCAATCACCGTATTCTCGATTGATTTGCGCAGAAATTAGCGCCAGTGCAACGTAATTTCAGAGGCGTAAGGCAGAGTAATTCAAATTGGGAAGGACGTGGGCGTGTTACATTGAAATGAGCCGTGACCCCATGCAAATGAAGGGCCAGCCGGCTCGCGCATGCGCGCATGAAGCAGACCATGGTCAGCACCTCTGTGCGCATGCTCACAACTCGGGAACGGCGCAATCAGTGAAATTGGAAGTGGACCAGGGCAACTTAGTGAACTACACAGACAGCATAAATAGACAGACACAAACGCACTTCCTTTGCAAAAGTACATCCCTTTGTATCCCTTCCTATACAGCAAGGTGCTTTTGATCTGTTGTTTATTAGTGTTTGTTTGTTTGTTTGTGACGTGTCTTTGAGATATTTGGGGACTGTTTTGCAGAGTGATTTTTGTCTTTTATGTGTTTTCTTTGTTGTTGTTTTTTTTTTTATTAGACTTTTGCTTGGCATTTTTTCTTTTTGCTGTTCAATTTTTTTTTGGGGGTTCTGTTTGTGAATGATTTTGGAATGTGGGGGTGACATTCCTGCCGGAAAAGGGGTGTCACCCTCATTTGTGGTGGAGAAGTGATCCCCAGGTCTGTGTGAATGGTGTATGAATGTACAGTGACATATTTGGAGCTGTGGCATGGTGTTGCTGCTCACAAGTCCTGCATGGTGGGCTTGTGCCAATCCAATCTGATGAGGATGTGATGTGTCTGTGCTAGGGACCACAGTGGTGTGCATGCATGCATTCTCATTGTGCCATGATTAATGTGTGTGTTTAATGTGCAAAGATGCCTAATGTGAGCTGGCTCCTGGCTGCTCTTCCCTCAGAAGACGGGGTAGCCTCGGTTAGGGGGGGATTGTCTGGTTCTGGGGTCAGGTCATCACTTATGTCAATCTGCAGGCCTTTTCCTGCAGGCTGGTGTTGGGCTCCTGCAGGGTTGTGATTAATTCCAGGATGGCATGAGGGGTGAATCTGAAGATGCGAGACACCTCAGAATCACTCATGCCAAAGATGTCTATGCGTGTGTGATATATCAAGTGAAGAGTGAGGGGCTTGTATCAGATTAGATTATTATATCCATTAAGGTTTTAAAGGGCTATTGAAAGATAGTGAGACCGTGTTTGTAATTTGTATGTATGTTATGTACTGATGTATATATGTACAGTGCGGAAAATAAGTATTTGAACACCCTGCTATTTTGCAGAAATCACAATTTATGATTTTTTAACTATTTATTTGTATGATACAGCTGCAAAGAAGTATTTGAACACCTGTCTATCAGCTAGAATTCTGACCCTCAAAGACCTGTTAGTCTGCCTTTAAAATGTCCACCTCCACTCCATTTATTATCCTAAATTAGATGCAACTGTTTGAGGTCATTAGCTGCATAAAGACACCTGTCCACCCCATACAATCAGTAAGAATCCAACTACGAACATGGCCAAGACCAAAGAGCTGTCCAAAGACACTAGAGACAAAATTTTACACCTCCACAAGGCTGGAAAGGGCTACGGGGAAATTGCCAAGCAGCTTGGTGAAAAAAGGTCCACTGTTGGAGCAATCATTAGAAAATGGAAGAAGCTAAACATGACTGTCAATCTCCCTCGGACTGGGGCTCCATGCAAAATCTCACCTCGTGGGGTCTCAATGATCCTAAGAAAGGTGAGAAATCAGCCCAGGACTACACGGGAGGAGCTGGTCAATGACCTGAAAAGAGATGGGACCACCGTTTCCAAGGTTACTGTTGGTAATACACTAAGACGTCATGGTTTTAAATCATGCATGGCACGGAAGGTTTCCCTGCTTAAACCAGCACATGTCAAGGCCCGTCTTAAGTTTGCCAATGACCATTTGGATGATCCAGAGGAGTCATGGGAGAAAGTCATGTGGTCAGATGAGACCAAAATAGAACTTTTTGGTCATAATTCCACTAACCGTGTTTGGAGGAAGAAGAATGATGAGTACCATCCCAAGAACACCATCCCTACTGTGAAGCATGGGGGTGGTAGCATCATGCTTTGGGGGTGTTTTTCTGCACATGGGACAGGGCGACTGCACTGTATTAAGGAGAGGATGACCGGGGCCATGTATTGCGAGATTTTGGGCAACAACCTCCTTCCCTCAGTTAGAGCTTTGAAGATGGGTCGAGGCTGGGTCTTCCAACATGACAATGACCCGAAGCACACAGCCAGGATAACCAAGGAGTGGCTCTGTAAGAAGCATATCAAGGTTCTGGCGTGGCCTAGCCAGTCTCCAGACATAAACCCAATAGAGAATCTTTGGAGGGAGCTCAAACTCTGTGTTTCTCAGCGACAGCCCAGAAACCTGACTGATCTAGAGAAGATCTGTGTGGAGGAGTGGGCCAAAATCCCTCCTCCAGTGTGTGCAAACCTGGTGAAAAACTACAAGAAACGTTTGACCTCTGTAATTGCAAACAAAGGCTACTGTACCAAATATTAACATTGATTTTCTCAGGTGTTCAAATACTTATTTGCAGCTGTATCATACAAATAAATAGTTAAAAAAATCATACATTGTGATTTCTGGATTTTTTATTTTTTTTGAATATGTCTCTCACAGTGGACATGCACCTACAATGACAATTTCAGACCCCTCCATGATTTCCAAATGGGAGAACTTGCAAAATAGCAGGGTGTTCAAATACTTATTTTCTGCACTGTATGTATATTTCTGCTCAAAATGTTTATAAAAGCAAAGAAAAATTTTGGGGATAAAAAAAAAAATTCCTCTCCCGTGCCCTCCTCCGTGCCCTCCTCCGTGCCCTCTTCCTTCTTTGCTCATCTAAAGTCAGTGGTATAGCTATGAGCATGGATGCCACTGGCATGTTGGCATACAGATTGTTGTGCAACACATGTGACTGCTCAGCTCCTCACTAACAGTGTTGCTTTCTCTGACATGTAGACGAATTTTCTAATTTTATACCACCTTTTATATGGTCTAATTTTAGACAGGCCGTGCAGCTGTTGCGCACAGCGCGTAGCCTGCGCTGCACCAACGTTCTTTTGTGGATCCCCGTAACTCCCTCATTAGCATATTTGAATAGCAAAACCATGGTGTGTCTAGCGCAGTTTTGCGCAGACGGATGTGCCTGTCTATCGAAATTACGCCAGACAAAAAAAAGTAGATTTCTTGCGTATCTCGTTTCGGGGGTGCGGAGCATCGAAACGCATGCGCACATTTAGACTTACGCCGCGCATCTCCTGTTACGCCGGCGTAATCGCTCTGTGAATCTGGCCCATTGTTTCTGGTTTGAAGATAATGGTTCATAATTTAAATAAAAATGTAAACAAAAAGCACCTGTACCTGATACAAGTTGCAGGGGAGCTTAATGTGAGGGGCCACATAGCAGCTGGGGTAAGTGTGTTAGATTTGAGGATTCTTCAAGTGCTGTAGCTCCTGCAGCAGAGAAAAGATTACACAAACAGGCGCCAGACCAGGTAAGTACTGCATAAAGAACTGTCTGTTTCTACACATGCTTTTTGGGCTGCAATAGGATAAGTTAGCATAATGTTTCATATTTGTACTAGTTTGTTAAGTTGTATTAGATCAGTGTAGTCAAGCCCATATTCTATATGAGATTAAATGCAACTACAATCTTTAGCAGTCTTCAGAGCTGTAATTTCATTCAAAGACAACTCTGCGGCTTTCCTTTACATGAAATGCTATTTTTGCTTGGTTTCTATGAATGGTTCCTATATTTTTTGTTGCATTTGGAAACTCTCCATTGCTTTAGTTATGTAAGATTACTCCAGACATTGAAATCCAAACTCAGTGGCTGCATGCATATTACAGACTTCAATATGTAAATAGCACTGTTAAGAAAGGAAAAACAAGAAAAAAAATGTCAATTGATAGGTATTTTCCTATACCTTTTTTTTGTGTGTATTTTTAAGTGAAGGGTTTTTAAATAGAGGACATTAAACAAGGGTAAAAAGACCAGGTAACAGTAGTATTCATTTTTTAAGTTAAGTTATATTTTCTGAGGCAGAAAACAATATATATATATTTAAAAATATAGGATTTACTTTATAAATTATGCACAAAAACATTTTAGCCTAGCATGTACATAATATCACATAAATATATCAGGGAAAAGCTAAATCCAAGTGAAAATATTTTTTAAATCATCCACTTATGTCATTATTTACAAAATAAAAACTTGACACAAAATTACCAAAAAATCGTAACAATACGAACTAATCGTAACAATACGAACTAATAGTAAGAATCCCATGTAAATGTGTCCCATTGAATTTTTAAAAGTGATGCTGTTTAAGTTAAGGTTAATTAATAATAGTTGCCCATAGTTATTTTCTTTCATCTGATATTGGTTGATCCACCACTAGAATGCATCCAACACTGGGTTTGTCAGATGCTTGCATATTTCTGCTGCACATTACGCCCTCATCTCACACTTCTGGACTGCTTATGTCCATTGTGTGTCCCTTGAGAGCTGCAGAGACACACTAGTGATATAGCAGCCAGCGTCATGTAGCAGGAGATGCAAGAATCTGAGATATTCTGATTATTCCAAAGCCAGGTGTAGCTCTGGAATTGGGCATAGATAGGCTGCAAGGGAGTCACTGCTGGTAAATATTAATAATATGCTTAAACAGGCTGCCTTTTTAAAATCCTTTTTTTCTTATAATAGTGGTGCTTTATCAGAAACAACTTATAGTGGTATAACTGTTAAATAATTAACAGCATGTTACTGATAGGGACTGATGTTTTAATACCATGTGCGGCATATTGTACATAGGATTAAAAAGCCAACCTTACTGTAAACGAATGCTTTAGTTACAGGTGAGTGCCAGTGGGTTAAATCGCTACATTTCCCAAATAAGGAGCTCTACTGCCTTCCTCGCACCATGTGGCAAACACTTGCAGCTGGAATTTTCAGTTAGCTTTTTCTTTAATATTAAGAATTAAACCAAAAAATTGCATGATTGGCTTGACTATTAGACAAAACAGACAACTGTGACATGAATATGATGTAACTTGAGTACCAGAGACCAAGGCCCCTTTCACATCATCATTAGATTGACTTCTGTCGAGAGGAAACAGCCAAAGATGGATTGAAATTTAACCTGTCCCTGCTGAATCGACCACATTTCAATCCTTCTATGACTAGCTTAAGACTCTAATTCCAGGACCCACAAGTCTTCTACTACCTCCAGCTCAGGGAATTCTAAGCGTCCTTAACAGTGCAATAGCTTAAAACCCACAGATAATTCCACTCTGTAGAACAGTGTCTACAATGTTCATTCTTTTTTTTGGCTACCACTTGCTAATAATTCACTGATTTGTACTGTCATTCAAGGGGTTGCTCACCATGCTTCCCCTGATCATCCCCTACTTCAACTGTGGGATTAAAATACAGTATTGTCAATGTGATAAAGACCCCCATTTGAACTTATTCAGGACATTTCCTTGAAATCGTTGTTCCCTAAGGTAGACTTTCTTCTAGCTGAAGTGATGACCACAGAGTTATCAGTGATTGTTGTGAGACAATTTGTTTTTAAACAAAGGTTTAAAACTTGGTTAAGACCAAGATGCTAATTTTGGCTGTAACTTTCTTCAAGTGGCCATTTAATATCCTTTTTAATATCCTTTTTTCTCTTCTTGATTTTTTTTTTGGGCTGCTTCACCTGTGTTTAGATGTGTCTGCCCCTCAGTTTTGACTGTATTTGGACATCCTTTGGCTGCCTAAAATCTATTATCTATATACAGTTGTGCTCATAAGTTTACATACCCTGGCAGAATATGAATGATAACACAAAAACTTTTCTTTCACTCATGGTTCGTGTTTGGCTGAAGCCATTTTTTATCAATCAACTGTGTTTACTCTTTTTAAATCACAATCACAATAAACTACCCAAATTACCCTAATCAAAAGTTTACATACCCCAGTCCTTAATATCGTGTATTGCCCCCTTTGACATAAATTACAGCTTGAAGTATTTTGTGGTATTTGTGGATGAGGCTCTTTATCTTCTCAGATGACTCAATGATATTGGGGTCAGTAGACTGAGATGGCCAATCCAGAACCTTCACTTTATTCTGGTGTAGCCAATGACAGGTCGACTTGGACTTGTGTTTTGGATTATTGTCATGTTGGAATGTCCAAGTACGTCTCATGCGCAGCTTCCTGGCTGATGAATGCAAATGTTCCCCCAGTATTTTTGATCACATATTGCATTCATCTTGCCATCAATTTTGACCCATTTTCCTGTGCCTTTGTAGCTCACACATCCCCAAAACATCAGCGATCCACCTCTGTAGGAATGGTGTACCTTTCGCCTTGTTGACTCCTCTCCAAATGAAGCGTTTATGGTTGTGGCCAAAAAACGAAATTTTGGTCTCATCACTCCAAATTGCTTTGTGCCAGAAGGTTTGAGGCTTGTCTCTGTGCTGTTTGGTGAATTGTGAGCGAGATACTTTGTTGCATTTCCGTAGCAATGGCTTTATTCTGGCAACTCAACTGTGCAGCCTATCTTTCTTCAAGTGCCTCCTTATTGTGAATCTTGAAACAGCCACACCACATGTTTTCACAGAGTACTGTATTTCACCTGAAGTTATTTGTTAGTTTTTCTTTGCATCCCGAACAATTTTCCTGGCAGTTCTGGCTGAAATTTTAGTTGGTCTACCTTACTATAGTTTGGTTTCAACAGATGCCCTCCTTTTCAACTTATTAATTCCAGTTTGAACACTGCTGATTGGCATTCTCAATTCCATGGATATCTTTTTATATCCCGTTTCTGCTTTATAAAGTTCAACTACCTTTTGCCACAGATCTTTTGACAATTCTTTTGCTTTCCCCATAACTCAGAATCCAGAAACGTCAGTGCAGCACTTGATGAAAGATGCAAGGGTCTGTCAGGAGTCCAGAAACTCATTTACCTTTTAAACACACACTGGTTACAAGCAAACAGATCACAGGTGAGGATGGTTGCCTTTAATAGACCCTTTGTGTCAACTTGTTTGCATGTTATCAGGCCAAAATAACCAGTGTATGTAAACTTTTGATCAGGGTCATTTGGGTAGTTTATGTTGTGATTATGATTTAAAGAGTTAACACAGTTAATAAATGGCTTCAGCCAAACACTAACCATGAGTGAAAGAAAAGTTTTTGTGTTTACTATTCATATTCTCTGAAAAATGTCCAATAAATCATAAATCCTGCCAGGGTATGTAAACTTATGAGCACAGCTACATTATATATATAGGGGTAATAAATATAGAGGAACAAAGGTTAAAACTGAGATAAATATAAACAGTATTAACACGCTACTGTGGAACAGCTGAATGACAGCTGTGAAGGGTTCAAGTGTGAAGCAACTGCTACAAAACACTGAAAGGTAAAAGCAAGACCTGAGTGTGCATGAATATAAAAAGTAGTGCTGAGCTGTTGATAAAATGATATGCAAAAGTATAAAAACGCACAAGCATAAAAGCAATGAGTATAAAAACGCACAAGCATAACAACAATGATAATTGGTGCAAAGTGCAAAATAATGTGCAAGTGGCAAACTAAATAATGTACTACACAATATAGTGTCTAAATAAACCTCAAATGCTAAATGTAACACAATGCGAAATAATCATGGAAAAAACTTCAAATAGTACAAGGGCAAATAACATCTGCTCTGAAACAATCACATCTGCTGTGAAATATGTAAAATAAGCATGAAATTAAATGCAAAAGGTGCATTAGGTGAATGTGGTAAATTCCAAAGTGTGATGCAAAAAGAAAAGAAAAAGTCCAAAAGGTGCAATCGCACATAAAAAGTGATGTGTGCAAGGTGAAGACTTCTTCAGTGCCTTCTACTAAGGTGTAAATGTGCAGAGTGATGGCTCTTCAGTGTCTTCTGCTAAGATAAATGAATGGCCCCTTACCTCACTGCTGTGAGGTTACAGCATATAAGAAAAGCCTGAGTGTAACCAGCGTAATCCAGCCTGCCTGGATGGTGCCTTGGGTAATCCCTGGATGTGGTCCTTGGTTGTGGGGAGCGGCTGTTACATCCGTGGTGTAAGGGGTCTCCGAATGTCGTGCATATATGATAGCAGGGAAGGTAAAAGGAATCCCAGAATAGTGTAGTATGTTTTAACTACAATTGTGTTTATTGCATAAAAAGTATACAAGGTACACACATTCAAACAGTAAACAAAACATGTGTATCCACGGTTGCCTCTACATACGGGAATGTGGCCATTTAGTTTGCATTTGTAACGCTATACAAGTTACTCACTCTTTACAAGAGGACCTGAATAAATTAATGGAATGGGCTACTGCATGGCAAATTAAGTTTAACATTGAAACATGTAAGGTAATGCACATGGGAGGTAAAAATTTAGGATCTAAGTGTCCTAGTGGAAGAATGACTGAGCAATAGCATGCAGTGTCAAGCTGTGACTGCCAAAGCCAGAAGAATATTAGCATGCATTAAAAAGGGAATTTCCTCCAGAATTTAGTCCAGAGAAGGGCAACTAGATTAATGAGGGTATTGGAGAACCTCAATTATGGGGAAAGACTACAAGTACTAAATGTATTCTCCCTGGAGAAGAGACACTTGAGAGGAGATATGATTGGGATATACTAATATCTCAATGGTGATCCCAGCGTAAGTATGAAACTTTTCAGTCCCAGGGAGTGTAAGAGGACACAGGGCCTCTCGATGAGACTGGAAGAGAAGCAGTTTAACCTTAAAGTGCGTAGGGTTTTTTCACTGTGAGGGAGGTTAGGATGTTGAACTCTCTTCCACAATCGGTGGCATTGGTAGAAAGTATGGATAGTTTTAAAAGATTGTTGGACCTGCATCTAAACGGAAACAATTTAAGGGGGTATAGGAAATTATTTTTCTACACACACACACACCGGTTGAACTGCTTACAACTATGTAACTATGTATCTAAAACTATGAAATCCTTTTCTCAGCACACATATATACTATGGGCCAGATTCAGGTAGAGTTACTCTGGAGTATCAGTGATACTCCAGCCTAACTCTCACTTTGAGCCGGCGTTTCTGTTTTCAGTAAGCAGAAAACAAGAAACGCCGGGTTGGAGTTCCTATACGAGCGGCGTAATTGTATTTCGCCGTCGTTTCGGAACTGCAATTTTAAAAATGGCGCTCGGGGTGTTCCCGCTAATTAACGCCGAGAATATGTTAATCAGCGAGAATCGGCAATTCACGATCGTATTCGGGCCCGACGCAGTGACTTTCCGACGTTTCCGTAAGAGATACGCGGCGTAAAGAAAAAACAGCCCCCTAGTGGAGTATCCTATGTTAAGTATGGCCGTCGTCATCGCGTCGAATAATTTTTTTTTCGAGTCGTTTGCGTAAAACGTCTGTGAATGTGGATTGACGTCATTGACGTTCACTGACAGAATTTGGAGCATGCGCACTGACAGTCGACGCATGCGCAGTACGTTCGCCGCGGGATCGCGCCTATTTTAAATACTACACGCCCCCTACCCGCCCAATTTGAATTCCGCCGGCTCATTTTCGCTACGCCGCCGCAACTTTAGGAGCAAGTGGTTTGTGAATACAGTACTTGCTCCTAAAGTTTCGGCGGAGTAACGTAAATGAGAAAAGTTACTCCAAAATAAAGATTCGCCCATCTACCTGAATCTGGCCCTTTATTTTCCTTTCAGACTGCTTGTTACAACTTAGGTGTCAGGTGGGTTAGGGTTATAACCTCTAGTAGGATGGCCTTTAGTTTTATATGTTTCTATAACCCTTGGGGCCAATCAATGGACTGGATTTTGTGGTGAGTAATAAATCCCATTATTCTTACTGACCTGACCATAAAATATAGGTAGAAATTATTAAAAAAAAAAAAAACACTACACACATTCCCTTTTAAGGGTGTTCATGTTTTATGGTAGTGCAGGTTAGGGAGGTTTTTTTTAAGCCAGGAACAATGTCGGTGTCTCTGCACTGGACTTGATAACCCAGGTAAGTAGGGTTGAACGAACATTTAGAAATATCAGGAAAGCCAGTAGAATTACTGTTACTGATCTCCAGAATAAGCAAACTATAAATGCAGAAGAATAAGGGACTAGACATGTGCTATTTGTTTAGTTCTGAATCAAAATTTGGCCAAATGTTTAAATATTCAGAAATTCAGATGTATCCAAATTTTCGAATCACAATAGGAACAAATTTATACAAATCTGAGAAATTTAGAAAGAAACTAAATTTCATTTGAATTCAACTATTCTCCTTCAAAAACTGTGTGCAGGTGTATCTAAAAGAATTGTATTTGACCAAAAATATGTAGCAGAATACATATTGGCCTAAATTTATGAAGAAATTCAATTTTTTTATTGGATATGTTTTATAGCAGAAAGTAAAACATATTGGGCCAGATTCACAGAGCGATTACGCCGGCGTTACAGGAGATGCGTGGCGTAAGTCTAAATTTGCACATGCGTTTCGATGTGCCGCATCCCCAAAACGAGATACGCAAGAAATCTACTTTTTTTTGTCCGGCGTAATTTCGATAGACAGGCGCATTCGTCCGCGCAAAACTGCGCTAGACACACCATTGATTTGCTATTCAAATATGCTAATGAGGGAGTTACGGGGGTCCACAAAAGAATGTTGTTGCAGCGCAGGCTACGCGCTTTGCGCAACAACTGCACGGCCTGTCTAAAATTAGACCATATAAAAGGTGGTATAAAATTAGACAATTCGTCTACATGTCAGAGAAAGCAACACTGTTAGTGAGGAGCTGAGCAGTCACACAACAATCTGCACAACAATCTGTATGCCAACATGCCAGGGACATCCTTGCTCATAGCTATACTACTGACTTTAGAGGAGCAAAGAAGGAGGAGGGCACGGGAGAGGATATACCGCACCCGCATAGACCTCTTTGGCATGAGTGATTCTGAGGTGTATCGCATCTTCAGATTCACCCCTCATGCCATCCTGGAATTAACCACAACCTTGCAGGAGGACATCACCAGCCCAACACACCGCTCACATGCAGTGCAGCCACTGGTCAAGGTCATGGCAACACTCCATTTCCTTGCCAGTGGCTCTTTTCAAAGAACAAGTGGAGTGGTGGCTGGGATGTCACAATCCTCCATGAGCAGATGTGTGCACCAGGTTGTCCCTGCAATCCTCACACGCATGGCCAACCAAATCATCAAACCAACCACTGAGGACCTGGGGCTGAAGGCAATGACAGATTTCTACAGAATTGCCAGATTCCCACGCACCGTGGGGGCCATTGATTGCACACATGTGGCACTCCAGCCCCCCCATGAGACAGAGCACATATACTGCAATCGGAAGCATTGGCATTCCATCAACGTACAGGTGATAGTCGATGCCCAAGGCTTCATATGGCACGTCCGTGCCAAACACCCCGGATCCAGCCATGACAGCTACATCTACAATCAGGGCCCCGTCTGAATGGAATTCGAACAGAACGTGTATGGGGACACCTGGCTGGTTAGTGAGTGACATGGGTGGCAGGCATGACTGTCCCCCCCCATGATGCACACATCACAAGGGGCACATGCATGACTAACATCCTCCTGTCTTTTTCCTTACAGGTGACTCTGCATATGCACTGGGACCCCATCTCATGACTCCTATCCGGAACCCCCAAACCCCAGGAGAGGAAAGATACAATGAAGCCCACACCCAAACACGTGCAGTGGTGGAGCGCACCTTTGGCCTCCTGAAGTCACGATTCCGATGCCTTGATAAGTCTGGGGGGACCCTGTTGTATTCCCCAAACTTCGTGTGCCAGATCATCGGTGCATGTTGCCTGCTGCACAACTTCGCACTGAGAAAGGGCCTGCAGATTGACATACATGATGACCTGACCCCTTAACCAGACAATCCCCCCCTAACCGAGGTTACCCCATCTTCTGAGGGAAGAGCAGCCAGGAGACAGCTCACATTAGGCATCTTTGCACGTTAAACACACACATTAATCATGGCACAATGAGAATGCATGCATGCACACCACTGTGGTCCCTAGCACAGACACATCACATCCTCATCTAATTGGATTAGCACAAGCCAACCATGCTGGACTTGTGAGCAGCAACGCCACGCCACGGCTCCAATTATGTCACTGTACATTCATACACCATTCACACGGACCTGGGGATCACTTCTCCCTGGTCCTGGGGAACCCTACTCCACCAAAACTGAGGGTGACATCCCTTTTCTGGCAGGAATATCACCCCCATATTCCAAAAACATTCACAACACAAAAAAAAAAAAAAAATGTCCAGCAAAAAAAAAAATTCCCAGAAAAAAAAACATGAAAAAGCAAAGGGGGAAAACAAATTAATGCCGCTGGCGTGAGCCACGCCTGGGGCGCCCACGGCCACGGCCCTGGCTCCTCAGGGGAGACTCATGGGGAGGGGGGGGGTAATCCGGGGAAGGAGGAGCAGCCCCTGGTCTCTGCCCACCTGGCGGCCTGCCCTCCAAGGCCACGGCAATTCTGTTCAGGCCAGCACCTAGTGTTGCCGTGTTGGCCTGGATAGCCTGGGTGAGGGCCCTCACATCCTGCCCAACATCTGCTGTTGTAGTCTGCAGTACGTTTAGGCAGTTTGTAAGAGCCCGGGAGTGGCAGTCCAGGTCCCCAAGCGTATCCTTTATGGAGGACAGGCTCTCCTCCATCCGCCCCAAGGTCTGGCTGACCTGTCCCAGATGGCGGGTCTAAAGGGCCTGGTCCCTTCTCAGATTGGCGGGCAGAACCTCGGCCACCCCCCTGGTCTTCTGGGACGACTTCCTGCCTTCAGCTGAGGCTTGGGGCCGGGGAGAAGGGGAGGCCCTTGGGAGAGGAGCCCTGTTGGAGGAGGAGTGGGAGGGGCTAGCCCTTATGGAGGGCTGCTGCCAGCCAGAGAGGAAGACTCCTCCAAAAACAGCAATCCACTGGCTGACATGACATCCTCCTCCTCCTCAAACTCCTCCTCTTCAACCTCCTCCTCTTCAATCTCCTCCGAGGACTCCGGCATTATCTGAGGGTCCTCATCAGGCTGTTGTCCCTGGGATGGTGCGGTCAGCCCAGATGGCCCAGCACCCTCCTGCACATCTGTGGATGACACAAAACATTCACAGGTTGGAGGATCCACACACTTGCCACATATTCCCTTTCACCCCCCCACATGCTACACACCTGATGGGGCAAAAAAACCTTACCTGGCATCACGCCTTCATGACTGGAGTCATAGCCAGGCAGGCCCTCCACCTGTTGTCTATGAAAGGTGTGGGCCACCGCACGCTCCTCCGCTGTCAGCCAAACAGGGCATGGTGGGCCCCCTCCTGTGCCCCTGGCATGGGCTGCCATTTTGGCCAGCTTCTTTCTGACCAGACGCCGGAGGTCATTGATCTTCTTTTCAATCCCCGGCCGTGTCCGGGTCTCCCCCCCCCCCCGCGCTGAGTTCACCTGGTCAGTAATGTGCTGCAAAATCTCACGCCTCCTGGCCGATGTGGTGTTGGCACTCTCCGGGCCATGGAGGAAACGCCCATATTGGGTAATGGCCCGGGCAATTATTTGTTTCTCCCCAAAGTAAAATTCAACTTTCTCTTCCTCTCAGTCATACTCAAACAAAAACTCTCTCCCAAACAATCAACAAAAATCACTCACAAAAACAAGCAGGAAAAATCAAGAAACAAAACATACAAACAAAAATCTATCAACCAAAAAGTCTCACAAGCAGTCACCAAAAAACACTTTCAAATATCTTCTACAAAACACTAGATCAAACAGTCAACAAATATAACAAAGACAAGTCACAACGCAACAAACAACAGAACAAAAGCACTTTGCTGTATAGGGAGGGTTACAAAGGGATGTACTTTTGCAAAGGAAGTGCGTTTGTGTCTGTCTATTTATGCTGTCTGTGTAGTTCACAAAGTTGCCCGGGTCCACTTCCAATTTCACTGATTGCGCCGTTCCCGAGTTGTGAGCATGCGCACAGAGGTGCTGACCATGGTCTGCTTCATGCGCGCATGCGCGAGCCGGCCGTCCCTTCATTTGCATGGGGTAACGGCTCATTTCAATGTAACACACCCACGTCCTTCCCAATTTGAATTACTCCGCCTTACGCCTCTGAAATTACGTTGCACAGGAGCTAATTTCTGCGCAAATCAATCGAGAATACGGTGATTGCGCCGCTACATTGCGGCAGTCTAACATAAAGGAGGTGCGCTACGCCAGTCAAAAAATGCGCCGATGTACGCGAATCTGGCCCATTGTTTTTTTTGTTTGTTTTTTTCAAAATCTTTTTGTTTATGGCGCAAAAAAGAAAAAACCCAGTGGTGATCAAATACCACCAAAAGAAAGCTTTATTTATGTAAAAAAATATATAAAAATGTAATTGATGTAGAGTGCTGCATGACTGCGCAATTGTCAAAGTAACACAGTGCCATATAGCAAAAAATGGCATGGTCATGAAGGGGGGTCAATTTTCCATCCAGTAGTTAATGTCACTAGTGATGTCTGTGGCAGTTTGTCAGTTCCCTCCAGTGTCAGTGTCAGATTGTCCGTCGCAATTTCAGTGTCCCATTATAAGTCGTTGATTACCGCCATTAGTAATATAAAAAAAAACATTTCCAGTATTAATACCATGGTTTGTAGGCACTACAATTTTTACGCAAAGCTATCTATTTACACTTATTGGGATTTTTTTTTAATAAAAAATTTAGCAGAATACATTTTAGCCAAAAGGTATGAAGAAATGTTAAATTAAAAAAAATTAAAATAATTATTGGATATGTTTTATAGCAGCAAATTATATACATTTTATTTGGGCAAAAAAGTGGTTAAATTGTTAAAAACAAAAAAGTAAAATATATATTTTTGAAAGCATTTTTACTTTACATTATTTATTCACACCTGCCTAAAACTTTTGCACAGTACTAAGATTTGTAGGTAAAGTTGATCCAGGGTAAATCCGATTGCCTCTCGAGGGATCAGGAAGGAATTTTTTCCCCTCCTGTAGCAAATTGGATCATCGCTCTGCTGGGGTTTTTTGCCTTCCTCCGGATCAACTGTGGGTATGGAGTTGGGTGTATGGGATTGTACTGTGTTTTATTTTGTTTGTTTATTTTATTTTTTTATGGTTGAACTGGATGGTCTTTTTTCAACCTGGCTAACTATGTAACTATGTACTGTACCTTATGCCACAACATTTTTCTCGACGTGATTCTTGTCAAGCCGATCGTGAAAAAAATGCTTGAGCAAAGCGCGGTGACATACACCACGTACGACGGCACTATAAAGGGGAAGTTCCATTCAGATGGCGCCACCCTTTGGGCTGCTTTTGCTGATTTCGTGTTACCGTGTGTTAGTAAAAGTTTGGTGAGAGACGATTCACGCTTTTCAGTCTTCGTGCTTTTCAGTCTGTTACAGCGTGATGAATGTGCTATCTCTATTACAAATGCTAGTTTTACCAGAATGAGTGCTCCCGTCTCATAACTTGCTTCTGAGCATGCATGTTTTTTTCCGACGTTAAAGAGTACACGCGACCGTTTTTCACGACGTGAAAAAATAGAGAATGTCCCCTGCTTGCCCCTGGTGCCGACGCGTGTGCCTGCGGGCGCGATCACCGCCGGGCACCTGCGATCGCTTGTTACAGAGCGAGAACCCGGAGCTGTGTGTATAAACACACAGCTCCCGGTCCTGTCAGGGGGAGAAATGACTGATCGCATGTTCATACAATGTATGAACAGTGATCTGTCATTTCCCCTAGTCAGTCCCACCCTCCCTTCAGTTAGAACACACACGTGGAACATATTTAACCCCTTCCTCGCCCCCTAGTGTTAACCCCTAACCCCTTCACAGTCAGTGAATGCCAATAGTCCCAAAAATATGTCAAAAGTGTCTGAAGTGTCCGCCATAAGGTCGCAGTACCGATAAAAATCGCAGATCGCCGCCATTACTAATAAAAAAAATATTAATAAATACAGTATATATACATTTTATATATAATATATATAAAATATAAAAATAAAAACCGCAGAGGTGATCAAATACCACCAAAAGAAAGCTCTATTTGTGGGGAAAAAAAGTACGCCAATTTTGTTTTGGGAGCCACACCGCAAGACCGCGCAATTGTCAGTTAAAGCGACCCGGTCTTTGACTAGCAAAATGGTCCAGGGGGTGAAGTGGTTAATACATATAGTTGTACAATCATCCTACCCATAGATGGTTTAAATCTCAGACAATCCCTGCAGAACTGGCCAAGATTTCAACCATTTACGTCCAGCTTTTCTGTAAGTACAAATAGAACTTTTATAGCAAATTTAGGTAGAACTTGCAAGCAACGCAGGCAAGACACAGTTGGAGAATAACAAACAGTGTTGTATGTATATAGGGGCATGAAACCAGTTTCATCGGACCAGTCCGATGGTGTGTACAGCCTATCGGACCGTTGTCCGTCAGACCAAAGTTTTAAAACCTGCTTTAAAATCTGTCTGACAGACACCTGTCCGTCGGACAGGTTCGATGGTTAGTACGCAAAAGCATCGGACCAAAAACCCGCGCATTTTTTCAGTATGTCGTTGTGTTTTACGTCACTGCGTACTGACACGATCGGTTTTTGAACTGATGGTGTGTACACACCATCAGACCATCAGTCTGTGAACCGATGAAAACGGTCCGTCGAACCAATTTCATCAGACCGGTCTGATCGTGTGTACGTGGCCTTACGGATCAAACTAGACCATCAAACCAACCAGGGATTATCGAAATGAAAAATATTGGGTGTGCGCATTCCAAGAGTGCTGATCAAATAGGGTAGAACCTATTTTCTGTTCCATACTGCTCCATAGGACAACGGAAACAAGAGGATTAACATGTTGCTGTACGACTCTCATCGCACTTAATAAGAGGACATTGTGTCATACATATTGTCATTAACATATTTTTTTTACATTATTATTATAATGCCTATGTTATTTTCTATGTGGTTATGAGTAGCTGCATGTTCTTCTGTGTTGAAAAAAAAAATTCTGATCATGTGCAAAACTTTTCATGTAATGTTTTGTTGTAGGAAACCAGTACACATTACATGAAAATTGTAAGCTCTTTTCAGTTGTGCTGTTTGATCCTTCAGTAATATTCTTTTGGAAGATCTGAATTGGCTCTTGAAATTTGTGTACACACTATATGAAAATCTTATGATCATTCTGAATACAGAATTTTTCCTCCGGTTGACATAAAATGTGGAGACCCCATCCAAATGCTTTCAGCTGACAGGCAGGGGCCTGCTTGTCATTTTTACAGACAATCCCGGTGACTGCAACCATCGTATTGTGTGTGAAACCGCCGCTGTCAGGTCTGTACGTTGTATGGAACTGGCAGCGAAAGGGTTAAACAGCCTGTTAACAAAGAGTACCTAATTCATTTTTGGATATTCGATTCAAATCAATATTGAATTTGATTGATTTGAATACGGACTAAAAACATAAATTAAAACAAATTACGAAGAACAAATTTTAGCATAAATAATATTTTTAACCCAATGAATCCATCCAAAACAAAATTTGTTTGTTCTACACATGTCTTTAGAGCCAGTTCACACAGGGGCGACTTGGAATCCGACTTCAATATGCCTTAAGTCGCCCGACATGAGAAAATCGATGTAAGTGAATGAGAGCCGTCTTAATGTACACTACTGAAGTCGCTCCGACTTCAGAAAAGGTTCCTGTACTACTTTAATCCGACTTCTAGGCGACTTGTAGGCAACTTGTACCCATTGATTTGTACCCATTGGGCCCTGCGCCCCCTACCCCACAGCACCTTGTCCCCATGTTGATGAGGACAAAGGCCTCTTCCCGACAACCCTGGCTATTGGTTGTCGGAATCTGCGGGCGGGAGGCTTATCGGAATCCAGGAGCCCCCTTTAATAAGGGGGCCCCCAGATCCCAACCCCCCACCCTATGTAAATGAGTATGGGGTACATCGTACCCATTCACCTGGAGGAAAAAGTGTCAAGAAAAACACACACTAGACAGGTTTTTAAAGTAATTCCGATAAGCCCCCACCCGTAGACCCCAACAACCAACGGCCAGGGTTGTCGGGAAGAGGCCCTTGTCCTCATCAACATAGGGACAAGGTGCTTTGGGGTAGAGGGCTGCAGGGCGCCCCTCTGCCCCAAAGCACCTACCCCCCCATGTTAAGGGCATGCGGCCTGGTACGGCTCAGGAGGGGGGACACTCGCTCATCCCCACCCCCTTTCCTGACCAGCCAGGCTGTGTGCTCGGATAAGGGTCTGGTGGATTTTGGGGGAACCCCCATGCCGTTTTTTTGACATAGGGGTTCCCCTTAAAATCCATACCAGACCTAAGGGACTGGTATGCTCTTGGAGGGGGAATCCATGCCGTTTTTATTTAAGATTTGGTGTGGAGTTCCCCCTGGCAAAGTCCCCTGGAGGCGACTTCAAGTCGCATTGTAAGTCACCCCAAGTCGCGCTGTGGTTCACGCTCAAGTCGTGTCCAAGTCGCCTCGCAAAGTCGCGCACAAAGTCATGTTGCCATTGTGTGAACCAGCTCTTAAGGGACCTAATAGGGCACCACAATAGGTTCACCGTTTGACATAATTTTCTTACTGTTTTCCATGTTTTTGTAAAACTAGTCATCTACAGGCCTACAAACTTGAAAATTGTGATCTGAGTGTTAAAACTTAGCAACAAATTGATTATTCTTCTAGGACCAATATGTATACAAATAAAAAGTTAGAGGCTTTCATTAAAAGTTGTTATGTAGAACACTGTAACGCGGCATCTTAATCCTGCAAAGTCAAGGCTTTAATGATAAATGTGATTTTAATAGAATATATGAAAAACTGTGAAAAAAGTAGAATCAAAAAGTACTGCAGTAATGAAAGCAAATGGCAAACTCAATTCTCAAACAAACTTTTAAACAACTGGTTGAATTGAGGCTCTATTAAAAATTTGGAAAAAAATGGTAAACTAACCAAATCTTTTAAATCAGCCCTCTTTTTAACCTATTTGTGGGTCGTAGGTTTTCCGGTAGAAGTGACACCTGTGAGTTGCACCCTTTGACACCTGCTAGGAACTGAACTCTTATGCCAAGAGCTGCCTTTTGTTCTTATTCCTATTCCATTCTGACATTTGTTTCCAATGAAGCCTTTGTACAATCCTTAAAAGCTCACCTTCGATGAAAAGTAAGAATCCTTCTTTGCTGTCCTTGCATTGCAAGGGTAAAATGCCTTTTTTGGTCTAGTAGAACACAAAAAGCAGTTTTGCTTACCTGATCCTCTGCACCCCCAGCCAGGGCTGTCTTAATGCATGGGCAACCCTTGGCACTGCCCAGGGGCCTCAGATGCAAGGGGGCCCCATGATAATCTCTTATTACATCATACTTGCCAACTGTCCCGCATTGACAGTCATGCTTTTTACTAAGCTGTCGCAGAATGTCTGTGTCTTGGGCAGCATCCCAAAACCTGTATTATGCCTTCCTGATCCTCCTGTACTGTGCCATTCTGCTTTCCCCCTTCTTTGTGTTGATTAGTCTTTGATTTATGGCATGTTTTAAAATCGATTTTATTGAAATTACTAATGAATATATAATTCCATCAACGTTTAATATTCTTGAGAGCAGGTGCATTAATTGGGTCAGGCTGGTTGGGTGTCCAGTGCATTACTTTGCCCAGGGGCCCATGATGGCATTAAGATGGCCCTGGCCCCAGCACCTGGTGATAAACCTTGACTCCCCTACACTTCAGCAGTTGAATAGGCTATGGACTCATTTTACTTGATCACTTAATAGAGAATCTGTGACTACCAAAACGTACGATAGAAAAGGCTGCAGAGACTGTCTGGCAGCATGGAGGTAAAACTGCTTTTTGCTGCCCCCCTAGACCTAAGCAAGCATTTAACCCTACTGCAGGGGAGACTTTTCTTTCTGTCCCTGGAGTTCACCTACAAGGCCCCTTTCACACTGGGGCGTTATTCGAGCGTTATTCAAGCATTTTTCGAGTGTTATTCGAGCGTTATTCGAGCGAAGCATCATCTGCAATCCCAATGTGCTGGTAAAGCACCACTCAGACCCTAACGTTTTAGGGCGTTTTTGCAGTGCCTCAGTGTGAAAGGGTAAGGCATTTTTACAGCGCTTTCAATTAATTTCAATGAAAAAAAAAAAGAAGAGAAGGCGCCTCCAGGTAAACGACAAAGAGCTTTAATAAATTATAGGTAAACAGCATCCACTTACATATAATTATTAGAAATCCGGCATGTAGATCCTGTAAATGGTCCCCGTAGTGACGTCCTACCACGCTAGATGTTTTAGCTATTGTTGCTCTTGTCCCTGCTCTGTGTAGCACTGTCCATATAGCAGCATAGGCCGTTGATGGGGACAAGGGCAACAACAGCTAAAAACCGCGGTAGGACGTCACTACAGGGACCATTTACAGCATCTACATGCCGGATTTCTAATAATTATATGTAAGTGGATGCTGTTTACCTATAATTTATTAAAGCTCGTTTACCTGGAGGCGCCTTCTCTTCTTTTTTTTTCCTATACATGTTGGAATTCTGCTCCCATCTCCACCATTTTGGAAGGCCTGCCCCGGAATACAGACTGGGATCATCAGATTTATATAGGACAACATCCCTTTGCTGTCTCCTCATTGCTCCCTCTCCCTTCCAGGTTTTTATTTATATTTTTTAACCTCTTTCTAAGGACTTGTAAAAAATAGACACACATACTTCAATATATCACTGATTCTCAGCTCCTCGATTCCAATTAATTTCAATGGAGAGGGGCGTTTTTGGAGCGTTTTTTTCAGCACCCAAAAGCTGCTGCAAAGAAGCTGCTTGCAGGACTTTTCCCAACACCCCGCCAGTGCAGGGGTAAGGGTAAGGCGTTTTTACAGCGCTTTCAATTCATTTCAATTGAGAGGGGCGTTTTTGGAGCGTTTTTTTCAACGCCCAAAAGCTGCTCCAAAGATGCTGCTTGCAGGACTCAGTGGGAAAGGGTCCATTGAGATGCATGGAGAGCGTTTTATGAGCGTTTTAATAGCGCTAATTTTAACGCTAAAACGCTGAAAAAACACTTCAGTGTGAAAGGGGTCTAAGACTCAATTTTTTCCAAGAGACTTTCAGTTTGTTGAGTCTATGATGCCTTTTTGTTTTGTGGTTGTTTGGTAGAGTTGGGAAGCCCATACATTAGTCAGTTTTTATTATAAAAGCAAAAAAGACCGCGCTATAAACCCCCCCCCCCAAAAGCAACAGGCTGCAGCAAGCGTGTGATAAACAAAATAGACAATAGAATATAAAAAGCCACGCCACATAAGTGACCATCAATAATTATTACACCAGTATCAGTGATAATATAGCATTTTGCCACTAAAGTCCATTAAAGTCCATAGTGATTATAGGAATTAATTCCCAAAGGAGATCCTCTGTTTCGTGTCACCAAATGAAAAAACTCCAAGGGTGCACCCACCACCAAGTGAATGAGCAGCTTACCAGAGGTCAAACGTAAACCAGCGTCTGACTATAACCCAGTCACGGCCTTTGATATCCCTGTGGTTCCTAGGATCTCCAGAGTTGGTTTGAACGAGACGGAACACCTCTTAAACTCAGAGTAAAGAAAAGGCGCACATAGCGTAACTCCGTTGGCGAAATTTTAATAAGATAATAAAAATGTACTTACACAGCACACGATATAAACAGGCATAAAAACAAATGTTGCCGGCCGGCATGTAGGAGCCCTCCTCCTCAACGTGGTGACGTCACTGCGTCGCCTCCCATACGCGTTTCGTCACTAGAAGGACCCCCATTGAGAACGTCCTTCTAGTGACGAAATGCGTATGGGAGCCTTATTTTTACTTAAATAGGTTTTTTTAATACCACCTACTAGTTCGCTATTTGGTACAATGTTGTAATTGCCCTTTTTTGGGCTTGGTTGAACAAGACAGTTTATAACACAAAGGTGTGTAATAGGGTTGATTTCCCTGGAGGTGTCTGTAACATGGAACATGATTTGGCATTGCTAAAAGATTGGTCAGAGCAGTGGAGACTGCAGTTCAATGTTTCTTATTGTAAAATAATGCTTAGGGAAAAAGAATACCCTGAGAGAGTATAATGCCCCGTACACAGGATCACTTTTTGTGATGAAAAAAAATTTCATTTTTCTTCATGAAAAAAAAACGTAATTTTTCCAACTTCATCATTAAAAATGATGTTGCCTACACACCATCATTTTTGGAAAATGATGAACAAAGTGATGGCACTCTAAAGGGGAAGTTCTATTTGCCTTGAGGCTGCTTTTAGCTATGACTAAGCATCGGTTGTCGATGTGAAACGCGTCAGCTTTTGTTACCCCACTATTTGCTGTTTTTGCTGTTTTAGTTATATTTTTTGACTGGAATAAACAGGCGCTATTTTTAAGTTTTTTCATCCATTGGAGTGCGGCTGTCCATTTCTTTTTCCCTACATTGCACTACGCTTTGCCTGCACCCACTTGAGTTTTTGAACTTTACTTACCACTGAAGAGTGTCGTCTGGAGCGGCGGTTTTCCTTTTAGCTTTTAGCTGGTTACTTGTTAGTAAAAGACGATTCCTTTTTTGTCTGTTAACAGCGTGATGATTGTGCTTACTCCATTATGAATGGTAGTTTTACCTCCCGTCTCCTAACTTCCTTCTGGGCATGTGCGGGTTTAAAACGTCATTTTTGCCCACACACGATCATTTTTTATAACACAAAAAACTACATTTTAAAAAATGACATAAAAAATTCAAGCATGTTCAAATTTTTTTTTGGTCGTTTTTCAGAAGACATAAAATGACATTTTGCCCCACACACGATCATTTTAAATGACATTTTTAAAAATTTAATTTTTTTTTTCATCACAAAAAGTGATCGTGTGTACACGGCATAACATTGGGGATCTAATGTTGGCCAGCACTACAGGGGGAAAAGATTTCGGGGTACTTACTTATTTCAGATGATTGCAAAATGAGCAAACAGTGTGACCAGGCAGTGGGCAAAGCGAATAGAATTCTAAAGCCTCATACACACAATCGAACTACCAACTGACTTTTCCGTGTATTTTGCTCCGAATGGCCATTGGCCGTCAACTTGGTATGCATACACACGACCAACCAACACAAAAGTAGTGACATAATAGAGGTACTACGTAGTTTTTCTGCTATTTATCGCCACACTTTGGGCAACTTCTGCTATTGTTGTCTGATCTTTAGCATTGGTTCTGAGCATGCGTGTTTGGACTTTGGACATAATCGGATTAGCTGACGTAGGACATTTGGTGCCGGAAAGTTTGTCTATTCTCACAGCGAACATTTGTCTGATGAAAAGGCAAAAAAGTTTGTTAGATGGAGCATACACACGGTCGGATTGTCCGCTAAAACAGGTCTGTCGGTCAATTGTTTGGATCCAGCAGGAGTAAGGAGGTCCTAAATACCATATGTACAGTAGGGCCCAGATTCACCAAGCACTTATGCCGACGTATAGCACGTTACGCTAACGTAAGTGCAAATGTGTGCCAGCGTATATATGTGCTGCAGACCCACGAACCAACATGCGCCTAAAAACAGGCTACACCCCGATTGACGTAGCTTGTACACGCCGGCGTAGGGTGGGCGCACATATGGGCGGGACGCATAGTGCTGCTCCCATTGATTAGCCTTTCAAACATGCAAATGAGGGAAATACAGCAATTCACGAACGTGCGTGTGCCCGGCGCATGCTACGCGAGATACGCGTAAGTTGTACGTCTGGCATATAGTTATTCCCCATAAATGAGGTGCAACCTGGCAACAGACATGCACAGGTCAGCTGGAGAGCAGCTGCAGCAGCACCGTTACGGACGAGCATAGCAACCACACTTGCAGGACAACACATCCGTATGCCTACATGTCAGAAGCAGCCATGGTCATAGCACTACTGCGTCAACAGGCACGGAGGAGGGCACAGGAGAGGATATACCGAACACGCATGAATGTCTTCGGCATGGGGGAATCGGAGGTGTATGGCATCTTCAGATTCAGCCCTGATGCCATCCTGGAATTAGCTACAGCCCTGCATGATGAAATCACCAGCCAGACGGGACGCTCACATGCAGTGCAGCCACTGGTCAAGGCACTGGCAACACTCCATTTCCTCGCCAGTGGATCTTTCCAACGTACAAGTGGAGTTGTGTCTGGGATGTCACAATCCACCCTGAGCAGATGCGTGCACCAGGTTGTCCCCGCAATCCTCACACGCATGTCCCACCACATCATCAAACCGACCCATGAGCCCCTGAGGCAGAAGGCAATGCAGGATTTCTACAGCATTGCCGGATTCCCACGCACCGTCGGGGCCATGGATTGCACACATGTGGCACTACGGCCCCCCGTGCCACAGAGCACATATACCTCAATCGTAAGCAGTGGCATTCCATCAACGTACAGGTGATAGCCGATGCCGAATGCCTCATATGGCACGTCCGTGCCAAACACCCAGGGGTCAGCCACGACAGCTACATGTACCATTCCAACGGAATTCGAACAGAATGTGTACAGGGACAGCTGGCTGCTTGGTGAGTGACATGGGAGTCAGGCATGACTGTCCGACCCCATGATGCAGACATCGCAAGGGACACATGCACGGCTAACATCCTCCTGTCTTTTCCCTTCCAGATGACTCGGCATTTGCACTTGGGCCCCATCTCCTGACTCCATAACAGAATCCACAAACCAGAGGTGAGAGAAGATACAATTCTGCACACATACGCACCCGTGCAGTAGTGGAGCGCACATTTGGCATCCTGAAGTCCCGTTTCCGATGTCTGGATAAGCCGGGGGGGGCCCTGTTGTATTCCCCAAACTTTGTGTACCAGATCATAGGTGCATGTTGCGTGCTGCACAACTACGCCATGAGAAAGAGCCTGGAGATTGACATGTGATGACCTGACCCCCGCACCACACAGTCCCCCCCTGCCCAAGGCTACCCCATCTGCTGAAGGAACAGCAGTCTGGAGTAGCCTTGTGGAATGCATCTTTGCACGTTAAACACACACATTCATCATGGCACACGGACAATGCATGCATGCACACCACTGTGGTCCCTAGCTCACACACACCACATCCACCTCACATTGGTTTAGCCCAAGTCTACCGTGCAGGACTTAGAAGCAGCAACGCCACGCCAAGGCACCAATGATGTTGCTGTACATTCATACCACATCCACACAGTCGTGGGGATAACCTCTCCCTGACGATCCAAGGTGACCCCTGCCAGTTGACACGCAGTGCTGGCAGAAATGGCCTTGTGCCTGTCTGGACACATTGGCCACACACACATACACACACTCACACACCAGTCACACCGTAGCACTGACATCACCGAGCAAACCCTGCCCCTGCAAACCGATGTCCAGTCACCATAGAGACTGCTGCACTTCTGACCGTGTGCAGTCCCATGTTGCTGTGACATCAGTGAGGGTGACACACATGCCCCACAGTCTGGGTCCGTGAAAAGGTAAAAAAAAAATTGGACCATGCCATTGTCCGCCATGGCAAGCCCTTACAGGTGCATGGCACATGCCTCTGTGCATGTCACCCCAAAAAAACTCCTCAGACTCTGAGCTGCACTTGTGATGCCATTGTCCTCGGGACAGTCACTTGCCCTCTCGCGGTCCATGCCTCGTGCCCAGGGATCTGCTCCACAGGTGTCGTGGCGATGACTTGGGTGGGGCATCTCGTGGCGGTTCATCCCCTGAGCTGACGCTCCTGGATATGGATTGAGATGTTGCCTGCATCCCCTCCAAGGCAATGGCAATGCGGGTCAGCACGCCATATGTTTCCGCATGTATCTGCCTCTGACTAGCATTGTGTTGGTGCTGTTCTGGCGTCCCTCGAACTGTATGGCGGCAGTGTTGGCCTGCACGATTCCGTCCAGGCTCCTAACCTCGGCCACGATCCCTGCTGCTGTTGCTTGCAGTTCCTTGATAGACGTGGTGTTGCGTTGCTGGGTCACCTGCATGTCCATGTCCGGTCCCTGGTCCTCAGATGTTGCCGGACCCCCTGCTACCATGTGCTGATACATGGCATCCAGGGTCTGTGACTGGTCACACAGGCATGTGGCCATGGCTGCACAATTAGCATTGACCTCCTGCATGCAGCCACAGATGGCCTTGGTGTGTTCAGCCTGCTGGTTGAGGCACTGCTGCATTGTGGCTGCGGTGCCCTGCACAGTCAGTGTGCACTCAGCCTGTGTGAGGACCCGGCGAATGAGGCTATGCTGTCTGCCACACAGTGGAGGTCGATGACAATGTCTGCCATGTGCCGTGTCTGGCGGGCCTGTTCCCGAGCCCTTCTTGGACTGATCCGGTTGCACCCCTGGTCTTGCTCAGGGCCTTTCTGGGAGTTGCAGTCGGTTGCGTCCCTCTGGCCGGTGTGTCCCTTGAAGGTGTCCCTCTGGCCGGTGTGTCCCTTGAAGGTGTCCCTCTGACTGGTGTGTTCCTTGAAGGTGTCCCTCTGGCCGGGGTGGCCCTCGGGGGGTTCCCCTGATGGGCGTCAATGGCGTTATGAGGTCTGCGACTTCCACCGTCTCGGAGGGTCCGGCGCAGATGGTCACCTCATCGTCGAGGTACAGGAAGTCCTCCTGTTGGATGTCCACAGGCTCTTCCACGACGACCTCCAATGCACCTGTGTGTGCACTCCCCTTCACCATTGCTGCAGCCACAGCGTGTTGACAAGCTTTGTGGCTTCCCAGGGGGTCAGACCGAGGAACATGTTGTTGCTTGCATGGTGTGGGTCATCCAGAGGCAGATGATGGCCCAGCTCTCTCCAGCACATCTGTGAATGACACACAGCATTCACATGTTGGTGGGCCCACACACTTGTCACATGTTCCCTTGCACCCCCTCACATGCTCCACACCGGATGGGGGATGAAACACACTTACCTCTCGTCAAGTCCTGTTCGCTGGAGTCAAATCCCTCCAGGCCCTCCACCTGCTCCTGCGCCAGGCAGCTGGCTATGACCTCCTCTTCAGCAGACAGCTTCAACTTACTAGCTGATCCGCCTCCTGTGGCCCTGAGGTGGCTCTTCATCTTCGCCAGTTTTTCCCTGACACGCCGACGCATGTCATTAATTTTTTTCTGCCCCTCCTTCCATGTTCTGGTTTCATGTCCGAGGGTGTTCAGCTCCAGGGTCACCTTCTGCAGGATTTCAAGTTTCCTGGCCTTGCTTGTCCTCCCGCTCTGTGCTTTGTGGAGGTACGTATCATATTTTGCAATGGCCGTGGTCAGGATCGCCCTCTCATCCACGGAGAAATTCTTTTTTCGCTTCTCCTTCTCAATGTCACTGTCTGAAATGATCGTCTGCACCAGGGAACACAAGCTGGCATACTTTGCAATGGACTTGTGTCTGGCTGGGCGTACGTTATGTTCACGGCGTACGTGGTTATCCGGTATATCTTAGGCGGTTGTGCCGGTGTGGTTGTGAGCAGGCGCAGGGGGGTGCATTTCGTGATACACCGGGCGTAAAACACTGTGCCACGCCGACGTACCGGTCTGGTGCTCGGCCCATCATTTGCATGGGGTCACGCCCACTTCCACCTACGCCGGCGTGCGCCTTCGAAACCCATGCCACGTTGGCGCAGCCTTGGGAGCACTGGCTTGATGAATGCAATGTATGCCTCTCCGCGCTACGTTGATGTGCCGTACGGTGTGTGCGCTACGGCGGCATAATGTGCGCCATGCTCTCTGTAAATCTGGGCCTATACCTTTAGCGAGACTTCATTTGGAATACTGTATCCAGTTCTGAAAACCTCACTTACAGAAAGATATTGATAAAACAGAAAGAGTCCAGAGATGGGTAACAAAAATGGTGAAAGGTTTGGCGATAAAACATATAGAGAGTGACTTTGGTAACTTAACCAGTTAAGGACCCCCGCACGCCTATGTACGTCCACAACATGGCTCGTACAGGCACAAGGGCGTAAATTTACGTCCTCGCCTTAGTGCGGTTCGGGGGTCCCATCGGGACCCCCTCCGCGGCGTGCGGCGGTCCCCCCTGGCTCTGGGAGCGATCGCCGACCGATCCGGGGGCGGATGTCCGTGTTTTCCGCCCCCCCCGCGATCGCTCCCAGCCAATGGGAGCGCGCTCCCAGCCTGTCACTTCCTCCTCCTGTGTTTACACAGGAAGGAGGAAATGATGTAATCTCTCATCGCAGCGCTGTTTCCCAGCGCTGCTGATGAGAGAAGACATGCCAAGTAAGTGTGCACCAACACAACACTGACACACACTCACATAGGCATATTAACCCCTTGTGATCGCCCCCCCCCCACCCCCCTGTCACAGTGTTACTGAATGCAGTGATTTAATCACTGCATTTAGTGTCAGTGTGACAGGCACTGTAAAAAACAGTTAGTGTTAGGTTCAGGATAGCCCCCCCACCCCCCCTAATAAAGTTTTAACCCCCTGATCACCGCCCTAGTTAACCCTTTCACTCCCTATTGCCAGCGTCACTAAGCGATCATTTTTCTGATCGCTGTATTAGTGTCGCTGTTCCCGCTAGGTAGCTATTTTTTTTATTACGATTTTTTTTTTTTACTAAAGACATGTGGCTAAATAAATTTTGGCCTAAATGTTTTACTAAAATTTAGTTTATTTGATTTTTTTTATAACAAATAGTAAAAAAATAGTGATTTTTTTCAAAATTGTCGCTCTATTTTAGTTTATAGCGCAAAAAATAAAAATCGCAGAGGCGATCAAATACCACCGAAAGAAAGCTCTATTTGTGGGAAGAAAAGGACGCAAATTTTGTTTGGGAGCCACGTCGCACGACCGCGCAATTGTCTGTTAAAGCGACGCAGCGCCGAATTGTAAAAACACCTTGGGTCATTTAGCAGCGTAAGTGTCCGGGTCTTAAGTGGTTAATATGTACAGTCTAGAGCAAAGAAGGGAAAGGGGAGATATTAATGAAACCTTTCAATACATCAAGAGAGTTCAGGAGGCCAGTTTTTTTTTTTGCTAATTCTTTATTCATATAGAAGCAGGGCCGTCGTGAAGGCAGGGCAAAAGGGACAGCTGCCCTGGTCCCTGTCATTGTTGTGGGGCCCAAAGCAGCTGCCTCATACTTGCCAACTATCCTAGTTTAAATACCCTTGTCCCTTGAAGTTTTAGTCCTGTGCTGTGTCCCAATAGTGTAAAGTGCTGCTACTAATGCTGCCCAGCTCTGCCCTACTGTTGTGTACAGATGACTCACCTGCAGATCCTGTGTTTACGTGTAAAAAAACATCATTAATATGCAAATAACGGGAGCATCCATATGTAAATATTGGCGACCGGCAACATTTATATGTAAATAAAGGCAGCATTCATATATATATATCATGCCCCTCTGCAGTGAGGAGGTGCTGTAACCTCTAGCAACCAATTAGTGAGCAGTATTATTGTACAGTAATCTCTAGCAACCAATCAACAAGCAGAAATCATGTGCTGTAACCTCTAGCAACTAATCAGTGAGCTGTAATGTGTGCTGTAACCTCTAGCAACCAGTCAGTAAGTGGTAATGATATGCTGTAACCTCTGCAAACCAATCGCAATCGCTGCCTGATCTGATACAGTAAACTGATTTTAAGTCTAGCTGATATTTATTGTATGTCTCAGAGCACGTGCAGAGTGAAGTTGCATGGGGGGGGGGGGGGGAGATTTTTTTTGCCCAGGGTCCAATCAATATTAAAGACGGCCCTGTATAAAAGAATAAAGTATCCATAAAAATACAATATAACAAAAGCGCCAAAGGTGTCCTTGTCACATCAAACATAGACACAAGCCATGTGAATACATTCCAAAGCAGAGTTGCTCAGAAGCAAATTATTATAACAGTACTAACACGCAGGTGAGCATCTAACATCACAAGATCAGGTAGGAGGGCTGTTTTTTAATATGAAATCAAAATTTAAGAACACAAGGACTTGATCTCAAACTAACTGAATGAAAGTTCACAGCTAATCTTAAGGCCCATACACACGGTCTTACTTTTTGCCAACAAACTTCAAAATTAGCAAGTTTTCCAAAAAATCCAACCGTGTGTACGCTCCATCGAACAAACGTTTTCGGTTTTCATCGGACAAAAGTTCGCTCTGCAAACGGACAAACTTTTCGGCAACAAAAGTTGAAGAAAGTGCAAATACGCATGCCCAGAACCAATGTTAAAATCAACCAACTTGAAAAAAATGGGCAGACTCAATGGTCTTCTGATGCCACGTACACATGACCATTTTTAATGGTCTAGAAAAAACGAATTTTTCTTTCAACCCGATTCTTGTTAAACCTGCCTTGCCTACACACGATCGTGAAAAAAAATGCTCTAGCAAAGCGCGGTGACGTACAACACGTACAAAGTTCCATTTGGATGGTGCCACCCTGGGGGCTGCTTTTGCTGATTTTGTATTAGTAAAGACGATTCGCGCCTTTCAGTCTGTTACAGCGTGATGAATGTGCTATCTCCATTACGAACGCTAGTTTTACCAGAATGAGCGATCCCGTCTCATAACTTGCTTCTGAGCTTGCGCGTTTTTTTCGTTAAAGCCCACACACAACCATTTTTTACGACGTTATAAATGACTACGTTAAAAACGACGTGAAAATGTAGAGCATGTTCTAAATGCCCATTTTTTACATCGTGAAAAATGCTCTGGAGCCCACACACAATCGTTTTTAATGACATTAAAAAAATATATATTTTTTTACATCCCGAAAAACGGTCGTGTGTACGCGGCATCAGTCTTTTTGTCTGCCATAATTTTTCTATATTTCTATGGTATTTGTCAATTGCTTTTCGGAGATCCTCACTTTATGAAAACTTACCATCTTCTGCTACATTGTTTCCTGTTTACATCTCACCTAGAATTTTTTTTTTTTTTGTAGTGTGTAATGTAAATGGTCTGTTCCTCTCTGTATCACAAAATGTCCAATACAATTTGTATTTAAATACACTAACCAGTGCTGCTGCCTATAGCCTGCAGCATTGGCCAAGCAAGAAAAACCAACAGGGTGGTTGTACAGAAATCGATCCGTAGATTGACTTCTGTACAACCAGTAGCCGCTAGTGAAGTTTAAGGATGGGGGTGCGCCAGAACCCTCCCTTTCTTGTTGACCCCTCCCACTTATAAGCCCCATCCCTTATATACAACAGGTGAAGGAGAGAGATCCTGTAATTGTAAATGGGGACAGAATGAATGGATCGACAGCTGCAGCTGTGACACAGAAATCTTTTCTATTTAACCCTTTCCAGCCTCCTTCTTTCCAAAACATGCTATTTCCAATACTATCTCTAGTGATCTGTAAATTAACCCCTCACCTGATATATCCTGTCCATCTGAACATTAACTTCACCCTAATCCCATTTCTTCCTCCTCCCTCTGTGCATGACCTGTAATGTATCTAGTGCACCATTATCAAGCACAGTGTTTAACTCCCTCAGTATCTGCTTGTTTCTTAAAAACTGGTTTCTTTTTAAACTATATGCAATTTTTCCCTTTTAAAAAAAAAAACCTGTGATTATTAAATACTGTCGAAAGAAAGCTCCACCTGTTTAAAAAAAAAATATTTACCATTTATTTGGGTACAATGCTGCAGGATGGAGTAATTGTCAGTCAAACTATCACAGAGCTGAAAATCGAAAAATGGCCTGGTAATGAAGGGCAATTTCAGGCTTGTATACAAGTGGTTAAGCCTCTTTTGCTCCAGATATGAAGAGTGTCCCCTGTCTTCTAAAATTACTAAAATTACCTTAACGTGAGTAACTCCACACCATGTTCTCCATATGGACCAATTATGTATACATAATGACTGATCTGACCTTAATTGCCTCTTTTCAAGAGAAAATAAATTCAGTTCAGTTAATCTTTACTCATAGCTGAGCTCCTCCATGCCTCTTATCACTTTGGTTCCCTTTTCTGCACTTTCTCCAGATTCTCAATATGCATTTGAGAACTGGTGCCCAAAACTGACTTGCATATTCCAGATGAGGTCTCACTAATGATTTGTACAGGGGAAACATTTGGCATCTCTCTCTGGTGCCTATACTACTTTTATTACAATAATTTGTTTTGCTTGCTTTAGAAACTGTAACTTTGCATTGCATTATATTATTAGATCTATGATCATTCTATCAGAACATCTTTTTGACTATTGACTCCCCTAACGCTTCCCTTCCTAGGATGTATGATACATGCATGTTTTAAAACCCAAAGTGAATAACATTGACTAACTTTAATGTGACTTAACATTGATCAGCAATAAATCTCATTTACCACATAGTTGCCCAATTAAACAGTGCAGTAAGGTCTGCTTGTAAGTTGGAGACATCATGTAAGGACATTATGCCACTACAAAGCTTTGTGTCATCTGCAAACGCAGAAATTGTACATTTAATCCCAACTCTTTATCATTTACTGTATTAAAAGGTTTAAAAATTAGTGTGGGTGTAAGTCATCTGGTCCATGTGCTTTATTTACCTTTATTTTGTCTAAATGTTTCTGGACCTTATCAGTTTTGAGTCATTGTGGTTCTTTTGGGGATTTTGTCATTACTATACCCATTTGGACTTGAATACTCCCATTTTCTTCTTTGTGTACACAGAGCTGAAGACGGTATTTAATAAATTTGTCTTTGTCACCAGTCACCATCTCTGAATTATCTTTTAACCACTTGAGACTCGAGCCTGTTTTTCAGATTCGGTGTTTACGAGACTAAAACAGTTTTTTTTGCTAGAAAATTACTTAAAAACCCCCAAAAATGATATATATTTTTTTCTAACACCCTAGAGAATAAAATGGCAGTCATTGCAATACTTTTTCTCACACCGTATTTGCGCAGCGGTCTTACAAGCGCACTTTTTTTGGAAAAAATTCTCTTTCTTGAATTAAAAAAATAAGACAACAATAAATTTGGCCCAATTTTTTTATATATTGTGAAAGATAATGTTACGCGAGTAAAATTATACCCAACATGTCACGCTTAAAAATTGCGCCCGCTCGTGGCATGGCGTCAAACTTTTACCCTTAAAAATCTCGATAGGCGATGTTTAAAAAATTCTACAGGTTGCATTGTTTGAGATACAGAGGAGGTCTAGGGCTAGAATTATTGCTCTCGCTCTAACGATCGCGGCGATACCTCACTTGTGCGGTTTGAACACCGTTTTCATATGCGGGACGGGGCGTTTAAAAAAAAAAAAATTTTTTGTTTTCTTATTTGTTTTAATTTCTTTTTTAAATTTTTTACACTGAAATAAATAAAAAAAAAAAATTGATCACTTTTATTCCTATTACAAGGAATGTAAACATCCCTTGTAATAGAAAAAAGAATGACAGGCCCCCTAAATATGAGATCTGGGGTCAAAAAGACCTCAGATCTCATATTTAGACTTAAATGCAAAAGAAAAAAAAAAGAAAAAAAGTAAACAAAAAATATGTCTCTTTAAGGCCTCGTACACACGAGGCAATTCATTTGTTCAAATCGGTCGGACCGACCGATTTGAACAAATCTGTCTCTTGGGATTTTGGTTTGCTCGCGTGTACACACAAGCAAACCAAAATCCCCGCCAGCAGACGGCGCGCTGACGTGTCGGTGACGTGGCGGTGACGTTGACGCCGCCACGTCACCGCACCAGGAAGTAAAACACTTCCGCGCATGCGCCGAATTCATTCGGCGCCGGTGCGAGACGACATGTCTGCTGGTAAGTGTACTAACCAGCAGACATGTCGGGCGGACGGGTTCCCACCCGATAGATTTCAAAGCATGCTTTGAAATCTGTCGGGTGGCCAAATCCGTCGGCTCGCCCGTACACACGATCGAATCTGTCTGCTGGGACGGTCTAGCAGACCGTTTACAGCAGACAGAGTTGATCGTGTGTACGAGGCCTAAGACGCTGTGCGGGACTGATGTTTTGACGTCACTTCCGCCCAGCAGAGGTATGGGGACGGCTGAGGGACATTTTTCCCTCAGTCGCATCCCCAGGCAGACGATGAGCAGACCCGACCGCCTCCGCCGCTACCGACGGCAACGGTAAGCGGCGGAGGGCGCGGGAGAGCGGCGGGAGGGGGGGGCACCCTCTCCCGCCACCGATAACGGCGATCTCGCGGCGAATCCGCCGTGGAGACCGCCATTATCGTGTACAGATCCGCCCCATGAAGAGATGGATATCTTGGATGTGGCAGCAGCTGCTGCCGTTACCGAGATATCCATCTTTAAAAAAATGACGTATTTTGACGATGGGGCGGATCTGAAGTGGTTAAAGGGCCTACATGCACTGACCTGACCTTTTTGCTAGTAATATATTTAAAACGGTTGTAACCTTAAAAAAAAAAGAAAATGAATCTTGTTCCTTTAAAGCATGAATAACAGCACAGTAATTGTGCTGTGTAATTTGGCCCTTTGTATCATTAAAAATACCTAATTGATCCTGCCTGGTGCTGCTCTCCCCCCACATTTATCATGGCTGCTGAGCTCGGTATACGTGCCTCCATTATCCCGTTAACGCTTCTTGCTCCCTCTTTTCACCCTCCCTCCCTGCCTGTCAGCTAGTTACAGTGCTGATCTACTCCCCGCATCTGTTATTCCTGCAATCCACTGCGTTACATTAAACTATGTGCCCCAGTGTATATGCTTTTTTTTAAATATGCCACTTTATACCTTATTTCATAGCACTGCTCAGTGCTCATGTGACCGCCCGCCGCTATTCTCCCATTTTTCCCTCCTTCCAGCTGATATCAGCAAGGAATTCTCATCCCCTCCTGCTTTAGTTAAAGACTTTTCTTGTCTTACTCTCTTTCCCAACCTGTCTTTCAATTTGAAGTTGTGTGGTCTTCATTTCCTTTTTATATTTTTTATACTCTTTGTAATATTCAAAGACAAGTGTTTCTTCATTTTAGTATTTTTTAAATATGCAATAACTAACTTTGCAGAATATATATCCAAATGCAGCTCTCCGTTATACTCTCCATCAACAAGGTCCTCTTAGGCCCCTTTCACACCTGCGGACTGTATGTCCGCTTTTTCATCCATCCGTGTGCGGATGAAAAAGGGACATACGTTGGTCCTTATGAGATTGCGGGTGTCAGCGGATGAACATCCTCGTCCTCTGACGAGGGGGAATGACCAAAAAAGGTCTGACGATCAGCATCAAAGGCTGAGATTGCTGACCCGTGGGTTCTGGTAGGGGCCGTCTCCCTGTGATAACACAATAGCCCAGCGGGGGAGATTGTTGTACTGACATTGCATAGTTAGCACAGCTGTTGGGAGAGGGGTATCATCAATTTGAAGGTTTGGCAGATGGACATCAGAGTGAGACTTTCAAGAACATCAGAGGACAATGGCTATTCGCTAGCAGGAAAAAACAGACATGCCCAAAGATATAGCAATGACTTTGTCAAATATCACAGCAAAAATTACTTTAAAGTGAACTGAAGGCATATCTTTTTGCCTATAAGCAGAAATAGTAGAAATAGACAGCAATAAAAACGGACAGATATTCCAATCCCTTTCCACTGTATCCATCCCTATGGATATGACAACATGCAATAAAATACCAATTTGTTTTATGAGATAAATACCCCAAATTTCGACAGAATAATGCATGCCTTATTTTACAGTTTTTGCTGATTTGCTATTTTTTTTTGTAAAACGCAATTTTTTACTGCTTTTGTGAATTGAACCCCGTGTTACAAAAATTGAACCTGGTGAAATATGTAACCGGGTGCTTTGACCTGAATAAATTGTACTGATGTCTAGTCTGTTATTTACATTTTCTGTTGCTCTTAAAATTTGAAATGTGAACTTCTGCAAAGCAGTAAATCTGAGACTGGGGAAAAGGGAAGAGCAACGGTGGAGCAAATTGCACCACATTGCACAAAATTAGGGATATTAGTCACACTGCTTGCATGACAAAACAGAGGCAATCGATGTTCTTAATGTCCTGCGACAAGAGTTTATTATTGAAGCATATAGCAGTGAACAATGCTCCAGTGGGTGCCAGTGGGAGGAAAAAATGCTGCTGTGACCAGAGTGTCAGCGAGAGGAAATAAAGTGGGTATGTGTGTGTCCAGGGAATTGGAACCCAACCTGCTTTTCAAGAGGACACCAGAGTGGCATGGTGACAAATAAAAGTAACAGTGGTGGCAAGCCATCAGCTAGAGCAGAGGTGGCAAACACAAGGCCCGCGGGCCGAATGCGGCCCTCCAGACCATTTCATGCGGCCCTTGCACCTCTCCAGTCTTCCTCCAAACCCTTACTTTATACTTTCAAGCAATGCATCCAGCTTCTTCCCAGAAGCAGCATAAGGAAAGGGGACTACACTGTGATGTAAGGAAGGGTGGGGGACTTAACTTCTGATGGTGGGGTGGCTCTTGACATCTAATGTAAGGGGAGGGAATGCGCTGAACATCTAATCTTATAGATACAACTGGCCCTTTTGGGGGCAACCATAATGCTGATGTGGCCCACGATGAAATTGAGTTTGACACCCCTGAGCTAGAGGATGTTATCATGAAACAGGTAGTACAAAACACAGTTTTGTGATTGGAGATAAAACGAAAAAAGTGTGGAAGTCAGCCTTTTTCCAAATCAAATCATAAAGACATACAAACACATTGCACATATAGCATAACTTCAGGGAGAACAAAAGTCCTCCCTTTCTGTGAGTATGCCCTCTTTAACTGCTAAAGTTTAAATGCTCGGGAAAAGCAGATTTACTTACTTGACACTTCACTTCTGCAGTAGCCGACACCCCTTATGCTCCAGTGGTGGACTGTGCCTCAGCATCCTCCCCTTCAATGCAGTACCTGTAAGGCCTCGTACACACGATCAGTCAAAACCGATGAAAGCGGACTGAAGGTCCATTTCATCAGTCCAAACCGATCGTGTGTGGGCCCCATCAGTCAGTTATCCTTCGGTCAAAAAAAGAGTACTTGCTTTAAAATTTGACTGATGGAAGCCTGACCGATGGGTCAAAACCGATTGTTAGTATGTAAAAGCATCGGTTAAAAGGCCCCGAATGTTTAGAATCAAGTCGACGCATGCTTGGAAGCATTGAACTTTTTTTTAGCACGCCGTTGTGTTAAAACACGTAAACGTCACCGCGTTCTGATACGATAGTTTTTTTAACTGATGGTGTGTAGGTACATCAGACCATCAGTCAGCTTCATCGGTTAACCTAAAGCCTTGTACACACGATCTGTCCATCCGATGAGAATGGTCTGAAGGACCGTTGTCGCCGGTTAACGGATGAAGCTGACTGATGGTCTGATGTGCCTACACACCATCGGTTAAAAAAACGATCGTGTTAGATTGCGGTGACGTTATGGTGTTTTAACACAACAACGTGCTGAAAAAAACGAAGTTCAATGCTTCCAAGCATGCGTCGACTTGATTCTAAGCATGCACGGCCTTTTAACCGATGCTTTTGCATACTAACGATCGTTTTTGACCTATCGGTCAGGCGTGCATTGGTTCAATTTTAAAGCAAGTTCTATTTTTTTGGACCGAAGGATAACTGACCGATGGCACATACACACGATCGGTTTGGACCGATGAAATGGACCTTCAGTCCGTTTTCATTGGTTTTGACCAATCGTGTGTACGCGGCTTTAGACAACTGTCCTTCAGACCATTCTCATTGGATGGACTGATCATGTGTACAAGGCCTAACACCTTTTTTTTGTTTATAGCGCACAAAATTAAAAACGCAGAGGTGATCAAATACCACCAAAAGAAAGCTCTACCTGTGGGAAAAAAAGGACGTCCATTTTGTTTGGGTACAGCATCGCACCACCATGCAATTGACAGTTAAACCGATGCAGTGCCATATTTCAAAAAATTGCCTGGTCATCAAGGGGGAAAATCTTCCAGTCTGTAAGTGGTTAATTCAGACGGACTTACACATCCAGTATTCAGAGATTTATGCTAAGGGTCTCAATGTGGTCACAAAAAGAAAATCATTAGTAATGCTAAAAACTGTTTTTTCCACTAAAGTATGGTGTTGCTAGATAATCTATTCTGAAAAAGCATTTTATCCAAGTAAATCTGATTTTCCTGAGCATTTATCCCTTGCAGTGAAGCTGACCCAGTATATATACTTTTATACATACCCCGTGTATGTATTTTTATTCAAACTGGAATTGGGCTGTAAGTGCAATGTGTTTGTATGTTTTTATGATTTGGTTTGGAAGAAGGCTTACATCCACACTTTTTCAGATAATCCCTGGTATAACGTTTATAATGCTGTGTTTTGTATGATCTGTATCCTATCTGTCATTTTATCATCACAGCATCCCCCAGCTGTAGGCTTCAGTGCCAATGAAGCACTAGTGCATGGGTCTTCAAACTATGGCCCTCCAGTTGTTCAGGAACTACAATTCCCATCATGCCTAGTCATGTCTGTGAATGTCAGTGTGTTACAATGCCTCATGGGAAGTGTAGTTCTGCAACAGCTGGAGGGCCGTAGTTTGAGGATCCCTGCACTAGGGGTCTAGGTTTCCCTTCCAACTTTTTGATATGGAAATGAGGGACAGAGCAAAAGTATGTAGACATAGGACCCATCCTCTGCCACACTCATACTCAATAACACAAAAAAAATGTAATGTTACCATGTTTTTTTTTTAACAGACCATGTAAACATTCACAGTGCAGGTGGAAAATGTATATGAACCCCTAGACTAATGACATCTCCAAGAGCTAATTGGACTCCTGTTAGCTGACACCTCACTCCAATCAATGAGATGAGATGGGAGGTGTTGGTTACAGCTGCTCTGCCCTATAAAAAACACACACCAGTTCTGGGTTTGCTTTTCACAAGAAGCATTGCCTGATGTGAATGATGCCTCGCACAAAAGAACTCTCAGAAGACCTACTATTAAGAATTGTTGACTTGCATAAAGCTGAAAAGGGTTATACAAGTATCTCCAAAAGCCTTTCTGTTCATCAGTCCATGGTAAGACAAATTGTCTATAAATGGATAAAGTTCAGCACTGCTGCTACTCTCCCTAGGAGTGGCCGTCCTGTAAAGATGACTGCAAGAGCACAGCGCAGACTGCTCAATGAAGTGAAGAAGAATCCTAGAGTGTCAGCTAAAGACTTACAAAAGTCTCTGGCATATGCTAACACCCCTGTTAGAGAATCTACGATACATAAAACACTAAACAAGAATGGATTTCATGGGGGGATTCCACAGAGGAAGCCACTGCTGCCCAAAAAAAACATTGCTGCATGTTTACAGTTTGCACAAGAGCACCTGGATGTTCCACAGCAGTACTGGCAAAATATTCTGTGGACAGATGAAACCAAAGTTGAGTTGTTTGGAAGAAACACACAACACTATGTGTGGAGAAAAAGAGGCACAGCACACGAACATCAAAACCTCATCCCAACTGTGAAGTATGGTGTTTGGGGCATCATGGTTTGGGGCTGCATCAGGGCCTGGATGGATTGCCATCATTGAAGGGAAAATGAATTCCTAAGTTTATCAAGACATTTTGCAGGAGAACTTAAGGCCATCTGTCCACCAGCTGAAGCTCAACATAAGATGGGTGTTGCAATAGAACAACGACCCAAATCATAGAAGTAAATCAACAACAGAATGGCTTAAACAGAAGAAAATACGTCCTGACCTCACCCCCATTGAGATGCTGTGCATTACCTCATGAAAGCGATTCACACCAGACATCCCAAAAATATTGCTGAACTGAAACAGTTCTGTAAAGAGGAATGGTTCAAGAATTACTCCTGACCGTTGTGCACGTCTGATCTGCAGACGTCTGATCTACAGGAAACGTTTGGTTGAAGTTATGCTGCCAAAGGAGGTTCAACCAGTTATTAAATCCAAGAGTTCACATACTTTTTCCACCTGCACTGTGAATGTTTACATGGTGTGTTTAATAAAAACATGGTAACATTTAATTCTTTGTGTGTTATTAGTTTAAGCAGACTGTGATTGTCTATTGTTGTGACTTGATGAAGATCAGATCTCTTTTTTTGACCACTTTGTGCAGAAATTCATATCATTCCAAAAGGGTTCACATACTTTTTATTGCAACGGTATATATAACTATAGAGACCAGACCAAATGCATTTAACCCTTCCCTTGGAAGGTGTATTTTTACTTTCATTGGAGTTCAGTTTTTATTCAGACCCACTTATGCACCCATTGGACAAACATATGAAAATAAATCATTACTTTGAACTCCTTAACCCCCACCCATCAGCCCCCATCCCCCAAATGGAAATTGGAAAACCTTGCAGAGTCTCAGGCTTGAGCGATGATAGTGGGATCACGCTGCATGTCCCCCTTTCTCATGTTTATAGTTTATCATTTGTATATCAGCTAGAAATTCTGTAATACTATTGATATTATTTTAATATTATTTTAAATATTATGCTTACATATTTTCTAATAGATCAGCATCTGTTTCACTGATGCATGATGCATGGCTTATCAGCCCATTTTTCTTAAATATATTATATACATATATGATGAATGTAAGTTTTTGTTCAGACAAAAATAGATGTGTATATTGATATTCATTTTAAATGTCAGTCTGCTGTTTGTTGTTTTAAACATCAGCTGTCCTTTGAAGTGGACTGTTGTTATAGCTGTCATTCACTGATGTTTACATGTTTGTTTTTAATACATAATCTTAATTGACCTCTCTTGACTTTTTTATTTTTTTTTGTTTGTTTTTTTGTTTTTTGTCTTTTTATTGGGCTATTCCAGGAGCCATGGCTAATCATCTTATTACCAATGCTCTGCTTCGTCCTCGTGGCACTAACAATCCTTATAATACATTGCTCGGGGAATTGGCTGTCTATAACAACCCTTCTGTAAGCATATACAAATTACAAGGTGTGCTCGAGTTTTCTAAATATTTTTAGTAAAGTCCCATTGTGCCTTTTTGTATTGCCATTTTTAATCTATAAAGCACAATACATATTTCAGTCAAACTTTCTTAATGCCTGAAATGTAGCAGTCTGAACTGCCTAGTAAGGCTGTTGATATCAGTAGTGTTTATCATTTAGCATATGTGCTGACAGAAATACTCACTATTGATTTCAATAAGTTGATTGATTGGAATAGCACATTTTGTTGTCGTTTTCTCATTGCATTTTTTGCCTCACGTTTTTATGTTTCAGCTGCTTATTATGTGCTACATCAAGTACATTTTCATCAAATTGTTAAATTTCTCTTTTTATTCCTTATTTTTTTATTACATTATAGTTGTGAAGTTGTAACTTGTATTAAGCGTTATTTCAGTGTTTGTTTTTAACTTAATAAAACAGGTAAGTGTGACTAAGATGGCTGTATAATCATACCTGACTAATTTAGTTTGTGTGTTTCATGTTCTAGATTGGCAGTGGAAGTTTGTCTTTGCCTTCAGTTTTTATTTTGTAAATCAGTTATGATGGTGTACTTTGACACATGGAATGAGCAATCATTCTTTTTAGATATCGATTTTCAGTTTTTTTCCACAAAATCACAGAATGTGTGTTCATTAAAGGCACCTTTGCATCAATATAAATGGATGCCATAAATACCTTTTTCTAAATAATCTTTTTTTTTTTACATCATGTTTTGAATATTTGAATGGAACAGTGTATTTTTCACCTGTATTGCACATAGATATAATCATACAAGAGTAACTCATAGGCCACGTACAGACGAGGAGACATGTCCGTTGAAACATGTCCGACGGACCGTTTCCAGCGGACATGTCTCCTCTGATATTTGGTCTGATGGCGTGTACACACCATCGGACCAAAATCCCCTCGGACGGATAACGCGGTGACGTGGCGGTGACGTTGACGCCGCCACGTCACCAATCCAGGAAGTAAACTACTTCCACGCATTCGCCGAATCCATTCGACGCATGCATGCTTTGAAATTTGTCCGCTGGAAAAACCTGTCCGATAGGTCGTACACACGATCGGATATGTTTGATCGTGTGTACGTGGCCATAGAGTTATTGTGATGCCCTAGAAAAGATGAGATCTTAGACACCTTTTATGTACTGTATCACACAGGTTATTAACTGGCTTAAATGACAGGAAATAAAAATCACAAAAATAAAACCATTAAAATAAAGTACAGTATACTCCATGACAACTTTGTTGCTTCATTCATCTTTTATCATGTTAGTTTTGGTTAAAACAAAGAAAATCAGTTAATATTGAGCCATATATGGGGACAGAAACATAATGCCATTCTTAGAGCACTACTACTTCTGATTGGGGACAGGAATGATGGTCATCATTTTAATATATTTCAGCAAAACCTTTTAATACTGTATATTTTACGCTGTTATTTTTTGTTTATTTTATTGCTGGAAGAAACTGCACCTTGTTTATATATCCGAATGATGCAGAAAATGCTTTTATTGAATCTCCTGAACTTAATGGCCCATCTCCTGGGTCGTGGGTGCCAATTCTGTTGCCTCTTAGTGAAAATTAGTTATTTCTTAATTTGTTTATTGCTATCTAAGTCTCCATGAGAGAAATGTTCTGCACTGGAGATGCTTCTTAACAGGCACAAGGACTGTAATGAAACTATAATGTTGTTGTCAGCATCCCCAATGGTAGTCATTCTCACTTCTTGTCCTGATTACACAACAGGAATTGAAGAAAAATCTCTGCAATTAGGGCACTGGCCAAAATAAAAACTTAAAGTGACACTAAAGGAAATAACAAACATGTCATACCTACCTGATCTGAGCAATGGTTTTGCACAGAGCAGCCCTGATCATCATCTTCTTGGCTTCCCCCCACCAGAATTCTGAGCTCCTCCCTCCTGCTGAGTGCCCCCAAAGCAAGCCCCTTGCTATTGGGGCACCCCTGTTTACCATCTCCTGAGCCCTGCACCCCCTCCCTCCTCACTGACTGTGATTGATAGGAGTGGGAGCTAATAAGGAGGGAGAGAGCTGGGTGAGCAGCTGCTGTTGTGCCCATCGCTGGATCAAGATCCACTAAGTATAGGGGGGGCCTGGGAGGGGAGCAGCACACAAAGGGATTTTTATCTTGTGTTTAACAAACAAAAACAAAGTTAGTAACAATAGTAAAGACATAGCTTAAGAGAAGTTCCCCATGACAGACAGACAGGTAATATTCTACTTATTCACAAGAAGGGCAGCTAGGTAGAAGCTGTCAATTACAGGCCAGTGAGTTTAACATCGAATATAGTCAAGTTCATTGGAATCACTTTTGAAAAAATAGATCATTAATTACTTAAAAAAACACAACACACAAGGGTTGTTGGGTGATGTATGCCTTGTTGCTGATGACACAAATGTTTGCTAATAGGGTTGATATCCCTGGAGGTGTCTGTAACATAGAACATGATTTGCCATTGCTGGAAAACTGGTCAAAACAGTGGAAACTGCAGTTCAATGTTTCTAAATGTAAAATAGTGTACAGAAGGAAAGAGAATCTGTTGACAGTATAACGATGGGGATGCAGTGTTGGCCAACACTACAGAGGAAAAAGATCTGGGAGTACTTATTACAGATGATTGCAAAATTAGTAACCAATGTGGCAAGGCAGTGGGATAAGCAGATACAATTCTAGTATGGTCATCACTAGAGGGGTCACCAGCAGGAGGAAAGAGGTCCTGATTCCCCTATATAGATCTTTAGTTAGCCCTTATTTAGAATACTGTGTCCAGTTCTGGAGACCTCACTTACAAAAAGATATTGATAAGATGGAACAAGTCCAGAGACGGGTAACAAAAATGGTGAAAGGTCTGAAGCATAAAACATATCATACGCAACGTTAGGAACTTAGGGGCAGATTCACGTAGATCGGCGCATTATCATTCCGGCGTAGCGCACCACTTTTCCGTTAGACTTGCGCAATCTAGCCGCGTAATCCGGCGATTCACGTAGCTTTTACGCAAGAGCTTGCGCAAACGTAAGGTTTTTTCCGTAGGCGTAAGGAGGAGTAATACAAATTGGGAGGGACGTGGGCGTGTTACATTGAAATGAGCCGTGACCCCATGCAAATGAAGGGCCGGCCGACTCGCGCATGCGCGCGTGAAGGAAACCATGTCAGCTCCGTTGTGCGCATGCTCACAACTCGGGAGCGGCGCAATCATTGAAATTGGAAATGGACTAGGGCAATGTTGTGAACTACGCAGACAGCATAAATAGACACACACAAACGCCCTTCCATTGCAAAAGTACATCCCTTTGTGTCCCTTCCCATTGAATCAAGTGCTTTTGCTCTGTTGTTCGTTAGAGTGTGTTTTGTAGTTGTCAGATTAGTGTTCTGTGTGATCTTGTGCTTGTTGGTAGTTTTGTGAAAGTGTATTTTGATAAGTGTTTGAGACTGTTTGTTTGATTGATAGATTTCTGAGCGTTTGTTTTCTTGCTTTTTTTTTTCATCTGATTTTTTTGTGTGTGTTTCTTGCTGAGTGCTAGTGTGATTTTTGGCTGTTCTTTTTCTCTTTGTGTGTGTTCTTGTCTGATTGGTTGTGCTTGTATTTGTGACAGATTTTTGGTGACTGCTAGTGAGTTTGTTTGGAAGTATGACTGAGAGAAAAAGAAAGCTCAATTTTACTGTGGGGGAAAAAAGAATTCTTGCCCGGGCCATTACCGACTATGGGCGTTTTCTCCACGGCCCGCAGAGTGCCACCACCACCCCGGCCAGGAGGAGGGAGATCTTGGATAGGATCACGGAGCAGGTGAATTCATCGGGGGAGGGGGAGACACGGACCCGCTCTGGGATAGAAAAGAAAATAAATGACCTCCGGCGTGAGGTGAAAAAAAAACTGGCCGCAATAAATGCCCATGCCAGGGGCACAGGAGGGGGCCCACCATGCCGGGTTAGATTTTCAGAGACGGAGCGTGTGGTGGCCCTGACCTTTCACCGGCATGAAGTGGAGGGCCTGCCAGGCTTTGACACAAGTCCGGTCCCCGCGGTGCCAGGTAAGGTTTTTATTTCTCTCAGGTGTGTAGCATGTGTGGGGGAGGGGGTGAAAGGGAATATGTGGCAAGTGTGTGGATCCTCCAACCTGTGAATGTTTTGTGTCATCCACAGCTGTGCAGGAGGGTGCAGGGCCATCTGGACTGACCGCTCCAACCCCAGGACAGCAGCCTAATGAGGCCCCCCCAACAAGGCCAGAGTCCGCAGAGGAGGAACAAGAGGAGGGGGAGGATCATGCGGAGGACGATCATGAGGAGGAGCAGAATCATGAGGAGGAGGAGTCCATGGAAGGCACTGGCCCTTTGGTTTCTGCGGACTCTTCCCCTCTGGCTGCAAGAAGCCTGCCCTCCCTAAGGGTCAGCCCCCCCCCCTCCTCCCCCAACATGGCTCCCCTCACAAGGGCCTCCCCTTCTCCCCGGCCACAACCATCAGCTGGAGCCAGGAGGTCATCCCCAAGCACCAGGGGGGCGCCCAATCTCATGCCCGCCTGTCTGAGAAGGAACCTGGCCACCCAGACCCGCCTTCTGAGACAGCTCTGCCAGACTATGGGGCGGGTGGATCAGAGCCTGTCCTCCATTAATGATAGCCTGGGTAACCTGGACTCCCACTCCCGGGCCTCCACAACCTGCCTAAATGACCTGCAAACTACAGCAGCAGGCGTTGGGCAGGATGTGAGGGCCCTTACCCAGGCTATCCAGGGCAACACGGCAACACTTGGTGCTGCCCTGGACAGAATAGCCGTGGCCTTGGAGGGCAGGCCGCCAGGTGGGCAGATCTCAGGGGCTGCTCCTCCTTCCCCGGCTTTTCCCCTCCCCCATGCGTCTCCCCTGAGGGTCCGGGGCCGTGGCCGGGGGCGCCCCAGGCGTGGCTCAGGCAGAGGGCAATAATTTTTTTTTCCCCCTTTTGTTTGTTTTGAAAGCTTTTTTATTTTTGTTCTCTGCTTTTTTTTGTTTTTTCTAAGCATTTTTTTTTTCCTATGCATTTTTTGTTTCTATGCATTTTTGTTTGTTTGACTTTTTTGGCATATTTTGGGTTGTGAATGATGTTTGAATGTGGGGGTGACATTCCTGCTGGAAAAGGGGTGTCACCCTCAATTTTGGTGGAGAAGGGTTCCCCAGGACCAGGGAGAAGTGATTCCCAGGTCCGTGTGAATGGTGTATGAATGTACAGTGACATAATTGGAGCCTTGACGTGGCGTTACTGCTCACCAGTCTTGCATGGTGGACTGGTGCCAATCCAATTTGATGAGGATGTGGGGTGTGTGTGCTAGGGACCATAGTGGTGTGCATGCATGCATTCTCATTGTGCCATGATTAATGTGTGTGTTTAACGTGCAAAGATGCATAATGTGAGCTGGCATGAGATGGGGTCATGAGATGGGGTTCCAGTTCATATGCAGAGTCACCTTGAAGGGAAAAGACAGGTGGATGTTAGTCATGCATGTGCCACTTGTGAGGTGTGCATCACGGGAGGGGATAGTCATGCCTGACTCCCATGTCACTCACCAACCAGCCAGCTGTCCCCATACATGTTCTGTTCGCAATCTGTGGGGATGGGGCTCTGATTGTATATGTAGCTGTCATGGGTGTCATGGGTAGTGCCATGTGTTGGGCTGCTGATGTCCTCCTGCAAGGTTGTGGTAATTCCACGATGGCATGAGGGGTGAATCTGAAGATGCGAGACACCTCAGAATCTCTCATGCCAAAGATGTCTATGCGTGTGTGATATATCAAGTGAAGAGTGAGGGGCTTGTATCAGATAAGAATATTGTATTAGATTAGATTAAATTGTAAATTTGATATAAGCCAAAAAAAAAAAAAAAAAACCATCTCCCGTGCCCTCCTTAGTGCCATCCTCCGTGCCCTCATCCTTCTTTGTTCATCTAAAGTCAGTAGTATAGCTATGCGCGACGATGCCCCTGGCATGTTGGCATACAGATTGTTGGGCAACACGTGTGACTGCTGAACTCCTCACTAACAGTGTTGCTTTATCTGACAATTAGACTTTTTTTCAAAATTTAGACCAGCTTTTAGGTCCTCTAACTTTAGACAGAACATTTTGCAGTTGCGCACATCGCGTAGCCTGCGCAGCAACTGCGTTTTTTTGTGAATCCCCGTAACTCCCTCATTAGCATATTTGACTAGCAAATCAATGGTGTGTCTAGCGCAGTTTTGCGCGAAGGCAAGCGAAGGTCTAATTCAATTACGCCGGACCAAAAAACGTAGATTTCTGGCGTATATTGTTTTGTGAATCGCGTCCAACTATACGCACGCGCACATTTAGACTTACGCACGCGCAACAGCAGTTGCGCAGGCGTAATCGCTCTGTGAATCTGGGCCTTAATATATACAGTATAGAGGAAATAATGGAAAGGGGAGACATAGCTGAAACCTTTAAATACATCAAGGGGGTGAAAAAGGTTCAAGGGAAGTATTTTCCATATGAAACCAAGATCAAAAATATGGGGACATGCCCTCAAACTAGTAAGAAGAAAGGGTAGTTATAGACTTCCGGCAAAGGAAGAGATAGTGAGTCAGTCAACAGTAAGGCCGGACATAGACAGAGCAAATTTCTTTCTTGCAACCAACAGACAGTGTTGACAGAAGTGATAATAAATAGAGCTGCGCTCTCTCAACTAATATAACAGTATGTGACAAAAGAAGAAGAAAAACCGAACATGCCTATAACACATAAGGCAGTAATAAGTAAATCTGTATACAGTAATAATGGCAGTCCATTACATACTCATAGCATATAAACCAGTGATGAATGAATCTATATAGTGATAATAATAGTCCACAGGAACTGGTTTAAACTGGGAATAATGATCCTTGGCGGGTAGCATATATAAACATCATACCACCCATGCAGGCAAAGGTGCATATTTTCATTAGATAGGAATCTTCACACTGACTCACAAAGTGTTTATCCACTACCAAATGAAGAACGCGCTTACCAGCCTACACAAGCTGAATCGCTTGTGGCTAACACCCAGCCAGGGCCCTTTCCTCCAAGGTTGGAAAGTAGATGTCAAATCCAACCAGATAAACTCTCATTTGACACTGGCAAGGCAGCTGATTGTATCCTTCCACTAGGTTCAAGGATCCTCCCTCAGATACCATATTCATAGCAACTGGAAAAAAGAGATACTGTACTCGCCATAGTGTAAAACCAAACTACGCATTTAATAACTAAAAAGTAATGCACTAACATCATGGTGGACTTCACAGTGAAATGTACAGGCATAAATATAAATAGCCAGCCAGCTACAATAGAACACCCATCCTTACCGTATATTAAACAGCGCATCTCGCTCCTACCGATGTCATTCATCACAATATGACATGGTCCCGGGGCACTTAGGAACTTGTTGACAGATAAATCCCTCCCACCAAGCCATTGTGTTCTCCCGGAAGGTGGGCGTGAAAACCTGTACCCGCCGGGAGAATACAGCAAGTGCTAACGACTATGTTAACTATGTACTAAACCTGACAGGCTGATTGTACTAAAGTTGATTGATTGGTACATTCATTCTGTCCATACATGAATCTTGGCCGGTTCCTATTGAATGTCTATGGCTGGCTTTAGTGGCTTCAAACATACTTGGGACAAACATAGATCTATACACAGACAAGAGTAAAAATACAAAAACTTGTATACATTTAAAAAATAAAATGGGGATAGTCCACTTAGTCTTTTTTTTTTTTGTTATAACTTCCATGTTTCTATGTGTCTAAGTTAAAATTCACTGACTTAAATAGCCAATTATTGTTGCTAAGTGCATGCAAACAGCAAGGTGTATTTCTTTAACAGTACTTGTACTTCTAGACAAATTAGGGTAGCTTGGTGCCAAACTGTTTCCTGTTTCAAATTGAAGCAGTATTACCACTTTTTAACTGTGAATGTAGCCTCACATTTTACACATATTATGATTCTGAGCTTAAATCCATTAGAATTTTTTATTTTATTTTAAAAAAATATTTTATTTTCAGAACAATTTTGTTATTATATTTTGGACTTCTTTATCCACAACAATGAGGTAGGGCAATGGGGACCTATTTTTCACCCAGCTACACCTATCAGGGGAAAAAACAGCCCTTCAAACCCTTTTTTTCTTATGTGAATAATGTATTTTTCTGCAGGGACTATAGCAACAATTTCATTTTCTATTTCTGTTTTTATTTATAATGAATCAAGTGTTAGAATTTGTGGATTTCCATTTAATAATATCTGAAGTCTTAAGTTTACTAATCAATCGAATCACCAAGTTATTATTCATTAACTGGATTATATTTTGTATGTGTCCCCAGATAATGTGATCATTGCAAAAATATTTTTAAGAAGTTGATATTTTCTAATATCCATAACAATCAATGTAGAAGTGTAATCAATAATCAAGATGCTATTTTAAAGCTTAATTTACACAAGAGATAAAAAAAAAAAGACCACCTTCATTTACTTATTGGTAGCAACAAAGAAAAGGAACTCCACATATGTAATCTTAATTCTTAAATGCCCTTGGATTATACCGTATACTAGAAGGACACCGAAAAAAATAAATCAAATAATTATTAAATATAAATCGTATATTATAAAAGGTTTCCCTAAACACAATGGGGGGAATTCAATAAAGCTGCTGTGCCAATCTTCTGGCATTTATCCCGCTTGTTATGTATGCGCCGAATTCATGCATTTGAAACACTTTTTGTTCTGACAGCGACTAATGTGCCAAATTCAAATAGTTCTAAAATGAGCCACTATTACAATATGTCGCATTGAATACAACAAATGTAAAAGTGGAGCTAAGTAAGACTAACTTTATTTTACCATACAGAAAGTTTTTCTCTGGCTCAGGCAGATCTTGCAAAAAAAAATAAAAAAATTCACTTGTGTTTATTTTAAAAGTGATGCAGCATGAGCCAAATTCAAGTACATGTTCTAGACAAGTACAGGAATTTGGCTCATTCTTCACCACTTTTAGAATCCATGAAAGACGCTTTTACAAAACTTGTCTGTGCCAGTCTTTATGAATTCCAGGGATTGTCTCTTGACACTTTGTGAAATACAGAGTACAGATCCTTTGGACCTACGAGTTACCTTCTTTTACAATTAATAGAAGACAATTAAGTGACATACTGTTATTATGACTTTTACCTCCTTCTAATATAGCCATTAATATTGTGAACAATGGTATGTTATACTTTATTAGCAATCATTAGAGATAAGCTGAACGTACCCGGGGACATGTACCAAAACAAAAATACTGTTTCACAGGGAAAAGCCATTTTATTTTTTAAGGTCATCTGTTAAAAATGTAAAATTCCTTTAAATAACATTCCTGAGGTTGCCCTTACTGTGCACATAAAGTGACACGTCTGTATGATGTATACAGCCTACTACAGTAAAACTGACACTTACAAAGTAAGAAAGGGTAATTTAAATCACAGGCAAATAACAGCTTCAGACGCTTTACTTTTGTTTCTAAAAAATGGTCAGGGATACCCTTCATGTATAGCAGATGCTTTTCCTAGATATGGGTCTGGTATAAATTTTAGGGGCAAAATAAAGTTGGGGGGAGGGCCTGATCATGGGACCTGTCAAAGTGTCATGACGAGCTCTTCTCTAATTATGGAGGTCCATTTGCAGGGTTAAGCAGAGGAAACTCCATGGAACCTTGCAGGAAGTACATCACATTTTACATCCCATTCAAAAATATTGGCTGTGTAGGCCATCACCCTGAGGTTTGTTTACATAAGTTTCCCATTTGGCATAAACTGCTGCTGATGTTCCATCAGTCTGTACATTTCTTTTACTCCTATTCTCTTCACTCCCAGCATCTGGGCAGTGCAGTGCTGCCTTCATGATTTATAAATCAGCAGATGAATTCCATTTTCACTCAATATTCCACACTAGAATTGACTAGACTGAGTTTTGCACACTCTCTATTTTGCCTGTTGGCACTCTTGCTGGACAGGCATGCAGCCTTCTCTGTTGAGTAAGTGCCCAATTTTCAGAACCATTCACTGCTCACTACCCTTTCCATCATTTTTGCCTGTTTGGGGTGGGGAGGCTGACTTTGGACTTTATCTATTCTTCATTGAAAAAGGTGGTAATTTGTTCTCTACATTTATGCATAAGAAACCTATGCCTTGCGGTATACGATGGTCTCTGTTTTTCACTTGTATTTTGTTCCTTCCTCCACATATTGGTTAGGTGGCTTTACTTCTGAATCACTGATATGGAACTTTTAGCTTAAGAATTCTGACTTTCTAATGTAAAAAGCATTGAATCCATAGACAGCTATTCAACTATTATTCTTAGAAATAGGGCAGTAATGACATAATCAGTATTTCAGTACAGGTTTCCTTTACATAAAATGGGTTGTTCTCTGTTAACCATTTAAAACATAAAAACAGCATGTTTCCCTCTCCCAGTTGCTGGAAGCTGGGCACATCAGAGATGGGGGCTGGAATATGAATATCAGATCCCATGACCTTCAGAACTAGGGGTGCTTTAGGGAGAGCTTTTAAAAAAGGGGTACACTCCTCCTAAATCACCAGTACAGCAGGCTTTTTGGCACATGTATAAGCACAGGAAGGAAAATATCAACATTTTGGTTTTGTGCATTCTATCTGCTTTCCCATGTAAGGCACGTAGATTATGATTACTCCCTGGTTCATGAACCTGTAAAGAGGGTCATATGTTTGTTTTTATTTATGTTGGATTACCTTGTTTATGACCTCCTTAACTCTTTGTGGATGAGAATGTATTTTACCATGTATCAATCAATTAATTAATTATAATCAAAGTGAGAGAGAAAATTTACAAATATATGTGTTTTTAATAGTCATATTACTATATAACACAGCAAGCAAGGGAGGCCTCATTTACACAGGCATTCTTACACGTACGCCCATTTGAGGGCCGTGTTCTGTCTGCGTGGGTTGCACAGGTGTTCTGTGCATACATATGCAGGTAATCCCATTCCTGTCAATTGGGATGCAGCAGCACTGCTTTTTGACATCCATGTGGGTGCATGTCCCTGAATGCAGACAGTGTGCAATCAGGGACACGCACCCACACAGACTTTAAATTATTTTAACAGCAGATCTGTTTGTGCAGCTGCTGTGTCCCTATGGACATGAATGGGACTTCCGCATGTGGACGCATGGAACACCTGTGCATCATATGCAGGCAAAACACGGCCTTACACAAGTGTACATTTTTCTATGCCCATGTAAACAAGGCCTTAAAATTAAAATGACTTTAAGGTAAACTTTACAATTATAAAATTGTGCTTACTGAAAATATGCAATGTTTTACTTTTAGGAGACCTATGGTCACAGTATACACTTTTATTGTTTAGCATTATCATTTTAATAACAATACAAACAATAGACAATCCAATATAAGCCACCTTGAAGAATCTTCTTTCATGTTGTGAGTGCTGCCTGCCTGCTGCCCATCTCTTTCCACAACTTCTTGGATTCCCTGCATGGTTTGCAGCTTCATCTCTGCAGTTTACTTTCAAATTCTTAGAACTATATATCCCATGGTACCTTGATGCCTGCAATCAGTGATTCATATACCTCCTGAAACTCCCCCTCTCAACACCTTTGTGCCTAATTACAGGGAAAAGTAAAAAGTAAATATGTGTAACAAAATTCAAGTGAGTAAAAGTGTGAGACTCTTCACAAAGTAAAGCTGGTCATACACAAATCAAAATGTGTCCGGTTCAGTAGTGACCGGCTAAATTTTAATCAGTGTGGGGCCAGTGTGGGAAGTTGATTGTTTCATTGTCTACTGTTAGGGATATGTTGGAAAACTTTTGTCCATCAGAGGCTGCAGGTGCTGATCAGTGTATTCTAACAGCAGCGAGTCCCATGGTTAGAATACAGGTGTCCCGGCAGAGAGGAGTGTTCCTCTATCCACCACTCACTGAATAAAAAAAATACACACCTATGACCAGTTAAAGTTGAAAAACTTTAAGATTAAAAAGGGTATTTACTCAAGTGATAAACTATAATTCTGCTCCGAGTCCAGAAAAGGGCAACAAAAGGGTGTTATGATGAATGACCACAAACATTAAACTTATTCTCTCTGGAAAATAGGCACTTAAGACGGCATATGATAGCAATATAAAAATCCTTGAATTGTGATCCTTGAATGAATCTTTGAATGTTGACTCTATCATTGGGAGGAAACTTTTGAATCTTAGGTCTCTAAAGAAGGCATGTGGTCATGCACTGAATTTCGATGAGAAACAGATCATTTATAAGCTGGTTCTTTACTGTTAGAGTGGTGAGGATGTCGAACTTCCTTCCACAGTTGGTGGTGCCAGCAGAGAGTGTGGATAGGTTCAGAAAACTTTTTAGATGTGTTTCTTAGCAAGCTTTATGTACAGGGATATGGTAAAGAGTAGACGCACATGCACACACACATTCTTAGGTTGAACCGGATGGACCAGTGTCCTTATTCTACCCTACCAACTATATAACTATGTAAGATAATTCAGATTGATAGGCGTATTCCAGCATTACAAAATGCTTGCTAGTTACATGCTGCAATCCTTGTAAATGATCAGATTTTAAAACCTGCACTAACATCTGTGACAATTGCAAAACGAATATAAAATTGTCTTCTTTTGTGGCTTTGCTATGGTTCAGCTGCTTTGGTTTACTATTAAATGCATTCCTTTTTTATTACAGGTATTTATATTGCACTAACAATTTACACAACCCTTTACATATACAGTATATTGTACATTCACATTGTCACTGCCCTTACAGTCTAAGGCCGCGTACACACGACCAAATGAATCTGTTCAATTCGGTCGGACAGACCGATTTGAACAGATTTGTCTGCTGGCTGTTTTGGTTTGATCGCTGTACACACGATCAAACCAAAATCCCCGCCAGCAGACAGCGCGGTGACGTGGCGATGACGTTGACGCCACCACGTCACCGCACCAGGAAGTAAATCACTTCCGCGCATGCGTCGAATCCATGTGCGGGCAGATATTTAGACAGATTTTAAAGCAGGTTTTAAAATCTGTCTGCTGGCCAAATCCGTCGGTTCGCCTGTACACACGATCGAATCTGTCTGCTGAGACGGTCTGTCAGACCGCTTTCAGCAGATAGATTTGATCATGTGTAAGCAGCCTCAGACATTTTCTTAGGCATTTAGTGTAGTATCAGCATCAAGACACCTACTAATTCACACTTATGAGCTTTTGCATTAACTTCTGGTAGGACAAAAACAGGAAAAAACGGGTGGCAAAAATAGGAAGCATATATTTATAACATATTGGCATATTTATATATATATATATATATATATATATATATATATATATATATAGATATGGAACAATGCAAGAAGGTGTACTCCTAATCCCTTTCTGGAAAATAAATGTAATTCTTTGAGTTAGCTATTTCATGATCTTTTACTGTGTATTGCTTTTCTTGGATTCTGGTACTTTGCCCATTGTGTCTATTCTAAAATAATACAATGCATACTCACCTTTACTCATTTTGCTAATTGTGAGATTCTTTCATGAATATTTTTCTGGACTCGTAGGGGCCTATTTTGTTTGATCCTTGCTTGCAACTGCATCTATGGCCTACGTCTGCTTCCTGGTCCATTACTTGTGCCCATAGATTTTCTTATTGCCTCTGGTATCAATTGGTATCTCTTATATCAGTGGTCTCCGATCTGCAGCCCTGGGGCCAGATGCAGCCCTTTGCTTGCCTTCATCTGGCCCTTGAGGCATTATTCCTGCCACTGACCCCAACAATGGGGCTTCATTTCTTCCACTAACAATGGGACACTATACCTTCCACCGACACCAACAATGGAGCACTATTCCTCCCACTGACACCAACTATTTCTCCCTCTTATACCAAAGATCAGCCATTGTTTACTCCCACTGGGCACAGTCCGGTTCCCCTAAAGCCTGAAGGACATTAAACTGGCCCTTTCTTTAGAAAGATCGGAGACCCCTGTCTTAAATAAAAGTAAGTTCAAAATTTGAAATCCAACTGGATAAAATTCATATTTATTTTGGCCAATGAATGCTTTGATATCCCCTCTGGAATGCTTAAATTGATGGTCAAGCAAATGTTGGATTGACCTACTTTGTAAACTACATTATTTTAACCACATTAATACTGGGCACTTTTGTCCCCTATCTTTCTAGACCAATTTTAAGCTTTCAGCGGTCTCGCACTTTCAATGACAATTGCGCAGTCATGCAATGCGGTACCCAAATTACATTTTTATCATTTTGTTCACACAAATAGAGCTTTCTTTTGGTGGTATTTATTTTTTATTTTTTGCAAGATAAGCGAAAAAAGAGTGGGAATTTGGAAAAAACATATATTTTCTTCTTTCTATTTTAAAAGAAATCCAATAAAATCGAATTTTGTCACAAATTTAAGCCAACATTTATTCTGCTACATGTCTTTGGTAAAAAAAAATCCCATTGGTTTAATTGGTTTATGTGATTACAAACTGATGTACGCAGATGATCATGTACATATGTGCGCAGTTGATCACGGACATATGTGTGCAGATGATCATTGGGACATATGATTTTACTGTTACATATGTGGGGGACAGGTGTTTTTACTGTGTGGGGACAGTATTTTGGGGACACTATTTTGGGGAAATTGTGTGGGGACATGTTTGTGGACACTAGGCTGGTGATCAGTGTGTAAAAAGCTGTAAAAACAGCTCATACTCACTGATCACCAGCCGGCTGCAGAGATCTGCTCACCTCTTCTCACTGACTACTTCCGTGTGAGGAGAGGAGAGCCGATCGCCTAGCAACTGGCTCCCTATTTACATCACAAGACGGCTGTGATTGGACACAGCCTTCGTGTGATCAGGAGGGCCAATCACAGAGCCCTCCTGCCAATCGGACATGCGCCGTGTCCAGGTCCCTCGGTACAACACCACTGCGCGGGCACGCAGGTGATCCCTCTCCTTCTGAGGGACATTCCTGAATGTCCACTCAGTAGGAGGAAGCACCCACCTGGCTGTATTTATGCAGTGGTTGGGTGGGATGTGGTTAAGTGAATCAGTGGTTATGAAAATAACAAGTATGACTATTCTCAGCAAACAGTTTTCCAACTAATACAGGCTACAGCATTGTCATTTTTACAATTTGCAATATCATACCCATACACTAAGTTTTTGTAATATAACGTAGTTTCACACATACACATAGTTTCCTCCTTTTTTTCTGCTGTTTTCTTACTGTGTTTTGTAAATTGTCACCCTTATTTTTATTCTTCGCACCTTAAATTTATATTGTTTGCATTACTTGTAGAACACTTTCCTTACATGAAAACATGTTATCAAACTTTTTTCATTATTTCTAAATGTTTATTTGCTCTTTACAGTTTTTATGTTATTTTTATTTTGTACTTTTTTTGTCTTTTGCTCAACAAAAGTATACATGTTTTTCACTTTTTGGTAGAATGTTTTAATACTTTTGCATTATAATTGTGTTGAGGAATTAACAAGTACTACATCTTTCAAGATGGTAAGCCCTGTTTGCATCTTAGAAATATATTAGTGCTATAGATAATAATGAAAGTAAGCTGTAAGACAGTATTGTATGAAGATACAGAATTAGGCAGTATATTACAACGTATCTGAATGCTGAATGACAAGTATATGTAAAATACCACAGACGTGACTAGGCCATGATGTTTGGCAATTCTGTTCCTATGAGAAGGTATAAATACCAAATACTTGATGATTTACAAAAAAACTGTGTTTTGTAAGGAACATGCTTTTTAGACAAATGCATCATTGCAATTCACTAACCTATCTAGCCGATGTTCAGTGCATAGAGTGCTTTGAATGTCCACATTTAGTTGATGTTATGCCTTCTGTTGCACCTCTGAACAACATTTTTTAAAAAAAGGCTGAAAACTTGCCAAGCAAATGTGCATGGATCAAGCTCAAAGGCATATAAAAATCCTATAAGCTATGCCATTGTATAAATGAGCCAATGTATGTATGAGTATTTAGCACTGGAATCCCTCTTCTTAGCATTAGTATGGACTCTCTTATGTTGACTGGTACTTGAACTCCTGGCACACAAGCAGAAAGGTTTGTGTATGCACAGGACAATATCTCCTTGTTCACAGATGATTTTAACAGACTTAAGGTTTTGTGCAGCCTCCTTGAATTATAGCCTTGCACATTTGATGAGGGTTTATTTATATACAGTGTTCACACAAAAAAATGTTAACAGAGGGAGCTGCGGTGGCTCAACGCGATTGGCACTGCGCTAACAAGCCGTTCACCTCTGCAGCTAAGGGTTCGGATCCCAGCTGCATGTGAATTGAGTTTGGTGGTCTCAGCCCGGCTCCCGGTGGGTGTGCTATGCGAGGTAAGCCTGCGCTTAGTACACCCCCCTCCCACAAAACCACCACACTTACACGCACTCAAAATTGGGTTAACATGCACGCACTTTGGCCACGAGGTCTCTAAAAAAGAGAGGCGAAGGACTAACGGGGCTGGCTGAGCGGGCTAGGTCCTCTCACTCCCTCATAGGGGAGTCCCTCTGCCCTGTTGGGCTTCAAAGCGGAGCAGGTAGGGCGGGCTGTGTGGGAGGACCCCCTCACACCCGCCATTGCCACCCGGGGGCATAGAGAAAGATGGCAGATTGCCTCTGAGAGAGGCCTGCCTACTCCCAACTCTTGCAGTCTGGCTCCTCTCTCGAGTACACGCACAAAATACACTTAAAAAAAAAATGTTAACAGCATGTAGAGAGACCTAAAAAACGTATCCTAAAATATTTATTTTTTAAGCACACCAAGGCTTAGCTGGTGTACATTCAATAGCAAATCATTGATATATTGATAATAAATTCCATACATAGTTACTATAATGAGCAATTGATAGATTTTGCGTCAATTGTATTATTTTATACTCTAATAAACCAGGAACACATACATTAATTAACTTCTTTATTTTAAGTCCTCAAGCACTGTCACATCAGGCCCTGCCCTCAAGGAGCTTTAAATCTAAGATCCCTAACTCACATTCATACATAAACATACTAGGTTCAATTTACGTACACAGGAGCCAAATACCCTACCAGTATGTCTTTGGAGTTTGGGAGGAAACCTACACAGGGTAGAACATACAAATGGCAGGCAGGAGTGTCATGGTCAGAATTTGAACTAGCGGCCCTTTTGCTGCTCGGCGAAAGTGCTAACCACTACACCACTGTGCTGCCCTATTACTTACTTTGTTTTAAGTGATAATAACTTGTAACTTACTCTGTTTTTTTAAGTTGGTAAAACTTATTTGAAGGTTTTTATATAAAAATAATACAATAATAGGGTATTAAAAAAAAAAAGGAATAGTCTCATGAAACAGGCTTTCAAAACAAATTAACATTTTTTTTTTATAAAGTGTTACAAATGTTATATTATTACAGCAGCATCAAATCTAAATGTAAACATTCAAAGAAAAAAAACGCCTCTTTCTCAGCTAACAAATCAAACTGAAACACATGTATATACAGTATATTTGTAACGAACATAGAATACAGCCTTTTAGGAAAGTAATTGTGCAACGTACCCAAACAAAGTTGACTTTCCTTTTTTTTTCACAAATGGAGCTTTCTTTTTCGTGATATTTGATCACCAACAAAAAAAGCCTGTCAATTTTTTTTTTTTTTTTATTGTTTTCTTTTAATGGCGGCAATCTGCATTTTTTTTAACAGGACTGCAACATTGCGGCGGACAAATCGGACCCCAAATGACACTTTTTGGGGACCAGTGACATTATTACATTGATCAGTGCTATAAAAATGCATTGGGGTAGCTCAGGCTAAAAGCATAAATGAGTCCAATAATCATTCTCAGTGATACAAAATGAGAGTGCTATATGAAAAAAAATACACTGTACCAATCTGTTTGTTTTTCGTGCCAATGCAACATAAATATGTTATATTTGTTTTTAAAATGTAACAACATAGTGCAAAGTGGGCGGGGCTTTAGGTTACATAATCTAACGTTGTATGTCCTATATCTCAAAAACAAACAGAAGATTTGTTTTTGTTGTATAAATCAGCACAAACGCAGCACAAACAAATTGTATAATTGTTTTTAAAATGTAATAACGTGGTAAAAAGTGGGAGAGGCTTCATCCATTATAATGCGCAATATCTCTGAAAACAAACCAGCACATGCGTTTGTTTTTGCAGCACAAATCGGCACAGATGCAGTGCAAACGAATGCTATATTTGTTTTTACATTTTAATAACATTGGATGCAAAGTGGGCAGGGCTTGATAATACATAATCTGAATTTGTATTCCAATATTTAAAAAACCGAACTGGCCGAAACATTAATTTTTGTGGCACAAAATAGTTTTTAAGTTAGCAGCTGACAGTCCCTCACCCTGCCTCTTGGTTGTGTTCTGCCGCATGCAGTAATCACCAACTTTGCACTCGCACAAGTGAGTTGTCTCAATAGGTCTATTCAACAGACGTATGTCCAATAATTATAAAATATATTAATCTGCAAATAAAATTAACGTTTTATGTCTGAACATGTGAACGATAATTTGTTCAATGTTTATTTTTACCTTTTAATGGCATTGCATGGCTTTGTAGTGACTTGGAAAAATTATTGTCACTGGTGGTGCTCTTTTGTCCTGATGGGCCTCAAACTTATGGGAACTGCCTTGTACAGGTTTTTAAAGTTCCAAAAGACGTCAAACTCTTTAATATATACAGCATCAAAACTTGTGCGGTTGCACATTTAGCAAACATGCGTCCCTCAATTTCAGTCAAATGAAAAGATTATTATGTTACTCAATTAGAATATGGAATGCAAATACCTTAAAAGTTTTGTCTAGATTACTCAATACTATACATTATTTATCGTAATGAAAATGAAGTAAGGTACTTAAAATATCAAAGTAAATTAATTAACATTTATTTTTATGTTGAAAATTATAAAAAAAATTATGTTAAAATTACAAGTCAACACAATCTTTTTTTATCAGTGTTGTATTTATAAAATGTTTACTTTCTTTACCCACATGCCCAGAGAACTAAATACATTTTAATGAATAGCAGCAATAATTTGTTTCTTATACCTGCCAGGAGTTTTTCTTCAAGTTAGTGTTGTTAAACTGTATGTAATGGCAATTCGTTTTTTTTTTTTTTTTTCAGTTTTGAATAGAATTGAATGGTGCTAGAATCTGTGAAAACATTTTATTATGGTTCCCCTGCTGGAGAGAATTACCCCGCTATTTGTATTGGTTACCATTGTGGTTACTCCATTAAGGTGAATTACCCCTCTATTTGTCTTGGTGACCATTGTGGTTTCCCGGCTGAGGGGAATTACCCCTCTATTTGACTTGGTGACCATTGTTACGGAGACATAAGTAAATCCTAATTTTTAGAGTTGTCATGAAAGTTGTGAGGGGAAACTTCTAATGTGGGCAAATGTTTCTGGTGACAATTTGTTAAATATTCAAAGAGCTTGAACCAGCTACTTATATATGCAGTGCAAACCTTCTCACTGTTAAAACATCCTAATTGTTTATTGTTTTTTTTTTTTAGTCTTCATACATTGTTTCTTGAAGCCCTGATAACGATGGTGGAGTACAGCCCCCAAAACACATTAAATGTTGTAAACAATTGGTGTTTGGAATTAACTTATATCTGGACCCCTATAAAATAGTGTGGCACTTCATCTCTAGAGTTTTTATTGCTGTCTGTGTCTCCGGTGGTCATTTACTCCCTGTATTTGTTGTGATGACCATTGCCAACAGAAAAGAAAGTGATGGGAATTCTTAAGTTTTTCAGTAGTTACCAGAACAGGATTAGAAAGGAAATTGTTCAATTACGTCTGGATTTTTCCTTTTCTTTGTCTGACAATTAATTTCTAAGAAAAATACACAACACTGAGGGATGCTGGGGGGGGTGTACAATCAGGAAGTGGGCTGTGCTGTGCTATCATTGATTTATGCTATGTGTACACACACAGCCTGTGACCTGTGACCATTTTAATGAAAATAATCTAAAACTAAATGTTAAAGGGTTAGTCCACTCAACTGAATCGCCTGACATCTCACTGTTAATATTTTACTTATTTTCTATTGTGCAGGATGCAACTGGATGTGCTAGAACATGCAAAGGGGGTCAGCACATCCAAAACTCTGTAGTCGACAGGAAAAGAGTAAAAAATTATAACAGGCAGTTGCAATATCCAAGAAACCAGGGGCTGACTCAATCCAACAGGCTAATTACTGAAGCATCTATTGGTTACGCTGGCCCTTTATTATATTTACCAAGAAAACATTGTTTCTGTGTATAGTCTATAAATGTATATGTTCATTAACCAGCCATATTTGCTCATTAAATTTGCAGACTCTGCTCCTTGCATTGCACTGCACAATGACTGTTTCATTACTTGTTTTTTTGTGCATGTCTGTGGGTCAGGTCTGGTCCAAATGGAAAAAATTGATTAACTGAGGCTTAGAATAAAAACTAGAAGACTAAATAATTAGGCTTATATCGGGAGTCCTTAAAATGTATTTCTACGTTTACAGTCAAATTCGGAAAACACCTATTTTTTATTTGTTACATGTGGCTATTCACATAGCATAACAAAAAAATATTAATAAAATTCCAGCTTGTCTTTTTTAGTTGCTCTTTTCTGGAAACTCTTGCAAGAAAAAATACTACTAGTTCTCTTTTTTTATAAGGGGGCTGGAGAATTGTGTTAGCCATCTTTAACCCAGTCTGTACTGTGCAGGAATAGCTTAATTATCAATTGTAACTAGATGTGAACACTTTCTGTTCTAAGAAAGGATTTAAAGTTCAGAGGCTAGGCATATTGCAATGTATGCTAATGAGAACAGACTTTGGACAGACTCACTCTGAAGTTATTCAAAAAACCTTGCAGTCAGTTATGGCACCTTCCCCTGGGGAAACATCTACAGAAATATAAAAAAAAAAAACATTTTAATGCATGCTGTGTGAATGGGAACACATAACAAACATATGATGGGATTTCCCCAAATTTGACTGAAAAAGTGGAAATACGCTTTAAGCAGGCTCACTAATAACATTCATTGATGCAGCATTTACCACATCACATGTAGAAATCTGTATATGAAATACATTAATTAAAACATAAAACAAGTAACAATTGTAATCAAACTGAACATTACTCTGAATTAAATGTTCTAATAATAATAACTCAACAGCAATTTGTGACCATATTAAATATAGTTTCCTTTTAAATAACTATCGAAAGTAGCATCTTAAAAACAAATACTGCAATAACACACAAAGGATCAGTTTACTTATCCACTTCAACCACTTCAGATTTAACCACAGGGCATTTTCACCCCCTTCCTGCCCAGACCAATTGTTAGTTTTCAGCGCTGTTGCACTTTGAACGACAATTGCGAGGTCATGCAACACTGTACCCAAATGAAATCTATATGGTTTATTTTCCCCACAAATAGAGCTTTCTTTTGGTGGTATTTGATTACCTCTGCGGTTTTTATTTTGTGCTATAAACGAGCAACAATTTTGAAAAAAACACAATATTTTTTACTTTTTGATTTAATAAAGATCATTTTTTTTTATATATTCTTTTCCTCAATTTAGGCCGATATGTATTCTTCTACATATTTTTGGTAAAAAAAACTTGCAATAGGTGTATATTGATTGGTTTGCACAAAAGTTGTAGCGTCTACAAAATAGGGAATAGAATTATGGCATTTTTATTTTATTAAATTTTTTTACTCGTAATGGCCGCGCTCTGCAATTTTTATTGTGACCGTGACATTGCGATGGACATATCGGAGACTTTTGACACATTTTTGGGACCATTCACACTTATACAGTGATTAGTGCTATAAAACTGCACTGATTACTGTGTAAATGTGACAGGAAAGGGGTTAACACTAGGCGGCGATCAAGGGCTTAAATATGTTCCCTAGGGAGTGATTGTAACTGTAAGGGGAGGAGACCAATCTGTGTTTCTCTGTACTGGGAACACACATCGGTCTCCTCTCCTCTGATAGGACGTGGATCTGTGTGTTTACACACACAGATCTATGGTCCTGCTGTGATCACTGGAAATCGCGTCTTCCCGGCGGACATTGCGACCCTAGACTGCCGGGAAGCCCAGGACATCATATGATGTCTACCCAGAGGGAGAGAAGTTCCTGCCAACATCATCTTAGTATGGCTCAGTAAGGAACTGGTTAACCCCCAAACAAACATATATTAAATTGCAGTTTACCAACACGTGTGGCTGCATTCATATTTTTTATTTTTTTTTGCCTTTTTACTTTATTTTTAACCAGTGATCCCGCCAGTAACATACCTTCTGTCTTAGGGTGTGTCAACTCCACTAAAGGGATAAAGAGTACAACTTTGGAACACAATTTTGTCAATCTGGGGAGAGGGTAGTGTTTGATGCACTAGTACAGGGATATATAATTAGCGAACCTCCAGTTGTTGCAAAACTACAACTCCCATCATACCTCTGCCTTTGGGTGTCATGCTTGTGGCTGTCAGAGTCTTGCTATGCCTCATGGGACTTGTAGTTCTGCAACAGCTGGAGGTCCGCTAATTGCATATCCCTGCATTAGTAGATTTAGATGGACTTGACTAACAAATTAAATCCAAACTCCAGTTAACACTTTTTAGGCAGTTGCAGCAACAGCTGGAATTAAGGTTTTACAGAAATCAATGAAATCTGACCACAACAACTATCCCATCAGTGTTAGTTTGTCTCAACACTTCAACTGCCAGTTTAGCTAGAGAGGGAGAAAAATGGGGCAAAAGCCTAAAAAAGGGAACAAATGTAGTCATCACATCTAAGCATTGGTAAGCGGCAATATATTAATTTCTGGGCGGTTAATACCCAAACTACTAATAAAACAGATTTACTATTTGTAAATAAAAACATAAATTGGTTAGTAAATTGATGTGTTGTTTTTTTTTGTGTCGTTTTTAGTGTAGTTTGCAACATAGATTACTTATCATCATTTTACTCCTTTCCTTCCTCTTTTTTGTGTTATACTTTACCTTTTTTTAATTTTTTCATTTGTTTTACCTTATTTTGACCTCATCACTAAACCTCCATATATTGGCTAGATATTATTCTATTTTAAATCTTCTACTTAATGAATATTTTGCATTGTAATGATACATCGCTGCTTTATTTCTCTTCCACCTTCATGCTCTTTTCAACTTTTCTGCTTTCTCTTCCTTTTTGTTGATCTTTCAAATACATGTTTATAGTCATGCTCATTTTCATTTGTTATCTTTTTTTTTTAGCTTGAATGCCATACCTTAAATGAAGAGGGAACATTTTTGGTTAAAAATACGGTTTTGTTTCAATTGTCCATTGTTATATCCTCTTGGTATTGAATTTGTTTGTTTAAATGTTAACCATAAACAATGTTTTTACTGAGTGATTACTTAAATTATTAAGCCAGAAATTATATCTGCTTTTAATTTGTTGTAATGTTAATATTAGTACTACCACATATAATAAGAATAACATTTTTTTAGTTACAGTTGTTAAAGATTTTCACAGTCGACCATACACAACAATTTATGTACAATTAATTGGCAACATATAATTTTGTTTGCTTTTAGGAGAAAGTTACAGCCAAAATGTATACATGAACTGGGTACTTTACATGCATAAAAGGCAAATCACTGAATATGCATTTGCACAAACATAAAAAAAAAATGCAAAAAGATGACAAAATCTAGTTCAGAATATAATTTTCGTCTACGTGCTCACGTGTTTTACATGTTTCAGATGTTGTAGTAAGCTTTACTTATTGTTTTTTTTTTTCTTTCCTTTCCTTCATGCTGTCGTTTAGAGCCCTACAGAGAGACAAGTATGGGAGTAAAACTAAATATTGCATATCAAATGTAATTTTTCTAGTTTAATTTATCATATTTATATATTAGTAAATAATTAACCAGAAACATTATAAAAAAGTTGTTTTACGTCAGCCCTTGCTGTATTATATGGCATCTTAAGACCATCAAAAAAATGTAATGTTATATTAACTATTTTTTAAGTATGGATGATGAGCAACCAGTTTAGTTTGCTCCGACTATCTTGTGTAAATTGGTGATGCCAAAGCATACAGTAAAGGCTGAAATTAGTGAAATTAAATTTGACTGGTTCTTCTAATTTTTTTAATGAAAATTATATTGTTTATCATATAATAATGTCCTATGATCAATGTATGGGCATTACAAAAATGATGGATTTTCTATTTTTATATTTCATGCATTTTGTAAAAGATTTTCATTGTATGTGGTGTAATTTAGGCTATGTACATACAATAACTTGCTGTAACCATAACCAGTGCATCTGGTGAGCATTTCAACTCTCAACTCAGTGAAAACACACCTTTGTGGAGCCATTAGTGGAGTGGATTGATTAGGGACAGCAGCAATAGTTATTTTTAAGTGAAACAGTGTAAAGTGCAGTGAATGCTTCAAGTGCTTTCCTGTACTGAGCACTGTAACTGTTTGGGATCCCCCTACCCAAAATGCCAGGTCATTCTTGGCTTACTCCAGGTGCTTCCTTTTGGGCTTCATATGTATGCAGCCATGCATACTTTTGATAAAAAAAAAAAATCTGAATTCATGCACAGCAATGCAACATTTTTTAAAGTGCCATGTGCATATATGACAATATGTTTGTATAGACAAACACACACATGAACACATGCATTATATCACAAAAATAGATAAGACAGAAGTATAGTGTTCAGTTTAGGCATTCTGATCCCCTAAACACCAGATATAATTGTGTTTCTAATACTTTGCAGTACACCAGTACTGTACTTGGTTCTGGGTCGGCCACTTCCCATGTGTTTTTTTCCTTATTATTATTCTTTTTCCTTTTTTTTTTTGTGTGTTAGTTCTTCACAACTTGCTCCTTTTTTTCTTTTTGTTTTACATTACGTTTACATCTTTTTCTCTAGCTCCCTTATTTACATCTATCTCCCTCTCTCTTTACATGTGTACACTTAACAAATTTCTTCTTACATACAACTAAGTTTGTCAGCAGACAAAAATTAATTATGCTATTTTACTATTCCTCATGAACTCAGTTCCCTGCAACAATATCAGCTAAACAGTTGTATAGTAATATTGACCTTTGCAAGCCTATTCAAATTACATTCCTGACATCAGTTAAGATGTTAATTAGGACTTGAAGCTCAGAAAGGGTTAGAACAAGTTTTAGTACTTGAAATCTTAGATAACCTAGATAGGGCTGGATTGACACCCTTATGTGTCTGTTTTCATGCATTTTACATGCATTAACAATAATTATGAATGTGCATGCACTTTCATTGTCATAAATAGAATGTCGGTGCATCAAATGTCTGATGTACATCAATACATATTATAGATGCAAACTAGCACCAATTAAAACAATGGTTAATGTGTACATGCAGTGGCATATGTTAAATCCATTCTATTACAGAAACTTTTAGAAACTTATAACAATGTAATTCCTAGTGATTCCTTCTTTATTTTACCAATAAATATTAAGACTAAATTCACACTATTGCGTTGCGGTAACCTATGGTTATACTGCTCAATTTGGCAGTGCACTTCAACACAATAGTACATGCGTTGTGTTCCAGTGAAATTCATTCTTTATATACACTTATGCTGCGTACACACGATCACTTTTTGTGAATGAAAAAAAAACAACGTTTTCAAAAACGTCATTTAAAATGATCGTGTGTGGGCAAAACGTCCTTTTATGTCTAAAAAAAAAACGACCAAAAAAAAATTCGAACATGCTTGAATTTTTTGTGTCATTTTTCAAAATGTCATTTTTTGTGTCATAAAAAGTGATCGTGTGTGGGCAAAGCAACGTTAAATACGACGTTTTTAAACCCGCGTATGCTCAGAAGCAAGTTATGAGATGAAGCTTCAATGGAACAGAGTGCCGTCGAACGTGGTGTACGTCACCACGCTTTGCTAGAGCATTTTGGAAAAACGATGGTGTGTATGCAACGTCGTTTTGGAAAATGAAGTTTGAAAAACGTTGTTTTGTTTCGTCACATAAAACGTTGTTTTTTTTTCATCACAAAAAGTGATCGTGTGTACGCGGCATTAGGATACACTAAGTGCCCATTCACACCTATTGCAGTAAGCACAGGGGTAGGTATAAATGTATCATTTTACAGTGGTTTTAAAAAAGAATCACCCCCCTTTAAAATAATCACATTTTGTTGCTTTGCAGCCTGAAATGAAGACAGACACATTTTTTTACCCAGCTGTATTTACTTAATATTGCAACTAACATCCAAATGAAAGATATAAGACCAACATGTCAGAAAAAACAACAGAATCACTGAGTTAAAAAAAAGATCATCCTCTTATGTTTGTATTTTGTTGGACCACATTTTGCTTTAATTACAGCCTTTATTCTGTTGGGATATGTCTCTACTAACTTTGCACATCTAAATTTTGCAATATTTGCCCACTCTTTTCAGAATTGCTCAAGTTAATTTATATTTGATGGTGACCGTCAGACTGCAGTCTTCAAGTCAAGTCTTCAAGTCATCCCACAGATCTTCAGTGGAGTTTAGGTCTGGGCTCTGACTAAGCCATGCAAAGAGATTCACCTTTTTATCTCCTTTAACCACTGTGTAATCATTTTTGCTGTGTGCTTTGGGTCATTGTTAGAAGGTAAACCTTCTTTCCATTGACAAATTTCTTGCAGAGGGCAGCAGATTTTCCTCAATAATTTTTCTTCAATCCTGAGAAGTAGAGAACAGTTTGAACCAAGCATAAGTTTGGCCCGAACTTTGCCTGTTCGACATACATCCAAATTTGCGGGTATGTTCGACACAAAGCACTGCACGCTTCACAGTGCATTCTAGTTCCCTAATTGGATGAAGTCTTGCAGATGATCGCTAATCAGGTACAAGGTATCACCAATTAGCACTGTCAGAGCCCTGATTGGGCAAAGTGATGATTACTTTCTCCAATCACAGTACAGTACTCATAGTCCCACACCACACTATAAAAGCTAACTTATTATTTAACTGAATAATTTTCTGCAGTTTTTCTGAACTGCGACGTGGTTTTTTTTCTGTTTCAGACCATTTACCTAATATTTTGAAAAGAACAAAAATAAAAGAAGCACTGCGCAGAGCAGCAAACATTTCTCTCATGCTCTGAAATGTCAGTTTTGCAGAAGCAGGTTCTATACATGGTACAGATGCGCCACTTTAAAGGCAGACTAATGCCCCGTACAATCAGAATTTCCACTGGCCTAAAATCTGATTGAATTTTTAGTCGGAATTCCGTTCAAGCTGTCCTTTCTCCGTCGAGGTTGCACACAGACAATAGTCCATCAGACTTTTATTGTCGAAAATTCAGATTGTGTGTACACATCATAAGGGGACCCTCAATTTTTTGGCCTTAACACCAAATGATATGTCTGGCGAACATCCAATACAGCTCACCATCCAAATAACACAATTCCAACAGTAAAACATGGAGGTGGTAATATCCTGTTATGGGGGTGTTTCTCTGCAGCAGGGACTGGAGCTTGTGTCAGGATAGAAAAAAAACAAATGTGGCAAAATACCATCAAATACTTGAGGAAAATCTTCTGCCCTCTGTCGGGAAGAAGATTTACAACATGACAATGACCCAAAACACACAGCAAAAATTAGCACACAGTGACAAAGACTGCAGTCCACAAATGGTCACTATCAATTATAACTGAACTTGAGCAGTTCTGCAAAGAAAAGTGAGCAAATAATATTGCAAAGCCTAGATGTGCAAAGTTAGTAGAGACATATCCCAACAAACTAAAGGCTGTAATTAAAGCAAAAGGTGGTTTTACAAAATATTGACATAAAGGGGATGATCCTTTTTCCAACTCAGTGATCCTGTTTTAATGCAAGAAAACAGGCAAGGGTGAATAGACCCTTAGGCTAAACACACCTGTGTTGTAGCGCACCACAATGCACAGATGAATTATTTGTGTTGACTGCCTATTGAAAATAATTAGGCTGCTTTGACATAATTCATGCAATGTATAAAAAAAAGTTGATGTATGTGCATTAATGCATGCAATAGTGGGCCAGTAATACAATGCTCTCATTTTGACACTGGCTTCACAGACAAGATGTCTAATTTCAGACTCTCTCTCTGCTTGAACCTCCAAAGGGGTAAAAACGTATTCAGGTGCATGTCACATTTTATTTGTAGCCATTGGGCTCCATAAACAGACTTATATATGTGTAAAGGAGCTTACAGCTTCAACTATTATTTGGAAATGTAAATATTAAGTATTTATATCCAATATTGTATATGTCCTTGCCTAAAAAAAATGTTTTAACTTATAATATAGTCCTGAATGTTATATATCAAGGTCTTGCATTCCCAATAAAGTTTTTTTTTTGTAAAAGTATAACACAGAAGGTTATGGTAATGAGGAACTAAAGGAACCAAAAGATTTTTATGCGTCTTATTCTCTCACAAATCAAAATAATAAGTTCCTTCTCAATCCCAGCCCCCCCCCCAAAAAAAAACATCACAGGTAATGTTTTTTCCTTAGTCTAAGAACATACAACTAGAAGAGAAAATACCCTAAAAGAACATTGGAATCTTCCCTATTTTTACATAAACTGGTTAATTTGCACAGAGCAAATGTACATGCAAATATATATAAATATTTCTCAATAAAAATGTTTCTCCACAGATTTCACCAAATGCTTTTCATCAGATTTTCGGGGTGGAAAATTTTCCGGGCTTGTATGTACTACGCAAGCAGGGGCAATGTTTTTTGGAAACATAGCAATCACAAGCCTGTGGAAATATTTCAGTTGTGCTAATTTGTTTCAGTTTAAACCTTACTTGATGCTTTCTTTATATTACGATAACAATTTACACAAACATGTTACTTTTTCCTGCATGCAATGCATTGTAGCATTAAGAAAGGTAAAAAGGTTTTGCAAAGTTTTTGTCTAATTTTACTATATAATTACATAGTACATAGATACATAGTAGGTGAGGTTTAACCTCCCTGTCGGTATTCCCGAGTTTGACTCGGGGTTTTTCATGCTGCAATCGGTAACCCCGAGTCAGACTTGGGCTTGCCTCGCTGAATCCACAGGCATGGTTTACTTACCTTGTTCTTGGATCCAGCGATGCATCCACGCTGTGTGAGCGAGCGGGTGCTCGCTCGATTCACACAGTGTCCCCGTGTGCCGCCGAGCTCCGTTCCCTGCGACGTTACGACGCACGGAGGCGGGGAACGGCGCCATATTCAAAAAAGTAAACAAACACATTACATACAGTATACTGTAATCTTATAGATTACAGTACTGTATGTAAAAAATACACACCCCCCTTGTCCCTAGTGGTCTGCCCAGTGCCCTGCATGTCCTTTTATATAATAAAAACTGTTCTTTCTCCCTGAAAACTGTAGATTGCCCATAGCAACCAAAAGTGTCCCTTTATGTCAAAAATGGTTTTAGAGCACCTAAAAAACAGTGATAATTATTATAATCACTTGCAAAATATAGCAATAGCAATTTGTGGGGAAATTCGTCATAAAAAAATAATAATAATGACAGCGACAATTCTGCAACTGAGCAAATTTCAGTGATTTTGATTTGATTACATTATTGAATCATTTTTACTATAATTATATTATTATTATTATTAAAGATACACTTTAAAAAATTCCTGTTCCGACTTACAAACAAATTCAACTTAAGAACAAACCCTATCTTTTTTGTAATCTGGGGGCCACTGGTATTTCCTAATGGGATTCACTGGCTAATGCCCTTATTTAATATGCTCTCAAAGCAAACCCATCTTTCCTCCGTGTTCTTTGTTAATAAGATTGTATCCCAATTTAAATCTTCTAGCAAGGTTCAAAGTTTAGGGAAGTTGGCATTTTTGAAATTCAGTGTGTTTGTGTTCCCTTGTGTTTTCTATTTGTGTGATTTATACTGAAGCCAATTGACCAGTGATTGCTGTTTCCTTGCCCTGTATTTCTACAACTGTGATCAGGTCTGTATTGTTGTTAATTAGTAGATCTAGTAATGCCTTTGTTTCTAGTTGGTGCGTCTACCGTCTGACCCATGAGTTTGTCCTGCAAGATATTTAGCAAGGCGAGTCTTATGCCACGTACACACGATTATTTTTCGGGTTCTAAAAAATGAAGTTTTTCAGGCTCTAGAAAAACGTTTTTTTTTTTTTCGAAAACGTGATCATTAAAACGCCATTGCCTACACACGATCGTGAAAAAAAAATTATCTAGCAAAGCGCGGTGATGTACATCACGTACAATGGCACGATAAAGGGGAAGTTCCATGCGGATGGCGCCACCCTTGGTGCTGCTTTAGCTGATTTTGTGTTAGTAAAAGACGATTCGCGCTTTTCTGTCTGTTAAAGCATGATGAATGTGCTCAGTCCATTACGAACGGGAGTTTTACCAGAACGAGCGCTCCCGTCTCATAACTTGCTTATGAGCTTGCGCAGATTTTTCACGTCGTTAAAGCCCAAACACAACCATTTTTTACAACCCGAAAAACAGACTGGGGCGGGACCCGAAAATTGCTCTGAAGCCCACACACGATAGTTTTTAATCACATAAAAAAAACTAATTTTTTTTTAGAATCCGAAAAATGATCGTGTGTACGCGGCATTAGACAAATGCGTGTTTCCCTCTGTCCAGTCTATCTCTGGATAATTAAAATCCCCCATTATGATAACACTTCCCATCTTTGCGGCTAATCCAAATTGTGATAGGAGGTCTGTCTTCCCCTCCTCCCTCAGGTTGGGGGGCCTATAGCATACTCCCAGTATTATTTTTCCCTTAGCTTTTTCCCTTTGGAGCTCTACCCATAAGGATTCCACCTCCTCCCTAGCTTCCTTATTGATGTCATCTCTCACATTCACTTGTACATTATTCTTAAAATCAAGCGATACCCCTCCCCATTTTTTACCCTCTGATACCCATTTTTTACCCTGCGATAAAGGGAATACCCTTGAATGGTTGCCAGTCAATCATGAGAGCTGTTGAACCAGGTCTCTGAAATTCCCACAAAATCTAAATCCTCCTCGTTCAACAGTATCTCTAGTTCACCCATCTTGTCCGCCAGGCATTGTTGAACATGCCACGTAGTTTAGACCGGTCACATACTGTCCTCTTATTGGGTGTTCCAAGATTTCAAATAGGGCTTATTACTATACTTACCTCGGGTTTATGTGCTTAGTCAACCTACCACTAATTCCCCCAATACTACCCTCAGGAATAAGTTCATTGCTGACTATCTCTACCTCTGGACCCTCCCCCCGTTGCCTAGTTTAAAAACCCCTCTAGCTTTTAGGCCATCTTCACTCCCAGCAGAACTGCATCCTCCGCATTTAGGTGCAGTCTGTTCTTTCTATAGAACTGGTGACCGACTGAGAAGTCGGCCCAGTTCTCTAGGAACCCAAACCCCTCCTTACTACACAAGCTCCTCAGCCACTTGTTTACTTCCCTAATCTCCCTCTGTCTTTCTGGTGTGGTTCGAGGCACCGTTAGTATTCCTGAGAATACTACTTTGGAGGTCCTTTTCCTCAATTTAGCTCCTAAGTCCCTAAAATCGTTCTTTAGGACACTCCATCTGCCTCTGTCTTTGTCATTGGTGCCAACGTGTACCATGACAGTCAGGTCTTCCCCAGCCCCTCCCAGTAATCTGTCCACCAGATCCGTGATGGGCCGAACCTGAGCTCCTGGTAGACAGCATACAGTTTGGCACATCAGGATTTTGTCACAGGTTGCCTTCTCTGTCCTTCTAAGAATTGAGTCCCCTACCACCAGAATCTGTCTATCCTTTCCCTTTGCTCCCCCCCACTCTCACTGGTGGAGTTCTTCCCCTGGCAGCTAGGAGAGTCCCTCAACTTTCTAATTAAATAATAAAACATAAAAAAAGTATATGTATCCAAATATACCACAAAATGAATGTCCTATGTACCCTGCAAAAATCAACGTACTGTATATGCATTAGGGTAGAGTTATAAAATGTAGAACCAAGAAATCTGAAAAACACAACACTCTAGGACTCAAGGAGTGTATAGGAAAGAAAGGGGTCTAGGCGGTATAGTGAGAATGGGACTTAAGAGGTGAAGGAAAAAAACTATATTATAATTTAAAAAAAATATGTTTTTACAAAAAATATATATATCATCAAAAGTGTGCCCCTTCCAAAATTGGAATGATTATGGACAATGAATATGTACTTGCACATTTTAATTTAAAAAAGACCATAAAAGCACCTTTATGAATGTCAGTTACCAACAGAAAGTAAAGGTAGGATGTATTGTGAAACAGATTAATACAGATTTTCAGGGAGGGATGCACTGTGAGCTGGTTGTTGATACAGGTTGTTGGAAAAAATTATATGTGGAGATTATTGCAGGTTGGTGGCAGGAATGCGCTGTGATTGAGGCTAAGTTAGCTAAGGAGGGATGAGCTGTGATGTGGCCCTTGCACAGGGGATGCCCCTAACACAGCTGCTGTCCCTGCAAGCGAACATTTAAAGGGTACTTACAAGACCCAGAAGCTTGGCACCGTGGCCTTAAGCAGGTCCCACAAAGGAGGATGGCACAGAGATGAAGGCCCCTTTTTTGTAACACAGCTGCTGGAAGAGCTCCTCACTGTTTGTGGGATTTGAGGCAAAAAGAACCATGCTTTGATACATGCACGCTGCACTGCCTCTTAACTGAGTAATATAATTGTAAATAATACAATTGGAATAGGAACCACAGCTAGAGTGGTGAGAGGCTAGATTGTAAGTATAGAAGAGGATTGAAAAAAAAAAGATGAGTACCCAGACATGATTTGCCAGTCATCCAATTCAGCTGTATTTAGTCTGTTATTGTTTTCTCTAAGATGACCAAATGTTTACAAAATCTTCTGGAGAAATTTTTCCCTCTTCCAAAGAAACAAAAAGTAATCAAAATTAACATTAAAAAGAGAATTTCACTAAGTGTGTCACATAAAAATAGAGCTGCAAGTCAGGGCTTTTAAAGCTGAATGAGGGTAAGCTTTCTTTTTCAAAGACAAATAGATTTCCCAAACATTATACCAACATACCGTCTGAGGAGTAGAGTTGGGCCGAACACCCCCTGGTTCATTTTGCACCAGAACTCTCAGACATCGCAAAAGTTCAGAACCAAACTCTGAACCATATTAAAGTCTATGGGACTTGAAAAATCAATTGTCCATTTTAAAGGCTTGTGCGCAAGTTATTGACAATAATAAGGGTATGGGGTATGGGGTCCGCATACTGCTCTGTGGGACATGTATCAATGCTAATTTCTAAAGGAGCAGTGATTTATGATGCTTAAAGTGAAACAATAACAATCTAAAATTCCTTTTAATATAGTGTGTTCTCTTAGTCTGCCTGTAAAGTGGTGGATCTGTACCATGTATAGAACCTGCTGCAGCAAAACTGACATATATAAAGCAAAGAGAATGACATTTAAAATAGTTTTCCTGCAACGTTTCTTTATTTTGTAAACACTGGCTTGGGGGGCCAGTCTCTATGATGAGGCCACAATGTAGTGGAATAAGATTTGATAGAGCTTTCTGGATAAATTCTTGTGTCTCTTTGGCAGACTTTGGATGGAAATAACAACTTTTTGCACCACAGTGAGCAACCCTTATGTGAAGAAGCCCTGCTAAGATTATAATTTTTGTTAGAAAGTCTGGTGTCTCTTTCGCAGACTTTGGATATAAGTAACAGGTGCACTTGGGATTTGGGTGATGAATGCAAGAATTGGCCTTGCTGTAAAAAATAATTTTATTATCTGCACCTGTCAAAACGGAGTGGAAAAATTGGTCCTTGGGTGTTAACTGTGCCCATGAAACTTGTGCCAAAAAATTACTTTAAAGGGGTTGTGAAGGTACAATTTCCTAAATAGCTTCCTTTACCTTAGTGCAGTCCTCCTTCACTTACCTCATCCTTCGATTTGCTTTTAAATGTCCTTATTTCTTCTGAGAAATCCTCACTTCCTGTTCTTCTGTCTATCTCCACACAGTAATGCAAGGCTTTCTCCCTGGTGTGGAGTGTCGCCCCCTCTCCTGCTCGCCCCCTCCCCCCTCAAGAAAGGGGGCAGGCACGATACTTCACACCAGGAAGAAAGCCTCACATTACTGTGTGGAGTTACAGACAGAAGAACAGGAAGTGAGGATTTCTCAGTAGAAATAAGGACATTTAAAAGCAAAATCGAAGGATGAGGTAAGTGAAGGAGGACTGCACTAAGGTAAAGGAAGCTATTTAGGGGGAAAAAATTGTACCTTTACAACCCCTTTAAGATAAAATCAACACCAACAAAGCTAGGCAGCCTAGACAGCCTTAGTGTGATTCCAGGTCCCAAAAACATTAACTCTGGCCAGTGATCTATTCTCATGACCCATAAACCCAATGGATCATCTACTAGAAAGCTCTCCGTGCGTGTTTTCTAGATAACCTACTGCCGTATGATGCAGACACTGGCGGTGGGATGTTACAGCTGACAGCCCTGGGTGCCGAGAATTTAAAAAATGTTTAATTGCATTACTTAGGTGGACCCCTTCTCCATCGTTCCTCCTTTTACCAACAGAAGCCACAAAAATACCTTTACCATGAGACTGTAACCTTTCACAGGCTTTAAAGAATCATGGAGCCCATGCACCGCAAGTTTGCAGAGGCATGAGTAGCAGAGTCCATGGGGTCACTGAGGATTACAGATCTGGAACTGCCCCCTCCCAGCCACATACTACTCCCAAGGTTTCTGGGGACTGAAAACCATCTCTTCTGCTTCAATGCCTCCAAAACTTACAGAATCCCACTCCTCCCTCTCCTCTTGTGTGTTGTGCATAAAGAATGTGCCAGGCATGGCACATGTGTCAACTTTCCTTGTTGAAGGGCAGACAGAAGGTTAGTGCCATTATCGCAGACTGCCATTCCTGGCTCAAGTCTCCACGGTGTGAACCTCTGGGCTTGCCCCTACAGATATGACCGAATCTCTGCTCCGGTGTGGCTCCTGTCCCCTAGACAGACCAGCTGAAGCAATGCATGGCATCTTTTAGCCTGACTCATTTTGTGGCCCCTTGAACGCTTAGGTACTGGTCCTGCATCTTCCCTAGTTGCAAGCATAGTTACCCAGTGTGCTGCGAACTAAATATATCATTCCTGACTACGTTTGCTGGACCACGTGTCAGCAGTATAGTGGACCTTGGTGCAGACTGCTTTGCCCAATGATGCCAAAACATTGCCTTCCACATGATGGTACAGAGCTGGAATTGCCATTCTGAAAATTCATGGAAGGGGGCAGAATCCACCAGACTGAAAGGCAGGAGTTGTAAAGCCAGCAATTTGGACAAACTGGAATTTAGATGCTGGGCATGTGGGTGGCAGTAGGTGCATATTTTTTCTGCTGTAGCAGCTGGTGCACAGAAATGTGCCTTCTATACTCTGCAGCTGGTGGTGTGCTGCTGGCAGACATGTTGCAAAAAACCTGTGACACCCTTTGCTATACCATCATCCCTGTCAGTGGATGCTGCTAAGAAGTCATGAGCTATATCAGGGGTAGACATGAAAGGTGAGGAGTATTGTGTCCATTTTGTATGGCTTTCAGGAGCTTTCAAATGGCAGGTGTTTTTGCCACACTTGATCTGCTTGCGCAGAGATTGTGAATTGGGATCAGCTGCACATGTGCTAAAAAGGGCCCACACAAGCTCAGCTGGGGCAAGTGGGAGGGGAGATAACAGTTTAACAATCTGATGGAATAGGGTGGCTGCTCTAGAGAGCAGTCACCCTATTCCATCAGATTGTGAAGCTTTTATCTCAGTAAGTCCTCCAGAGACAGCCATCATGGAACAGTAGACTGTTCCATGATGGCCGCCTCTGAAGGACATCCTGCCTTGTTGGGGTTGTGCCTCCCCCTCACTTTCCTTCTCTGCTCTATCCGGTACCCAAGTTGCGTCAGTGACCTTAACATCATCATCCCCCCATCATCACCATTACTGGAGCCAACTTGGCAATACTCTGTGACTGGGGGAACATGACTGACAATTTGTTGTTTATCAATGTTCTCCCCTCTCTGTTGTCTCATGTTGCTCTCTTCCGCAATATCAGAACCAATGAAAATTGACTAGAATGAAGCTTAACCAGTAGAACAGCAATACGTCCCCTCCCGCCACCTATAAGAACGATCATTCTTATGGTGCACAGAATCGCCCGCTGAAGAGATGGATATCTGAATGATGCCTGGCGCTGCAGGCATCATTCAGGTATCCCCACTGAAAGTCCAGGATGTCATATGACGTCCTTGGGTGGGAAGGGGTTAAATAACAATTATATGTTCTTAACAAAAAGGAGAAATGACTGTATTTATCTTGAAGGTTTTTGTTTTTATAGAGTACCCTCTATAAAACCCTCTTTGGGTTTTGAAAGATAAAATTAGAAAGCTAGATTATTATATAGGGAATTATCGCGAATCGCGGGGATTTACCGCGAATCGCGGTAATCGCGCGGGGGGGGGGCACCCTGCCTGCGGGCCATTTATTACCGGTCCGCGGGCCGTAAATGGCCCGCGGGCCAGTACTTTGAGACCCCTGCTCTATACTTATTATGGAAAGGATTGATTGCTGAAAGCTGGCACTGTTTACAGTGCTCTTCAAAAGATTCTAATCTCCCATCACTTTAGAGATGACTTTTAACCTTATGGTTCTAGATAATGGATTATAATTCCTTTTATAGTTTGATCACATTATGCTGATGGAAGGTATTCCATGTCTAAAGGAGGTATGCTATTATAGGGTCTAGGCAGCACCAGTTTTCCAAGTCTTTATATAACATGTGAAATACTAGCAGTTACATGTGTTATGCATTCCATCTTTATTAGCATTTTACAAACTGGTTACAAAGAGTATCAAATATAAAATATGGTACAAAAAAAAGAGAAAAGAAAAACAAAACAATTACACTTATAATAAGGTATTTCACGTAGACAGGATATCAATGTGCGGGGTCCTCGGAGAAAGGATAAACATACAAAGGTGTGTGAGCGTATGTAGAGAACATAATTGATTAGTTACATAAGACCGTGTTCATCGTAGACTTGACTGTAATGGAAATTGACCAGTGCCAGAGTCCCCAGAGCTTGGGTAATGCAGGAGGGCCTAAGTTTAGAAGAGGGGAAAAAGGGAGGGAGTGGAAACCAGATGAAGCAGGATGGAAAAAATGGGGGGTAAGGCCGCGTACACACGATCGGTAAAAACCGATGACAACGAACTGAAGTTCAGTTTCATCGGTCCAAACCGATTGTGTGTAGGCCCCATCGGTAAGTTGTCCTTCGGTCAACAGAGAACTTGCTTTAAAATTGAACCGATGGATGCCTGACCGATGGGTCAAAACCGATCGTTAGCATGCAAAGGCATCAGTCAAAAGGCCACGCATGCTCAGAATCAAGTCAAATGCTTTGAAGCATTGAACTTCGTTTTTTTCAGCACGTCGTGTGTTTTACGTCACCGCGTTCTGACACGATCGTTTTTTTAACCGATGATGTGTAGGCACATCAGACCATCAGTCGGCTTTGTCGGTTAACCGATGAAAACGGTCCTTCAGACCGTTCTCGTCGGATGGACTGATTGTGTGTACGCGGCCTAAGAGTAGAGGGGGAGGGTGTCACGTCCCCCCGCTGGCCAGGACCGTACCTGAGAATACCCAACCAACCATGACTACGACTAGTCCATGTGGTGCAGAGCATATCACTGCTGCATAGGTGGCAGTTGAGATCTCAAGCCCACCAAGAGCCCCACAGGGCATAATACTGAAACCTCAGCATGCATTCAGCTGGCATGGATTTGTTGGAACTCTGCGGTACAGAAATATGTCGTCCAGTGAACTCACATTTTGCAGGTTTTTTTCTCTGTAGGCCTTACAACACTTGTCAGGCTCTCCATCCTCTTTATATCATCAATCCTATAAAAGCAGTGCTAGAGGGAACTGTGGTGGATTTTCATAATGTGGGGTTACAGGAGAGAGCCACGTTAACCAGGTGTTAAACAACTGACCATTTGTTAAAGTGATGTAAAAGGAAAAAAAAGCTGGTGTGAAAGGTGGTCTGTAAACTTCTGTACTATAGAATAGATCTGTTTCCAAATTATTGGAGCAGTGTACAAGACCAGAAGATGTGTGTCATGTCGACTGTGTCTGTGCCACAACACCAGCAGGTATCTGTTACAGAGGGGTACATGTGAAGAAGCACGGCAGGAGTCTGGTACCACCCTGTCACAATTTTATTACCCATCTCCCGATATTTGCTACAAATATAGGATTTGTGAGAAAGGGCTAGGATTCTCGTTTGGTCCTCTGGTGTAAATTCGAGACAGACATCCCTCTCCAATTAAAGCGGAGTAGCACCCAAAAATGGAACTTCTGCTTTTCCGGTTCCTCCCCCCCTCCGGTGTCACATTTGGCACCTTTCAGGGGGAGAGGGGAGCAGGTACCTGTATAATCCAGGTATTTTCTCCCACTTCCACGATAGATCACTGTAGATTCCGCTTCGGGTCAGGACATCGTGGGTGCCCTGGGCAGGTAAGTGTCCTAATATTAAAAGTCTGCAGCTGCTGTATTTGTAGCTGCTGACTTAATTTTTTTTTTCAGCGGAACTCCACTTTAGGTAAAATGTAAGAGCCGGTTCACACAGGGGCAACACGACTTTCAGCACGACTTTGTGAGGCAACTTCAACACGACTTGAGTATGAATCACAACGCGAACACAACACGACTTGAGGAGGGGGGAACTCCACGCCAAATTTTAAATAAAAAAAATGGCATGGGTTCCCCCTCTGGGAGCATACTAGGCCCTTAGGTCTGGTATGGACTTCAAGGGGAACCCCCTACGACGAAAAACGGCGTAGGGGTTCCCCCAAATCCATGCCAGACCCTTATCCGAGCACGCAGCCTGGCCGGTCAGGAAAGGGGGTGGGGACGGGCGAGTGCCCCCTCTCCTGAGCCATACCAGGCGGCATACCCTCAACATGGGGGGGTGCTTTGGGGCAAGGGGTCGACCTGTGGCCCCCCACCCCAAAGCACCTTGTTCCCATGTTGATGGGGACAAGGGCCTCTTTCGGACAACCCTGGCCGTTGGTTGTCCGGGTCTGCGGGCGGGGGGCTTATTGGAATCTGGGAGCCCCCTTTAATAAGGGGGCTTCCAGAACCCGGCCCCCCACCCTATGTGAATGAGTTTGGGGTACAACGTACCCCTACCCATTCACCTGGTGGTAGAAAAATGTAAATAAAAAAAAACACTACACAGGGGGGTCTTCTTCCGACTTCGGGGGTATTCTGCCGGGCACCACCGCTGTCTTGTTTCAGTTCTTTCACCAGCAGGGGTTGCCTTCTTCTCTTCTTCTCCTCTTCGATGTTGGCTCGACGCTCCCTCCTGCTGTAATGGCCGGTGTGTGGTGCGCAGTGATTTATATAGGCTTCCTTTGACGTCACAGTCCCAGCATGCTCCAGGTGGTGACGTCTTATTAACCACTTAACCCCCGGACCATATTGCTGCCCAATGACCAGAGCACTTTTTGTGATTCGGCACTGCGTCGCTTTACCTGACAATTGCGCAGTCATGCGACGTAGCTCCCAAACAAAATTGGCGTCCTTTTTTTCCCACAAATAGAGCTTTCTTTTGGTGGTATTTGATCATCTCTGCGGTTTTTATTTTTTGCGCTATAAACAAAAATATAGCGACAATTTTGAAAAAAATGCAATATTTTTTACATTTTGCTATAATAAATATCCCCAAAAAATATATAAAAAAAAACATTTTTTTACTCAGTTTAGGCCGATACGTATTCTTCTACATATTCTGCGTAAAAAAATTGCAATTAGCGTTTATTGATTGGTTTGCGCAAAAGTTATAGCGTTTACAAAATAGGGGGTAGTTTTATGGCATTTTTATTTATATATATATTTTTACTAGTAATGGCGGCGATCAGCGTTTTTTTTTCAGTACTGTGACATTATGGCGGACACTTCGGACACTTTTGACACATTTTTGGAACCAGTGCGATCAGTGCTATAAAAATGCATTGGATTACTATAAAAATGCCATTGGCAGTGAAGGGGTTAACACTAGGGGGCAGGGAAGGGGTTGAGTGTGTTCCTGGGTGTGTTCTAACTGTATGGGGGGGTGGACTCACTAGGTGAAAAATCGCTGATCTTCTGTTCATACATTGTATGAACAGAAGATCAGCGTTTCCCCCGCTGACAGGATCGGGAGCTGTGTGTTTACACACACATAGCTCCCGGTCCTCGCTCTGTACCGAGCGATCGCGTGTGCCCAGCTGCGATCCTTCCCCGGCGGGAACGCACGCGGGACTCGGGGGCGAGCAGGGACGCAAAGTAGCGGTGGCGGCGTGCACGTGCCCCCTAGTGGCCGCAAAGTTGCGGACGTATAGCTACGGGCTCTCGCCCAGCAGAGCCGACTTCCCGCAGTAATATGACGGCGGGCGGTCGGCAACCAGTTAAAGGGGGCTCTCAGATTCCGATAAGCTCTCCGCCCGCAGACCCTGACAACCAACGACCAGGGTTGTTGGGAAGAAGCCCTTGTTCCCATCAACCCATAGCTATACGTCCGCTACTTTGCGGCCACTAGGGGGCACGTGCACGCCGCCACCGCTACTTTGCGTCCCTGCTCGCCCCCGAGTCCCGCGTGCGTTCCCGACGGGTACGATCGCAGCTGGGCACACGCGATCGCTCGGTACAGTGGGGCGACTTCCTGTAAAGTTGCCTCATTGTGAACGGGGATCCGACTTGGAGGCGACTTCCATTGAAATCAATGGGTACAGGTCGCCTAAAAGTCGGATTGAAGTAGTACAGGAACCTTTTCTGAAGTCGGAGCGACCTCAGTAGTGTACATTAAGATGGCTCCCATTCACTTTCATTAATTTTCTCGACCGTGTGACTTGGGGCGTCTTGAAGTCGGATCCCAGGTCGCCCCAGTGTGAACCGGCTCTAAATGTAATCAAATGTCTTGTGGTGAACATTGCTACAGACTCTTAGTACTTGTAGAATTTTTAGCATCATTATATCACAAACCAGTTAAGCACCATTCATATGCTGAAGAGGCAGAAAACACACATCAATAATGTGATTTTGAAATTTGTTTTGGTGTTTCGATTGCAATTATGAGGTGATCAAACCCTATCAGAATTTACTTTGACTTTGATGGCTTAGCTTACTGTTAATCATTGTTAAATTCTGCTGTTTTTCCCAAGTGAATATATAGGGGCAATACTATTATGACAACCTAGGTGCATAATTATTAGCTTTATCAGTTAATTTATTTAATTTCAGCTAAGATAAGGTTAGAACCTCAGGTTTTATTGTAACCTGGGTTTTCATAGTTACATAGTTAGTCTGGATGAAAAAAAAAGACACAAGTCCATGTAGTTCAAATGATATGTCATCATAAATACTTAATAAGATTTCCTATCATGACATTTGCAGGACAGAAAGTGTACCTTTGAAAGTGAGTTAGGGGGAAGTCTTCTATGGTAACAAATTATCAAATCTCTCCAAAAGTGACAGGACAGTAAAAAAAGTTTGCATTTTAACTACCCATGTTTGTTTAGATCCATGTGTAATAATGGTTGTGCTGACAAATTAATAATGCTACATCATTTTAAGTAAAACTGCTAGCAAAAAAATAAATAAAAGATGGCATGAAGATGTTCCTATTACAGCTATGGTACCTTCTGTTTGCTTTCTTATAACCAGTCATTTAGAAGTTTTTATTTTGATTTACAATTGGCTAGGACGCCATACATCTCTTTAATCTTACACAGCACATACAGTACATCAGCCTATTCAGACCCATATGCACCCTTCTGCTAATCCTTATGCTAATACCATAACAGGTCAATGTGTATGAACTTAGAAAATCCTTTTATAGATAAAAAAAAAACTTGATTTTTAAATATAACAGTATGGGGCAGACAGCTGTACAGCTGTTTGCAGGAACCTGGCATTGTACCCATGATCCACTGATCTTTTTTTTACCTAAAAAAATCATGCGCATTCATAATTTTTTTAAATGGTGAACTTAGCCTTTAACCACTTGACCTCCGCAAGATTTACCCTCCTTCATGACCAGGCCATTCTTAACCTCCCTGGCGGTCTTCCCGTGTGTGGCACGGGGTGAGATTTTTAAGCTAAGATCGGTAACCCCGTGCCACACACGGACTTGCCTCACTGGATGCAGAAAAAAGTTTACTTACCTTTTCTCTGCGATCCAGCGATGAATCTCCGCAGTACACGGCGGCCGGATGTCCGCCTGATGCTGTGTGTACCGCTGATTCCCTTCCCTGCGAGCGTCGCGACGTAGGGGGGGGAACGGCGCCAAATTCAAAAATGTAAACAAACACTATACATTCAGTACACTGTAATCTTATAGATTACAGTACTGTATGTAAAAAATACACACCCCCCATGTCCCTAGTGGTCTGCCCTGTACACTACATGTCATTTTATATAATAAAAACTGTTCTTTCTCCCTGCAAACTGTAGATTGCCCATAGCAACCAAAAGTGTCCCTTTATGGCAAAAATTGTGTTAGATCAGCTAAAAAACAGCGATAATAAATCAGAATCACTTGCAGAATTTAGCGATAGCGATTTGTGGGGAAATTCGTCATAAAAAAAAAAAAAATAATGACAGCAAAAATTCTGCAACTGAGCAAATTTCAGTGATTTTGATTTGATTACATTATTGAATAATTTTTACTATAATTATATTATTATTTGTTATAATTTTTTATAATTATTTATTATATTATAATTTTTTAAAAAAAAAAAAAAAAATCATACCCGGGATGCCTACTAGACTCTTGTTTGGATAGATTTCAGTGAGTTATTCCTAAGAATTACAAGCCTACAGTATAAAACGCCAAATTCCCTTGCAAATAATGGTACCGCTTTAAGCACCTAAAATCTGAAAGAATCATACCGCCAGGGAGGTTAACTGACAATTGCACGTTCGTGCAACACTGTACTCAAATAAAACTTATGCCAATTTTTTTCCCCACAAATAAAGCTTAATTTTGGTGGTGTTTGATCACCACTGCATTTTTTTATATATATAATGTTTTTTACTTTCTGCTATAAAACACATTCAATAAAAAAAAATATATATATATTTCTTCATAAATTTTGCCCAATATGTATTCTTCTACACGTTTTTGGTAAAAAAAAACATCCCAATAAGCGTATATTGATTACGTGACCGTTATAGCATCTACAAACTATTGGATATATTTGTGGAATTTTTATTTTTTATACTAGTAATGGCGATGATCAGCGACTTATAGCGGGACTGCGATATTACAGCGAACAATGGGACACTAACTGGCCACTTTTGCACTTTTGACACTTTGTGGGAACCAGCGACACTAATACAGGGATCAGTGCTAAAAACATGCACTGTCACTGTACTGAAGACACTGGCTGGGACGGGGTTAAGCATCTAGGGTGATCAAATGGTTAACTGTGCCTAGCCAGTGTTTTTATGTACACAGTCTGCTGCTTTGCAGAGACACAGAATACATCCTTTCCCCCCTGCCAGAACTGAGATATGCCTTGTATACATAAGCATATCTCAGCTCTCTGTGTATTGCCAGCGATCAGTGTGTGACAGAGTACATTGACACCCACAGAGCGACCCGCAGATCTGCTGTAAATTATCACAGCAGAAGCGGCCCAATGGTGGCGCAAGCAGAATCACATACAGTGGGTATAGAAAAGAATTACCCCCCTTTAAAATAATCAAATTTTGTTGCTTTGCAGCCTGAAATGAAGACAGACCCAGTTCTTGTCACTGACCTGCAATGCAACAGAATGCTCAAATCCCAATAGCTTGTACATGTATACGTATAATCTATCAGATGCTAAAGGAGTGTGACCAGTGACCACATGATACCACTAGGAATCCTGGATTAACCCTGTGCACACTGCTATATGCCCTTTCTGGTAAACTTTGCAATGAAAAACAGGGATTTTTAGTTCACACACGTTGCAATACATGTTTAAGCTGGCCAACTGCATCAAAGTAATTATTATTATTATTATACAGGATTTATATAGCACTTTGCGCGCCACTTTAAAACATTGTGGAAGACAATACATATACAATACAATTCAATACAGGAGGGATCAGAGGGCCCTGCTCGTTAGAGCTTACAATCTTTTCACATATTTTTACCTCAATTGTCGCCACCATACGCAGAGATGTGAATGTAGCCTTTTAGTACAATGTATTTTGTTTTTGTACATAGCATGCTTCACAACCTGTGTGCATGTAATAGGGGCGCTAAAAGAAAAATAAATAGGTGAATCAATACAACCTATCCCAATATGAACATAAATCCTTATTACAAATAGTATTATAAAATGTGAAATGTGCATATAAAAAATCAATGATAATGACAACACCTGCAGTGAAGAAGTGTGCAATTATATATGAGTGAATATGATAAGACAATATACAATACACGGTGAAATGTATAGTGACCATAAATAATAATAATGTGCTCCGTGCTCAAAAAGTCCTGTTGGTAGGTTCCACCTTCACCAATGGGACACCTCAAGTGGGGATGGATGGCTCCTTACCAGATGAAGTTGACCTAAACTAAGGTCAATAGAGCCTGGGTAACACCACCTTGCGCATGGGGGATTCCAATGATGTTGAACGAATAATGCCGATGTCATAAGAAAAAAGGAAGAACAGCTCCCATAGTGTAAAACTATTTATTTAAGATATAAAAACAAATACACAGTGCCAAGTGGCCCCTTACTTGAATGGGTGCCCGTATCCCGGCACTGAGGCTGTAGGCTTGTAGGTATGGAGAGAGAAGCGAAGACCGGCGTGCGTTCCACTGCTGAGTGCGAGGAAACCAGATAACCGGAAGTAGGTAATCAGTGCGTGCCCAGGTGCGTGCCCAGGTACCGCCTCGACATACGCTTCCTATGACGACAATCGAACATATGTCGAGGCGGTACCTGGGCACGCACTGATACCTACTTCCGGTTATCTGGTTTCCTCGCACTCAGCAGTGGAACGCACGCCGGTCTTCGCTTCTCTCTCCATACCTACAAGCCTACAGCCTCAGTGCCGGGATACGGGCACCCATTCAAGTAAGGGGCCACTTGGCACTGTGTATTTGTTTTTATATCTTAAATAAATAGTTTTACACTATGGGAGCTGTTCTTCCTTTTTTCTTATGACATCGGCATTATTCGTTCAACATCATTGGAATCCCCCATGCGCAAGGTGGTGTTACCCAGGCTCTATTGACTTAGTTTAGGTCAACTTCATCTGGTAAGGAGCCATCCATCCCCACTTGAGGTGTCCCATTGGTGAAGGTGGAACCTACCAACAGGACTTTTTGAGCACGGAGCACATTATTATTATTTATGGTCACTATACATTTCACCGTGTATTGTATATTGTCTTATCATATTCACTCATATATAATTGCACACTTCTTCACTGCAGGTTTGTCATTATCATTGATTTTTTATATGCACATTTCACATTTTATAATACTATTTGTAATAAGGATTTATGTTCATATTGGGATAGGTTGTATTGATTCACCTATTTATTTTTCTTTTAGCGCCCCTATTACATGCACACAATTATTATAATTCAATCCATTTGATTTATTCAGGGAGCAGCTTTTCTAAATCTAATTTTCTCACCCCTCCCCCTCATTGGCGCGAGATTTTCCACCCATTACCTTTATGCTTCACAACCTAGCAACAGGTTTTACCGCTTCAACCCCGGACCATTTTGGTGGTCAATGACCGGGCCACTTTTTGCGATTCGGCACTGCGTCGCTTTAACTGACAATTGCGCGGTCGTGCGACGTGGCTCCCAAACAAAATGGGCGTACTTTTTTCCCACAAATAGAGCTTTCTTTTGGTGGTATTTGATCACCTCTGCAATAAAAAAAATTTGCGCTATAAACAAAAAAAAGAGCAACAATTTTGAAAAAAATTCTATATTTTTTTATTTTTGCTATAATAAATGTCCCCAAAAATATATATAAAATAAAATTCCCCACAGTTTAGACCGATACGTATTCTTCTACATATTTTTGGTAAAAAAGATTGTTTATTGATTGGTTTGCCCAAAAGTTATAGCTTCTACAAAATAGGGGACTGTTTTATGTCATTTTTATTAATAAATATTTTCTTACTAGTTATGGCGGCGATCAGCAATTTTTATCATTTCTGCGACATTATGGCAGACACATCAGACACTTTTGACACCATTTTGGGACCATTGTCATTTTTACAGCAATCAGTGCTATAAAAATGCACTGATTTCTGTAAAAATTACACTGGCAGTGAAGGGCTTAACTAGGTGGTGCTGCAGGGGTTAAGTGTTCCCTAGAGAGTGATTCTTACTGTTAGGGGGCGTGGCTACACGTGACATGTCACTGATGACCGATCACGGGCGAACAGTCATCAGTGACAGTGTCACTAGGCAGAATAGGGGAATGCCTTGTTTACAAAGACATTCCCTTGTTCTGCCCTTGCCGACCGCAATCGCGGGGTGGCAGGTTTAAAGGGATGTATCTATACGCCAATCTGCCTGCCCGTGACATTCTTTTGACGTACATGCCGTGCGGCGGTCGGCAAGTGGTTAATAGTATACGATCTGCATTTGCAGCTACTTTATATTTCCTGGAAGAAACAGGGAAGCCCTTGATATTTATGTAACTCTTAGGCCCCTTTCACACTGGGACATTTTTCAAACATTAGTCAAGCTTTATTACAGCGTTATTCGAGCGTTATTACAGCGTTATTCGAGCATTATTAGAGCAAATCCTCATCTGCAATCCCAATGTACTGGTAAAGCACCGCTAAGACCGTAAAGTTTTAGGGCGTTTTTGCTTTGCCTCGGTGTGAAAGGGTAAGGCGTTTTTACAGCGCTTTTCAATTCATTTTAATGGAGCGTTTTTTTCAGTGCCCAAAAGCTGCTCTAAAGATGCTACTGGCAGGACTTTTCTCAACGTCCCGCCAGTTCAGCGCCTCAGTGTGAAAGGGTGAGGCGTTTTTACAGCGCTTTTCAATTCATTTCAATGGAGAGGGGCGTTTTTGGAGCGTTTTTTTCATCGCTCAAAAGCTGCTCCAAAGATGCTGCTTGCAGGACTCAGTGTGTACCTTTGGCTTTCCTGCACTTTACAATAGACTTCTATTATAGTCTGCAGGTTTGGTGCACTTTCAGAAAGCTCACCAAACTCGCAGGTAATAACAGAAGTCTATGGCTCAGTGCAGGTAACCCGCAGGTGCACTGCTCTGAACCTGCAGATCAGTTTTGAACACAGCCCAGTAACCACTGCAGAACAGATATGCCCATAAATACAATGTGATTTTAGCAATAAAACTGACCTTTAATAACAGTATTCTATTCCATCCCAAAGCAGGAGACCGGGGGCCACATCAGAGGGCTCCGCAGGCCACATGTGGCCCCCGGGCCACGTTGGGCACCCCTGCGCTAGTGTGAATCCAGGCTTGAATATTGTTAAAAGGTTGTTTGTGAAATCATAGCCAACGTAGCTGTATCCTACTACCCCAAGGGGAAAGGGGGCATTTTAACACTAACACTTTCACACTGGGGCAGGGCGTGTAAAGTGCCGCTATTTTTAGTGGGGCTTTACCGTAGTTTTAGCAGCGCTTTGTTTAATGCAGAGACAGAGAATTATAGCATAAATACAAAAAATTAAATAAATACTTTATTCCTTGCTCCAGCAGGCTACCCCCAGCATTGCAATAGTTCCCCTGCAGCTACTCTGTAATGTAAGCTGTGACTGACTGTAGTCAGATTGCAGGCTTCCAAATGTACAGTACTGAGTTGAAATGATATTAAAGGAAGTTTACAAGTTAACAATCATGCCATACTTAGCTGCTCTGTGGTTTTGCAAAGGGCAGCCCCGGCCCTCCTTTTCTCTGGTCCCCTACAGGCGCTCCTGGTCCCTCCCTCCTGCCGAGTATCCCCATATGAAGCAGTTTGCTATGGGGCACCCAAGCAGGCTTGCACACTAGGCTGCTGCTCTGTGTGTCCACTCCCACATAAAGCGTGGATAGGCCCTGCCCCCACAATTCTCATTGGCTGAATGGCTGTGATTGACAGTAGTAGGATCCAATAGTTCAGCCAATGAGGAGGAAGAGATCGGGGAGAGCCGCTCTCTCCGGGCCTCCCGTCCCACCGGGAGACCCGATCCACAATCAAGCACTTCTGCCAGCTAGAGTAAGGCCGCGTACACACGATCAAATCTATCTGCTGGAAACGGTCTGACAGACCGTTTCAGCAGACAGATTCGATCGTGTGTACGGGCAAACAGACGGATTTGGCCAGCCGACAGATTTTAAAGCATGCTTTGAAATCTGTCGGCTGGGAACCCGTCGGACCGATATGTCTGCTGGATTCGACGCATGCGCGGAAGTGTTTTACTTCCTGGTGCGGTGACGTGGCGGCGTCAACGTCACCGCCACGTCAGCGCCACGTCAGCGCGCTGTCTGCCGGCGGGGATTTTGGTTTGATCGTGTGTACACGATCAAACCAATACATCCCAGCAGACAGATCTGTTCAAATCGGTCTGTCCGACCGATTTGATCAGATGTATTTGCTCGTGCCTTAGACTGTAAGGAACCTGGAAATGGTTTTGTTCCAGTCTTCTTTCTGTAAACACGAAAGCAACGTCACAGTATTCAGAATAGCCGTTTTTGCTGATCTGAATACTTTGAAGTGCAAAGGAGGAGATTTTGTTTTTTTTAGACCCCCGATCCCTCCATAAAGAGTACCAGTCACCACCTATTACTGTTACATTCCTTGTGACAGCAAAAAAAGTGATCGATCTTTTTTTTTTTTAAGTGATAATGTAAAAAATTCAAAGCACCCCCGTCCCCGCGAGCATATGAAGCAAAGAAAACACATTAGTAAGTTGCGCCTGCATATGTAAGCGGTGTTCAAATCACACATGTGAGGTATGGCTACGATTGTCAGAGTGAGAGCAATAATTATAGCACTAGACCTCCTCGGTAACTCTAAACTGGTAACTTACATTTTTTTAAAGCACCGCCTATGGAGATTTTTAGGTACCATAGTTTGTCGCCATTCCATGAGTGTGTCCAATTTCAAAGCATGACACGTTTGGTATCGATTTACTCGGCGTAACATCATCTTTTACATTATACAAAAAAAATTGCCTAACTTTACTGTTTGAAAGATTGCATTTGAAAGATTGCGCAAATACAGTGTAACATAAAATACTGCAACGATCGCCATTTTATTCTCTAGGGTCTATGCTAAATATATATATACAGTGCAGAAAATAAGTATTTGAACACCCTGCTATTTTGCAAGTTCTCCCACTTGGAAATCATGGAGGGGTCTGAAATTGTCATCGTAGGTGCATGTCCACTGTGAGAGACATAATCAAAAAAAAATATTCCAGAAATCACAATGTATGATTTTTTTAACTATTTATTTGTATGATACAGCTGCAAATAAGTATTTGAACACCTGAGAAAATCAATGTTAATATTTGGTACAGTAGCCTTTGTTTGCAATTACAGAGGTCAAACGTTTCTTGTAGTTTTTCACCAGGTTTGCACACACTGGAGGAGGGATTTTGGCCCACTCCTCCACACAGATCTTCTTTAGATCAGTCAGGTTTCTGGGCTGTCGCTGAGAAACACGGAGTTTGAGCTCCCTCCAAAGATTCTCTATTGGGTTTAGGTCTAGAGACTGGCTAGGCCACGCCAGAACCTTGATATGCTTCTTACAGAGCCACTCCTTGGTTATCCTGGCTGTGTGCTTCGGGTCATTGTCATGTTGGAAGACCCAGCCTCGACCCATCTTCAAAGCTCTAACTGAGGGAAGGAGGTTGTTGCCCAAAATCTCGCAATACATGGCCCCGGTCATTCTCTCCTTAATACAGTGCAGTCGCCCTGTCCCATGTGCAGAAAAACACCCCCAAAGCATGATGCTACCACCCCCATGCTTCACAGTAGGGATGGTGTTCTTGGGATGGTACTCATCATTCTTCTTCCTCCAAACACGGTTAGTGGAATTATGACCAAAAAGTTCTATTTTGGTCTCATCTGACCACATGACTTTCTCCCATGACTCCTCTGGATCATGCAAATGGTCATTGGCAAACTTAAGACGGGCCTTGACATGTGCTGGTTTAAGCAGGGGAACCTTCCGTGCCATGCATGATTTCAAACCATGACGTCTTAGTGTATTACCAACAGTAACCTTGGAAACGGTGGTCCCAGCTCTTTTCAGGTCATTGACCAGCTCCTCCCGTGTAGTCCTGGGCTGATTTCTCACCTTTCTTAGGATCATTGAGACTCCACGAGGTGAGATTTTGCATGGAGCCCCAGTCCGAGGGAGATTGACAGTCATGTTTAGCTTCTTCCATTTTCTAATGATTGCTCCAACAGTGGACCTTTTTTCACCAAGCTGCTTGGCAATTTCCCCGTAGCCCTTTCCAGCCTTGTGGAGGTGTACAATTTTGTCTCTAGTGTCTTTGGACAGCTCTTTGGTCTTGGCCATGTTAGTAGTTGGATTCTTACTGATTGTATGGGGTGGACAGGTGTCTTTATGCAGCTAATGACCTCAAACAGGTGCATCTAATTTAGGATAATAAATGGAGTGGAGGTGGACATTTTAAAGGCAGACTAACAGGTCTTTGAGGGTCAGAATTCTAGCTGATAGACAGGTGTTCAAATACTTCTTTGCAGCTGTATCATACAAATAAATAGTTAAAAAAATCATACATTGTGATTTCTGGAATTTTTTTTTTTGATTATGTCTCTCACAGTGGACATGCACCTACAATAACAATTTCAGACCCCTCCATGATTTCCAAGTGGGAGAACTTGCAAAATAGCAGGGTGTTCAAATACTTATTTTCTGCACTGTATATATATATATATATATATATAATGTTTGGGGGTTCTAAGTCATGTTCTAGCAAAAAATATGGATTTTAACTTGTAAGCAACAAACATTAAATTGTACAACAGATTATAGGAGAAGATCACACTCTCAGCTAGGACCAAAAACATTATTAGAAATGCCCGGCTGTTCGCCTTGAAGTAACACTTAGAGCCGGTTCACACACAGGCTGTACGACTTTGGGGGCGACTCGGCAAGGCGATCTCAAGACGACTTGAGAGGCAACTTGCAAAATGACTTCTGTATTGAAGTCAATACAAGTCACCCCGAGTCGCCCACAATGTCGTACAGAAACCTTTTTACTTGCGTCGCTCCTATAAGAGCCGTTCTATTAAATAGAGCGGGGCGCGACTTGTCGTCTGACAGGTCGCCCCTGTGTGAACCAGCTCTAAGAATGATCAGCTCTGCAGATGTAAATCCAAACTGATAGAACAGTTCATAATTTGAGTACAATATGTAAATGTATTCCTGTGTGGATGTTTACTAAACTGTGATATGATATAATATAAATGATCATATAAACCTATGATCTAATATAAATATGACTATGCAAATAAAAAGCATTGTTTTAAATTCTTTGAACCCAAAAAAAATTAATGGAATGGGGAGCATACATAACATCAAAAATGTAACTTATGTGCAGTAGCTGCTTGTACACGTCCAATAACCCTCTCCTCCCTCTTAGGCCGCCTACACACGATCGGTCAAAACCCATCGGTCAGTTATCCTTCGGTCAAAAAAAAGAGAACTTTCTTTAAAATTTGACCAATGGACGCCTGCCTGATGGGTCAAAAGCGATCGTTGGTATGCAAAAGCATCGGTTAAAAGGCCGCGCATGCTCAGAATCAAGTCGACGCATGCTTGGAAGCCCTGAACTTAGTTTTTTCAGCACGTCGTTGTGTTAAAACACGTAAACGTCACCACGGTCTAACACGATCGTTTTTTTAACCGATGGTGTGTAGGCACATCAGACCATCAGTCAGCTTTATCGGTTAACCGATAAAAACGGTCCTTCGGACCATTCTCATCGGATGGACTGATCGTGTGTACGCGGCCTTACACACCAATCATTGGTGACATAGTGGAAGACAAGCCTCCCACAGCAGTCACTTTCTCTTCTGTTAAGACTAGACCACTTTTTTTTTTAAACCACTTGATTGCCAAGCAAACCCATAGTGGACATTTAATAAACCACTCCTCATCAGAGATACAATCGAAAAAGTAATTCTAACAGCATTTTTTAGTTATTCATTAAAATTCAATTGTTATAGTGAAATATTAAGTTGCAGTCTGTATGACTAATGGTAAACCAAAAAGCTCACTCTTGAGTCCTTGGTCTCATCTTTTGTATTTGTGTAAATGCAGATTGTAATTATCTGCCATATCGTAACCCCCTCTAACACGCTACTCTGATGGACTCCAAATTTATGCCTGCAGGTAATACTGAATAAGATCAAGGTCAAGGAGCCTTTCAGTTGTCATAAGGTCGGTAAAGACTTTTCTGAATACAGTACACTAAGGACCTCTGCAGTCTCCGACAGAATCAGCAGCGCCTTCAACACACCTATACAACTGTAATACGTAAGGATTGGTTGGGCAGCCTCTGGTTTATTCCCAGGAAGACTTACAACAGCTTTTAAAGCATCATATGTTTTTGTAGCCTCTGGTTTACTCTGGAGAGTCTGCTTTACTACCAATATAATACGCCTTGATGGTTGTACTGCCTTATGGGATTTGTATCATTTTTAGTCTTGTTTGAATTTGTAAGACATCAAAAATGACTTTGTGTAGTGACAATCACTCACCTGGATATATGCAGCCTGTTTGAGCACACTATACTCATCTAGCGGACTTTCTACTTTGCAGTGGCTTTTTTTTGGAATACAATAAAACAGTCTAAACCTACAATTTTAGCATGAAGGCTGAAAACTACAAATTGAAGGACTCATACAACTTTCTTTTTTATTTGTTTTAAAGTCTTATATTTTTCACTTTGTGTTTTGTGGGGATCACTTATCAGTAAAATGTGTTTCCTATCTGCTAACAATATACTTTAACAATTATTGTTTTCTTTTAGAAATCAATGTACCATTCAACATTAGTTATATGTCCTGTTTTTGGAGGTTAATCATTGAAAGTAACTTAAAAAAAAATAGCACAGTCTTTTTTTATGACATATACAGTACTAATATATACAAAACACTATACATTTGTTCTATGTAATTAATGACATTGTTTCAGTTATGAGAGAGGCAAAGCGTACACACACACACAATGATATACACGAGAACATTTTATGAAAGATTCACAGAGCGATTGCAAGGTCTAAACTCGATTCACAACTTCTACTTGGTTTTATTTGTTTTAAAGTGCTTACGGGGATAGTTTTTGTCAGCTTTGTGTTTTGTGGGTCAGATCACTTATCAGTAAAATGTGCTATTCCTATCTGCTAACAATATACTTTAACAATTATTGTTTTCTATATTAGAAATCAAGTGTGACCATTCAACATTAGTTATATGTCCATGTTTATTGGAGGTTAATCATTGCATGAAGATGCACACCTTGGCACAAACTAAAAATAGCATGCAGTACCCCATCTCATGACCCCATCTTTTTATATGACATATACAGTACTAATATTATACAAAACACTATACATTTGTTCTATGTAATTAATGACATTGTTTCAGTTATGAGAGAGGCAAAGCGTACACACACACACAATGATATACACGAGAAACTATTTCATAAAGTTGGATATATATATATATATATATATATATATATATATATATATATATATATATATTATATATATAAATATAATACTACTCTATTATTACTAGTATTGGGACACCTGCCTTTACGCGCACATGAACTTTAATGGCATCCCAGTCTTAGTCAGTAGGGTTCAATATTGAGTTGGCCCACCCTTTGCAGCTATAACAGCTTTAACCCTTCTGTGAAGGCTGTCCACAAGTTTTAGGAGTGTGTCTATGGAAATGTTTAGCCATTCTTCCAGAAGTGCATTTGTGAGGTCAGGCACTGAAGTTGGACGAGAAGGCCTAGCTTACAGTCTCCTCTCTAATTCATCCCAAAGGTGTTCTATCCGGTTGAGGCCATTCAAGTTTTCAATATTGGGTGCCATTAAAGTTCATGTGTGTGTAAAGGTAGGCCAATTTTGGTAATATAGTGTGTGTGTGTGTGTATATATATATATATATGCAAATGTGACACAGAGTAGGACATTCAATCACTTCTGTCAAATGATGTTCTGTTGCTGTAAGTAGCGACGCTTCAGGTTATTATGAAAAGTTAGCTAAAACACACAATTAAAATGTTAAATTGCTGCACGGAGAGCAACTATAGAAGTGACATTCCATTCAACTCAGCCTCTTGGATGAAAAGTCTGGTAACGAAGCGTGGTTAAGCATGAGTGTATTTAACACTGTGGAAAAAAATAATATAGGTGAAAGATAGTACTGCTACTAGGATACAACAGAAAAAGGTACCACTTCTTTTCACCATACTATTGAGCTGCTGTAACATGCATTGGTGTCATTCTGGCACCCTAAAAACACTTTGCCAACAGGTTTGCATTACAACACATTGCAAAGCAATGCACTAAAATGTGCTACCAAAAATGCTACATACACCTTTTTTGGTACAGTAGGCAGCTCATTTAAATCAATGGGATGCATTAAAGTAACACATATATTTATTTTATTTATTAAAGATACTTACAGTCATGGCCGAAATTGTTGGCACCCCAGAAATATTTCCAGAAAACCAAGTATTTCTCACAGAAAATTATTGCAGTAACACATGTTTTGCTATACACATGTTTATTACCTTTGTGTGTATTGGAACAAAACAAAAAAAAGGAAGGAAAAAAAGCAAATTGGACATAATGTCACACAAAACTCCAAAATATGGGCTGGTCAAAATTATTGGCACCCTTAACTTAATATTTGGCACACCCTTTGGAAAAAATAACTGAAATCAGTCGCTTCCTTTAATCATCAATAAGCTTCTTACACCTCTCACCCAGAATTTTGGACCACTCTTCCTTTGCAAACTGCTCCAGGTCTCTCTTATTGGAAGGGCGCCTTTTCCCAACAGCAATTTTCAGATCTCTCCACAGGTGTTCAATGAGATTTAGATCTGGACTCATTGCTGGCCACTTTAGAACTCTCCAGCACTTTGTTGCCATCCATTTCTGAGTGCTTTTTGACGTATGTTTGGGGTCATTGTCCTGCTGGAAGACCCAAGATCTCGGACACAAACCCAGATTTCTGACACTGGGCTCTACCGTGCGACCCAAAATCCTTTGGTAATCCTCAGATTTCATGATGCCTTGCACACATTCAAGGCACCCAGTGCCAGAGGCAGCAAAACAACCCTAAAACATCATTACATCTCCACCGTATTTTACTGTAGGTACTGTGTTCTTTTCTTTGTAGGCCTCATTCCATTTTCGGTAAACAGTAGAATGATGTGCTTTACCAAAAAGCTCTATCTTGTTCTCATCTGTCCACAAGACGTTTTCCCAGAAAGATTTTGGCTTACTCAAGTACATTTTGGCAAACTGTAGTCTTGCTTTTTTATGTCTCTGTGTCAGCAGTGGGGTCCTCCTGGGTCTCCTGCAATAGCGTTTCATTTCATTTAAATGTCGACGAATAGTTCGCACTGACACTGATGCTCCCTGAGCCTGCAGGACAGCTTGAATTTCTTTGGAACTTGTTTGGGGCCGCTTATCCACCATCTGGACTATCCTGCGTTGCAACCTTTCATCAATGTTTCTCTTCCATGGGTTGCAAATTTCTTGGTAATGTTGCACACCGCGGACAAAGGCATCTCTGGAGATGGACTTGTAACCTTGAGATTGTTGTTATTTTTCCACAATTTTGGTTCTCAAGTCCTCAGACTGTTCTCTTCTCCTCGTTCTGTTGTCCATGCTTAGTGTGGCACACACAGACACACAATGCAAAGACTAAGTGAACTTCTCTCCTTTTTATCTGCATTCAGGTGTGATTTTTATTTTGCCCACACCTGTTACTTGTCCCAGTATTTATCCACATTTTTGAAAGGGTGCCAAGAATTTTGACCAGCCCATTTTTGGAGTTTTGTGTGACATTATGTCCAATTTGCTTTTTTTTTTGTTTTGTTCCAACACACACAAAGGGAATACACATGTGTATAGCAAAACATGTGTTACTGCAATACTTTTCTGTGAGAAATACATGATTTTCTGGAAAAATGTCTGGGGTGCCAACAATTTCGGCCATGACTGTATATAGTGCTATCAATTTACACAGTTCTTTACATATACCGTATATTGTTAATTCACATCAGTCCCTGCCCATATTAACATATGTGCACTAAAACATACCTCCCAACTTTCTGAGATGGGAACAAGGGACACCTTTTAGCAAAAGTAAGAAGGCTTAGGACGCACATACTGCCAAGCCCCCTTAAAGGAGAATAGTACAAATCGTTTGGTTAAACACACAAGTGGTTTTTTACTACTATTATTCCTTTACTTTTGAAATTTACAAATGCAGCAATTTAGAAATTGGATGAAATGTTTAGCACTGGGAAACACTTTTTGATAGACCATAGTATAAACAAAAAGCAAACATTTTGAAAAGAAAAAAATATATATTTTTTTATTTTCTGCTATAAAAATATCCCATACAAAATATAAAAAATTGAATTTAGGCCGATGTGTATTCTGGTACATATTTTTGGTAAAAAAAATCCCAATAAGCGTATATTGATTGGTTTGCGCAAAAGTTATAGCATCTACATACTATAGCATATATTTATGGAATTTTTTTTTTTTTTTACTAGTAATGGCAGCGATGAGCGACTTATAGTAGGACTGCAATATTGCGGCAGACAAATTGGACACTAAGGGCCAGATTCACAGAGCGATTACGCCGGCGTTACAGGAGATGCGCGGCGTAAGTCTAATTTTGCGCATGCGTTTCAATGCGCTGCATCCCCAAAACGAGATACGCAAGAAATCTACTTTTTTTTGACCGGCGTAATTTCGATAGAGCGGCGTATCCGTCCGCGCAAAACTGTGCTAGACACACCATTGATTTGCTATTAAAATATGCAAAGGAGGGAGTTACGGGGATCCACAAAAGAACGTTGTTGCAGCGCAGGCTACGCACTGTGCGCAACAGCTGCAAGTCCTGTCTAAAATTAGACCATATAAAAGGTGGTATAAAATTAGACAATCCGTCTACATGTCAGCTAAAGCAACACTGTTAGTGAGGAGCTGAGCAGTCACACTTGCTGGCCAACAAACTTTATGCCAAGATGCCCGGGGCATCCTTGCTCATAGCTATACTAATGACTTTAGAGGAGCAAAGAAGGAGGAGGGCACGGGAGAGGATATACCGCACCCGCATAGACCTCTTTGGCATGAGTGATTTTGAGGTGTATCGCATCTTCAGATTCACCCCTCATGCCATCCTGGAATTAACCATAACCCTGCAGGATGACATGACCAGCCGAACACACCGCTCACATGCAGTGCAGCCACTGGTCAAGGTCCTGGCAACACTCCATTTTCTTGCCAGTGGCTCTTTTCAAAGAACAAGTGGAGTGGTGGCTGGGATGTCACAATCCTCCATGAGCAGATGTGTGCACCAGGTTGTTCCTGCAATCCTCAGATGCATGGCCAACCAAATCATCAAACCCACCACTGAGGAGCTGCGGCTGAAGGCAATGACAGATTTCTACAGAATTGCCAGATTCCCACGCACCGTGGGGGCCATTGATTGCACACATGTGGCACTCCAGCCCCCCCATGAGACAGAGCACATATACCGCAATCGGAAGTATTGGCATTCCATCAACGTACAGGTGATAGTCGATGCCCAAGGCCTCATATGGCACGTCCGTGCCAAACACCCCGGATCCAGCCATGACAGCTACATATACAATCAGAGCCCCATCCCAATGGAATTCGAACAGAACGTGTATGGGGACACCTGGCTGGTTGGTGAGTGACATGGGTGGCAGGCATGACTGCCCCCCCCCATGATGCACACATCACAAGGGGCACATGCATGACTAACATCCTCCTGTCTTTTCCCTTACAGGTGACTCTGCATATGCACTGGGACCCCATCTCATGACTCCTATCCGGAACCCCCAAACCCCAGAAGAGGAAAGATACAATGAAGCCCACGCCCAAACACGTGCAGTGGTGGAGCGCACCTTTGGCCTCCTGAAGTCACATTTCCGATGCCTGGATAAGTCTGGGGGGACCCTGTTGTATTCCCCAAGCTTCGTGTGCCAGATCATCGGTGCATGTTGCATTATGCACAACTTCGCACTGAGAAAGGGCCTGCAGATTGACATACGTGATGACCTGACCCTGAACCAGACAATCCCCCCTAACCGAGGATACCCCGTCTTCTGAGGGCAAAGCAGCCAGGAGACAGCTCACATTAGGCATCTTTGCACGTTAAACACACACATTAATCATGGCACAATGAGAATGCATGCATGCACACCACTGTGGTCCCTAGCACAGACACATCACATCCTCATCAAATTGGATTAGCACAAGCCCACCATGCTGGACTTGTGAGCAGTAACGCCACGCCACGGCTTCAATTATGTCACTGTACATTCATACACCATTCACACGGACCTGGGGATCACTTCCCCCTGGTCCTGGGGAACCCTTATCCACCACAAATGAGGGTGACACCCCTTTTCCGGCAGGAATGTCACGCCCACATTCAGAAATTATTCACAACACCAAAAAAAATAAAAACCTGAAAAAAAGAAACCTGAAAAAAAAAAAAGTTCAGAAAAAAAAAAAGGGGGAAACCAAATTGATGTCGCTGGCGTGACCCACACCTGGGGCGACCACGGCCACAGCCCCCGGCTCCTCAGGGGAGACTCATGGGGAGGGGGGGTTAATCCGGGGAAGTCCCTGGTCTCTGCCCACCTGGCGGCCTGCCCTCCAAGGCCATGGCAATTCTGGTCAGGCCAGCACTTAGTGATGCCGTATTGGCCTGGATAGCCTGGGTGAGGGCCCTCACATCCTGCCCAACGTCTGCTGTAGTAGTCTGCAGTACGTTTAGGCAGTTTGTAAGAGCCCGGGAGTGGCAGTCCAGGTCCCCAAGCGTATCCTTTATAGAGGACAGGCTCTCCTCTATCCACCCCAAAGTCTGGCTGACCTGTCCCAGATGGCGGGTCTGAAGGGCCTGGTCCCTTCTCAGATTGGCGGGCAGAACCTCGGCCACACCCCTGGTCTTCTGGGACGACTTCCTGCCTCCAGCTGATGCTTGTGGCCGGGGAGAAGGGGAGGCCCTTGGGAGGGGAGCCCTGTTGGGGGAGGAGTGGGAGGGGCTAGCCCTTATGGAGAGCTGGCTGCTGCCAGCCAGAGAGGAAGACTCCTCCAAAAATAATAATCCACTGGCTGACATGACATCCTCCTCCTCAAACTCCTCCTCCTCCAACTCCTCCTCCGAGGACTCCGGCCTTGTCGGGGGGTCCTCATCAGGCTGTTGTCCCTGGGATGGTGCGGTCAGCCCAGATGGCCCAGCACCCTCCTGCACATCTGTGGATGACACAAAACATTCACAGGTTGGAGGATCCACACACTTGCCACATATTCCTTTCCCCCCCTCCCCCACACATGCTACACACCAGATAGGAAAACAAAAACCTTACCTGGCATCACGCCTTCATGACTGGAGTCATAGCCAGGCAGGCCCTCCACTTGTTCTCTATTAAAGGTCTGGGCCACCGCACGCTCCTCCACTGTCAGCCTAACAGGGCATGGTGGGCCCCCTCCTGTGCCCCTGGCATGGGCTGCCATTTTGGCCAGCTTCTTTCTGACCAGACGCCGGAGGTCATTGATTTTCTTGACGATCCCCTCACGTGTCCGGGTCTCCCCCCCCCCCCCCCAATGCATTCACCTGGTCAGTAATGTTCTGCAAAATCTCCTTTTTCCTGGCCGGGGGGGTGTTGGCACTCTCTGGGCCGTGGAGGAAACGCCCATATTGGGTAATGGCTCGGGCAATAATTTGTTTCTCCCCCAAAGAAAAATTGCTCTTCCGCTTCCTCTCAGTCATACTCATACAACAACTCTCTCTCAAACAATCAACAAAAATCACTCACAAAAACAAGCAGGAAAAATCAAGCAACAAAACAAACAAACCAAAATCTATCAACCAAAAAGTCTCACAAGCAGTCACCAAAAAACACTTTCAAATATATTCTACCAAACACTAGATCAAACAGTCAACAAATATCACAAAGACAAGTCACAACGCAACAAACAACAGAACAAAAGCACCTTGCTGTATAGGAAGGGATACAAAGGGATGTACTTTTGCAAAGGAAGGGCGTTTCTGTCTGTCTATTTATGCTGTCTGCGTAGTTCACTAAGTTGCCCGGGTCCACTTCCAATTTCACTGATTGCTCCGTTCCCGAGTTGTGAGCATGCGCACAGAGGTGCTGACCATGGTCTGCTTCATGTGCGCATACGCGAGCCGGCCGGCCCTTCATTTGCATGGGGTCACGGCTCATTTCAATGTAACACGCCCACGTCCTTCCCAATTTGAATTACTCCGCCTTACGCTTCGGAATTAACGTTACACGGCGCTAATTTCTGCGCAAATACTGCTAGAATACGGTGATTGTGCCTCTACATTGCGCCGGTCTAGCGTAAAGGAGGTGCGCTACACTGGTCAAAAAATGCGCCAATGTACATGAATCTGGCCCTATCTGACTATTTTGACACTTTTTTTTGGGGACCAGTGACACGAATACAGTGATCAGTGCTAACAATTTGTCACTCACTGTACTACTGTGCCTGAGAAGGTGTTAACATCAGAGGCGATTAAAGGGTTAACGGTGTGCCTATCTGGTGTGTTACTGTAGTTGGGGGAGGCGCTTGCACTAGGGAAAGGCATAGATCTGTGTCCCTGCGTTGCAGGAACACATGATCTATTCCTTCCTTACTGACATAATGGAGATCTGCCTTGTGCCCTGAATGATCAGCGGGTGCCGGCAGACATCGGGTCCATGGAAAAAGCTGATCAGCTCCTGCTGTGTAGAATCGCAGCAGGAGCGAGCCTCCGGCGGCGCACACTCACTCCTAATACCTGGAAATGCAAAATCATGTATATATACCTAATCCTTGTAAAAGTAAAAATGCTATAGAGCAGAATCAGCAGTTGGATTTATGCCGCGTACACACGGTCGTTTTTTGCGATGAAAAAAAAACGACGTTTTTTAAAACGGATCGTGTGTGGGCAAAACGCGTTTTTTGTCTTCAAAAAAACGACCCAAAAAAAATTCCAACATGTTTGAATTTTTTGTGTCGTTTTTCAAAACGTCGTTTTTTGTTTAATCACCGTGTGTAGCAAAAACGTCGTTCAAAACGACGTTTTTCAACCCGCGCATGCCTAGAAGCTAGTTATGAAGCGAGCCAATGGAAAAGAGTGGTGAACGTAACCTTGCTTTTTGTGAAAAAACGATGGTGTGTATGCAAAATTGTCTTTGAAAAGTGACGTATCAAAAACGTCGTTTTTTACTTTACAGAAAACGTCGTTTTTTTTCATCGCAAAAAACGACCGTGTGTACGCGGCATAAGTTTCCCCATCATGCCTCATACACATGATCAGTTTTTCCCATAGGAATCCCGCGTTTTTTGCTGAAATTTGTCTTGCATACACACGGTCACACTCATCTTGGCTGAAATTTCAAACTTTAAGAATGTAGTGATGTACAATACGTGCGACGAGCAGAGATCAATGAAGTTCAATAGGCAGTTCGGCTCTTCTGCTTGATTGCTGAGCATGCACGTTTTTTTTTTTTTTGCGTCGTAATTGCATACCGTGATTCGCGATAGGAATTTTTCCTGTCACAAGAAATGAGATCCTGCTCTCAATCTTTTCTTGGCAGAAAAACTGACAGAAAAAATGTGATGGAGCTTACACACGGTCGGAATTCCTGACAAAAACCTCACATCGCACTTTTCTTGTCAGGAAAACTGATCGTGTGTACGAGGCATTACAGTGCAAGATTAAAAGAAAAAACTCTTTCTGTGAGTCATAGGGGATGATTTACCAAAACTGGAGAGTGCAAAAGCTGCTGTAGCTCTGTACAGCAACCAATCAGCTTCCAGGTTTTTTGTCAACGCTTAATTTAACAAGCTGAAGTTAGATTCGCTACCGTCCACAGCTGCACCAGATTTTACACTCTCTAGTTTTAGTAAATAAACCCCATTGTGTGAAAAAGTACATGCAAGGGGAGATTTCAGCTTTTTAGTTTTGGAACACTTTAGACAAAATGCAATTGTCCTCCTGATTGCATACAAATTGAAAGGCTCTAGGTTTAGGTTTGACCTCATATTATACGTTTTTGGTAAATCTAAGGCCCCTTTTACACTGGGGCGTTTTTCGTGCATTTTTTAAGCGTTTTTTTAGGCGAAGCCTCATCTGCAATTCCGATGTTAAAGCACGAGTGCTTTCAGAGCCCTTTCACACTGCCAGCGCCCGAAAAACGCTGGTAAAGCACCGCTAAGACCCTAAAGTTTTAGGGTGTTTTTGCAGTGCCTCAGTGTGAAAGGGCAAGGTGTTTTTACAGGGCTTTCAATTCATTTCAATGGAGAGGGACGTTTTTGAAGCGTTTTTTTTTTTCAGTGCCCAAAAGCTGCTCCAAAGACGCTGCTTGCAGGACTTTTCTCAACGCCCTGCCAGTGCAACGCCTCAATGTGAAAGGGCAAGGCGTTTTTACAGCTCTTTCAATTCATTTCAATGGAGAGGGGCGTTTTTGGAGCGTTTTTTTTTAGCGGCCAAAAGCTGTTTCAAAGATGCTGCTTGCAGGACTCAGTGTGAAAGGATCCATTGAGATGCATGAAGAGCATTTTAATAGCGCTATTTTTAAGCGCTAAAACGCTGTAAAAAACGCTTCAGTGTGAAAGGGGTCTAAAGGAAAATTGTACAGAAAAATTGTATAATGTATGGCCAGCCTTATTTTTCATTTCAAAGATCAGTTTCTTGTTAATGGGATTTAAACCATGGCTGTGTGACTCTCTCCCTCTCCCATGGTACAAACATAATTTTTACTAGTTTCTAATAATGCCATTGTTAATCTAAAACTAAAAACAGTAATACATGCACAGCTGCCCCCACCCTAAATAAAAAAGCCTGATAACTGAGTTAGTAAAAAAAAAATCGCAATGCCTAAGCGCTTACATGAATACACAGGGACATCAACACCTTTTACTGCTTGTCCAGTGGCGGGGGTCCTCCCAGATTCCTGAAGATTGAAGAGGGATAGAACGTCATGAAAACGTGACCAGTCAGAATGGGGGCACCCTGTGAATAATTTGCTTTTGTATACAGTATCTCTTATTTGCAATATCTTGTCCTTATGCCTCTTCAGTGTTTCACTGCAATCCTGTAGTTATCAGTGCTATTTTTTTTTCTTGCACAATATTTTACCTCTGAAAAAAAAGAGTTATATTTTGACTGACAAACACACTTTCCTGGACGTGGAATCATGGTGCAACAATTTTGCTGTATGTTGCTGAAGAACTTACAGCAAAGAGATAAGGGTGGGTGATTTGGTAAAAGCAATTAGGCTGCTCACTTTTCAAAAGAATTTGCCCTAGAGCTTAGCGAATGAGCAGATGCTCTGCTTAGTTTCACTCATCCAATCATGTGCAAGCAAAAAAATCTTTTTTTTTTGTTCTTGGACGTGATTGGTTATTTGTTGCAAAGTACAATTTCACCACAGTCTCTGAGCTCTGGGGCAAATTTCTTTGCAAATGTGAACATTCTATTTGTCCAATAGCTCATTGGCTGGTGGAGGTTCGGTGATTCAAGCAACAGGGCTGCTAGTAATTTTGCTGTTATTTGTGGCCCAGCATATAGATTCAGTGCTCATTCTAGTGACAGCCGATGGGGCTGCACCTGAATTCAAGGCTATTTCTGGTAGAATAACTATGAATGGACCTGGGAAGCTTAGGCTGAGGTCACACTATTTTCGCATGCAGCTCACAGCGGGGGTCAGGTGCTACCCCCTTCACTGTTTCAGGTCAAATTTCAGCCCGAATTATGGGCTAAATTCGGAACTGAAACGGACCAAAAGACACACAGGACTCCTGTGCAAATTCACACCAGAGCCGCTTCGGAGATATGTGAACCGACTTCATAGAGAGCCAGTCAAAACCTCCTGCTATTGTGAATTGGATGCGGTGGGAACCGCATCCAATTCGAAATAGTGTGGACCCAGCCTTATAAGCATAAGCTAATTGACTGTGGCCGTGTTTTGTAGCAGACCTGATATTGAACATATGTTAACTACTGCTAAGCCATTGTTTCAAATGTTTAGAAACTACTCAGTGGTTGTCATGGTTCCAATGAATGGACATAAAGAAAATGTGGTATCTGTATTTAAAAATGCATTAAATGTTCTGGATATGGATCTGTTTATCACAAACAATGCAGAGCTTTTTAATATGTTCATATAAAGGAAAAAATATGTAATCGTGACCTTAGCATGATGCCATTGAAGGTGTTTGTTACCGTAACGCCCTACTACAGGAAACGTAAACATGGTTCCTGGCTGTGCCCACACTACTATGTCAAATGCTTGTTTAGGTCTAAGGGACTTGTAAAAGAAGACTTACATACGATAGATTCCCCAGTGTCATCACTCCATGCTCCAGGTTCTGACATTATCAAATCCAATGCAGGGTCCATACCCTGCATTAGACATAACAATGCCAAAGGACAGTCCACCACTGGAGCACAGATCAGGTAAGTTCACATTTTTGTTCTTTCCCCTAGGCTAAATGAGTAGTTAAGATTTTAAAATATATACTTACTTTTATGTCCGCTGTTTAAAAAAGGCAAGTGCATATATCATCATTCTTTTTTTACATGTTGTATGATTTATGTTCAGAAAACCGGGTTGATCTTGACAGTCCTTGTTGCCAGTTCTACTTTGTAAACTGACCACGCTAAGCATGGTAGCCGATCTGTACTAGGAGTAGTCATTTGGCATCCCATGTCTTCTTGTTCAGACAAACAGAATGCTTTAAAAGCACACAGCGTGCCTGTTTGCTCCGTAGCCATGCCCCCTGCCCATCCTCACACTGTTGAAAGTTGATATTCAGCCCTTTCAAGCCCATGCATGTACTGCACATATAGTGACTCCAACCAGCCACTCAGTGTTGCTGTGCTGGGGATATGCAGTCACATGACGGTACAATAAAACATTTAAAGAGGGTAGAGAGAAAGCAATTTAAGGATTTTCTAGTGAGTTTAAAAAGGTCTACTATTAAATGCCATATGTATATAGTATGTGCTGAAGCTTCACAGCTACTTTAAACTGCAAACAATAACTGGGAGACAAAATAATAGCCAGGGTTGGTCACAAAGGACAAAGAGAGCTTTATGTGTTCTAAAAAAACTACAATTATGGTACCAGTGAACAATATAAAGGACTGTATTAGCGTAATTTCAAATGCAAATGCATCAAATGCATCAGAGTGATATGGTCTGAAACAAATAGACAAACATATAAATAAAGCAGCTAGACCTGATAGCTTACACCCACAATATTTTAGAGTTGAGCTCTGTTACATATAGTTACATAGTAGGTGAGGTTGATAAAAGACACAAGTCTATTAAGTCCAACCTATGGGCCAGATCCACAGAGCCAGTACGTCGGTGTATCTACTGATACACTGGCGTACTTTCAAATTATCCGTGTCGTATCATTAGTTTGAATCCTCAAACCATGATACGAAGGCTTCGGGCTTCAATCCGACAGGCTTACGTCTTCGTACGCCTTCGGATCGTAGGTGCAATATTTCTGCGCCCGCTGGGTGGAGTTCGCGTTGTTTTCCGCGTCGGGTATGCAAATCAGCTTTTGACGGTGTATTTTGCACGTGGATTAACCCGCAGAATATGACACTACACCGGCAGCAGCGGCGGCGGTGCCAGGTATGAGGGACATGGCTGCAATGTGTGGTATTCGGTATCGGCGAGTACATGAAAAAAAGTATCAGTACTTGTACTCGGTCCTAAAAAAGTGGTATCGGGACAACCCTACTTGAAACCATTGATTTCCCCCCCCCCCCCGAGACCACCGCCTATGGAAGGTAATTCCTCATCCTTGCCGCTCTTACAGTAAAGAACCCTCTACATAGTTTAAGGTTAAACCTCTTTTCTTCTAATTTTAATGAGTGGACACGTGTCATGTTAAACTCCCTTCAGCAAAAAAAGTTTTATCCCTATTGAGGGGTCACCAGTATGGTATTTGTAAATTGAAATAGTTTAGTAAGTAAGTTCAGTGCTCGCAACCTTTCCTCATAACTAATATCCTCCAGTCCCTTTATTAGCTTTGTTGCCCTTCTTTGTATTCAGTCCATTTCCAGGACACCCTTCCACATTTTTGCCACCCAAATGCATTATTTGACTTTTTTTTTACATTGAACCTCATTTGCCATGTAGTTGTGCACCCTATTAATTTGTTCAGATCTTTTTGCAAGGTTTCCACATCCTGAGGAGAACTTATTGCCCTGCTTAGATTAGTATCATCTGCAAATACAGAGATTGCACTGCTTACCCCATCCTCCGGGTCGTTTATGAACAAATTAAACAGGATTGGCCCCTGTACAGAACCCTGGGGGACCCCACTATCCACCCTTGACCATTTTGAGTACTCCCCATTTATCACCACCCTCTGAACTTACCCTTGTAGCCAGTTTTTAATCTATGTACTCACCCTATGGTCCATGCCAACAGACCTTATTTTGTACAATAAACATTTATTGGGAACGGTGTCAAATGCTTTTGCAAAATCCAGATACACCAAGTCTACGGGCCTTCCTTTATCTAGATGGCAACTCACCTCCTCATAGAAGGGTAATACATTGGTTTGACAAGAACGATTCTTCTCAAATCCATGCTGATTACTGCGAATTATACCGTTCTCATTATTATTTTCTTGTATATAGTCCCTTACCTTCTGCTCCAAGAGCTTACATTCTATTGATGTTAGGCTAACTGGTCTGTAATTCCAAGGAATGTATTTTGTATTTTAAATATTGGTGCTACATTGGCTTTTCTCCAATCAGCTGGTACCATTCCAGTCAGTAGACAGTAAAAATTAGGAACAATGGTCTGGCAATTACTTGACTGAGTTCCCTAAGTATGGTTCCCTTGGGTGCAAGCCTTCTGGTCCTGGTGATTTTATTAATGTTAAGTTTGCCAAGTCTAATTTTAATTCTGTCCTCTGTTAACCATGGAGGTGCTTCCTGTGATGTGTCATGAGGATAGACACTGCATTTTTGGTTACTGAAGCCCCCCGATTCCCTTGTGAAGGCTGAGGAGAAGAATAAATTCAATACCATCTCCCCATCATTTGTAACCAGATGTCCTTCCTCATTCTTTATGGGGCCAATATGGTCTGTCCTCCCTTTTTTACTGTTTACATACTTAAAGAATTACTTGGGATTTATTTTGCTCTCCTCTACGATGTGTCTTTCATGTTCTATCTTAGCCACCCTGATTGCAACCTTACATTTCCTGGCCCACCTCACGTCAGTATACAACAGGTTAACACCTCCTCTGGAACACCACATGACCACCTGTATCTAGCTGACTATAAAGACAGTCCCTCCCCCAACTAGGATGTTCTTTTTTGGTCTGCTCCATGCTACCTGTTGACAAGTCATTTGTTTGCTGTATCCCTCCCTAACAAACCTGCCCCTCCGTATTTAGCCTCTCATGGAGTTGAAAGACCCAGAAGGATGAAAGTAAGGCTTTCTAAAAACTGGGTGCCCTGTGCCAAGGCAGCGGGCAAAATGATGCTTAACAGCATTGATATATTGTACAGGTGTGGTATTATGTGAGCTCTGCAATGTAATCTTTGCCTCTCCTTTTGTTTGTTTTTCCTGTCTTTTTATATGCAGTGCACTGCACTGCTCTCCTGGCTTTATTGTCTGTGAATGGTGTCACAGGGGGCAGGGAGATGGGCGGCACAGGATGGGAACCACCAGACACCATGCAATGGGGTAAATGATTTTGGAGGTCTGCTGTTGGGAGGGCTTCTCTCTCTCTGCAGTCCTGCCAGATAAAGGACTTACCTCAGAGTCTGTCTCTGGATGTGCTGTCCTGGCTCCTCTGCAATGCTGTGTACTTCTATGGGTTCGACGGTCTGACTGTTTTGTGTCTCAGACTCTGACTGTGTCTGCTGTCTTTGGAGGCACTGCCTGAAACTCATCTGCTGATGTTTTAAAGTGAGTGGCATATGGGTCTTAAAAGACAGGGTTCCATGTTTTTTGGTGAGAGGCAAGATGCTTTTCTTCATATATTTTGGTGCAAATATGAGCTTGCCACACCTGTTAGTGGCACAGAAGATTAGCAAAGGTAGGAGGGGGCAATGTGGGAAATGGTTCTTAAAAGAGTGCCCAAGGAAAATATGCAAATTAAGTTGTTTTGCATTATTTTAGGAGCAGAAACCCTGAACTCAAACGCTCCAAAAACATAACACCCGCCAACGATTGCAGGATGACGACACCTAACAGGTTGTCACATTTATTAAGCATGTGGTCAATACACTTTAAAAGCGTTGTTGCCACTTACCCTGTGAAGGATGCAGTCTGCAGTGGCAGAGGAATGAAGTTGTCTCACAAGTATGTGGTTGTGCAAAATTCTAAGACCTATTAAGGTGTCTACAAGCAACACCCATAACGATAGAGCATAAATCGCTCGTTCATGAAGGATGGTCGATTCCCATAATGGCAGAGCGTAAATTGCTCATTAATGGAGAATGGTCTTTTCCCAAAATGGCAGAGCGTAAATCGCTCCTTCATGAAGGATGGTCTTTTCCCATAATGGCAGAACGTAAATCACTCATTCATAAAGGATGGTCTTTTCCTTTATCCAAATTGGATGGCTGATGTATGTATGTATGTATGTTTATGCGCTGCACTTCCAGGGGTGGATGCTGCCCTCTAGTGTCTGGGACAGCAAGTGTCTTTGCCTTTTTATAACTCGGTTGGTTGTCTTCAGAGATCCTATGGATGATAGAGTGAATTGTTCACACCAGATGCAGTCCAGTGTGTTTTTATTCTGCATCAAGAACACATGGACAGTGTCTATTTTGGATTCCAATTACTTAGTTCACACCAGTACAGTACCAGTACCAGTACAATATTGGCCCTATGGGGCATCCCGGCAGTAGTTCTCAGGGAGACTTCACTGAATATGCAGCTTTTGATATTTGCAACAGGATACCAATGCAAAGACTCCATCATACAAGATATGTTCACAGTGCCATGGAATTTTCTGTCTGATCCTTGCCTCTGGTCGAATGAGGTCTTTCATGGCAAGGTCAGTAACAGCACCCAATCCAATGAGACTACTGTTAATAGCCTGGCTATGGAATAGGCTACACTAGAGGTGCAGGGATTCTCATCTGAGGTTATTCAGACCTTGGTGACCAGAAGATCATCCATTAACAATACACAGGAGAGGATATGAAAGAGGTTTGCTTTGTTTGCTCAGCGAAAGCTTTCTCTCCTGCGTTTCCTGCTCTAGCCAACATCCTTGATGTTTTACAATCAGCGCTAGAGGTTGGTTTGGCATACAACACCAGTTAAGATACAGATCCCTTCTTTATTATTTTACAGGTTGCAGATGGGTGCAAAAGCCAGTGACCAGATGCTTCTTCCAGATGAAAATCTATACATGACCTTGAGGAAAATCCTTGTTCCCTCTGTGGGACTTGGGCTTGAATCTCAGAGCACCTGTTGCTACAATATGTTTCATTTCCATTGAAGTACCTCACAGTAAAACTAGTTCTCTTGACAACAACTACTTCAGATAGAAGGGTGCTGAAGATCGTAACACTTTCCTGCAAGGGCCCTTTGGTGTCTTTTTTCCTGTTCCTTTTACCAGAGATAGGGATATCACGTCTATCTCCAAAGTAAACATTTTCAAGTGGGATCCAGTTTCCAGAAAAAAATGGAAGTAGTCCCTCTGAGTTTTACATGATAGTCAATAGGTGCACATCAGGAAGACTTCAGTTTACTTACACATGGTCGAGTTATTAACAGTGTACTTGGTCAAAAGAAGAAAGTGTACAATCTTTTCATTCAGCCATCAAACCCTCAAGAGTCATCCACTCTTGGGTTACCATCATAGCTTCCAACTGTCCCATTAGGGAGCGCAGTATTTTCTCTTCTTTTCTGGTTATATACAAGCTGAGATTAGGAGCACTCTCTTAAAGGAGTTCACATCTATGCGAATTGGATGTGGTTTTCCATTTGCACAGCAGGAGAATTTGACTGGCTGTCTATGGAGCCGGTTCACATATTTCCGCAGCAGTTCCGGTGCGTTTTACAGGAAAAATGTGTGCCTCTTTTGGTCCTTTTCAGGTCCAATTCGGGTTGAAATCAGACCTGAAACGGTAAACCAGGATGCCCTGCTGTGCAACGGATACGTCTTAAGTGTGAACGCAGCCTAAAAGTAGAAGGGACTTAATGCTGGGATCACATGAGATTGACATATGTGATGACCTGACACCCGAACCGCTCCTCATCGGAGCAGAAATAAAAAAAAAACGCTCCTCACCGGAGCAAACAAACACCAAAAGAGGCACTCAATTGCCCTGTCGTGGGCTCCGCCTGGTGCCACGTCTTTGGCTCCTCACTTGCCTGGGGGAAACTTCAGGTGGGGGTGGAGCATCAGCATGAGACTCCTCCTCAAGTCTGCCACTCCTGGCAGGTTCTGGCTGCCTGCCCTCCAACGCCAGGGCTATGCGGTTTAGCACCGCATTGGTTTCTGCCTGCATCCGCACCTGGCGGGTGGTGGTCTGCTGATACTGGCGCCTCCTATGCCTCCCCTCTGCCATATTGGCCTTTACAGCCACTGTGAGGCTCTTGACCTCTGTGACGAGGCATCCTGTCGTGGCCTGCAGCTCCCCAATACAGGTCACAACAGCTGCACAATTGGCATTTATATCATGCAGACAGTCGGGTATTTTTGCAGAGGAGGCCACGCTGTCTGCGAGACTCCGCATGTCCTGGGCAACAGCACCCACATGTTGGGTCTGGCGGGCCTGATCCCTCGCAAGAGTTTCCTGGATGGCCTTAGGAACACCCCTGGTTTTTCTGGTGGCCTTCCTGGGGGCAGGAGAGGCTTGGGGCCGTGTATATGGGGAGGCCCTTGAGGAGCTTCCCCTGATGGTGGAGGAGGGTGAGGAGCTACCCCTGATGGTGGAGGAGGGTTGGGAGGGTCCCCTGATGGGGGAGGAGGGTTGGAAGGGTCCAGGGTTGGTGGGATTTTCTTTCACAATGTATAACACGTCCTCCAGGTCCCCTTGCTCCTCCAGTACTTCCTCCAGAGGAGAGGTGTGGGCACTCTCCTCATGGGATGGCGTGGGTTGCCCATCAGCCGATGACGGCCTAGCCCCCTCCAGCACATCTGTGGATGACACAAACCATTCACATGTTGGTGGACCCACACACTTGTCACATGTTCCCTTCCACCCCCTCACATGCTACACACCGAATAGGAGATAAAACACACTTACCTGACCTCAAGGACTGGTCACCGGAGTCGAAACCCTCCATGCCCTCCACCTGCTCACGCTGCAGGCATTGGGCAATCAGCTGATCCTCTGGGGTCAACTGCACAGTACATGCTGGTCCTCCTCCCGTGCCCCTGGCATGCCTACTGATCTCGGCCAGCTTCTCCTTGACCTTACGTCGCATGTCGTTGATTTTTTTCTGTATATCCTGGGGGAGCTTGGTCACAATACCCTCAGCACTGACCTTCAGGCTCAGCTCCCTCAGGATCTCATTCTTCCTGGCCTTGCTGGTCTGGTGACTGAGGGCACCATGGAGGTATTTGTCATATTCCACTATCCCAGCAACAATTATATCCCTATCCTTCTGGCTAAAAATTTTCTTCCTCTTGTCCTTAGTTGCAGCAGCCACCATCGCTTTGCAAAAGTACCTTCCCTAAGGGGGGGAGGAGCAGGATGTACTTTTGCGCCGGACAGGTGCATGTCTGGGCGTATTTATAGGCTTGGCGCAAGCCGGTTGGCCGGCGTTTCTCAGGAAGTTAGGCTGGCGTAGTTGTGAGCATGCGCACAGGGGAGCGAACATACTCCGCATGCTCCGTTCATGATACGCCGGGCGTAAATCACTACACCACGTTCAGAACATCAACACTTACGCCGATTAAATTAAGTTACTCCGGCGCAACGCTAGGAGCAAGTGCTTTGTGAATACTGTACTAGCCTCTCTGAGTTACGTTGGCGTAGCGCAAATGAGATGCGCTACGCCGGTATAAAGATGTGCCGATCTACCTGAATCTAGCCCATACATTTTATACAGATTTTGCCCTCTGAAGAGCACAGGGATTGAGGAGATTATTTGTAGCCTGTTTTAACATCTTCTCATTTTATACAATACTTGCTTTGTAGTGGTCTTTATAACAATTCCTGTGGGATTATGTGCTGCTAGGCAGTTTTCCTTTTTGTTTCAGGCCCCAAATAAACTTAATGTAATTTTTTTCCCACAAAAAGAGCTTTCTTTTGGTGGTGTTTCATCACCACTACATTGTTTTATTTTGCGCTATAAACAAAAAACACTGACAATTTTGAAAAAATATATATATATTTTTTTACTTTCTGCAATAAAACACATGTTGTAAAATATCTCAAGCTCTGTCAAATTAGATGTAAATTGTCTGTGAACAGCTATATTCAAGTTTTGCAACAGATTCACAATTGGATTTAGGTCTGGACTTTGACTGGTCTATTCTAACACATGATTATTATTTGATCTAAACTATTCCATTGTAGCTCTGGCTGTATGTTTAGGATTGTTGTCCTGCTGGAAGGTGAAGCTCAGCCCCAGTCTCAAGTCTTTTGCAGACTCTAAGGCCGCGTACACACGACCAAATACATCTGTTCAAATCGGTCTGACAGACCGATTTGAACAGATATGTCTGCTGGGCTGTTTTGGTTTGATCGCTGTACACACGATCAAACCAAAATCCCCGCCGGCAGACAGTGCGATGACGTTGACGCCGCCATGTCACCGCACCAGGAAGTAAAACACTTCCGCGCATGCGTCGAATCCATTCGACGCATGTGCGAGCAGATATGTCTGCTGGTTAGCGTACTAACCAGCAGACATGTCGGACGGACGGATTCCCAGCAGACAGATTTTAAAGCATGCTTTAAAATCTGTCGGCTGGCCAAATCTGTCTGTCCGCCCGCACACACGATCGAATCTGTCTGCTGAAATAGATTTGATCGTGTGTACGCTGCCTAACAGGTTTTCGGTAAGATTGCCCTGTATTTGGCTCCATCCATCTTCCCATCAACTCTGACCCTGTCCCTGCTAAAGAAAAGCAAATGGTGTGTTCAGCGTGATGTACAGAGTTTTCCACCACACATAACGTTTTGCTTTTAGGCCAAAAAGTTAAATTTTGGCCCCATCTGACCAAAGAACCTTCTCCCACATGTTTGATGTGTCCCCCACATAGCTTCTCTAAAACTGCAAATGGGACTTCTTATGGTTTTCTTTCAACAATGTCTTTCTTCTTGCCACTTTTCCATTAAGACCAGATTTGTGTGTGGAGTACGTGACTAATGGTTGTCCTGTGGACAGATTCTCCCACCTGAGCTGTGTATCACTGCAGCATCTCCAGAATTACCATGGGCCTCTTGGATGCTTCTCTGATTAATGCTCTCCTTGCCTTGCCTGTCAGTTTAGGTGGACAGGCATGTCTTGGTAGGTTTGCAGTTGTGCCATACTCTTTCTATTTGCGGATGTTGGATTGAACAGTGCTCCTTAAGATGTTTGAAAGTTTGGGATAATTTTTTATAACCTAACCCTGCTTTAACCTTCTCCACAACTTTATCCCTGACCTGTCTGGTGTGTTCCTAGGCCTTCATGATGCTGTTTGTTTCAGAAGGTTCTCTAACAGGCTTTCTGAGGGCTTCACAGAACAGCTGTATTTATACTGAGATTAAATTACACACAGCTGGACTATTTACTAAGTAGGTGACTTCTGAAGGCAATTGTTGGTTCCACTAGATTTTAGTTAGGGGTATCAGAGTAAAGGGGGCTGAATACAAATGCACCCCCCATTTTGCAAGTTATTTTTTCGTAAAAATGTTGAAAACTATTTATCATCTTCCTTCCACTTTTGTGCCACTTTGTGTTGGTCTATTACATAAAATCCCAATTAAAAACATTTACGTTTTTGGTTGTAACATGACAAAATGCCTGCTGCAAGGAAAGTTCTCACCCTAGGAAAAACTGAGGAAAAACAAATGCTTGGCAATCAGGCTTGGATCAGCATTTGGCCCTGAGTACTGTCACGGGACAAATGTCAGCCCTTGTAATTTTAGTGCAAATACCACTAGTCTCCCTGTCTTTGGTGTAGACTTTGGTACAGGGAGTCTCTTATGTAGCTTCTCCTGAACAACCTTCTTTGAAGCCCCATACACACGGCCGAGGTTCTCGGCAGAAACCAGCGAGAACCTCGCTGGGATCCTCATTCTGCCGAGAACCTCGGCCGTGTGTACGTATTCGCCGAGCCCAGCCCGTCGGGAAAACCGTCGAGCAAATAGAGAGCAGGTTCTCTATTTGCTCAACGGCCCGTCGGGATGAATGGCTGGTCGCCTTTCCCGACGGGCTGGTCGCCAAATCTGACGGCCGGCCGAGAACCTCGACGGGCGGAACGATGTGTTCCGCCCGTCGAGGTTCTGGGCCGTGTGTACGGGGCCTGACTCTGTGGGAATTGATATTGGTTCAGTCTGCTCTTGCAAAACTGCCCTTGGAATCAGGAATTTTCTCCCATCTACTCTCACTGAAAAGGATGTTTTTTTCTTGTTGCCATCACCTCTGCAGGGTATGTGTCTAGCAGTCTTGTCCTGTAAAGAATATTTTCTAGGACACAATGGTGCCGAGGCCTAGAGCCTCCTTCCTTCCTAGGTTGTGTCAGCCTTTCACTTAAAAAAGGGCATTATTCTTCCAACAATATATATACAATTCTAATTGTGGTTATTAACCATACCCACAGATGATCTATAGCAGGGGTGGCCAACCAGTGGCCCGGGGGCCACATGTGGCCCGCGGAAACCCTCTGATGTGGCCCTCAACCTCCTGCTCTGGAATGGTGGGTTGACAAGTGCAGATCGCAGGTTGTCAACCCGCCATACCACAGAATCAGTGTTGTGAACGAAGCTGGTGGTAGAAAGCAGCTGTGGAGTAGAACCCCATAAGCTGATGCTTCCTCTACAGCGCCGGCTTTTGCTACAGGTGGAGTCTATGGCAAAGTTCAGCTAATCCACAGGATAGATACAGGTGCACTACGCTACACGCGCGTTGTGGGTAAACCGCAGCACATCAGTGTGAAAGCAGTCTTAGGCCCTTTTCACATGATCAACCCAACCAAATGGGACCCTCAATTCACCTCTATAGAGCGACAGATGTCTGTTTAGGCCCGCCTACCTCCTAACCAAAAAACAGAAGGGAATTCGTCCCCTTCCATCTGGGTGGATTGGAGGGCCTATAAAGTAGCCGTGACCTGTCATCTGTCATCTGCCCGCTCCGCTCTTTGTGGCCCTCGACTGGTTACCAAGTTGCTTAAGTGCCCCTCCCTCTTCAAAAGGTTGGACACCCCTGATCTAGAGGAAGGCAAAAAAAATCCTAATAACGCATGATCCAATTTGCTCCAGCTCCTGATCGTCCAAGAGGCAATCGGATGTTTCCTGGATCAACTTAACCTATAAATATTAGTATCCAGCTATATTATGTCTTTCTAGGAAAGAATCTACGTCTTTTCCTCCAGATGTAGAATGTCCCCTTGTCCTCTATGATAACCTTAACTGCTTGCCGACCAGCCACCGCAGTTATACTGCGGCAGGTTGACTCAGCTGCACGAATCGCCATACCGGTACGGCAGTCACTTTTTAATAGCTATAGCAGGCCTGCAGCGCAACTCTCTCTACTCCCAGTCAGTCCACTCCCCCCACAGTCAGAAACACCTCCCTAGGGAACACTTAACCCCTTGATTGCCCCCTAGTGTTACCCCTTCCCTGCCAATGTCATTTATACAACGATTAGTGGCTATTTTTAGCTCTGATCACTGTAATAATGTCACTGGTCCCAAAAAAGTGTCAAAGTGTCTGATCTGTCCCCTGCAATTTCGCAGTTCCACTAAAAATGGCTGATCATCGCCATTACTAGTAAAAAAAAACAATTAATACTAAAAATGGCATAAATATATCTCCTACTGTATTTTGTAAACACTATGGGCCAGATTCAGAAAGATCCGTGGATCTTTCTGCTGACGTAACGTATCCCCGATACATTACGCCGCTGTAAATATTTGTGCAAGTTCTTTATTCAGAAAGAACTTGCGCCATTATTTACGGCGGCGTAACGTATGTGTTGCGGCTTAAGGCCGCGCAATTCAAATGAATGGAGTGGGGGCGTGATTCATGTAAATGAATCATGACCCCACGTAATTCACATTTTTTTTGGATGGCGCATGCGCCGTCCATGGACGTTCCCAGTGCGCATGCGTGAAATCACGTTGATTTTCCTCAATGTTAACGACGTGAACGTAACCAACGTCGGGCCCCATTCCCGAATGATTTACGCAAACGACGTAACCGACGTACAATTCCACGCTGTCCCGACGTCCATACTTAACATTGGCTACGCCTCCTATTGCAGGGGTAACCTTACACCGCTCTAACGCTTACTCAATCAACGTAAACTACGACGTGCCGCCGCAAGTATGTTCGGGAATCGGCGTAAATAGCTCATTTACATATATTACGCGAAGACCACCGTAAGCGCCACCTAGCGGCCAGTGTAATAATGCAACTAAGATACGACGGTGTAACAGACTTACGCCGCTCGTATCTTAGAAGAAAGCCGGCGTATCTTCTTTTCTGAATAGCAAAAAAAGATACGCCGGCTATTCTTAGTATTCAAGAGATACGCTGCGTAAATAGTTTTCTGAATCCGGCCCTTTAACTTTTGTGCAAACCAATCAATATACGCTTATTGCGATTTTTTTTTTTTTACTGAAGAATACATAATGGCCTAAACTGATGAAGACATTTTTTCTTTTTTTTGGATATTTATTATAGCAGAAAGTAAAAAATATATATTTTTTTCAAAATGTCTTTGTTTATAGCGCAAAAAAATAAAAACAGCAGAGGTGATCAAGTACCACCAAAAGAAAGCTCTATGGAAAAAAGGGACCTGAATTTTGTTTTGGTACAGCGTCCCACGATTGGGCAATTGTCAGTTAAAGCAACGAGGTGTCGTATCGCAAAAAATGGCCTGGTCATTAAGGGGTTAATCCTTCTGGGGCTGAAGTCGTTAAAGTGAATGCAGTAACTCATCACAAACTTCACTATATGGACCCCTTATGTATTTATACATGTTGATCATATCACCCCTTAATCTCCTCTTCTCAAGAAAGTATAAATTAACTTCAGCTAATTTTTTCTCATAGCTGAGCTCCTCCATGCTTCTAATCAGTTTGGTTGTCCTTCTTTGCACTTTCTCCAGTTTCTCAATATCCTTTTTATGAACTGGTATCCAAAACTATACTGCATATTCCAGATAAGGTCTTACTAATGATTTGTACAGGGGCGAAATTACAGTGCCTTGCAAAAGCATTCACCCCCATTTTTACCTATTTTGTTACATTACAGCCTTTAGTTCAATTTTTTTTAATCAGAATTGTATGTGTTGGATCAGAAAAGTCTGGGGAAGTAAAATTAAAAATATATATACATAAAACAAATTTTCAGAAATAAAAAACTGATAATTGGCATGGGCGTATGTATTCACCACCTGTGTTATGAAGCTTTGGTGCAACCAATTACCTTCAGAAGTCACATCATTAGTGAAATGATATCTACCTGTGTGCAATCTAAGTGTCACATGGTCTGTCATTACATATACACACCTTTTTGAAAGGCCTTAGAGGCTGCAACACCTAAGCAAGAGGCACCACTAACCAAACACTGCCATGAAAACCAAGAAACTCTCCAAAGTAAGGGACAATGTTGTTGAGAAGTACAAGTCAGGGTTAGGTTATATCAAAATATCCAAATCTTTGATGATCCCATCAAATCTATCATAACCAAATGGAAAGAACATGGCACAACAGCAAACCTGCCAAGAGACGACCGCACATCAAAACTCACGAACCGGGCATTAATCAGAGAGGCAGCACAGAGACCTAAGGAAACCCTGGAGGGGCTGCAGAGTTCCACAGCAGAGACTGGAATATATGTACATAGGATGACAAGAAGCTGTACGCTCCATAGAGTTGAGCTTTACGGCAGAGTAGCCAGAAGAAAGACATTACTTTCAGCAAAAAACAAAATGGCACATTTTAAGTTTGTGAAAAGGTATGTGGGAGACTCCCAAAATGTATGGAAGAAGGTGCTCTGGTCTGATGAGACTAAAATTAAACTTTTTGGCCATCAAAGAAAACGAAATGTCTAGCGCAAACCCAACACATCACATCACCCAAAGAACACCAGCAGTTGGGACTGGAAAACTGGTCAGAAAACTGGTCAGAGTTGAGGGAAAGATTGATGGTGCTAAATACAGGGATATTCTTGAGTAAAACCTGTAACACTCTGTATTTGATTTGATGCTAGGACAGAGGTTCACCTTCCAGCAGGACAATGACCCCAAACACACTGCTAAAGCAACACTTGGGTGGTTTAAGAGGAAACATAATAAAACATAAATGTGTTGGAATGGCCTAGTCAAAGCCCAGACTTCAATCCAATAGAAAATCTGTGGTCAGACTTAAAGATTGCTGTTCACAAGCGCAAACCAACCAACTTGAAGGAGCTGGAGCAAGTTTGCAAGGAGGAATGGGTAAAAATCCCAGTGGTAAGATGTGGCAAGCTCATAGAGACTTATCCAAAGCAACTTGGAGCTGTGATAGCTGCAAAAGGTGGCTCTACAATGTATTGACTTTTTCTGTTATTTTGTCCTATTTTTTGTTTGCTTCACAATAAAAAAAAATAAAAAAAAACACATCTTCAAAGTTGTGGGCATGTTCTGTAAATTAAATTATGCAAATCCACAAACAATCCATGTTAATGCCAGGTTGTGAGGCAACAAAACACAAAAAATGCCAATGGGGTGAATACTTTTGCAAGGCATTGTATGTCTCTCGCTCTGCTGTTTATGCCTCTCTTAATAAAAGAAAGGACTTTGCTCACTTTGGAAACTGCAGCTTGGCATTGCATGCTATTATTAAACTGGAAGTAAAGTTTGATTAGTATCTTTAACCTATAGGTAAGCCTATAATAAGGCAGGAACCGTTTAGGAGATATTTACATTACATGCAGCCAGTGACATCACTGGCACATGTGCTCTGAAGGAACTGTCACCCATGCAGTTCCTTCATAGCCCTGTGCTGTAATTGGGGGCTCCTACTTGCAATCATGGGAGTGACATCATCGCGGCTCCGGCCAGTCACAGACTTGGAATCTGCAAACTCGGAAGCAAGACAAGTGAAGTAGGGAGCCCCTGCAGCGCTGACATCTCGACGCTGGAAGAGCTTTGTTTTTGTTTTGTTTTTTACTTTCAATACATTTTTATTAATTCAAAAAGTGAATACACAATACAAAGCCAAGTGTAGGACTGTTCATCCAGCTAAGGCCAACATGGCCAAAAAATAAATAAAAAATAAATCCAACAGTTGTAAGATAAGATGGGATTCACTGTGCTTACATCCAAAAAACATACATATACCTTTACACAGAAATAGCAGGAATTACTAAAGCTAAGGGTCATTTAACCTTTAAGACCAATTGTAAAAAGTCAGGCTCGGGGGTTCTGGAGAGCATTCCTGACACCCCTAATACCCCCTTAGCTAGGAACTTCAAACGAGAAACTAGGTCTCAAGCAGAGCAATGAAAACCTGAAAATCTTAGCAGTTATGTCAAGGCGTGTAACAAAATTTAGAAGAACATGTGGTAAATGAAATGCCTAATGTTATCCAACAACGAAACAACATGTGTGGACAAAGCATGGTACTTATTGCTAGGTGACCTAACCACAGAGTTGGTTGGACTCGTGAAGGTGTGGGCTTACGTCCACCACCTTTGGAGAGAAGAGAATGAAGGATAAGGAAGGAAGAAAAGTAAGGAAGGGAATATGAGGAAGGGGTAGAGAGAAGAGACCGACTAGGGAAGAGCTGGAGATAAAGAGGTTGGTTTAGAGTCGGGGTGCAGCGGCCGGCCATGTGACCATTTACCTCACACACAGCGCTGGGATGGAGTCCAGAGCAGCCAGGTGTCTATAGGAGCCATTGTGGACTGTCAGTGGTATAATGTCACTGCTGAGCACTGACGGTGATTGCTTCCATGAACTGATCCCTCCATGAATAAGTCCCTACTATCAAGGCAAGAACAGGTTTGCCCATCTCGGCTATTCTTTTGGCTTCTTCCTCCACAGAGTGTTTCCTTTCTGCCATATCAGCAGCTAAAATGATCAAAGATCTGTGAGGTTTCAAGCAGACAGAGCAACTTTAAAAGGAAGTACCTTCTGCTGAACTCTCTTTTGAAAACCCATAGTGCTGGAATCCTTTAAAATGTTTATATACGGGAAATGAGCAGAAATATCTCAACGGCAGTGGAAACCAAAGTCCCATCGAGGGGGCGTGACCGGATGTAGGAGCATGCGAGAATGGTGGAGTGAATGAGCCTGTGTGTCTCTCCACCCTGCCTCTCCTCCTTTGCTTCCTAGCACACAGTACCGTTCCTGGATGAGCATGAACTCTCCCCACCGCCGTTGCTAAACTGCCGCATCCTCCATCACACCCATCCACCTGAAACCGGGCTGTGCATTGAAGTATTGGTGGAGAAGCAACCCCCACAGCACACAGAGCCGCCCACGGATCTCGCGGGACTTCGGGGAGCTGCGAGATCTCGCTGTGCTCGTTGAGTGTGTGCTAATGTGGAGTCCCCCGTTTGCTGCCTGAGCAGCTGAGGACTTTTTCTTGAACATCGATTTATCTCTGAATGGATTAGCAGAGTGGGGGGCTTTTGTTGCTATTGCTGCTGCCTTTGCTACCTCCTAACCCCACTCCAAAGAACTCTGTTGCAGGTGTTGACAGGCACAGCCTGCTGTTATAGAGCATTAGAGGGGCTCACTTGTTAGCCTGTGTAGTGTGAGCAGTGAGCAGTGTGAGCAGTGAGCAGCATTACTGTGTTAAGTACTTCAGTACTTAATAGCAGAGGGGGTTTAGTGCAGCACACTGTCTTCTACAAACCTGGTGGCCCAATTGGTCTGCCGAAAAGTGCACTAGAGACTTTTGGGGGGCCGGCCAGAGGCCCAACATGCCCAATGCTCTTAAACAATCCCAGGAAGTAATGTCTACTACCAGATCAGCTAAGAACAATCAGGCAGCTGCCAAACTAGACCGATTTGCACACATCCCATCCCCTAGTGAGTCAACCCCCCATACAGTTAGAACACACCCAGGAACACACTTAACCCCTTCCCTGCCCCCTAGTGTTAACCCCTTCACTGCCAATGGCATTTTTATAGTAATCCAATGCATTTTTATAGCATTGATCGCTATAAAAATGCCAATGGTCCCAAAAATTTGTCAAAATTGTCCGATGTGTCCGCCATAATGTCTCGGTACTGAAAAAAAAACGCTGATCGCTGCCATTACTAGTAAAAAATAAATATCAATAAAAATGCCATAAAACGACCCCCTTTTTTGTAAACGCTATAAATTTTGCGCAAGCCAATCAATAAACGCTAATTGCGATTTTTTTTAACGAAAAATATGTAGAAGAATACGTATCGGCCTAAACTGAGGAAAAAAAAAAAATTTTTATATATTTTTTGGGGATATTTATTATAGCAAAATGTAAAAAATATTGAATTTTTTTCAAAATAGTCGCTCTATTTTTGTTTATAGCGCAAAAAATAAAAACCGCAGAGATGATCAAATACCACCAAAAGAAAGCTCTATTTGTGGGAAAAAAAAGGACGCCAATTTTGTTTCTCTGTTCTCTTAATGGCCACTAGAGGGTGCGCGCGTCCCCGCTGCATTCCTGAGATACCAATGCGCGTGCCTGGCGGCCGCGATGTCCGCCGGGCACTCGCAATCGGCGGTTACAGGGACAAGACATGGATCTCTGTGTGTAGGGGAGAGAGGAGACCGATCTGTGTCTCTTGTACATAGGGACACAGCATCGGTCACCTCCCCCAGTCACCCCCATCCCCCCACACAGTTAGAACACACCCAGAATACATTTAACCCCTTCCATGCCCCCCCTAGTGTTAACCCCTTCACTGCCAGTCACATTTATACAGTAATCGGTGCATTCTTATAGCACTGATCGCAGTATAAATGTGAATGGCACCAAAAATGTGTCAAAAGTGTCCGATGTGTCCATAACGTCGCAGTCCCAATAAAAATCGCAGATCGCCACCATTACTAGTAAAAAAAAATAATTATAAAAATTAATAATAATTCTCTCCCCTATTTTGTATGCGCTATAACTTTCTGCGCAAACCAGTTGCTTATTGCCAATTTTTTTTTTTTTTTTTTACCAAAAATATGTAGAATAATACATATCGGCCTAAACTGAGAAAAAAAAAGTTTAAAAAAAAAATGGGCTATTTATTATAGTAACAAGTAAAAAATATAACTTTTTTTCAAATTTTTTGCTCTTTTTTTGTTTATAGCACAAAAAATAGAAAACCGCAGAGGTGATCAAATACCACCAAAAGAAAGCTCTATTTGTGGGAAAAAAAGGATGCCAATTTTGTTTGGGAGCCACGTCGCACGACCGCGCAATTGTCAGTTAAAGCGACGCAGTGCCAGAAGCTGAAATTTCACCTGGTCAGGAAGGGGTATAAGTGCCCAGTAAGGAAGTGGTTATTCTTCAGCACCTTTTTAGCACTTTATACCCTAGTGATTAGGGTCATATAGACTTGTTATATAGTATGGTATATGTACATTTTATATTCTTGCGTTCTCTGCCAAATTAGGTTGCCCTATACTATGGTAATTCCATCAGGGGGGTTTATAGAGCCTTCTTGGGAGTTTAGTACTAGGACCTCGATATCAATATCAATATAGGGAGCATAATTAGAAGGGGGGGATACCCATTTTAGTACCAGAATAGGCCTGTCAACCGCCTTTGAGAATGGGGAGACTGGGGCTCAACTTTACTGCCCCACCTCTACGGAGGCGGGAAGGGAAGCTAGGGGCACCCCCACCCCCTTTTTTTCTTTCCTTTTTTTTTCTTATATATAGATTATATAGATTAGTGGCCTAGGCCACCCCATCACAAAGCACTTTACTAATAGCTATGTAACACTAGCACATTTTGACTAAGCTCAATAATGTTGATATGCTTTTTTGGAAATTGGGGGCTTTGTTGTCATATTTTTTCTTTTTTTCTCTTTTCAACTTTATGGGTGTTTATGGGTGCTTTTTGAGGTTTTTGGAGGTCTATGATGCCGATTGGGATGGCCTTAACACTAGGTGCTTAACTTTACACTGGGTTTCCCTTCCCCCCTCCCGTCTCCCCTTTTTTTTTTTCTCTTCATCCTTTTTCTTTCCCCCCCCCCTTTTTTTTTCCTTCCTTTCCTTTTTCCGTTTTCTTTCCTTGGGTCTACCGATGATCGCTGATGCTTTCTGACTATCAGCCCTCTAATACTAGGCGAATAACTAACTTGGGGGGAGAGAGGGTGGGAGACACCTGCTGGTGTCAGTGGATGTATGAGAGAGTGAGAAGGGTGGTCAATTCAACAGCCCCAAGGGGTTGCCCAGCAGGGCAGGGCATAGGAGGGGTGGGTGGGAGGGAGGGGGGATCAAGGTAGGGATCAGGGAGCGTACATTCCATTTATCCAAGCTTGGGTTGCCACAAGAGGAGGGGAATGGGAAGGCAGAGGCTAGAGGGGAGAGGATAGATACCGATCTAGGAGACTACATATTGAGGAGCGGGACGAATATAGGGTACACTCTAGGATTAGGTCTGAATGGGCTACTATTACATCAACTCTTCTGGATGCAGGATAGGATGTTGGCAATTACTTTGTGGAATGTGCGAAGTATGGGGGATCCTGTCAAGAGGACATCGATTATGTCGCTCCTCCAAGAGGGCATACCGGGGCTCCTGTGCCTTCAAGAGACACATTTGACTCGGGATACAGTTGGCCAGTTGAATAGCAGGAAATTCCAGTCCTAATACCATTCGGTGCACTCCTCCTATTCAAGGGGGATGAGTGTACTGGTGGGGAGGGAAGTGACGTTCTCCTGCACAGAGTCCTCTATAGACGATCAGGGACGATATGTATTCCTTTTTTGTCTAATTGCGAACAGACCATATGTTTTGGCCAACATCTACATCCCCCCTCCATTTAAGTTTGATGTTTTATACAGACTTATTGAGTTCACAATAGTGCCAATAATAACAGTGGGTGACTTTAACGAGGTTCTGGAAAGAAGCCTGGATAGATTTCCTATTGGGAACAAAACTGGTATACCAAGTGAGAGCTGATTGGAACGCTTCCTGGATGAAATGGGGATGAGGGATATATGGCGAACCCATTACGCTCAAATACGGCAATATTCATGCTATTCTACTTCATACCATACTCTCTCCAGAATCGACATGGCGTGGGTCAATGAGGAAACACTACCCCTGGTAAAGAGGATAGAATATGGCCCTAGAGGGGTCTCGCACCACTCCCCGCTGGTGCTGACAATTAAGATTGGGATCAAGACTCCCCATAAAGAATGGAAATTCAATCCGGCTTGGCTCGAGTTAATTGGTGATGCAGGAGATTTGCTGCTGAAATTGAAAGAGTATGTCCAATTCAATACGGGAACAGCGCCGACGGGAGTGGTATGGGACTCCTTGAAAGCCTTTTTAAGGGGCCTGCTGATTCAGCAGATAGCAAGACTGAAGAGAGAGGGCAGAGAGCAAGAGGGCAAACTTGGTCTCGAGGTAACCCAAGCGGAGATACAGTACATAGAGGATCCCACCCTGGCTAGGCAGAAAGAATGGCTAGAGAAGCAATTAGAGTATAGAAAGGTTATTGCAAGAAGGTCAGAGAACGAGCGAATTCTACAGAGACAATCCCAGTTTGGAGAAGGGGAGAAAGTAGGGCGGATGCTGTCTCTCTTGTGTAGAACTAATTCCCCTCCTTCTAGTGTTCCAGCAATAAGAACGATAGGGGGAGGCGTTGTCACTGAAGACCAAGAGGTGATACTTACGTTCCGGGAGTATTATAGCGCACTGTACACATCTAAAAAGGGACCTGGGTGTGGAGAGATGGAAGATTTTTTTCCAGGCAATACCAGTCCCCACCCTGACAGCTAAGGACAAGAATGATCTTGAGGCCCCTCTTACCTTAGAAGAAATGCAGCAAGCTGTGGCTGGAATGCCTAACCAAAAGTCCCCAGGCCTTGATGGGCTCCCTATAGAGGTATACAAACGTTACGGTGAGATATTGCTGCCAGAGCTATTGAGGGCATTGAAGGGAGCAGTAATGGGGGGGTGCTTCCTAACTCAATGGCGGAAGCAACTATCATTGTAATCCACAAGGAGGGGAAAGACCAATTGGACCCTTCATCTTATCGCCCAATTTCCCTACTGTGCACTGATGTTAAGATCCTAGCCAGAGTCCTTGCCACTCGCCTAAGTAGATGTATTAGTTATCTGATCCATCCTGATCAGTCAGGATTTATACCAGGCAGGGCAACAAACACTAACATTAGAAGGCTTTTTCTTAATTTACAGATACCAATAGATAACGAGGGCCCTAGTGCGGTATTATCTCTTGACGCAGCAAAAGCTTTTGACAGTCTAGAATGGGCATACTTATGGAAGGTGTTAGAGGTCTTTGGCTTTGGTCCACTTTTCATTAAATGGGTTAAATTGCTGTATAGCGACCCGAGAGCTAAAATTAGGATAAACAAAGAGCTGTCAGAAGCATTTCAGCTAGAGAGAGGGACGAGACAGGGTTGCCCCCTGTCTCCCCTTTTATTCGCTCTTGCTATGGAGCCTCTGGCAATTACGGCCAGATTGAGGACAGATATAAGGGGGTTTAGACGACAACAGGGGGAAGAGAAAATAGCATTGTTTGCAGATGATATTTTGTTCTTCCTTGGAGATGTTGCAACTTCACTGGACAGTGTGGTAAAAATAGTTCGGGAATTTGGCCAATTCTCAGGCCTGACTATCAAATGGGAAAAATCTGCATTGCTACCACTAGAACTACTCGACGCCCGGACATTGCCAGGGGCTTCCCAATTGAGCGTGGTCACCAAACTAAAATACCTGGTGTCACGTACCTGGTTTGGGAGCCCAATGTGCAGGGAGCGGCCTCTCGTAAGCCTCTGACTCAGGAGCCCCTGGTAGAGCAGACAGGGGGTACAGAGTCTAGAGGGACACAAGCGCCTGGTGGAAAGCTGGAGACGGACCGGAAGAGGAAGTAAACAGGTGTTGACGAGGTCCTAGCAGAAACCCAGCAAACACAGGAACGGTGTTGTAGCGCTTGTTGAATAGGAGCCAAGGGATTGGCAGACACTGGATCAGGCACAAATCAGGAGATGGAAGCAGATCCGAGGCTTGAATTAGGTCCAGACCGGGTCGGTGAATCAGGTAGGCAGACAGCAAGGCGGGTTTAAGCAGAGTCGGTAGTCGGATCAGGCCGGGGTCAGGGGCAGGCTGCAGGCAGAGATGGGTCAACGGAAGCCGGGTCAGGTATTCGGTAATCAGGCAGACAGGTAACAGGCTCAGATTCAGACAGGGATTGCTGCAGACTGGTCAGCAAGATACAGTGGGATCAGACGCTTTAAATAGCAGTTTTTGGCGCCGAAATGACGTCAGCGTGCGCGCCGCGTGCACGCTCGCGCCGCGCACATCGCGCGCGCGCACACGCGCGCCCCCGCGCATGCGCTGAAATAGACTTCTCCTGGCGCTGTCAGTACTGGTAAGATTCCTGCATCTCTTATCATAACACCTGGGGATTTGGGTTACAAAGGACGCCACTCAATAGGCTAACATCAATATAGCCCCACTTATAATTAAATTAAAACAAAAAAGTGACATATGGAAACGACTCCCGCTGTCTGCAGCAGGACGCTGCAATCTCATAAAAATGATATGGCAGCCGCAGATACTATACTTGTGCCACAATTCCCCGATTTGGATAGGGCAGATGTGGTTTAAGAAAATAGAGTAACTATTCAGAGAACTAATATGGAGGGGGGGCCAAGCCAGGATTAGGTTGCAAACACTACAACTTCCTGTAAAAGAGGGGGGTATGGCGGTTCCACACCCAAGATTATACTTTATTGCGTCCCAGCTACAACAACTAGCGGGCTGTGGAACCACAGAGGTAGACACTCCTAATAACCAATTACTTTTAACAGGTAACCCCCATAGGCTATTGGTGGAAGCCCTAGAGGCAGACTTCTTTCCCTATAAATGCCTAACCATAAAACTAGTTAGGAAAATATGGAAGACAACAAAGGTACTATTGGGGTATTCTGGGATAACAGAATTTTCTCCTATATGGAATAATAAAAACTTGCAGGAATTAATGATACACTTGTTTGAGGGGGAAACTATGAAAACATTTCTAGAACTGTCAAGGGAATATGATATATCAAATAAAACATTCTATAAGTACCTTCAGGTTCGCCATGCCATTCAAAACAATTTAGAGTACAAACAGTTGCATGGACCCAGATTCCTGCCCTTCTTAAGGTAATCAAGGCAAGAACATCCAAAGGCCCAATTTCAGCAATGTACAGCATGTTGGGGGACAGAGCAATAAGCAGAGCGGGCCCCACTAAGAGTAGAGAGGCGTGGGAAAAAGATTTGGGGTCACTTACGGCTGAACAGTGGGATAAAATCTTGCAACAAGGAGCATCAGTTTCGATTGCCCCAGCGCAGAGACTGTCCAACTAGTTCTTACTGTACAGAGTATATTATACTCCCCAAAAGATGTTCAAACTAGGCTTGAGGCAAAACAATGAATGCCCAAGATGCAAGGCCAAAGGAGACCTCATACATATGGTTTGGAAGTGCCCAAGGTTGTATAGCTATTGGACGGAGATAATTGGGAGGATTAACAAAGCCTTCTGAACTTCCTTGGAACCAGAGACTAAGGCCCCATGCACACGAGAAGCAAAAGCAAACACTTCTAAACTCAAGTTTTCAAACGCAAAAACCGGCGTTCAAAACGCCCGTTTTTGCCGCGAATTTCGCGGCGTTTTGCCGCGTTTAGCGGCGTTTTACCGCGATTGCGGCTATCAGCGTTCAGAACCACTGAATTGTAGACCCTCCCAAAGCTTATATATTTAACCATTTCTGCAATTTACAACAGAGAGAGCAGCAGCAGCAGAGAGAGCACTTGAATACATTCATTATTCTCCTTTGTGAAATGGATCCCATAATGAATATATGCCAAGAAATTGTCCTTACTTTGCTCTTGATGAGGCTTCACGCCGTCGCAAACTACGTGGATGACCCGTTCGCAGAGCTCGTTGTCGCTATTGGACCCATCTGTTGATGGCACAGAGATTTTCAGTTGGGTATTTTACATATCGAATTTTCAAAATTTCGAATTTTCAAAATTTCGAATTTTCAAAATTTCGAATTTTCAAAATTTCGAATTTCGAAAAATTCGAATTTTGAAAATTCGAATTTTCAAAATTCGAATTTCGAAAAATTCGAATTTTGAAAATTCGAATTTTCAAAATTTCGAATTTTTCAAAATTTCGAATTTTTCGAAAATTCGAAATATTGAAAAATTCGAATTTTAAAAATTCGAATTTTGAAAATTCGAAATGTTAAAAATTCGAATTTTGAAAATTCGATATGTCAAAATTCGAATTTTCCAATAAGTATTTTTTGACTCTGTCTGATACAGACTTCCATCTCTTCTGAAAATCTTTCACTGTACAAGGAAAAATAAGAATATGTCAGAAATTGTAACTAGTTTACATCCCAACCAAGCCCAAAGCTGTATTAATCTTATCTCTTTTTTCTTGGTGATATGGGTTCAACTGGTTCCAGTTGAATGTCAATTCTTTTCCAATTTCTTGCCAAGTCCTTTGCTTGGCTGTCCTGTCTGAATATAGTTAATGGGACTTGTCCAATATTTGGGGATAAACCTGGACTGCCTCTATAAGTTGTACTAAAGTAACATCATTTTTAAAAAAATCGAATTTTCGCAAATTCGAAATATTAAAAAATTTGAATTTTGAAAATTCGAAATTTTGAAAAATTCGAATTTTGAAAATTCGAAATTTTGAAAATTCGAATTTTGAAAATTCGAAATCTTAAAAATTCGAATTTTCAAAATTCGAGTTTTTAAAAATTCGAAATTTTGAAAAATTCGAAATTTTGGAAAATTCGAATTTTGAAAAATTCGAATTCTCAAAATTCGAATTTTTAAAAATTCGAAATTTAGAAAAATTCGAAATTTTGTAAATTCGAAATTTTGAAAATTCGAATTTTGAAAATTCCGAAATGTTAAAAATTAGATTTTTCAAAATTTGAATTTTTAAAAATTCGAAATTTAGAAAAATTCGAAATTTTCAATTTTCAATATTGAATTATTGAATGAATATATATCATCTTTGAATTATCTGAATGATAGACATAATTTAAAACGATTTAAATAATTTTTTTAAATTTTTTTAATGATATCTCCCTATTTTATTATGTTAAAAAAAAGGGTTCCTTTAAAAACGCTTATAAACGCAAACGCGGCTAAACGCGGGTGCCGCGTTTAGACGCGTTTAGACGCGTTTAGCGGCATTTAGCGTTTAAAACGCAAAAGCAAACGCTTCTGAACCCAAAATTTTGCGTTTGAAAAAACGTCCCTAAACCCAACTGCTTTTAACCGCCAAAAAACGTGATTGTGTGCATGGACACATAGGATAACATTAAATGGGTTCAGGGGCAGTTGAAAAAAATGCCCAAACGCCTCTGAACTCGAGTTTACCAGCGTCTCGTGTGCATGGGGCCTAAGACTTGCCTCTTGGGGAGTATAGGGGACAATGAAGTCCCACCAGGCAACTTAGAAGCAGTTTTGAGATGCCTATTTAAGGCACGCAAGATAATTGCTCAAAAATGGCAGGCACATCTACCCCCGTCCGTAGAAAATTGGGAAGCAACGATTAATCTAACCATCTCTAGTGAAAAGGTGAATTTTATGAGACAAGGGAACTACGGCAAATTTGTGAGACTGTGGGGACCATGGCTAAGAGGTGTGGGAGAGCCTTTATAGGAAAACCTAACAAGAAGAGCCTGTCTTGATCTACCAAGAACCTACTTCCTCTGGTTATGATGGCCTCAGCGGATTAGCTGCTTGGTCAATGTATATGCCATAGTAGATTTGTGTGCTACACTACTCTCCTGGAAGATCCCCTCAGTTAATAGCCCAAGTTTAAGGGAACACATTAGTACGCTCTCTCCTTAGGTTAGGTAACATAAGAGAATTACGCTCCACTGAGGCGGGAAAGGGAGGGTGGGGAAGGGTGGCATAAGGGACGGCATAGAAGGAGAATAGCAGGTAAAGGACATTCTCTGATGATCCAAGTACAGCACATATTGTTGTCTATTTATCCGATTTCTGTACTGATATGTATATATGATGTAACTACAGCTTTTGTATTTAACAATGCTGATCCAAGAAAAACAAAATAAAGATGAATTATGAAAAAAAAAAAGAGTCGGGGTGCAGCAGGACTTTAATGAAGGTAGCCCATGGTTTCCAAATTTGCTTGAATTGCTCTGTGCGGTCCAGTAGTACGCTTACTATTTTCTCTTGTATCATAATCCAAGACATTTTGATAGTAGTGCCGAAACAGCTGGCTTTTTCCAGGAATTGGCTAGCGTTAGTTTGGCACCTGAAGGGATGAAGAAAATCAAGCGTTGCGTATTCCTGGACACTGCCTGAACTGGAAAGTTAAGAAGGGCAATTTGGGGAGATGTTGGAATGGGGCTTTGGTAATCTTGCGTAACCAGGAGAATACTTTGTTCCATAAAGTCCTAATTCTGGGGCATCCCCACCATACATGTGCCATGTCTCCTCTGAGGTTACACCCCCGAAAACATAAGTGGGATGTCGCTGGGTACATCTTGGCCAGTCTTGTGGGAACAAAATACCATCTAGAGAGAAAGAATACAAATTTGTCTGACAACTTCTGTCTTTCATGAATTCATGCTGTCTGTTACTTAAAATATAATTATCTTCCTAACTATAGAAGTTAAACTAACAGTACACCAGAAGGAAATTTTCCTTCGCTGTTTGGATATAGTTTGTGCTGTGTTTACCTCTCAACCACTGCCTCCATTAGAAATACTAAGGGCTTGTGTATTAATTCTGAAGTACAAAGTAATGTTCATTACTGCGCCTATAGCATTTTATAACATGTTTTTGAGGCACTGAAAAGGCATTAAGAAAGCTTGCTAAACTCCAATGCAAGTGTTGTTTTTCTAGGGGGAAGTGATGTAGAGGAAATGGTCTACTTTGAGATGTGTTTAGTTGTGGTATAATTTCTGACATTTTGTCATTTCTCTGGACGATAGATTTGTATAATTTGATCTTTTTTACATTTTGGTGTGGTGTAGCTCAAGATAATCATGGAAAGAGTGGCCTATAAGAGAAAAAGAGAAGGGTGTTTCAGTGGTAAGCCACTATGGCCGAATGTACCAAAAATTGCTGACAAGGTCGCTTGCTGGCACTGACTTTTGCGGACATCGACCCTTTGCTAGCACAAAAAGCTTTGCCACTGGCAATATTGCTCAATGCCTGTGCTCCTGTCTGGCACTGTCAGTATTGCTAGTTGACTTAATACTTTTACTTGAAACAGAAGCAAATGGCGTTACTACACCGTTGCTCTGTACTAAGATCATATATGTAGCACCATGGCACCTACAGATTAAACAGAAGCTACAATGACGGCTTCCGTGATGTAAAGGATTCATTTATAAAGTGTAAGCTGGGTGCTGGGACAGTGGAGGTTTCTGTATCCCACAATGCACTGGGAAATAATAGAGAACAATGACAGAGCAGCTCCAGCCACATACGGCTGGAGCTGCTCTGTCATTGTTCTCTATTATTTCCCAGTGCATTGTGGGATACAGAAACCTCCACTGTCCCAGCACCCAGCTAACACTTTATAAATGTATCCTTTACATCACGGAAGCCGTCATTGTAGCTTCTGTTTAATCTGTAGGTGCCATGGTGCTACATATATGATCAGTTATGACATCAGCCATTTATTGGTTTGACAGTTGAGCAACTGTGACAGTTATAAATCACAGCCTGTTTAAAATCGGAGTTTCACACAAAAGGACTCCTCACCCCCTTACATGCCACATTTGGCAGGTAATTTTTTTGGTGGGGATTGGGTACCTAGTTTTGACAGGTACCCAGCTCCCACTTCCGCTTCACCGCCTAAGCAACTCGAGGGAAAGCTCTCCTTTACCGTTCCCTTCCTGCAATCTTCTGGAACACGTCACATGTCCCAGAAGATTGCTCAGCCATTGAGGAGGCGCAGCATGCATCGCACATGCGCAGTTCGCACCGGGCTGTGAAGCCACAAGCTGCCATACCTGGGTGCCCACACTTGTGATGCTGGCGCCAGAGAGAACCAAGGAAGAGAACCAAGGGCTTGGGGGGCCGCATCACTGTACCTTGGGACAGGTAAATGTGTGTTTTATAAATCCACCAATAACTGCTTCCTAAAACTGTTATATTAAAGCAGAGTTTCACTCAGTTTCAGTTTTGTGTTTATTATAAGTCTGCAGCTACAAAATGTGTAGCTGCTGACTTTTAATAAACACAAAACTGAAACTGAGTGAAACTCTGCTTTAATATAACAGTTTTAGGAAGCAGTTATTGGTGGATTTAGTTTCACTTTAATAATAAAGTTCCACCTTTTTCTGTCAAAACACACTCCACTAGATTTGAAGTGCTTCTTAGCCTTTTAGGCATAATGCAACTGTTTCCCAGATTTGCGAGGCTACCACTCTGTTCATGCCAGTTGGATATTCAAGCTTCATCTCATGAAAGTGTAGAGATACCCCTGAAAGAGCTGCTTAAGTTCAGTCTGTTACTCTGCCTCTCAACCCTAATAACAGCCTCTGCCACCTCTGGCACACCTGGCAATAGTGTAATGCCGCGTACACACGATCATTTTTTGTGATGAAAAAAACTACGTTTTCTGTGAAGTAAAAAACGACGTTTTTGAAACGTCACTTTTCAAAGACGATGTTGCATACACACCATCGTTTTTTTCACAAAAAGCGAGGTTACGTTCACCACTCTTTTCCATTGAAGCTCGCTTCATAACTAACTTCTGGGCATGCGCGGGTTGAAAAACGTCGTTTTAAACAACGTTTTTGCTACACACGGTGACTTTTTGTGAAACAAAAAACGACGTTTTGAAAAACGACACAAAAAATTCAAGCAAAAATTCAAGACAAAAAACAAAGTTTTGCCCACACACGATCAATTTAAGTGACGTTTTAAAAAACGCGGCATAAGTGCAATGACCAATGAGAAATACACACATTATGATAAAACACAGAAATTGTCTTTACTGCAATATTTCTGTGAAAGAATAACAGACATTAACAATATATATTCAAGTAATCAACTAGAGAGCAATAACTGAGGTTTAAGAGCAATATAGCTCGTAAGCCCTGTACATGCGGCCCAGAATCTTATCAGGAAAAAACGTTGTTTTTCCTGACGAGATTCTTGGCAAGAATCTCTTGCCGGCCGAGTGTACAGACACTCCATTCAAAAGAACCGCCATTCTTTTAAATGGCACGAACACGGTGACGTCATCGACTATGACGAGCATGCGCTCGTCACATTCGATGCTGTCACCACCATCTTGCTACACCCTACCTATGCCTTGGACGCTACCCCGCATGCGTCAAAGTCATTTCGAGAATGCGCGGGTTTCCACAGCGACAGGTAAGTATACGCACGCCCGGGTTTCTCGGTAGGAAAACACTGCCGAGAATCACGACGAGAAAATGAAGAGCAGGTTCTCTATTTTTCTCGTTGAGATTTTTCTTGATGGGAAATCTCAAAGCCTGGTACACACGCACGGTTTAAACCATGCCAGAAAACCATGCGTGTGTACGAGGCTTTAATCCAAATTCAATGGTAAATAGAGCACAATATGACACTTTAAATTGGATTGGTTACCTCTGGTTGGCTCTATAAATCTAGGCAGGAGGAGAGCAGAGGAATGACTCCCTCTGTGTCAGGCCTCTCTCTTCTGTCCCCTGACACCACAGGCCCAACTTTAACCACTTGTTCAAGTCAAGTAATGGCTTAACTTTCTAGATAAACTGTCCCACACACCTAATGCAGAGCCCTGAATATGTGTGTGTGCAGATCTGTATGGCACTAGTAGCTTCAGTCCTTTTGAAGAAAAGATAAGATTTGGTGTCTAGCTAGCCACTTTTGTTAATGCACTTAAACTCCTGTATAGCAGAGCCCAAACAACACAAATGGTCCAGCTTATCAAGTGAAACAGGCAGGATCTTCCTCGACAAGGTGAGAGGACAATGTCTGTATATAGTGTCCCAGAAATGGATAGCCTTATCCCTGTGGCACTACAAGTGTCAGCAAGATGACTACCATCAATGATGTCTGTACGCAGTGTTCAATTAACTCCTTCTGTGGTGCAGTGTCTCTGTTCCCTGCAGATGGGCAAAATGCCATCTCACCAAATCCTGTGGTCAAGGCCAAAGTGAGTGTCTTGAAACAGCAGGCTCTTCTGATGACCCGACTAGTCACATCACACTGGAATGCTTTACCGTTGGTGCAGGTGCATTTTGATATGCACCTAGAATCTCCCTCTCTCAACCTAGATGTCTTAACTGGTGGTGGAGGCCTGAATCACGTGGGGAGATCAACTAAGAGACAGCATCTCTCCTTTAGGTCTAATCCCTTTCACTACCTCACAGAGAATGCTGGTCTTAGTAGTTTCAGTCACTAAACAAGGCTATGTGCTGGAACGTCATACTCCAGAGTCCTTTGCAGCTGATTTGTCCAGCTTGTTAAAGTTCCTCTTATTGGCTCCTTTGACTGCTCCTTTGATTGGCTTTCTTCTTCCTGCCAATAGGGACACAGGGGAAGCTGCAAAGTGTTAGTCAGCTTGCATTACAATAGATTCAGTGAAACAGGGAGAAGGAAGGGGGTGAAAAAACCCATGCAGACATGAAAGACAGCTCTCTCCCTGTTTCAGGCTGGGAAGCCTGTGTACATTGCGGCAGCCAGCTTGGCGGGGTCGCGTGTTATAGAGTGAGATACCCACTACACAAGTTTTGGGTGTAAGGTCCTTCAGGCAGCAATTTGAGTTGCAGACTACCCCCAGTTCTATTTGTTACGTACCTGGGTGTGAGACTGAAGTGTGGAGGGAGACCTCCCATTCAACCCCGGCTCCGAGACCACTGGAATGGAGACAGTGGTGGTAAGAGCACGATGAAGTAAAGGTGCCTGTTCTGGTTGTTGCCGCTGGTGTAGCTGGAACCGCTGGACAGGAAGCAGGTGATGCAGGTCAGCAGGCTAGAGAATGCAGGAACAGCAGATGCAGGTCAGCAGAGCAGCAGATGCAGGTCAGCGGAGTCAGACAAGCCGGGTCATACACTTCAGAGTAATCAGCATAAACGGTAGGCAGGAGAATAGTCAGAGTCCAGGCCGGGTCTAGGCAACGGGTAATCAGGCAGAGCACAAGCAGGGTCAACAAGCCGAAGTCAGGACTGGAGATGGAAGAAAGGTCAGGAAGCCGGGTCATACACTGGAACAGAATGCTTCATGCAAGAACATGAACACCGGGGAACAGATGCAGATCAAGCCACGAGGTGCAGCATTCCGGCAGTGTCTTTTATAGGCTGCTGGGCGCTGCGTATAACGTGCGCACATGCCCACAAGTGTGCCTAAAGTGCGCTCATGCGCACAGGTGCGAGCAAAGGCTGTGTTTCACGCACGCGCATAGGTGCGTGTGAAGTCTGTAGGCGCACGCCTACGGAAGTGGGCAGAACCTCCCTGACACTATTGTTTTTGTTATGTTGGTAACCCCTTGGTGGACTACTCACACCTCAGAATAACTGAATCCTGTGTTCCATTATAAAGAAAGTAGAATATTTGTACTTACCATGAAATATATTTCTTGGAGTTCATTGGGGAACACAGGTCCCACCCCATTGTGATATGACCTACTCATAAGTACTGCTTTTCCACAAATCCTGAAGCATGCTGCGAGTGGGAAAGATTGTACCAATGGCTTTCTTGTTTTCCAGTGCTCATATCCTCCTGTAGGTGTCAGAATAACTGAGATTTATGTCCCTTAATGAACTCCAAAAAAAACAGATGTTGCGGTGAGCACAAAGATCGTGCTTTTCCTACTTTGACACAGGACATACTTGCACACTTGACAATATTAGAAGACATATTTAGGAGTAAGATAGGGTCGTACCCCCTGTCTTTTTTTTGTACCCACCATGGCAGCTCCACAGTTGTCCTGAGAAAACTCACAATCTGTTCCTGCAGGCTTCTGGGAGGTTTCCAGGGACATCTCTGCTGCACCTGCTATCACTAGGGAAAATGGCATGCATACCTTTGTGGTCACCCCCTAATATGTCTTTTCCAGCACTCTGCTGGATTATCCCAGGTATACACAGAGCACACATGTCCTTATCAGTCCTCAACATCCCTGCGGTTGAGCTTTAACCTGTGCCTCCCCACTACACAGGGTACTAAACAATGGCAAGTGTCATGAATCAGATGTGATCAGAACTGTGTGTACTGCACAAGTGAACCAGACCTATATAGGTGAAGAAAATAATCATTTATTAAGAAATGTGAATAGTATGTAAACGCAACCACCTCCAATATCACACAGTGCACAACAAACCAATCTAAGACAATACCCCAAAATAACAATCAGACGAATATATATATATAGCCAAAAGGGAATACCGGAATAGTAATCTCAGCTAAGTGAGGGTCATAACAGGAGATTTGCAAATGGGGGACAAAGAGCAATGGACAGGGAGAGGGTGAAAGGAATCAGACATCAGGGCAGGGATACAGGACTGACATGAACAGGTACATATATGTTTGGGATCAGAGTCAGGTTCAGGTAACAGGTTCAGGTAACAGGGTTAACAGATCAGAGCACAAGACGAAGCCAAGGCAAGGTATATGTGAACTTGCCAGGTTTTTATACCATTACCCACTATCAGGTTCAGGTGATGCCTAACTGCAGGAGGATATATCTGCTCCATACTGCCAGGATACACCCGCTGGTGGACACCAGTACTGCGGCCCAAAGATCACATAACACCAGCAGGGAAAGGCTCTCCTGACAGTTCCAAACTGCCAGGAGACACCTGCTGGTGGACATCAGTACTGCACACCAAGTATCAGATATCATTACCAGAGGGTGGAACCTTTCCTGACAGCAAGTCTTTCTTCACACATAGAGCAGGTCTCCCAGTCAGGTTTATTTCCACTTCACCAGGATTTGTCCCATAGCCAGCCTCTCTTTCACATTAACAGTCTTACCCTACCCCTTGGCAGGTGTTGCAATCTTAATTTGAGAGCCCTGTCTTTCCTCTACTGCATGCAACTAAATTACAGCCTTTCTGGATTCTCCAACACCCCCTGCAGACTAAACAGATTTACTGTTGCCAGGGTTACCAACAGACCCGAGACACTTGGTCATACCCCTTTCAGAATGCTGGATGCTGAGCCACCTTTCCTGGGCCAACCACTTCACACAAGTGGCCACAATATGAAACTCTGAGTTTCCATGTAGCAACTTTTTCAAATTCCATCAGGAAGTCCTTGGCCTCCTTAGTAGGAAACATTGGCTGCATAAGGTTAGATGCCACTATCTCAACTTCTCATGCTGCACCCCATGCTTTATCCCAGGTCCATTTGAACCAGTCCTCCATCGTTTTGCACACTGGTGGACTCTCTGGCCTGACCATTGCCGAAGGAGAAATCCTCTCAGTCACACACGCTGCATTTACACAGTGCAAAAGATGAAGCCCCATCAGGGGTGGGCAAGGGGTGGGCAGAGTGGACAGATGCCCTGGGCTCAACCATTTACTGGAGGAAGGGGGGCGCAGTCAGGGCCATCATGCTACTCAATAGAGCAGCCGATCCCCCCGCGCTCCAAGCAGTGGCCACATTTTAACAGGAGAGCTGGACAACTGCGGGCTTTCATGTGCTTGAGGCCGCCCGCCCACCCTCCCGACTGTCCTGTCCTCCCTCTGAAAGAATCTGCAGACCGGAGACAGGGAACGAAGCAGAGCAGCGCTCTGTGTTCCTCCCGCCCTATCCCCGCCTGACAGACCCGTGTAGCACACAGCCGAGTGAATTGTTGTGGCTGTGTGCTGGGTCTGATAGCCGGAGACTGCACTGTAATGCACTGCTGGGTCCGCCTTGATGAATACGTTCTCAATCTCACCTCATGACATAAAGAACCATGGAGATATGTGAAGAGATACAGAGGTGAACATGGATGGGGGTACAAACGTGGATGGAGGGTACAGAGGTGAATGTGGACGGGGGCTACAGAGGTGTATGATGAGTACAGATGTGGATGGGGGGTACAGAGGTGGATGGGGGTACAGAGGTGGATGGGGGTACAGAGGTAAATGTGTATGTAGGGTACAGAGGTGGATGATGGGTACAGATGTGGATGGGGGGTACAGAGGTAAATGTGGATGGGGGTACAGAGGTGGATGATGGGTACAGGTGTGGATGGGTGGTACAGAGGTGGATGGGTGTACAGAGGTGGATGGGGGGTACAGAGGTAAATGTGGACGTGGGGTACAGAGGTGGATGATGGGTACAAATGTAGATGGGGCTACAGAGGTGGACGGGGGTACAGAGGTAAATGTGGATGGGGGTACAGAGGTAGATGATGGGTACAGATGTGGATGGGGGGTACAGAGGTGGATGGGGGTACAGAGGTGGATGGGGGGTACAGAGGTAAATGTGGATGTAGGGTACAGAGGTGGGTGGGGGGTACAGAGGTGGATGGGGTGGGGGTTACAGAGGTGGACGGGGGGTATAGAGGTGGATGGGGGTACAGAGGTGGACGGGAGGTACAAAGATGAATGTGGACAGGGGGTACAGAAATGGACAGGGGGTACAGAGGTGGACAGGGGTACAGAGGTGGACGGGAGGGACAGGGGGTACAGAGGTGGACAGGGGGTACAGAGGTGGACGGGGGGGACAGAGGTAAATGTGGACAGGGGGTACAGAAATGGACAGGGGGTACAGAGGTGGACGGGGGGGACAGGGGGTACAGAGGTGAATGTGGACAGGGGGTACAGAAATGGACAGGGGATACAGAGGTGAATGTGGATGGGGTACAGAGGCAAATGTGGATGGGGGGGTACAGAGGTAGACGGGGGTACAGAGGCGAATGTGGATGGGGGTACAGAGGTGAATGGTGGTACAGAGGTGGACGGGGGTTACAGAGATGAGCTGTAGGGGACAGGAGTTTGAAACTGCTTTGAAACTAGATTGTGAAATCTTATTATTGCTGGGTAGAGGATGATTTTTCAGTACATCTTTTAAGGTACAAGTCCTATACTAACTAGCCTGTAAAGGAAAGATGTGTATACTATAGCTATTCTCAGGGCACTCTGGTCCATTCACGTGATCTCCCCAACGGCTAGCATCTGGGAGAGGACGGATAGAATGCCTGGCATAGGCATTCATTATCAGCTGTCCCTCTTCTGCCCTGAAGCTGTCTCTGGGAGCTGATCACATGATCGGACTGGAGCGCCCAGGCAAATGGTAAGTATACACATGTTTCCTCTACAGGCTAGTTAGTATAGGCCTTAAAAATGTCCCACTAGTTTGTGTTTCCATAAACTACTTGTATGAAAGCTTTCATAGGGCAAGTAGCTGTTTACCTCTTTGGGTTTTCTATAGATCTGGGAAGGAATGCTACTATCCTCAATCAACTGGACTGACAATTTGAACAGAGTTCAAATTGTCTAGTGTAGAAGTAAAGAGTATCATGCATAAATCTGAACCTGCATTTTATATATGGAGTAGTAAAGCACATACCTGTCATTTAATACAATACAACCTCTCTCCCCCAAAAACAGCTTGGCCACAAACAGTGCACATTTTGCATCCATTGCTACCATTGAATTTTTTACAAAAAAGATAATATGGAAAACAAAATAACTCTTTTTAAAAATAATGTCCAAAAGTTTCAAAATGACTTAATGTAAAAGACAGTTTGAATGTTTGAATGTTTAAAAAATATTAGGTTGTGTCTGTGACTTTCTGATGGGAAATCTTGGTACACAGCCATTCCACATGACATGTAGCCAAAAAGATTTAAGTAGGCAATGTTAATTCCTCCAAACTGGGCAAAAAAAAATTAATAAAAATCTGAGGTTGCAAAAAAATAAAAAAAAATCGACATAATTGCACTAATTTTCAGTTAAAGAGTAACTCCACTTTTGTTGAGAAAAAAAACATTCCCCGCTGGGTGATCTATGTACATTGCAGGGATTTAAAAAAATGTTTTTGCAGATTCCTACATTTGTTATTCTGAAATAATAGCTGTTTGTCTGTGTCCATGTGTTAAGTTAAGTTGTATGGGAGTAGTTTTATCATTATTGACAATTGATAATGATAAAACTACTCCCATACACATCCACAGTATCAGATTTTGAGAATCCCCTGCAACAAAACCAAATAATTAGCAACAAAACGAATTAGCTGCTGCACCTGCAGGGCTGTAATGAGGAAACTTTCAGGGTCTGCATCCCTTTAGACATGATTTCTTTATGAGAGTACCTCACCGAAAATTGGTTTTGTTGCAGGGGATGCTCAAAATCTGATTTGTATCTTAGTGCAGACTTCTGGGAAAATCAGTAAGCCAATAACACCAGCAGGAAATTACATTTCTGAAGGGGGGGGTTGCATTCTGTACACCATTTGAGTACAGAATGTCTTCTGGTAGCCATATTGCCTTACGTTCTACAGAAAATTACAGCGCTGCAGATAGAAAAGGAAAGGTTTTTTTTTTGCAAATTTTTTCTTTTTCACACAGAAGTGGAGTTACCTGTTAAGTCCCCTATTCATTAAACAATTGGTCTGATAAGCCATTTTTATATGGCAACATATAAAAGAATAGGATGATGGGAGGGTGGACCATTGAAAATTCAAATTCTGTGATGTGATCTCCTCCAAATCTGCTTTTCTTGTAAACAATTTCTTCTGGCAGAGATTAGTAGGATTAGAGGATATCTGCCTATAATGTGTTAGCATGGTGCATCACTTTTCAAGATCTCACTGAGCCCAACTATGACGTTACCTCCTTTGTTCGCTTCTTTAATTTTAATGTCAGTCTTGCTGGAAGATTGTGCAATGCAACTCCCTCTTCATTTTAGTTAAGTTGCACCCCATTGTATTCTCATTTGGCACACTTCTTACAGACAAGATCATAATACAAGGGCTCATGTGCACAGACTAGGTTGACCGCCAGCCACGGGAAATGCAAAATTGTTTTGCAGCCAGCAGTCAAAACATTCCTATCCTTAGGGAGGTTGAACTTCCCCTAACTGCAGTAGCCTCTAATCTCACTTATAAGCCTATGGGGGTTATTTACGAAAGGCAAATCCACTTTGCACTACAAGTGCACTGCACTTGAGGCTTCATTTCCACTGGCATTTTTACAGCCATGTTTTTTACAGCTTAAAAAAACGACTGTCCATGTTTTTTTTTGGAGCTGGAGCTTTAAAAACGCAGCGGCCACGTTTTTGAGCGTTTGTGCGCGTTTTTGAGCGTTTTTTAATGTCTGGCGTTTTTACAGCTCTATTGCTGGAGCTTCAGAACGCACTGGTCCCACGTTTTTTTTGCAGCTTAGCCATCTATAGCTCAAAAACGTCATGGTGGGCATGAGGCCATAGACTAACATGGACAGGTGTTTTTAAGCTGCAAAAAACGCTCAGAAAAGTGTCTGTAAAAACGCCAGTGGAAATGAGGCCTGAAAGTGCAGTCGCTCTAAGTCTAATGCTGCGTACACACAATCACTTTTTGTGATGTAAAAAAATGTAATTTTATCTCACGAAACAAAACAACGTTTTTCAAACTTAATTTTAAAAAACGACGTTGCCTACACACCATCGTTTTCTAAAAATGCTCTTGCAAAGCGCGGTTACGTAAGACACTTTCGACGGCACTCCGTTCCATTGAAGCTACCGTCTCATAACTTGCTTCTGAGCATGCGCGGGTTTAAAAACGTCGTTTTGCGCACACACGATCATTTTTTATGACACAAAAACGTCATTTTGAAAAACGACACAAAAAATTCAAGCATGTTCGAATTTTTTTTTGGTCGTTTTTCAGAAGACATAAAACAACGTTTTGCCCACACACGATCATTTTAAATGACGTTTTTTAAAACAATGTTTTATTTCATCACAAAAAACAACCGTGTGTACGCGGCATTAGGGGTAGATCTGAAATGAGGGGAAGCTCTGCTAATTTAATCATCCAATCATGTGCAAGCTAAAATGCTGTTAATTATTTTCCTTGCATGTCCCCCTCAGGTCTACAGCGACTTTACTTCCAAGTGTAGCTTTACTGATATTGAATAAAAGTATGGTTGTAGAAGATTTCTAAACATCTGGACCCTTTGTCAAACCCTGTTGGGTATAATTCTGCTGTTCCAAATCTAAAAAAACTTGAAAAACTTTATTCACAGTCATGGTTTTGGGTTTACATCGATTCTTTTCTCACTCCTTTACCTGCATCCAGCATTTTCATTTTTTGTTCCTTTTCTTTAGCTTTTTTAGGTCAATCTTATTTTATTTATTTTCACCAATGTTTTGCTTTTTTTACAGTGATGTATAGGTGAGTACTTTTGGTGCACTCTCATTAGAAAAAGGTAGTACATGGTAAGAATACACAATTTTTTTGTGCAAACTGCACTGGCCTGTTTCGCTATGCAGTTTTTTTTGTCTAACATAGTGGGTTTATATGTGTCCTGATTATTATAAGGATATATACTGCATATAATACGATTATAATACGATCCTCTGAGACTTTTTGGATGGATGAAATTATTTTAAACAGACAATCTGTTTTATGTTTAAGGGGGATATATTTCTGCTAATGTTGTTTGTTGATAACTACCAGTATACTATTCATGTAATATTTCCTTTGTTATTATTTAGGGCATGTGATAATGTTTGAAACAACATAGTTGGTATATGTTCTTTTATAAATATTTTATATAAGTTTTGTTTAGGTTCTATTTATTTTTGGATATAGTTTTTTTCCTTGTATCCTCCCTTTTTTTCTTAAGATCTGCCCCGTTTATTATGTCTAAAGTGTTCATTACATTAATCGTGCTTTAATAATATCTATGTGTAGAAGGACAGATATTACCACTTGGGCCTACCATATGTTTTTTTGAGGTGGTCAGTCAAGGAGACCTTTTGCTACAATTATGTAAAATTTTCTTTAAATTTGTGATTATTCTCTTTATCGCAACACTGAAACAATTTTTCTGGTACAATACATGGAAACAATACATGGTGAAGCTCTTCACCAAAGGATAAGAAGGCAAGAATCGACTAAGTGTTAACTGGGGTTTATTATTTACTTATTTCTCACTTTGGGTCTTTGAACTACATGTTCAAAAAATAGTATAAGCTGTCTTCCCATTGTGTAAAAACACTCTGATAAAGAAAGAAGGAGATGCTAAACAAATGTGCATATATGTCAAAATACTTTTGACATGTGAAAATACTTTTATATCCAAAATTAATGCTTATATTCATATATTCCAGATATGCATCCATAATACAATATGATCAACACATTTACAAAAAAAATATATATATAAATATAATGGGCCAGATTCACAGAGCGATTACGCCGGCGTAACAGGAGATGCGCGGCGTAAGTCTAATTGTGCGGGTGCGTTTCGATGCACGGCACTCCCAAAACGAGATACGCAAGAAATCTTTTTTTTTTTGTCCAGCGTAATTTCGTTAGACAGGCGCATTCGTCCGCGCAAAACTGCGCTAGACAAACCATTGATTTGCTATTCAAATATGCTAATGAGGGAGTTACGGGGATCCACAAAAGAACGTTGGTGCAGCGCAGGCTACGCGCTGTGCGCAACAGCTAAATGTTCTGTCTAAAATTAGACCATATAAAAGCTGCTCTAAAATTAGACAATTCATCTACATGTCAGATAAAGCAACACTGTTAGTGAGGAGCTGAGCAGTCACATGTGTTGCCCAACAAACTGTATGCCAACATGCCAGTGGCATCCATGCTCATAGCTATACTACTGACTTTAGATGAGCAAAGAAGGAGGAGGGCACTGAGGAGGGCACGGGATTTTTTTTTTTTTTTACTTTTTTTGGCTTATATAAACTTTACCATTTAATCTAATCTAATACAATATTCTTATCTGATACAAGCCCCTCACTCTTCACTCGTCACTCTTCACGGGAGAGGATATATCACACACGCATAGACATCTATGGCTGAGGTGTCTTGCATCTTCAGATTCACCCCTCATATGCCATCATGGAATTAATCACAACCCTGCAGGAGGACATCACCAGCCCAACACATGACACTACCCATGACACCCATGACAGCTACATATACAATCAGAGCCCCATCCCCACAGATTTTGAACAGAACATGTATGGGGACAGCTGGCTGGTTGGTGAGTGACATGGGTGGCAGGCATGACTGTCCCCCCCCCATGATGCACACATCACAAGGAGCACTTGCACGACTAACATCCTCCTGTCTTTTCCCTTCAAGGTGACTCTGCATATGCACTGGGACCCCATCTCATGACCCCATCTCATGCCAGCTCACATTATGCATCTTTGCACGTTAAACACACACATTAATCAAGGCACAATGAGAATGCATGCATGCACACCACTGTGGTCCCTAGCACACACACCCCACATCCTCATCACATTGGATTGGCACCAGTCCACCATGCAGGACTTGTGAGCAGCAACGCCACGCCAAGGCTCCAATTATGTCACTGTACATTCATACACCATTCACACGGACCTGGGGATCACTTCTCCCTTGTCCTGGGGAACCCTTCTCCACCAAAATTGAGGGTGACACCCCTTTTCCCGCAGGAATGTCACCCCCACATTCCCAAATCATACACAAACAGAACTAAAAAAAATAAAAATTGACCAGCAAAAATAAAAAATGGCCAAGCAAAAATATAATTTAAACAAAATACCAACAAAGAAAACACATAAAAGACAAAAAACACTCTCAAAGACACCTCACAAACAAACGCTAATAAACAACAGAACAAAAGCACCTTGCTGTATAGGGAGGGATACAAAGGGATGTACTTTTGCAAAGGAAGTGCGTTTGTCTCTGTCTATTTATGCTGTTTGCTTAGTTCACTAATTTGCCCTAGTCCACTTCCAATTTCACTGATTGCGCCGTTCCCGAGTTGTGAGCATGCGCACAGAGGTGCTGACCATGGTCTGCTTCAAGCGCGCATGCACGAGCCGTCTGGCCCTTCATTTGCATGGGGTCACAGCTCATTTCAATGTAACACGCCCACGTCCTTCCCAATTTGTATTACTCCGCCTTGCGCCTCTGAAATAACGTTGCGCAGGCGCAAATTTCTGCGTAAAACCGACGAGAATAGGGTGATTGCGCCGCTACATTGCGCCAGTCTAACGTAAAGGCGGTGCGCTACGCCGGTCCAATAATGCGCAGATGTACCTGAATCTGGCCCAATATTTCTCCATAAAAAAATATGTCTCACCATAAAAAATATCAGATGTGTATATCAAAAAATGTTGTCCAAAAACCATTTAATATAAAGTCCTCTTCTGTTTTGTAATCTTGTAAATCTTTGTAAACTCTCTACAGTGTGTACTCCACTACAAGTATAAATATGCACACACCCCGTAAGTTGCAATGCCTAAATAACGCACTAGACCAATTGGACCTTTTTTAAAAGGTCACTTATGTAATGGTTGTGCGCATTGATCCTACAAAAAGCTGTATGTGACATCCATTTAGTCAGGTCTCAGCCATGTTTGTCATAATAACACACTTCAAAAGAGTTTGTTATCTCAACTTCGGGACAGTAGACACCAGAACACAGGCCTTTGCAAAGTTGTAAACAGCTAAATGAGTTTTTGGAGGATGTCTGTTAGTTTCTGCTGACCAGACCTATTGTCAAACTATGATCACATCATTCAGTCCTGTCACCCATGGTTTGTAGGGCAAATAAAGCACTAGGAATATATACAATGCTATAAAATGTTTACCCAGAAAGCAGTCAGGCATGGGGTGACCTCTCCGAGACCTCTGCCTGTTTCACAACTTAACAAAATCCACACATAATTTATAAAATCAAACAAGACCAAGACACATTATTATTAACTATATATTTGAATGGGGAATATCATCCCGAACAAATCAAGGTCATACGTGACTATGCTAGCACATACAGAGGATGAGATAGCAGTCAGATCCCTCCTGGGTGACAGGCTCATCTGATATACTTTGTGTTTGGTAACTTGACATAAAGTTGTGCTAAGCAATAATCTACCAGTTTCTAGCACATATTGGAAGATCTTAATATAAAATCATGTGTAAAAGAGGGCTATGATACAATCAAACACTCTGGCCACTCCTTAGACACCTAATTGGTCAGATGGCTTCTGTCAGCACCCCTTTGATCCCTGAGAAAAGGGGCATTCCAGGACAGTTTGACAGTTCTCATGTACCATCAACCAAAAAACATCTGTCAAGTTATGAGAACCAATAACACCTTGCTCATTGACTGAATTCTGCTGAAACCAGGACATTGCAAGTATCCTTCCTTTTCAAATCTTTTGTATTACTTTGTTACAGTGAAGGAAAAAAGTATTTGATCTGCTGATTTTGTACATTTGCCCACTGAAAAAGAAATGACGGGTCTATAATTTTAATGGTAGGTTTATTTTAACTGTGGGAGACAGAACAACAAAAATATCAAGAAAAAATGAAAATCTATTTATAAGTATTTGAGCCCCTATCAATCAGTAAGATGTCTGTCTCCAAGGCGTCCTCTATACAGGTAACCAGCCTCTCTTAAAGAGTGCTCCTAATCTCAGCTGGTTACCTGTAAAAGACACCTGTTCACAGAAACAATCAGATTCCAATCTCTCTACCATGGCTAAAACCAAAAAGCTGTCCAAGGATGTCAAACTTATAGACCTACACACGGCTACACTACCAGCGCCAAGCAGCTTGGTGAGAAGGTGACAACAGTTGGTGCAATTATTTGGAAGAATAAGAAGAATGGAAGAAACACAAAATAACTGTCAATCTCCCTCAGTCTGGGACTCCATGCAAGATCTCACCTTGTGGATTGTCAATGATAATATAAATGGTGGGGAGTCAGCTCAGAACTACACAGGAGTATCTTGTCAATGATCTCAAGGCAGCTGGGACCATAGTCGCCAAGAAAACACTGACTGAAATCCTGCAGCGTTCGCAAGGTCTCCCCCTGCTCAAGAAAGCACATGTACAGGCCCGTCTGAAGTCTGCTAAATGATTTAGAGAAGAACTGGGTGAAAGTGTTGTGGTCAGGTGAGACCAAAATTGAGCTCTTTGGCATCAACTCAACACGCAGTGTTTGGAGGAAGAGGAATGCTGCCTATGACCCCTAGAACACCACCCCCACAGTCAAACATGTACTGTCGTGGCCAAAAGTTTTGAGAATGACACAAATATTAATTTTCACAAAGTCCGCTGCTTCAGTGTTTATGATGGCAATTTACATATGCTCCAGAATATTATGAAGAGTGATCAGATGAATTGCAATTATTTGCAAAGTCCCTCTTTGCCATTAAAATTAACTTAATCCCATAAAAAAACATTTCCACTGCATTCGCGAAGAAGGATTCAGTGCGACCAAAAAAGTCCAGCAAGTGCCAGGACCATCTCCACTGCGATTCAGCTGCAGGGTCAGGGCACCGCCAATGCAGAGCTTGCTAAGGAATGGCAGCAGGCAGGTGAGGCAAAGACTTTTGGAGGATGGCCTGGTTTCAAAAAGGGCAGAAAAGAAGCCACTTCTCTCCAGGAAAAACATCAGGGACAGACTGATATTCTGAAAAAGGTTCAGGGATTGGAATGCTGAGGACTGGGGTAAAGTAATTTTCTCTGATGAATCCCCTTTCCAATTGTTTGGGGCATCTGGAAAAACCCTTGTCCGGAGAAGAAAAGGTGAGCACTATCACCAGTCATATGTCATGCCAACAGTAAAGCATCCTGAGACCATTCATGTTTGAGGTTGCTTCTCAGCCAAGGGAGTGAGCTCGATCACAGATTTTCCCAAGAACACAGCCATGAATAAAGAATGGGACAAAAACATCCTCTGAGAGCAACTTCTCCCAACCATCCAAGAACAGTCTGGTGAGGAACAATGCCTTTTCCAGCATGATGGAGCACCTCACCATAAGGCCAAAGATATAACTAAGTGACTTGGGGAACAAAATATCAAATGTTGGGTCCATTGCCAGGAAACTCTCCAGACTTTAATCCCATTGAGAACTTGTGGTCAATCCTTAAGAGGCGGGTAAACAAAAAAAAACCCACAAATTCTGACAAACTCCAAGCATTGATTCTGCAAGAATGGGCTGCCATCAGTCAGGATGTGGCCCACAAGTTGATTGTCAGCATGCCAGGGTGAATGACAGAGGTCTTGAAAAAGAAGGGTAAACTCTGAAAATATTGACTCATTGCATAAACTTAATGTAATTGTCAATAAAAGCCGTTGACACTTCTGGAATGCTTGGAATTTATACTTCAGTATATTATAGTAACATCTAACAAAAATATCCAAAAACACTGAAGGAGCAGACTTTGTGAAAATATTATATTTGTGCCATTCTCAAAAATTTTGGCCACAGCTGTATGTGGAAACATTATGCTTTGCGGGTGTTTTTCTGCTAAGGGGACAGGACAACTTCCCTGCCATGTACTGTCAAATCTTGGGTGAAAACTCTCTTCCCTCGGCCAGGGCATTAAAAATGGGATAATTTCTTTGTCAGTGGGCAAACATATAAAATCACCAGGGGGCCAAATACTTTTTTCCCTCACTGTATATTGTCTATTTTTTGCGTGTAACACCCTTTTCTGTAAATATTTTATTTACACAATTTTTTTGCCTTTTCATTATAAAACTTTTTTTTGTTAACCTCTTTTAATGCAAACAAGAAAAAAAATAGAATCCCTGTCTTTTGAAGAGATACTGTATAGTATACATCCTCTGAACATTACTGTCTGTAGTAACAGTGTGTGTTACAGATGTTTATTCTAAAATCATAGTTAGTACTGCTAAGATTATGAGTTTCATCCTTCTCAGGCAAAAGGTGGTGGTGGTAGCTCAAAAGGTAATTTTTTAGTTAATGTAGCCCAGTGACAATCACTCTTTGTTGTTGACACCTAGATTGTGTCCCACAAGCTGTGAAATCTTGGTGCAGGGTGTAGCTGAGAGTGGCATTGTTACGTCAGTGACAGCGCGGTGTGAGGTTGACCAGTCCTTTGTCTCACATATTGGTAGGAGTTCAAAATTTGTTTAGAATGAAGCTTAGCCAGTAGAATGGCAATTCCAATATTAGCCAATCACATCCCGCATATTTGAGAAAATTGGAAGAAAGTGCCCCTGGGATTGTGCGGATTGGACTAGAGTTATATGGAAAGTCAAACCAGTATGTAAAAAAAAATTGAAATATATTTTTTTGATTACAAAAAATAAATAGACATATCACAAAAATAAACAATGATTATTGCTACAGTACAACAAGAAAGAACTCCAATGTTGACAGGTAGATCAATACATATAGGAGTTAATCCAAGGTCGACATGTTTCGGAGATAAATGGCTGAATACATTTTTACAGCGCAATTAGGTAGCTCCTTCTTTAGGATTGTGTATAGGCAATTTCGATTTTTCTATTTAGAAAAAAGGAAATAAATAAATATGTATAACATTGAAATAATAATAAGTGTATTCAATCGTTTCTTTCAATCTCTCATAGAGTTTTTTCTTGTTGTACTGTAGCAATTTTTGTTGCGTGTTGGTTTTAATAATTATTGTTTATTTTTGTGATATGTCTATTTATTTTTTGTAATCAATAAAATATATTTCACAATTTCTTTACATACTGGTTTGGCTTTCCATATTACTCTAGTCCAATCCGTGCAATCCCAGGGGCACTTTCTTCCAATTGTCTCACATTGGTGAGGAGGGCAGGGATCCAATATCCACTTTCTTCACAACTTGCACTTGTTTATGTGGGATCTGCTGTGGCCCAAATTGAAAACTGGACATAATAAAAACATAGGTATTATGCTTACATTAATTTGTGCCTGCTATAGGCACCAAAGAAATAGCATGTGCCAAACAAAGGAGCCACGCCACTCTACTAAGCTCTAGAGCAGTTGTGTGTTCCACTTACTGGAAGTGATGCACGTGAGGATCGGTAGTCCCACCTCAAACATGTTTTCGTTGAAATGATATTGTCAGGAAGCAGACCAGCCACCATATTATTGTAGTCTTAAATTTTATATATTGCTTCCTGATAGGAGGGTGAAGACAGAAAACCTCCACCCACCTGTACTTGTTACTGCACATTGTTTGAGCAATGCTGAAGGTCCAATTGGTCTGGTGAGTTATTTAGGCATTCCATCTCACAGGGTGTGTGCATGAATATACTGGAGGTACACTGAACAAAGTAAAGATTACAAAACACAGGAAGGAGACTGTCATTTTATATTAAATGGTTTTTGGACTGATTTTTTTTATATGCACATCTGATATTTGTATGGTGGGATTTTTTATGGTGGAAAATATTTTTTTTATTGTGAACAATTTTATTTTTTGTAAATGTGTTTATCATATTGTATTAAGGATGTATATTTAGGATATATGAATATGGTACTGGAAATATAATTCATTCATTTTGGAGATTGGATAATTTTCACATAGAAGTATTTATTTTCACATATATGCTAATTTGTTTAGCGCCCCCTTCTTTTTCAAAGCCTGTAATATGTATCTGACCCCCGCAATAATTTAACAAAAAAATTACATTGTTTCCATTACTGACCGTTATAGCAAGCAATCACAGTCATTATACTGAAAGGGGCCACGTTTCGTGGCTTTTTCACACTATTAGCTTGGCTGCCAAACCAACATTATGTCCTGGGGCATATAAAGAGGTAGGCTAAGAAGCCATTTTTATTTTGATGTCTTTAGCATCTGAAGGCTTATTGCTTTACAGCAAGGGTCTCCATACTTTCAGTTGGAGTGCCACATTGTATATTTTACAAATATTCATAGGCTGGAAAAAAATCAGTTTTATAAATAAATGAAAGGAATTTAAATGAATAAATACATTTATCTTGGAGCATTGCTGTAGCTGCAGGGTGGGAGCCAGGGTGCAGAGTAGGTCTGGATGGAGGAAGTTTTGTCCTTGGGGAAAGAAGTTAACTTTTGCTGAAGTAAAACCTGTGTGATAGTACAGTGGGACTACTTTGAGGATGTGCCCCTTCTTAAAAGATTATACCAATTAAAGAGCATACATTTTTAAATACCGGACTTTGGTACACCTTAAATACTTGTGTATTGACACTGTTGGGCAGTCTACAGAATGAATTAAGTGTATTTTAAAAACCTCACTCATGCCATTACTGCCACCATTAGCTTTACTGGTTTTTAACGCAAAATCAGGTTTGAATGAAGAAATATAACTTTTAGTAAAATATATCACTAGTGATGTTTCTGACAGTAAGTGATGGTTATTTTCTTTTCTTTTTCTAAACTGCAGTGAAAATAATTGTTTGCTGGGCAACTAGACACTTAGCTTCACTTTTCATGGATGTCCCATTACATTATATGGACCCTAAAACATTTAAGGGTGGACGTTTAAATGTTTTTTAGACTTTACTATAATAAATAAACTTGCACTGACAACTAAAAATGTATTACAAATGCAAATGTTTTAAATAAATTTAAATTCAGTCATAAGTAGTATTTGAAGTAAATGTTTGACTTTTAATTGCTGCATTTACAAGAGAAAGACTAGCTCTAATACGTTTTGTAACATTGCAAAAAAATACTAATGTTTGTACTAACATTAGGCATGTTTGTATTTTTTTCCAGAGGGACTTCTGAACAATGCCAGGGATACAAGTGTCATGGATACTCTACCACTGAATGGTAACCATGTGAACAGTTATAGCATTGCAGCTGGAGGATACCTTACTGACTGCGTGAAAATTATTGACCGTGGCTTTAACCACAAAGAGACTGCCTTAGAAAAAAAAATTTTGAAGGAACTTACTTCTAACTATATACCTTCCTATATGAACAACCATGAGCATTCATGTGAACAAAGTCGAAATCTGGTGAATAAATTGATAAATAACATAAACAATATAAAAGAAGATGAATCAATTGTCCTTGATGATGCCACCTCTTTTACTAATGATGACATAATGGGCATAGAACTTATACATGAGGAGTCTGATGCCCCACTGCTACCCTCACGTGTTTACCCTGCTGACAGCCACCAGCCTCTTCACTTTAACAGGAAAAAGATTCCACCAGACAACAATGAAAGTTTTTTCCCCTTGTTAAATAATGAGCACACTGACGCAATGCAATCACCAAACAAGGATTCTCTTTATACCAGCTTGCCTACATTAACTGGCATCGCTGTTACAGGAAGCATAACCACTAGCACTCAGACTGATTCTTCGCCAGCCAAAACTAGGGATTCAGAAGATTTATACTACAAAAGCATGCCAAATTTGGGCAACCGGAATAACATCCATCAGCTTCACACTTACTACCCTTTAGGACGAGGAAGCAGTGATGGATTCATAGTCTCACCAAACAAAGATGAATCTCCAATTGAAGAAAACTGCAAAGAACCAGCTCACCTTGTCACGAGTCTATAGAACATAAAAAGGGGAAAAAAAAACCTGTTAACAAACTGTTTTACGATTTACTTTAAGAAATAATATTGTGTGTGCTCCTAAATCTTTATGCTGTAAGACTTTTTTTAAACTGGCATTTTTAGTCCTGTGTACAGGATACCAATGTAATGCTCACATTTTGTTTCTATTTTCATCCCAAAATAGACTTCATTATGTTAATGAAACAAAGCATTTAACGGCACTCTTTGTGGCCTTCTTTAATTATGCTGTATAAAGGAACTAGGTGGTGTTTCTAGTTTCTAGATGAGTTATAACACTCTGACAAATTCAGGTCTGGACAACATTAATTTAAAGGGTTATGGTCCATATAAGTTAAACACTGGTGCATACTGCATTTGGCTAAAGTACCTATAAAGAACAACAGAACACCATGCCAAGGAATTTCTTAATCTTGGCAAAGCAATCTGTTTTCTGTTTGGTACCATTGATATGAAAAACACTACTGCCTGCTCAGTTCAGTATTCACCCATGGTTTAGACCAATACACCTTTAAACTGATGACTGACTTATAGCAATCAGAGTTTAAGACAAATCTAATTATATCTTTTGGTTGTCAATCAAGGTTGCATTATGCTTCTTTGCGGATGTGATCAAAATATCCAAAGTTAACCAAAATGCAACCAACCCAACATTAAATGAATTTTAGAATCACATGCTAATTTCATATATTTGTGTTTTGCTGTATTAACCAACTATACCAACAAATTCAAGAAAACTAATGGCAGAAATTTAAAGGTTTTATGTGCTGTACAGATACTAGCATTGCACATGCTTTTTGTTTCTCTGAAATTCGTGTCCCTGTTAATGTAGTGGAAAATAATCAAATTTTTTTTCTGCTTGTCTTACAAGTTTTGTCTCAAGCAAGAAGCGATTCCCTATGTTTGCCATTTACCTTTAGATTTTATAAAGCAAATGTTCACTTATTAATAAAAAATGAACACAATGATTTTAAAAGTAAAACTTATGGTAAAAAAGGTGTTTTTATTACTATTACAGAAATTATTATTATAGTGACAAACTTAGTTAACAAAAAGTATATAAATTATCATATATATTACATATTTGCAGAAAACAAACAAACTGAAAATGTGATGCTGAAGTATTGCGGTGCTGAATTATCTAATGTTCAGAAATCACAACTGTGCAGATCTACTCATACTAAACAAAATAAATATTTTTTCTAGGATGTAACCATAACGAGTGCAGCAATGCTTAGCATGCCAAAGTTGTATTATTATTTTTTCATTTAAGACTTATATGACCTTTTGAGTGAAAAAAATCACTGTACTGTATTACCTAATCTCACCGATTCTGTTATTTTCCCTAGTGTCATTATGGCAAGATGAAGAAGGTCCCACATTGACATCTTAAAAGCTTTTTTTTATAACTCACACAAATCCCAACAGTTATTACCAAGGGAGAATTTCATTTTTAAGATTGCAAGATCTGGGTGTGTTTAAAGAGAAATTATAATGGTTTTAGATTAATTTTATATATTTTTTTTAATATCATTTTTTGATATGCATTCTTTATTTGAATTTTTTCTTTATTTAGACTGTCACATCACAAACTTGAAGTTTACAGTTGTCAGTCAGCAGTGAAACAAAATCATATTGTTGGAGTCAAAAGATATAAAGCAGTCATAAAGTCAGAAATTTCACAATTTCCATTAGGCCGCGTACACGCGATTAGACCGGTCCGATGAAACTGGTCTTAAGACCAGTTTCATCGGACCAATTCGATGGTGTGTACGGCCCATCGGACTGTTGTCCGTTGGACCAAAGTTTTAAAATTCAATGGTTAGTACACAAAAGCCTTGGACCAAAAACCCACGCATGCTCAGAATCAAGTCGACGCATGCTTGGAAGCATTGAACTTCGTTTTTTCAGCACGTTGATGTGTTCTACGTCACCGCGTTCTGGTCTGATCGGATTTTTGGCCCGATGGTGTGTAAGCACATCAGACCATCAGACCACTTAAGTAGGAGGAGAGAGATGAAAGCAATGAAGTGGGTTGATAAAAAAAAAAAAGAGAGAAGATCAGGATTAAACTGCCTACGGAGTCCATATATGAGCAGGAAAGATAAATCTCCTCCCTGGGAGGGAAGAAGAGGAAAGGTAGTGGTAGGGATGAAGGGGGTCATTAGATTTTTTTTTTACCAGGATGCACCCAAGGCACAGTATTCAAAAAGTATTCTTTTAGGTTTCTTTCCATCTCTGTATGAAGGCCTCTGAGCAGTGTAGGAGGGAGTGGGGACAAGTCCCTCTTCTGAATATGTACACTTAACCACTTAACCCCCGGACCATATTGCTGGTCAAAGATTCAGCACTGCGTCACTTTAACTGACAATTGCGCGGTCGTGCGACGTGGCTTCCAAACAAAATTGACATCCTTTTTTCCCCACAAATAGAGCTTTCTTTTGGTGGTATTTGATCACCTCTGCGGTTTTTAGTTTTTGCGCTATAAACAAAAATAGAGCGTCAATTTTGAAAAAAAAATTATATTTTTTTACTTTTTGCTATAATAAATATCCCCCAAAAATATATAAACACTTGTTTTCCTCAATTTAGGCCAATACGTGTTCTTCTACATATTTTTTCGTAAAAAAATACATTGTATGAACAGAAGATCAGCATTTCTCCCCCTGACACAGCTCCCGGTCCTTACTCTGTAACGAGCGATCGCGTGTGCCCGGCGGCGATCGCGCCCACCGGGGGGCACGCGTGCCCCTAGTGGCCACTTTGAGAGCCGACATAGAGCTACGGGCTCTCGCGCAGGGGAGCAGACCTGCCGCCGTAGAACTGCGGCGGCTGGTCGGCAAGTAGTTAAGTTTGGGCTGTAGAGCTTTGTAAATTGGCTTTCTCTTTCGTTCATGGGTGGACACAGCAGCAATCTTGACAAAGTGGGTATTAGCCTTCGATTAGGAGTGACTAGCCAGAAAACTTGTGTTAATCAAATCACACACTGTACAGTACCACCCAGGGGGCAGTCCCTCTGGGTATAACCCCTCTCCCTGCATCTCGCAGCTCATTTTTTTTTCTGGCTAGCATAGGAGAAGAACATGGCTCCCTTCGGGTCCATGGCCTGGAGATTTTCTTTTCTATCTTTTGTCCCTGTGATCATCTATCAACTGCCGATTGGGTGACAGGCTGGATCCCAGATCAATTTTGTAGTCTACCCAGTTTCGGCCATCAAGCGCGTGCCGACCTTAGCTACGCACTGGGCCATCCACGACATACTGTGGCCGGTGAGCTACATGCTCTGGGGCACATATATGACCAGTCTATATGGCCGAGTCACAGCAGGCCGGGTCGGCAGTCACCTCCGTCAATGCGCGGAAGATGGTCTGTCTGGGATGCTTCTAGTGTAATCCGCGCAGGGCAGGTAAGTAGCAGTCCCCTGCTCCGACAGGAGGACATAGCTGGGAATTCCCAGGGAGGTTGAGTAGGGGGTTCCATCCTTCCTTTCTTCCCTCCCTCTCTTCCATCCCTCCACCCTGGGCTCTAATAGCTAGGCTAGCTGCGGGGGGCTGGGGGTCTACCTGGGGGACTCCATCTGGGGCGTGAAACTGTGGGTCTGCTTCCTTGGGTGCTAGATGTGCTGCCATTTTTGGAGTTGTGTTTTTATACCTGTGTGTTTCCCCCTCCATGCAGATGGCGGCCATTTTGGTGGCACCTGGCGTCTGTTTTGGCCTCTATCTGCCGCTCGGCGTCCATTTTCTTGTGGACTGCGCAGTTTACAGTACGGCCACTCGGCGGCCATTTTGCAAGGGTTCTTGGCATCTAGCGCTCGTTTAACCGGCGCAAATTATCAACACACACTGCGGAGGCTCAGACTGACACAGGCGGCTGTAGAAATAGCACCCCAGATGGGAGGCGGACAGCAGCTGTGCGGTGACCGTTTCTAGAGTGGTGAGTCCCCTGGGGGGGCCCCTCCACTGTGCGGCAGCTAGGAGGGTGGAGTGTTGTTACCTTGCCTGGAGTCCCTGTGTGTCAGGTGCGTGGGTCAGCATGGTGTCAGAATCGGACGCATTTCCCCCCAAAACACCTCAGTTGGCAACCGGTGCCCCTGCACCCGCTGTATCAGTGGACGCTATGTCGGTGATCCTGGAGGCCTTTGTTGCCAAGGTGGAAGCGGTGCATGAAAACACTGAGGGTAAAATCAGAGATTTCTGCGCTTTGCGGTCGGGAAGGGCCACTATCAATTTGTGGCTCTCCCTTTCAGTCTGGCATCAGCACCGAGGGTGTTCACCAAGGTGCTCGCCCCGATTCTGGCCCTGCTAAGACAGCATGGAATCGCTATCGTGGGTTACTTGGACGATCTTCTTCTGAGGGCCACTTCAAACTCAGAATTAGAGGAGAGCATGTCTATAACCTGTCAGACCCTCTGAGACTTTGGTTGGGTGCGGAATACTCAGAAGTCAGTCTTGGTGCTTATATATCTGGGGTTTGTTCTGGACTCCTCAGAGGCGAGACCAAAGATGGTCGTCACTCCGCTTCTGCATGCGAGTCCTGGGCCTCATGGTAGCCTCTTCGAGGCGGTTACGTATGCTCAATTTCACACTCGAGTGTTGCAGAAGGAAATTCTGTCCAGATGGGACAAGTGTCCATCGGCCTGGGATTGTCAGATCAGGGTGAGCCATCTACTCAGGAACTCCCTGGTTTGGTGGCTAAAATCACCAGCACTTCTGTCCGGGAAATCGCACTCTCCTTTTCACTGGACGGTGATCACGATGGACACCAGCCTTATTAGTTGGGGGGAGTCTGGGGTGTTCAGTCGGCCCAGGGTCGCTGGTTTCTTGACTCAATCGGAAGGTATTGAGGTTTGTGGCCAGGTCAAGAGACCCATGGGCAGACGCGACAGATGTGTGGTGGCACCATGGAGTCAGTATTGGCTAATATATGCCTTCCCTCCCCTGAAGCTCCTGCCTCATCTCCTTCGCAGAGTAGAGGCAGAGGGGATTCCAATGATTCTAATTGCTCCGGATTGGCCTTGGCGTCCTTGGTACGCTGACCTAGTGCGTCTAGTAGCAGATGTCCTGCTTTACAGTCACTGGCTTTAACTAGATGCCGACCGCCCGCCGTCATATTACTGTGGCTCTCCTGGGCGAGAGCTCGTAGCTCTACGTCGGCTACTTTGCGGCCACTAGGGGGCGCGTGCCCGCTCGCCCCCGAGTCCCACGCGCATGCCCGGTGGGTACGATCGCCGCCGGGCACACGCAATCGCTCGGTTCACACAGCTCCCGGTCCTGTCAGCGAGGGAAACGCTGATCTCCTGTTCATACAATGTATGAACAGGAGATCAGTGATTTCCCATAGTGAGGCCACTCCCCCATACAGTTAGAACACACCCAGGAACACACTTAACCCCTTCCCTGCCCCCTAGTGTTAACCCCTTCAATGCCAATGGCATTTTTATAGTAATCCAATGGTCCCAAAAATGTGTCAAATGTGTCCGAAGTGTCCGCCATAATGTCGCAGTACTGAAAAAAAACCTGATCGCCGCCATTACTAGTAAAAAAATTTTTTTTATAAAAATGCCATAAAACTACCCCCTATTTTGTAAACGCTATAACTTTTGCGCAAACCAATCAATAAACGCTAAATGCGATTTTTTTTTTACAAAAAATATGTAGAAGAATACGTATCGGCCTAAACTGAGGAAAAAAAAATGTTATATATATTTTTTGGGGATATTTATTATAACAAAATGTAAAAAAATATTGCATTTTTTTCAAAATTGTCGCTCTATTTTTGTTTATAGCGCAAAAAATAAAAACCGCAGAGATGATCAAATACCACCAAAAGAAAGCTCTATTTGTGGGGAAAAAAGAATACCAATTTTGTTTTGGAGCCACGTCGCACGACTGCGCAATTGTCAGTTAAAGCGACGCAGTGCCGAATCACAAAAAGTGCTCTGGTCATTGGGCAGCAATATGGTCTGGGGGTTAAGTGGTTAAAGACATGGCTATTGAGCCAGGTACTAAGAGACAGAGGCCTGTTGGATTCAGTGATTTTTACCATGAGGAGGGCTCAGAAGTTATCCTCTAGGAAGATTTACCATCGCACTTGGAAGGTCTACATATCCATGTGTGAGGAATTGGGGTGGCATCTGTGTACTTATTTGGTCTCCAGAATCCTGCTGTTCTTACAGCATGGGGTGGACCAAAAGCTTGCCTTAAGCACGATTAAGGGGCAAATTTCTGCCCTGCCTGTCTTCTTTCAAAGACCCTTGGTGGCTCACTCTCTGGTGAGCACATTTGTGCAGGGGGTCTGGCATGTGGCCCCTCGGGTCCGGCTTTCCACTACCTCCGTGGAACTTGAATCTGGTCCTCTCGGTGCTTCAGAACCCACCGTTTGAAAACATTAGGAAAATTTCCTTGTTGACACTTTCTCAGAAGGTGGTCTTTTTGGTGGCTGTCGCATCAGCTAGACGTGTTCCTGAGCTGGCAGCCTTGTCGTGCAAGGCTCCCTATCTTGGTCTTCCACAAGGAGAAGGTGGTGCTGCGTCCGCAGCCTTCCTTTCTTCATAAGATCGTTTCGGCTTTTCATCTCAATGAGGACATTGTACTTCAATGCCTCCCTTTCCTATTACGGCGCATTCGACCAGGGCAATAGGTGCCTCTTGGGCTTTCCGACATCAAGCGTCTGCTCCCAGGTGTGTAAGACGGTGACCTGGTCGTCCGTTCACACTTTCACAAAATTTTACAAGGTTGATGTAAGTGCATCTACGGATGCTTCCTTCGGCCGCAATGTCTTGCAGCTGGCTATCTAAGGTTGCAACTCCACAGTTGAGGAGCTCTGTTTTGTTTTGGGGTCAACGAAAGAGAAAATAGGACTATTGTACTCACCTTTAAATTCCTTTTCTCTGAGTTCATGGACGGACACAGCACCCACCCCTCCTTTTTATGTCTGTACTGCTTTTTGACGAACTGAGCTGGGAGATGCAGGGAGAGGGGTTATACCCAGAGGGACCGCCCCCTGGGTGGTACTGTACAGTGTGTGATGTGATTAACACTTTCAAACAAGTTTTCTGCCTAGTCACTCCTAATCGAAGGCTAATACCCACTTTGTCAAGATTGCTGCTGTGTCCGTCCATGAACTCAGAGAAAAGTTTTTTATGGTAAGTACAAAAATCCTATTTTTTTTTCGAATCAGCAGCTGTTGTGTACCTGGGAGAGGCAGAGTTGATGAGAAGGCTTCCCTTACACCTCTTGCCCCATTTCCCCTGAAGTTAACTGAAAGTGTTTGTGAAGCTTTTTTTTTTAAACTGTCAGCTGGCATACAACAGCTGTCTTCTGGCCGGTCATATGACTCACAGACAATTTTCTGCTATGATACACGGCTACTGCAGGAGGGACCAAGATTTCCCTCTGACGTCAGCCGGGGGTAGTACGTGGCTGCTCGGTTCCTCGGTTCCTCCTGCAGTAGCCTTGCCTCGATGCTGAAACGTGGCCGCGAGTCTTGTGACTGGCCTGAAGACAGCTACAGGTCTACAGATGCAGGAAATAAAGCATGAAAAACAACTGATGCACCTAAACATGGGTAAACGCATGTAAACATGTCTAAACGTGTGTTAACACTAAGCACTTTCAGTGCTTGAACGTTTTTTCATTTGAATGGCTGGAATAAATTATTATCCTGGCCAGTTCAATGAATACATGCCCAAGCGCACTGGACATGGAAATGTGAAATATTAATATGCAATATTTCACATTTACTCAATTAAAAAAATATTTCCTATACATAATACTTAAAAATGTATACAATTATCAAACGCCACAATTCATTCAAATGGGTTTTCCAGAGTGTCCTACCATTTACATTAAAATGTCCATGTTTTCTTTAGTCATCTGGCTAGTGATATTATTGTAGCATAATTCTCACAATTACATTGCCCCCTTCCCCTAAAATATATTGATTATCTTTTTCTTAAAGGGGTGTTCCAGCCAATATTTGTGTTTATTAAAAGTCAGCAGCTACAAAAAGTGTAGCTGCTGGCTTTTAATAAACAGACACTTACCTGCTCCAGCGTTCCAGCGACACGCTGACCGGGGCTCCACTCCTCTCCCCCCTCCCCGGCCGGCGTCCTCATCACAACTGTGGGCACCCAGCCGTGACAGCCTTTGGCTTCACAGCCGGGCACCCACTGCGCCAATGCGCGAGCGGCGCGGCCCGCCGCTGATTGGATAGGCGATCGCATGGGACCTGTCATGTGTCTCATGCGATCGCCTACAGGGAGGGGCTGCTGTAGGCGATTAAGCTTCCTGAAGCCCCCACCCCCCCCAAAAAAAATTACAGGCCAAATGTGGCATGTCATGTAAGGAGGTGAGGAGTGAGGAGTGGGATTAGCGGAAGTTCCATTTTTGGGTGGAACTCCGCTTTAACCACTTGACCACTGGACACTTAAACCCCCTTCCTAACCAGACCAATTTTCAGCTTTCAGTGCTCTCACAATTTGAATGACAATTACTCAGTCATACAACATTGTACCCATTTGACATTTTTGTCCTTTTTTTTCACACAAATAGAGCTTTCTTTTGGTGGTATTTGATCACTTCTGGGTTTTTTATTTTTTGCGCTATAAAAGAAAAACGACTGAAAATTCTGTAAAAAAAACTTGTTTCTGTCATATTAGCAGGTTATTTCTTACACACAGCATATGCATACCACAAATTACACCCCAAAACACATTCTGCTATTCCTCTCGGGAGGAAGTATAGCGATACTCCATGTGTGAGACTTTTACACAGCGTGGCCACATACAGAGGCCCAACATGCAGGGAACGCCATCAGGCGTTCTGGAACACCCAGGCCAATTCTGACATTTCTCTCCTACATGTAAAAATCATCATTTATTTGCTAGAAAATTACATAGAACCCAAAAACATTATATATGCTTTTTTAGCAAAGACCCTAGAGTATACAATGGCGGCTGTTACAACTTTTTATCTCGCATGGTATTTTCGCAGACATTTTTTGAACGCGTGTTAAAAAAAACTGTTTTGTGCTTAAAACAAAACAAAACAGGAAAGTTAGCCCAATTTTTTTTCATAATGTGAAAGATGAAGTTCGCCGAGTAAATAGATACCCAACATGTCACACTTCAAAATTGCACACACTCGTGGAATGGCGCCAAACTTCGCTACTTAAAAATCCCCATAGGCGGTATTGCAGAGTATCGCGCAGGGTATTGCAGAGTATTGAGGTATTGCAAAGTATCGCGCAGGGTATTGGGGTATTGCAGAGTATTGGGGTATTGCAGAGTATCGCGCGGGGTATTGCAGAGTATTGGGGCATTGCAGAGTATCGCGCGGGGTATTGCAGAGTATCGCGAAGGGTATTGCAGAGTATCGCGCAGGGTATTGCAGAGTATTGGGGTATTGCAGAGTAGTGGGGTATTGCTGAGTATTGGGGCATTGCAGAGTATTGGGGCATTGCAGAGTATTGGGCAGGGTATTGCTGAGTATTGGGGTATTGCTGAGTATTGGGCTATTGCTGAGTACTGGGGTATTGCTGAGTACTGGGGTATTGCACAGTATTGGTGTAGCAGGGATGGATGGCTGGATCTGTGACTGCATTTGTCACAGATCCAGCCACAGCGCTGCTGCTGACACCCCGCTCCCCCCCTCTCCTCGCACACTGTACCGAACGGTACAGAGAGGAGAGGGAGGAACCGGCGTCATCAAATGACACCAGTTTGTTTACAAGTGATCGCGCCGTCATTTACCGTGATCCGTGATGCGCCGGGTCTTCTAGACCCGGTGAGCACGGACACTTCCACGAGCGCATCCCAGGGGACGCACAATCGCGGAAGTGAAGGACGACGTCCCAGGGACGTCGTGTCACAGTAGCTCGACCGCGCTGTAGCAGTATTTTTGCTATAGCACGGTCGGCAAGTGGTTAAGCATGCTCCTGTACTCAAAAGAAAATTAGTAGTACTTTCAAATTTACAGTATCGGGAAGAAAAGTTTTTTGAAAACCATACTGGCACTGGGTACTGCACATACAGGTAAGGTCTCAAATGGCAGCAACCAGGGTCACTAGAGGATCATCAACCAATACAAAAGATAAAACAAAGAGATATTCTTGCTTCTATTGGTTATAGCATGATCTAAAATGTCCATTTCGTATTGGAAGAACTTTCATCTTTCTGGAAAACATGTGTAAATAGAAGATTTTAGGGTGAATTCACTAACGTTTACCGCATGCGATAACGCGGTCACGTGACTCATTTGAAAAAATTATCACATGCAGTAAATAAAGTCCAATTCATAAAAACTAAAAAATAACAGGGGGTGTTTTTGGACAAAGAGTGGGCCGGGAAGCCTAACACCCCATCCCTAACAACAGAGTGGGTCCCCCAATGCAAATAAAATAACAAAAAAAAACAAAAAAAGGTCCATACCAGACCCCTGTTCATGCATGCAGCCCGGCAGGTCAGAAAAGGGGGGCCGAAGAGGCAGCAGGACAGATGGCGTGACCTGATGTGGGCGTCGGACAGAAACTGAGGCTGTGCCCGTGAAACCCGCAAAGCTCCTTCCAGCATTATGAAGGCCCAGAGGAGAGGCCGCATTTCCACCTTCCACAAACCCCCCCCCCCTACTCAACATATGACTGTTCATAGACTGATAGAAAACGGTTGGACTATTGAAACATTTGTCTGCTCATATTCATTTACATTTGTATTGGAACGTACAAGCTGGAACACAGTAGGTTTGTCGGAATATCGGACTGCTAAGATACTCATAATAAAAAGGCATACTCTCAGTGTATAAGTACCAGAAGACGAACTGAGGTGTATGAACAGTTGACCCAAAACAAAGGGTAAAAGGCCGGACCTGAGCGTATAGGTTGCATCTTAGGCACTGGAAGGTGAAGGTTAAACAATAAGGAGAAACAACAAGAAACAATATGAACCACGCACCAGAAACAAAGAGATACTGATGGTGGGGGGCACAAAAGAACGAACTGAGAAAACAGTTAGGCCTCGTACACACGATCAAATCTGTCTGCTGGAAAAGGTCTGCTAGACCGTTTCAGCAGACAGATTCGATCGTGTGTACAGGCGAGCCGACGGATTTGGCCACCCGACAGATTTCAAAGCATGCTTTGAAATCTGTCGGCTGGGAACCCGTCCGCCCGACATGTCTGCTGGTTAGTATGCTAACCAGCAGACATGTCTTCTCGCACACGCGCCGAATGATTTCGACGCATGCGCGGAAGTGTTTTACTTCCTGGTGCGGTGACGTGGCGGCGTCAACGTCACCGCCACGTCACCGACACGTCAGCGCGCTGTCTGCTGGCGGTGATTTTGGTTTGCTCGTGTGTACACGCGAGCAAACCAAAATCCCAGCAGACAGATCTGTTCAAATCGGTCGGTCCGACCGATTTGAACAGATAGATTGCCTTGTGTGTACGAGGCCTTAGAGGACATAGAACCCCCTTTACTGAGAAGTGAAGAGATAGAGGAGGAAGCTGATATGGAAACCAGACAAAAAAAGCAATTACCA